>CM038141.1:253645236-254845236 GCA_021437245.1 Aegilops speltoides | reverse complement strand
CAAGAATAATAGGACATGAAGGATTGCAATCTATATCAAGAACGATAAAATCTACGGGCACTAATTCCTATTTTCAACAATAAGAACATCATTAATTCTTCCCATAGGCTTTTTAATAGTGGAATCCGCAAGATGCAAGTTCAGAGAGCAATCATCAAAGTCACGGAAATCTAGCAAATCACACAAAGTTTTGGGAATAGTAGAGACACTAGCACCCAAATCACACAAAGCATGAAACTCATTATCTTTAATTTTAATTTTAATAGTAGGTTCCCACTCATCATATAGTTTTCTAGGGACAGAAACTTTCAACTCAAGTTTTTCTTCATAAGATTGCATCAAGGCATCAACAGTGTGTTCGGTAAAGGCCTTATTTTGACTATAAGCATGAGGAGAATCTAGCACGGATTGCAACAAGGAAATACAATCAATTAAAGAGCAATTTTCATAATTAAATTCCTTGCGATCCAAAATAGTGGGTTTAGCAACATCTAGGTTCTTATTTCTTTCAATCCCAATTTTATCTATATCATCATCAAGATCTAAAAAATCCGAATTCTTAGAACGCCTTCTAGGTAAAGGAATATCATATTCAGTTTCATCAAGATTCATATTGCAAAACAAATATTTAATGGGGGACACATCAATAATTTTTAGATCTTCATCTTGATTTTCATAGGAATTGGAAGAACACGCTTTAATAAAGGCATCTTTCGAAGCACGCATCCTAGCGGTTCTTTCTTTGCACTCATCAATGGAAATTCTCATGGCTTTGAGAGACTCATTGATATCATGCTTAGGAGGAATAGATGTAAGCTTTAAAGAATCAATTTCAAGAGAAATTCTATCAATGTTCCTAGCCAAATCATCAACTTTAAGCAATTTCTCTTCAATCAAAGCATTAAAATTCTTTTGTGAATTCATAAACTATTTAACACTACTCTCAAATTCAGAGGGCATCTTATTAAAATTTCCATAAGGGTTGTTGTAGGAATTTCCATAATTATTAGAAGGATTACTAGGATAAGGCCTAGGATTAAAATTCCCTCTATACGCGTTGTTTCCAAAACTATTCCTACCAACAAAATTCACATCCATAGATTCATTATTATTCTCAATCAAAATAGACAAGGGCATATCATTGGGATCAAGAGGAGTATTTTTAGTAGCAAACATCTTCATAAGTTCATCCATCTTTTCACTCAAAACATTGATTTCTTCTATAGCATGCACTTTTTTACTAGAAGATCTTTCAGTGTGCCATTGAGAATAATTAGCCATAATATTATCAAGCAATTTTGTAGCATCTCCTAACATAATTTCCATAAACGTGCCTCCCGCGGCCGAATCTAAAAGATTTCTAGAAGCAAAATTCAATCCGGCATAAAAATTTTGTATGATCATCCATAAATTCAAACCATGAGTAGGGCAATTGAGAAGCATCAATTTCATTGTTTCCCAAGATTGGGCAACATGCTCATGATCAAGTTGTTTAAAATTCATAATATCATTCCTAAGAGTGATGATCTTAGCGGGAGGAAAATACTTAGAGATAAAAGCATCTTTGCACTTGTTCCAAGAATCAATACTATTTTTAGGCAAGGACGAAAACCAAACTTTAGCACGATCTCTAAGTGAAAACGGAAATAACTTCAATTTGACAATATTGTTATCCGTATCTTTCTTCTTTTGCATATCACACAAATCAACAAACTTGTTTAGATGAGTAGCGACATCTTCACTAGGAAGGCCGGCGAATTGATCTTTCATAACAAGATTCAGCAAAGCGGTATTGATTTCACAAGACTCATCATTATTAAGAGGAGCAATCAGAGTACTAAGGAAATCATTATTATTGGTATTCGAGAAGTCACACAATTTGATATAATCTTGCGCCATGGCAACAAGTAATCCAACACACAAGCAAACAGAAAGGCAACGGGAAAAGGCAAATGGGAAAAAGAGGAGGAGATTGGGAAAGAGAGGGGGAATAAAATGGAAAGGGTGAAGTGGGGGAGAGGAAAACGAGAGGCAAATGGAAAATAATGTAATGCGAGAGATAGGGATTGTGATGGGTACTTGGTATGGTTGACTTGCTCTTGCGTGAGCCTCCCCGGCAACAGCGCCAGAAATTCTTCTTGCTACCTCTTGAGCACTGCGTTGGATTTCCCCGAAGAGGAGAGGATGATGTAGCAAAGTAGCGTAAGTATTTCCCTCAGTTTTTGAGAACCAAGGTATCAATCCAGTAGGAGACCACGCACAAGTCCCTCGTACCTACACAAAACGATAGCTCCTCGCAACCAACGCGATTAGGGGTTGTCAATCCCTTCACAGTCACTTACGAGAGTGAGATCTGATAGAGATGATAAATAATATTTTTGGTATTTTTGGTATATAGATGCAAAGTGAAAAGTAAAAGGCAAAGTAAAAACAAAGCAAGTAATAAAGTAATGGAAATTGATATGATGAGAATAGACCCGGGGGCCATAGGTTTCACTAGTGGCTTCTCTCAAGAGCATAGATATTCTACGGTGGGTGAACAAATTACTGTTGAGCAATTGACAGAATTGAGCATAATTATGAGTATATCTAGGTATGATCATGTATATAGGCATCACGTCCAAGACAAGTAGACCGAAACGATTCTGCATCTACTACTATTACTCCACTCATCGACCGCTATCCAACATGCATCTAGAGTATTAAGTTAAAAACAGAGTAATGCCTTAAGCAAGATGGCATGATGTAGAGGGATAAATTCATGCAATATGCTAAAAAAACCATCTTGTTATCCTCGATGGCAACAATACAATACGTGCCTTGTTGCCCCTTCTGTCACTGGGAAAGGACACCGCAAGATTGAACCCAAAGCTAAGCACTTCTCCCATTGCAACAACTACCAATCTAGTTGGCCAAACCAAACGGATAATTCAAAGAGACTTGCAAAGATAACTCAATCATACATAAAAGAATTCAGAGAAGATTCAAATATTATTCATAGATAAGCTGGATCATAAACCCACAATTCATCGGTCTCAACAAACACACCGCAAAAAGAAGATTATATCGAATAGATCTCCATGAGAGAGGGGGAGAACATTGTATTGAGATCGAGAAAGAGAGAAGAAGCCATCTAGCTACTAGCTATGGACCCGAAGGTCTGAAGTAAACTACTCACACTTCATCGGAGGAGCTATGGTGTTGATGTAGAAGCCCTCCGTGGTGGATGCCCCCTCCGGTGGAGCTCCGGAATAGGCCCCAAGATGGGATCTCGTGGATACAGAAGGTTGCGGCGGTGGAATTAGGTTTTTGGCTCCTCCTCTGATCGTTTGGGGTACGTAGGTATATATAGGAGGAAGGAGTACGTCGGTGGAGCAACAGTGGGCCCACGAGGCAGGGGGCGCGCCCTAGGGGGGCGTCTCCCACCCTCGTGACCACCTCTGTTACTTCTTGGCGTAGGGTCCAAGTCTCCTGGATCACGTTCGGTGAGAAAATCACGTTTCCGAAGGTTTCATTCTGTTTGGACTCCATTTGATATTCCGTTTCTTCGAAACACTGAAATAGGCAAGAAACAACAATTCTGGGTTGGGCCTCCGGTTAATAGGTTAGTCCCAAAAATAATATAAAAGTGGAAAATAAAGCCCAATATAGTCCAAAACATTAGATAAAGTAGCATGGAGCAATAAAAAATTATAGATACGTTGGAGACGTATCATAATGCAATAAGAACGACGACAAGATGTGGACAAGATCTATTTATGTAGAAATAGACCCCACCGTTTTATCCTTAGTAGCAACAATACATACGTGTCGGTTCCCCTTCTGTCACTGGGATCAAGCACCGTAAGATCGAACCCACTACAAAGCACCTCTTCCCATTGCAAGATAAATAGATCAAGTTGGCCAAAGAAAACCCAAATATCAGAGAAGAAATACGAGGCTATAAGCAATCATGCATATAAGAGATGAAAGAAACTCAAATAACTTTCATGGATAAAAAGATGGATCTGATCATAACCTCAAAGTTCATCGGATCCCAACAAACACACCACAAAAGAGTTACATCATATGGATCTCCAAGAGACCATTGTATTGAGAATCAAACGAGACAGAGGAAGCCATCTAGCTACTCACTACGGACCCGAAGGTCTACAAAGAACTACTTACGCATCATCGAAGAGGCACCGATGGAAGTGGTGAACCCCTCCATGATGGTGTCTAGATTGGATCTGGTGATTCTGGACTCTGCGGCGGCTGGAATTGATTTTTGTTGACTCCCCTAGGGTTTCTGGAATATTGGGGGTATTTATAGAGCAAAGAGTTGGTCCAGGGGGCACCCGAGGTGGGCACAACTCACTAGGGCACGCCTAGGCCTCCTGGCGCGCCCTGGTGGGTTGTGCTACCCTCGGGGCACCCCCTAGGCGCTTCTCCGACCCATTGGATGTCTTCTGGTCCAAAAAACATCCACAAAAGGTTTCACTGCGTTTGGACTCCATTTGGTATTGATTTCCTGCGATGTAAAAAACATGTAGAAAACAGCAACTGGCACTTGGCACTATATCAATATCTTTAGTACCAAAAACTGATACAAAATGACTATAAAATTATTGTAAAACCCAAGAATGATAGTATAACAGCATGGAAAAAAAATTATAGATACATTGGAGAGATATCATCTGTGTAGTTGCTAACATCATCTTTCAACTTAGCTTTCTCTAGGAACACATTAAGATTCAAGGGAATGGTAGCACGGGCCATTGATCTACAACATAGATATGCAAAAACTATCAGTACTAAGTTCATGACAAATTAAGTTCAATTGGTCATATTACTTAAGAACCCCCACTTAGATAGAAATCCCTTGAGTCATCTAAATGATACATGATCCAAATCAACTAAACCATGTCCGATCATCACGTGAGATGGAGTAGTCATCAATGGTGAACATCTCTATGTTGATCATATCTACTATATGATTCACGTTCGACCTTTCGGTCTCCAGTGTTCCGAGGCCACGTATGTACATGCGAGGCTCCTCAAGTTTAACCCGAGTATTCTGCATGTGCAAAACTGTCTTGCACCCGTTGTATGTGAACGTAGAGTCTATCACACTCGATCATCACGTGGTGTCTCAACACGACGAACTGTCGCAATGGTGCATACTCAAGGAGAACACTTATACCTTGAAATTTAGTTAAGGGATCATCTTATAATGCTACTGCCGCACTAAGCAAAATAAGATGCATAAAAGATAAACATCACATGCAATCAAAAAATGTGACATGATATGGCCATCATCATCTTGTGCTTTTGATCTCCATCTCCAAAGCATCGTCATGATCTCCATCGTCACTGGCTTGACACCTTGATCTCCATCATAGCGTCGTGGTCGTCTCACCAACTATTGCTTCTACAACTATCGCTAACGCATAGTGATAAAGTAAAGCAATTACATGGCGTTTGCATTTCATACAATAAAGAGACAACCATAAGGCTCCTGCCGGTTGCCAGAAACTTTTACAAAATATGATCATCTCATACAATAACGTATATCACATCATGTCTTGACCATATCACATCAGAACATGCCCTGCAAAAACTAGTTAGATGTCCTCTACTTTGTTGTTGCAAGTTTTACGTGGCTGCTACGGGCTTCTAGCAAGAACCATTCTTACCTACGCATCAAAACCACAACGGCGATTTATCAAGTTTCCTGTTTTAACCTTCAAAAAGGTCGGAAGAATTCTCAACTCCTTCCTCACTCAAACCTCGATCCATTCGGGGGCTAATGATGAAGCCATGCACCTAGGGTAGGGTCATGGACCTGTCCAAGGTACCCTCCCCAAGGACATCTTTAGAAGAAACGGCCTTTCAGTCGACCTGGAAGGATTCCACTCGACGGACTCGAAGACACTCGACCATGAAGCCGTTCACTCTACCACCAGGAGATCTAGAGTCACTCTGCACCCAAACGGTCTGTTATTAAGTAGTCTTTATGGTGATTATAGCACTTTATGTAGGGCGTTACCAGTAACGCCCGGCCTTAATGTACTTTAAACCGTGCATAACTGAGGGCCGGAGGGGTCTGGTAGACTCTATATAAGCCACCCCCATCCTCAGTGTAAAGGGTTCGCACCCCTGTAACTTACGCATATAATCCAGTCGACCGCCTCCGGGCTCCGAGACGTAGGGCCATTACTTCCTCCTAGAAGGGCATGAACTCGTAAATCCCTTGCGTATACAACTACTCCATAGCTAGGATCTTGCCTCTCCATACCTACCCCCTATTCTACTGTCAGGCTTAGAACCACGACAGTTGGCGCCCACTGTGGGGCCGGTGTCTTAGCGACTTATTGGAGAAGTTCCAATCGTTCCGACTACCTTCATCATGGTTTTTGGCAGAGTTTTGGTTGAGGGCCGCGAGATCCGTCTCGGCGCGCTCACGTTCATCACCGACGACTCCACTTGGCTTCAGGAGGCTCCACTCGACACCGACGCGCTCCCAGTCTGCGGGGCAACGCACTTTCGCGTGTGTGTCGGCGGCGTCCTCCTGCGGCAACCGTCGGCCCTGTATCGGTCGACTCCTGTATCGTCCTCCCTCCCCGTCTCCCGCCAGGGCAAGCGCTCCGGTCGGTCGAGAATTCAGCGGTGGGCGAGGCACGCAGTGGCCTGCCAGTTGGCCACCCCCAAGTCGCGGCGATCGAGCCCGACGAATCTCTCTACGGCCTGTTCGACTGGCTCCATAGAGACTGCATCCGAGTGCGACAGCAGTGATCCAGCGGCGGAAGTCCTGATGGTCAATGGACCGCGTAGCCCTCCCGGCTTCCCTCGCGTCAACGGGGGAGACGGCGGAGGCGACCCAGCGCAGGTCCATGAGGAGTATCAACCCGAGCCACTCACTTCCTTGCAAAGAGAAGATCTTCGCCGCCGGAACATGGATGCGCTGCATACTCCAATCGTTGGGGAAACCCCCGAGGCTCGTGCCTTGGAGGACGCGCGTTTGGCCAACTTGGCTGAGCGCACTCGACCAGAGAACCTCCAACAAGCACTCGACGAGCGCGCGCGGCAATGAGTTCCAGACTCCAGTCGACGTCAACTCTTTCCACCACCGACTCAGGTATATCGAACTCTAATTCAGAATCTAGCGGCTGCGGCCCGTATAGCAGAGTCGATTCAGCCCTCCCAGTCAGAGGCTGGCAGTGGCTTGATGCAGATCAGAGATTTGCTCCGGGCAGTAGGAGATCAGATTTAAGCTGTATCGCAGTCGCGAAACCGGATTCACAACAGATCTATCGCTGCGAATACAGTCCAGTCGGCCCATAGCCCGAGATCGCCCCCGAGGCGTGAAGGACGTGGAGGTCGGCGTGATCAGTATGATGACGGATTTGATCGCGATGATTGACGTCGAGTTCCCACTCCTCCCCCAAGGGGTGGGTCGTACGCTCCTCGACAGCAAGATGACAGACGTCAGCACAGTGTTGGGCGAAGGTTTCCAGTCGACCCCAGAGAACCAGGCTTTGACGCGAGATCCATTATTGTGCAAGGTCTGGTCGACAGAAACAGAGCTCACCGAGAAGGCCACGACAGAGATGTGCCCACCAGCAGCCGAGTTCATATCTCAGGGCCAGAGTGTTTTAGCAGAGCCATCAGGGCCGTGGTGATTCCTCCCAACTTCATGTGGGTGACTGGAGTTAGTAAGTTCACTGGTGAGTCCAAGCCTGACACTTGGCTTGAGGACTACCGAGTGGCTGTTCAGATTGGCGGCGACAACGATGAGGTGGCCATGAAACACTTACCTCTCATGTTGGAGGGCTCAGCCAGGGCATGGCTGAATCAGTTGGCACCTAGCAGCATTTACACTTGGGAAGATCTTGCCTGAGTGTTTGTTAGGACATTTGAAGGAAATTGCAAGTGACCAGCAGGGTTGACAGAGCTGCAGGTTTGCGTGCAAAAGTCGAATGAGACTCCGAGGGATTACATCCAGAGGTGGATCACATTGCATCACACGGTGGAGAATATATCTGATCACCAAGCAGTCTGTGCCTTCAAGGAAGGCGTTAAGAACAGGGAGTTAAGTTTGAAGTTCAGTCGGACCGGAGACATGACTTTGAGTCGAATGATGGAGATTGCCACCAAATATGCCAATGGTGAAGAAGAGGATCGGCTCCGGAGTGGTAAGTACAAGCCGACTGCTCATGAAACGGAGGAGGGAACTCCAGTCGGAAGTAGAAGCGGAAAGCCGAGCCAGCTGCTCCTGGAGAAGCCTTGGCCGTGACTCAGGGCAAGTTTAAAGGGAAGCCCAAAGGATCTTGGAACCCCAAGAAGGTGAAGGACAAGGAAGGAAACGATGTGATGGATTTTCCATGCCACATCCACATGAAGAAAGAGGAGGAGGGTAACTTCATTTACCCAAAACATACCACTTGCCAGTGCCGACTCTTAATCCAGCAGTTTCAGGGGAAACAGCCCAAGGATAAGGAAAAGGAGTCGGACAAGGTTAAGGACAAAGAGTACAGTGATGGAGGATACCCCCATGTCAATTCCACCCTGATGATTTTTGCTGATGTTGAGAGCAAAAGTCGATTGAAAGTTATCAACCGTGAGGTGAATATGGTTGCTCCGGGGACACCCAGTTATCTGAAATGGTCTCAGACCGCTATCACATTCGACCAGTCTGATCATCCGACACACATAGCCACCACTGGGAGGCAAGCTTTGGTGGTCGACCTAGTCGTCGAAGGCACTCGACTGACTAAGGTTCTGATGGATGGTGGCAGCGTCCTGAATATATTGTATGCGGAGACGCTGAACGGAATGGGCATTCTGATGTCCAGACTCAGTACCAACAACATGAGTTCCATGGAGTCATTCCTGGGAAGAAGGCTGAGTCACTCGGCCAAATTGCTCTTGATGTGGTTTTCGGCGGTTCAAAGCATTTCTGCAAAGAAAAATTAACATTTGAAGTTGTGGATTTCCAGAGTGCTTATCATGCTATTTTAGGCAGGCCAGCTTATGCACGATTCATGGCTCGACCATGTTACGTGTACCTCAAATTGAAGATGCCTGGTCCCAAGGGTGTGATCACCATCACTGGCGATCGGAAAAAGGCAGAAGAGTGCTTTCAGAAGGGCTCAAAGATCGCCGATGCTTAGATAGCAGTGGTGGAGCTGCAGGAATACCAAAAAAATGCAGATCCGAGTGATTTATTGCGGGCCAAGAAGCCCAACACAGAGTCAGCGTTCCAGTCATCTGGTGAGACGAAGCCCGTTCACATTCACCCGACCGACCCCAGTGCTGCTCCGACTCATATCTCCACAACACTCGAATCTAAATAGGAAGAAGCGCTCATCCAGTTCCTCCGTGAGAACTGGGACATCTTCGCATGGAAGCCTGCTGACATGCCGGGTGTTCCCAGGGGGCTGGCTGAGCATCGTCTATGAGTCAACTCAAAAGTGAAACCTGTCAAAGAACATCTTCGACGGTCCGCCGTCCAGAAGAGAAAGGCCATTGGCGAGGAGGTGGCTCGGCTCCTGGCAGCAGAGTTTATCCGAGAAATTTACCACTCCGAGTGGCTCGCCAATGTTGTCATGGTCCCCAAGAAGGACAAGTCACTTCGCATGTGCATTGATTTCAAACATATCAATTGGGCCTGCCCGAAAGATCATTTTCCTCTCCCCCGCATCGACCAAATAGTCGACTCGACTGTGGGATGTGAGCGACTGTCTTTTTTAGACGCTTATTCCAGTTACCATCAAATCCGTCTATATGGACCCGACGAGATCAAAACAGCTTTCATCACTCCATTCGGGTGCTTCTGCTATGTCACCATGCCATTCGGCCTCAAGAATGCCGGAACCACGTTCATGAGGATGATTCAGAAGTGTTTACTCACTCAAATTAGTCGGAACATGGAAGCATACATGGATGATATTGTGGTCAAATCACGGAAGGGTTCCGACCTGTTGACTGACCTTGCTGAAACATTTTCCAATCTCAGGAGGTATGATATCAAGCTTAATCCATCAAAGTGCACATTCGGAGTTCCTGGCGGAAAGTTACTCGGTTTTCTTGTTTCTGAACAAGGAATCGATGCCAACCCAGAAAAAGTTGGCACTATACTCCGAATGAAACTCCCCGTGCGTGTACACGATGTCCATAAGCTTACTGGATGCTTGGCCGTGTTAAGTCGATTCATCTCTCGCCTCGGTGAAAAGGCATTGCCTCTTTACCGACTGATGAAGAAGTGAGACAAGTTCGAGTGGACTCGAGTCGATGCAGCATTGCAGAGCTAAAAGCTCGCTCTCCACCAACCGGTGCTTGCTGCTCCAATCAGCAAAGAGCCTTTGTTGCTTTACATTGCAGCCACAGGACTAGTCGTCAATCAAAGATTTATGGTCGAGCGGGAAGAAGAAGGAAAGCCTTCAAAGTTCAGCGCCCAAGATATTATCTTTCCAAGTGTTGACCCCATCGAAGCAAAGATACCCTCATTATCGAAGCTTGTATATGGGATTTACATGACCACGAAGAAGGTTGCTCATTATTTCTCCGATCATTCCATTACGATCGTCGCCGACGCCCCATTATCGAGATTACGCACATGAGAGATGCAACTGGTCGAGTGGCAAAATGGGCGATTGAACTCCTTCCCCTTGATATCAAGTTTGAGGCAAAGAAAGCCATCAAGTCCCAAGTTGTAGCAGATTTCATCGCCGAGTGGATTGAACAACAGTTACCGACTGAAGTTCACTCGGAGCACTGGACCATGTTCTTTGACGGTTCTAAGATATTGAATGGTTCCGGTGCTGGGGTGGTATTGGTTTCCCCCTGAGGAGATAAGCTCAGATATGTGCTCCAGATCCACTTTGATTCCTCCAACAATGAAGCAGAATACGAAGCACTTCTATATGGGTTGCGTATGGCCATTTCACTCGGCGTCCGTCGCCTTATGGTTTATGGCGACTCAGATTTGGTGGTCAATCAGGTGATGAAGGAGTGGGACGCCGAAGCCCAAATTTATGATCTGGTTATTGCAATGCAAAGGAGAAAGCTTGAGAAGAAATTTGAAGGGTTAGAGCTCCATCATATACCCGATTGAAAAATCAAGGGCTGATGATTTGGCGAAGATAGGTTCCAAGAGAGAAGCCATTCCCGTAATGTATTTTGGAACATATCCATACTCCATCGCTCAGAAGATCCTTTTACCGAAGAAGCTCCGCAGCCAAAAAGCGTCATAGATCCGACTGAAGTTGAAGTTCCAGCGGTGGTCGACCTGATCATGGAAGCGTTGGTCATCACTCCCGACTGGACAGAGCCATACATCGCGTATATCTTAAGGAAAGAGCTCCCAGAGAATGAAGAAGAGGCTTGATAGATCGTCTGCCGATCCAAAGCCTTTACCGTGATAAAGGGACAGTTGTACAGAGAAAGCGCGACTGGAGTCGGTCAGAAATGTATAACGCCAGAAGAAGGTCGGATAATCCTTGACGATATCCACTCGGGGACCTGTGGTCATCATGCGTCCTCTCGGACCATTGTGGCTAAAGCATACCGAGCGTGATTTTACTAGCCAAGAGCAAATGAAATGGCAAAGGAGATAGTCGAGAAGTGTGAAGGATGTCAGTTTTACTCCAATCTATCGCACAAACCCGCCTCAGCCTTGAAAACCATTCCACTCATCTCGCCCTTCGCTGTTTGGGGTTAGATATGGTTGGACCATCGAGAAGCTGGCAGAGCGGCTTCACTCACTTGCTAGTAGCAATCGACAAGTTTACCAAATGGATTGAAGCTGCCTATAAAGAATCGGATCGCACCGCTATCGGCTTCATCGGAGAGTTGGTATTCAGGTATGGAGTTACGCGTAGCATCATCACTGACAATGGGTCAAACTTCGATTCTGAAGAATTCAGAGCCTTTTGCACATCTCAAGGCACACAAGTCGACTATGCTTCAGTCGCTCACCTCTAGTCGAATGGACAAGCCGAACGAGCAAATGGTCTAATTCTCAAAGGGCTGAAACCCCGACTGATGCGCGATCTCAAGCACGCGACACGTGCATGGGTCGACGAACTTCCGTCAGTACTTTGGGGATTAAGGACCACACCTAATCGGTCGACTGGGAGAACTCCGTTCTTCTTGGTCTACGGAGCTGAAGCAGTCTTGCCGAGTGACCTGCTTCACAATGCACCCGAGTCGAACTCTACACTGAAGATGAAGCAGAACAAGCCCGACAGGATGCAGTCAACCTTCTAGAAGAAGAAAGAGAGATGGCCATGATCCGATTGACCATTTATCAGTAGGACTTACGTCGCTTCCATGCCAGAAACGTGAAGAGTCGAGCCTTCCAAGAAGGAGATTTGGTTCTCCGAGTGGATCAGTAGAAGCCACACAAGCTTGCTCCTACTTGGGAAGGTCCCTTCATCGTCACCAAAGTTCTCCACAACGGGGCGTACCGCCTTTACAATGTCGGTCACCAGATTGACGAGCCCCGAGCTTGGAACGCGGAGCTGCTCCGCCCCTTTTATTCTTGAGTATTCACTCGGATGAGATGTAATAAAAGTACTTCTATAGTTTATTTATCAAATACAAGAGTGTTATAATTTTCCCAGTGATTGTTGTTACTTTTGTTTACATAAGAGGTCCCCCAGTGGGTGGCTTAGCTGCGAATCCGTTTCGCCTAAGTTTGTAAAAAAAAATCCTTGCCGAGTGGTGAGCCAGACTCCCACTCGGGGGCTTAGCTGTGAATCTGTTTCGCCTAAGTACTTTCAAATCATACCGAGTGGTGAGCCTGCCTTCCACTCGGGGGCTTAGCTACGAATCTATTTCGCCTAAGTACTTTCAAATCCTACCGAGTGGTGAGCCAGCCTCCCACTCGGAGGCTTAGCTGCAGTCCAAGTACTCGCCTAAGTTAAACAAAATCCTGCCGAGTGGTGAGCTAGCCTCCCACTCGGAGGCTTAGATGCAGTCCAAGTACTCGCCTACGTTTAACAAAATCCTGCCGAGTGGTGAGCCAGCCTCCCACTCAGGAGCTTAGCTGCAGCACAGTGCTCGCCTAAGTACTTAATACAATGTGCGTTTCGCAAGGAGGACAAGGTGCAGGTCGACTGCTACATTCTCCTTCCGAGCTACACCACAAATACAATGTGCGCTCCGCAAGGAGGACGAGGTGCAGGTCGACTGCTACCTTCTCCTTCCGAGCTACGCCACAAATACAAGTTTTTGAAAATCCTACCGAGTGGAGAGCAAACCTCCCAGTCGGGGGCTTAGCTGCAGCCCAGTGCCCGCCTAAGTTTTTGAAAATCCTACCGAGTGGAGAGCAAACCTCCCACTCAGGGGCTTAGCTGCAGCCCAGTGCTCGCCTAAGTTTTTGAAAATCCTACCAAGTGGAGAGCAAACCTCCCACTCGGGGGCTTAGCTGCAGCCCAGTGCTCACCTAACTTTTTGAAAATCCTACCGAGGGGAGAGCAAACCTCCCACTCGGGGGCTTAGCTGCAGCCCAGTGCCCGCCTAAGTTTTTGAAAATCCTACTGAGTGGAGAGCAAACCTCCCACTCGGGGGCTTAGCTGTAGCCCAGTGCTCACCTAAGTTTTTGAAAATCGTACCGAGTGGAGAGAAAACCTCCCACTCGGGGGCTTAGCTGCAGCCCAGTGCTCGCCTAAGTTTTTGAAAATCCTACCGAGTGGAGAGCAAACCTCCTACTCGGGGCTTAGCTGCAGCCAAGTGCTCGCCTAAGTTTTTGAAAATCCTACCGAGTGGAGAGCAAACCTCCCACTCGGGGGCTTAGCTGCAGCCCAGTGCTAGCCTAAGTATGAGATTCATTCCGCTCTGCAAGGATGACAAGGTGCAAGTCGACTGCTACCTTCCCCTTCAGAGCTCCACCACAAATACAATGTGCGCTCCATCCCGATCCGCAAGGACGCAAGTCGACTGCAATCTGTGCTTCATTCCTACCTGCAAGAGTGCATCACAAGCACTAGCATATATTCCGAGCGAAGAACAATGTTCGTTCAAAGACAAATGCAAACATATTCAATGGCAAACCCAAGTTCAGATAGCATCCTACAGATCCAAAAGTGCTCAGGCACCGAGCCTGTTAAAGTTTATCGCTTACAAAAACCACTCGGCATTCCGAGGTAAATTTAAGGCATCAAGCATAGAAGTTTTTTACTCCTCCGGTGGAGTACTGGAAGGCGCGACAAGCTCGTCCAGGTCGATTCCATCTGCAATCCGAGTGGCAGCAGCAATGAAGGTCTCCATGAAAGATCGGAAGTCATGCTTCTTGGTATTGGCCACCTTGAGAGACGCCAGCTTGTCCTCTCGCGCGTCCTTGCAGTGAACACGGGCCAGAGACAGAGCAACATCAGCACCACACCTGGTAGAAGACTTCTTCCATTCTTGCACTCGACTTGGAACTTTGTTCAGTCGAGTCATCAGAGACTCGAGGTCATTCTGAAGTGTTTCCCCCGGCCAGAGTGTTGTGTCGATGCGCGACGTTGCAACCTTCAGTCTAGCAAGATAGTCGACCACCGCAGCAACACGAGACTCCAGTCGGAGCACGTTCATGGCGGCTTCATCCTTCACAGGAGAGTTGATGGGATCCAGGCTTGTCTCCACTCGACCAGTCTCTTCCTCAAAGTTTTGGCAGAATTTTGTAAACACAACCCAAAGATAATCCAGTAGTTTTGTGGTAAGTCCATAATTACAAGCCAGTCGGATATAAGGGATTACCTTCAAGCATGAGGAATATCCTCTTGGCAAGCCCTCCTAGATAAACCTGTAGATCATTCTTCTTTCCGGCCAGTTCGCTAGCCTTGTCGCTCAGGGCTATCTTGTCATTCTTCAGTCGACTGACCTCCTTGTTGGCCGCGTCGAGAGCAGCTTTCAGATTGGTATTCTCCTCTTCAAGTTTGCTGATTGAAGCCAGCTTTTCTTCTGCGAGTTTCATCTTGTCCGAAGCCGCTTTCTGCGCCTCGGCGAGGTCAAGGTCCTTCTTCTTGAGCATCCTTCGGTTTATCGCAAAATGACAAAGTGAGATCGACTCAGAATGGACAAGAAATAAGGGCGTCGTCAAGGTTCTCACCAAACATACCTTTTGCCTCCTCCTTTGCCTTCGTGAAGTTCTCCTGGACAAGCTTCAGATCAAGTTCGAGCTGGATATGCTTGTTCTCCAACTCAATATAATGAGCCACAAGCTCGCAAGATTTCTGCGAAATATCAATCGATAGACATCAAAGATAGGTCACTTCCGAGTGACTAAGAGAAAAATCGTAGCATTTCTAAGACTACAGCCGAATCAAAATATTCAACTGTAGTCTTGGGGACTACACCTGGGTGCACTCAGCGTGCCCCCACCGGTTCTATCGACTTCGAATTCGATCATCGACCAAAGAGATAAAAAGGCTAACTGCCGCCATTAGCCACAGCTTCAAAAAAAATGTGTTCTTCGGACCATAGTCGATTGCCAGCAGTCGACCACGGTCTCGGGGACTACACCCAGTGGGTGCACTCAGCGTGCCCCCACTGGTTCCATGATTCCATTCGACCGATCGAGTGGAGAAAGTAAAGAAAAAGTTCAAGGTATAAAGACTATAGTCGATCGCCCGTGATCCACCATAGTCTCGGGGTACACCCAGTGGGTGCACTCAGCGTGCCCCCACCAATCTAGATATTCAATCGACACACCCAGTGGGTGTACAGATACTAAGATCTTCAGAAAGAAAAGTTTTCGGTACCATATCCTAATGTAACAAGCGGTGATCAACTAACTTTGGACATTGCTCACGAAGGGCTGAACTTGCATCATAAGCCGCTTGGTTGGCGTCTCGGATCGCCTTCACCGCTCCATCATGACCTCTTTGGCGTATAGCTTCTTTAGCAGTGCCTGCTTGGTCCTCTGGGACGTGGTGGGTGGAGAAAAGGGAAGGCGGATCAGCACTCGACGACGAAGGGCGAGCATTCGTCAGCGGCACAACAAAGGACACGATAGTCCAAGTGATGTTGCCCCCCTCCAGAACCAGTGTCTCAGGTGCTGATACAACCTGAGCAGTCTTGCCAGCAGACGTCTTCCTGTTCCTCCTCTGCCTCAGTGGCTCCTCATCGTCATCATCAGGGAGATCAATGATGATATTAGGTGGAGCTACAGAAAAGATTCAAAGTTAAAAATGAAGATCCTATCGACCGAAAACGAAACTACAGAGATCATATCAGGGTTGGAAGTGACAGCATCCTCCATTTCTTGATTTTCATGTCTGGTTGAGGTCTCAGAAGTAGCATCCTTGCGATTTCAGAAATCAGTCGGTCAGCGAACGAGTCGACCAAGAGTGTATCCATGTTAAACAAGAAAACACAAGTTATGCCATTACCCGGAAATAGTGGGAATCACCATCCTCATCTTCGGCAGGGCCTTCGTCGGTTTTGATGATGCTGCTCGGGGCTGCTTCGACGCTTTCTCAGTCGGCACCAGAGAGGTCGTCCGAGGAAGTTTGGTCGACTGCCCAACAGGCACGGCCGCCTTGCCGCGCTCGACTGCACGGTCATGGACGAGCTTGGATCGTCTTTCAGTACGGGGAGGCTCGACTTCCTCCTCCTCTTCCTCCTCCTCTTCCTCATCAGAGCCGGCATCTTCTTCACCCTCCTCGCCATTGGATTCCCACTCCTCCCGACTTTCACCCCCGCTCCCTTCCTCCTCTTCGGTCTGTTCTTGCGCCTCGTTGGGCATCGAATACATCTCGGTAGTGACCTGGAAGACAACAAACAAGACAAAAGTCAGTCGACCGAATTGTAGCAAAATGGAATGAAGGAAACAGGATTACGGTCGGAGGTAAGTGATTAGACCATGTCCGGTTCGTATGACTGGTCGAGTGGCGGGATCCTCCTGGCTCCACGGGGGTTATCTTTGTTCCCTGTGATGGCAGTCATCCACCTTTCTAGTGTGGCATCGTCGACCTCCTCCGGGTGGACCCAAGTGGTGTCTTCGGTACCAGAGTACATCCACATCGGGTGGCCTCGATATTGAAGTGGCTGAATGCACTGTCAAAGGAAAACCTCCAGAAGATCCATGCTAGTCACCCCGTCACGGATGAGCTGGACTACACGCTCTACCAACACCTTAACCTGAGCCTTCTCCTCCGGGACCACCTTCAGAGAGGACGGCTTGTTCACTCGGTCCATGGAGAAAGGAGGGAGTCCAGTCGACTGCCCTGGCGTCGGCTGGTCTTGTCAGTAGAACCAGGTCGACTGCCACCCTCGGACTGACTCGGGAAGGATCATGGCTGGAAAAGCACTTTTACTCCTCATTTGAACACCAAGACCCCCACACATCTGGATTACTTGGGTTTTCTCGTCACTCGGACTAGCCTTTTTCACCGTCTGAGAGCGACAGGTGAAAATGTGGACTAGCCTTTTTCACCGTCTAAGAGCGACAGGTGAAAATGTGTTTGAAAAGGCCCCAATGCGGCCGACAACCCAAGAAGTTCTCACACAAGGACACGAAAGTAGTGAGATAGACGATAGAGTTGGGTGTGAAGTGGTGGAGTTGTGCCCCAAAGAAGTTCAGAAATCCCTGAAAGAAAGGATTCGGCGGTAGACAAAACCCACGGTCGACGTGGGTAGCTAAGAGGTCGCACTCACCCTCCTGAGGCTGCGGCTGCCACTCCTTCCCCGAAAGCCTCGCTGATCCATGAGGGATCAGTCATTCGTTGGCCAGGTCATCGAGGTCCTTCTGGCGGATGGTCGAGCGGATCCAGTCTCCCTGGATCCAGCCTTGCGGCAGACCAGCCCGCGATGAGAATCCACCCCGACTGGTCGCCCTCCCCTTCGCCTTCGCCGTCGCCTTCTTCGCCTGTTCCAAAGCCGCCGTCTTCTCCTTCACCATCGTCACCGGCGAAGCAGACACAGAGCAACAGTGTTGGGACGGTGGCGAACGCAACAGGTGAATCTGAGGAAGAGGGAGGGGAAAATGAGGGCGCACTATTCAAAAAAACCCCGTCCGGCGCCTTATATGAAGTCTCTTCCGAGTGGCTGACTGGTAGGCCCAGACGATCCTGTCAAATCCCACAACAGTCGCGCGTGCGATACGTGGCGAAAAAGGCAGCATGAAGATTGAGGCATCCCTGCCTTATCCCATCCGAGTACCACGACCTCCTCCTCTTCGCGCGCTTCCTGAAATTCGGATCCCGCTAAATCCGCGAACAGCAGAGCAACTTGTTAGACCGCAGATTTCCTCCGATCCGTCGCTCGGAAATCTCCAAGCTCATAAAGGTCACTCGACAGATACAAAGAATGGATCAAGGTGACTGAAAAAGAAGTTGATGCCATCACTAAAAGTCGTTGATCCAGAACAAGCCACACTCATAGCACGAAAACTAGGTCGGAAGAATTCTCAACTCCTTCCTCACTCAAACCTCGATCCATTCGGGGGCTAATGATGAAGCCATGCACCTAGGGTAGGGTCATGGACCTGTCCAAGGTACCCTCCCCAAGGACATCTTTAGAAGAAACGGCCTTTCAGTCGACCTGGAAGGATTCCACTCGACAGACTCGAAGACACTCGACCATGAAGCCGTTCACTCGACCACCAGGAGATCTAGAGTCACTCTGCACCCAAACGGTCTGTTATTAAGTAGTCTTTATGGTCATGATAGCACTTTATGTAGGGCGTTACCGAAGAACGCCTGCCTTAATGTACTTTAAACCTGCATAACTAAGGGCGGAGGGGTGCAGCGGACTCTATATAGCCACCCCCCTCCTCGATGTAAAGGGTTTTTCACCCACAGAACTCATAGGCATATAATCTAGTCGACGTAGGGCCATTACTTCCTCCTAGAAGGGCCTGAACTCGTAAATCCATTGCGTATACAACTACTCCATAGCTAGGATCTTGCCTCTCCATACCTACCCCCTATTCTACTGTCAGGCTTAGAACCACGACACCGGCCGCAGTCAAATTCGATTCAACTAAAGTTGGAGAAACTGACACCCGACAACCACCTTTATGCAAAACTAGTTGCATGTCCGTCGGTGGAACCGGTCTCATGAACGTGGTCATGTAAGGTTTGTCCGGGCCACTTCATCCAACAATACCACTGAATCAAAATAAGACATTGGTGGCAAGTAGTATGACGAGCACCACCCACAACTCTTTGTGTTCTACTCGTGCATATCATCTACACATAGACCTGGCTTTGATACCACTGTTGGGTTACTGAGCATGCGGTTTCAAAAATTTCCTACGCTCACGCAAGATCTATCTACGAGATGCATAGCAATGAGAGGGGGAGGGTGTGTCTATGTACCCTTGTAGATCGAAAGCAGAAGCATTTGACAACATGGTTGATGTAGTCGAACTTCTTCTCGTTCCGACCAATCAAGTACCTATCGTACGACACCTCCGAGTTCTGCACACGTTCAGCTCGATGACGTCCCTCGAACTCTTGATCCAGCAAAGTGTTGAGGAAGTAGATGAGTTCTGTCAGCACGATGGCGTGGTGACGGTAATGGTGAAGTGATCCGCGCAGGGCTTAGCCTAAGCACCGCGAGAATATGACCGAGGGTGTAATTTGTGGAGGGGGGCGCCGCACACGGCTAACAGATGTTGTTGTGTGTTCTAGGCGCCCCCTCCCCATGTATATATAGGTGGGACAGGAAGGGGATCAGCAAGGGGCGCCCCAAGTAGGAGGAATCCTACTTGGGCGCCTCCCCAATTCGACCTCCCCCCTTCCATAAGTTCCGGAGGGGGAAGGAAAGAGGAGGGAGGAGGGAAGGAAGGGGGAGGGAAAATCCCTCCCCTTCCTTCTCTCTTCCCCTCTTTCCTTCTCCTCTAGTTCGGCCCATATGGGGGGTGCAGCAGCCCCTACTAGATGTTGTGTTTCCCCTCTTGGCCCATTAGGCCCGTATCTTTTGTCGGGGGTGCCCGGAACCCCTTCCGGTGACCCGATATGTACCCAGCACCTTCCGGAACACTTCGGGTGTCCGAATACTATCGTCCTATATATCAATCTTTACCTCTCGACCATTTCGAGACTCCTTGTCATGTCCATGATCTCATCCAGGACTCTGAACAACATTCGGTCACCAAATCACATAACTCATATAATACAAAATCGTCATCGAATGTTAAGCATGCGGACCCTACGAGTTTGAGAACTATGTAGACGTGACTGAGACACCTCTCTGGTCAATAACCAATAGCAGAACCTGGATGCTCATATTGGCTCCTACATATTCTACGAAGATCTTTATCGGTTGAACCATTATGACAACATACGTTATTCCCTTTGTCCATCGGTATGTTACTTGCCCGAGATTCGATCGTCGGTATGTTCATACTGATACGTCTCCAACATATCTATAATTTTTGATTGTTCCATGCTCTTATATTATCTGTTTTGGATGTTTAAAAGGCATTTATATTCTATTTTATATTATTATTGGGACTAACCTATTAACCGAGGGCCCAGTGCCAGTTTCTATTTTTTTTGCCTATTTTAGAGTTTGGCAGAAAAGGAATACCAAACGAAGTCCAAACGGAATGAAACCTTCGCGATGATCTTTCTTGGACCCAAAGCAAACTAGAAGACTTGGAGATTAAGTCAGATATGCAACTAGGCGGCGGTGGGAGTCCTATACTATGGGTCCTCGGGCGTCCGGTCTTTTGGATGTGGGCCGGGCTAATGGGCCGTCGAGATACAAGGTAGAAGATCACCTCTCGTGTCTGGTGGGGACACTCGTATGCGTGGATAGCAAGTATAGGTGTCCGGATATGTTAGTCCTTTCTGTAAAACCGACTTTGTACAACCCTAAGCCCCTTCGGTGTCTATATAAACCGGAGGGTAGATCGGAGGCAGGATCACAACATGGCTAGGCTAGCTGATCTAGGGTTAACCGAATCGATCTCGAGGTAGATCAACTCTTGTAATCGCTATACCCTCGAATATAATCAAGCAGGAGTAGTGTTTTACCTCCATTAAGAGGGCCCGAACCTGGGTAAACACTGTGTCTTTTGTCCATAGTTACCATTGGTCCTCAGACATACAACTTGGGCCCTCCTACCCGAGATCTGCCGGTTTTGACACCGACATTGGTGCTTTCATTGAGAGCTCCACTGTATCATCGACAGAAGGATCGATGGCTCACCTCTTCATCAACAATGATGCTACGCCCAAGGAAATTTTTCTACCTGGGCAGGTTTTTGTGTTTGGTGGCTTTGTGTTACGTGCCAACTCAATCGGCCGCCTCGAGCAGGTCGATAGTTATGCCCCGGCCACGAGATCAGGTTCGGAAACCTAAACTACACTACTGACATCCAAGGAAACCTAGTCCTCGACAGGTTCGCGACCTCGACCGCCACTCTGTGTCCCCACCAAGAAGACTCTTCGGATTCCCTGTTAGATCCTGTTCAGTGGTTGACACCCATACCCGCCTCGGCCTTAGATCCGGGGTGAGTCTCATTGTCCGAAGATGGGAGCGTAAGCCCCGTCAGATTTCTTCCCCTTGTGGAACTCCCGACCAAAGACCCATATGCAATCTTAGACTTGGCTTTGGGAAACCACCCCAAATTGCCGAGGTCTGCACTCCGCGGGCCCGATCAGGTGTCCCATGCCGAACTCAGCCCAACAGATCCGCAGTTTCCGGTCCCACTTCACTCGCCATCACGGAGGCCTTACCTCCGAACTATACCCAGCTTGGACTGGAGGCTGAGAGCGGGGAATTTTATGCCCCACCCACCAGCCACTTAATAGCCACTTTCGAGGACTTAACCGACATGTTGGATTATGCGTCCGAAGACATTGACGGCATGGATGACGATGCCGACACCGAATCAAGCCAAGTCCCACCCATCACGGGGCGTTGGAAGGCCACCTCAACCTACAATGTGTACATGGTGGACACTCTGGAGAAAAAGAACGACGAGGATAACCCGAGCCCCGATGAGGATAAACCGTCGATAAACCACCAAAGCGCCGACGTCAGCGGCGCCGCTCATGATCACGTCGGGCGAAGGAAAACAATACCGGCTCCGGAGATAATGAGACTTCGGACGATGGCGAAGATCCCGAATACCCCGTCGAGCCCACATCCAAACAAGACGAAAGGGAAGAGGGTGAATATAGTCCCGGACACGCTGATCATGAAGATTTAGAAGACAACAACTATATGCCAGAAACTGAAGAGGAGGTTAGCCTCAGCGATGAAGATTTTATCGTCCTAGAGGAACCCCTTGATCAAGAACGCTTCAAACGACAGCTCATTGCTACAGCCCGGAGCCTGAAGAAGAAGCAGCAGCAGCTTAAAGCCGAACAAGATACGCTGAATGGAAGGTGGACTAAGGTCCTAGCCGCTGAGGAATACGGCCACGAGTGACCTGTTAAAAGTTACCCTAAGCGCAAGCTGCTGCCATAATTCGATGATGAAGCCCTTGAGCCAATACCGTCAAAATATAATCAGGCAGACCAACCAGACCGATAACCACGTGGCCGGGACAAAACGACATATCAAGCCGAACACCAACCCGCACCCCCTCGCCGAAGAGGCAATGAGAAGGCAGCCGCGGTATACACATACGACTTGCAACGTGACCTAGCCAATAAAGCTGGTTAGACTAGATCGATCTAAGGATCAAGGGGCCGCGCCCCGGCGCGTGACAATGGCTATGAAGCCCGACGCGACGACTATTACTATATTCGGGATCAGACCGAACTCAGATGTCAGCCGATCTCCGCTGCGACATTGCGCGATATATAGGGGCCGGACACCCCGTATGCTTCACCGATGAGGTCATGGAACACCAATTTTCGGAAGGGTTTAAACCCGTAAACATCGAGCAGTACGATGGGATGACGAATTCGGCCGTCTGGATTGAAGACTTTCTTCTCCACATTCACATGGCTCGAGGAGATGATCTCCACGCCGTCAAATATCTTCCTCTAAAGCTGAAAGGGCCAGCACGACACTGGCTAAACAACCTCCCAGAAAACTCCATTGGAACCTGGGAGGACTTGGAAGACGCTTTTCGAGCCAACTTTTAGGGCACTTATGTCCGGCCACCGGATGCTGATGACTTGAGCCACATAATCCAGCAGCTAGGTGAATCAGCCCGCAAGCTGTGGAATTGGTTCTTAAAAGAACCTGATCATAGACTATCGCCTTAGCGGCCTTTAAACACAGCGTCCGTGACGAATGGCTTGCCCGACACCTTGGGCAAGAAAAGCCGAAGACCATGGCAGCCTTAACAGCACTCATGACCCGCTTCTATGCGGGCGAAGACAGCTGGTTGGCTCGTAGAAGCAACAACTCAGGTGACCCCGGCACTTCCGAGGTGCAGGATGGCAATGGTAAACCTCGCCGTAATAAAACAAATGTCAGAACAACAACAACGACGACGCAGACAATACGGTAGTCAATGCCGGATTCAGCGGTCCTAAGTCCGGTCAGTGGAAGAAACCTTTCAAAGGCAACAAGGACAGGCCATCCAACTTAGATAAAATCCTCAAGAGGCCCTGTCAGATTCATGGCACGCCCGATAAACTGGCGAATCATACCAACATGAATTGTTGGGTTTTCAAACAGGCCAGTAAAATCAATACCGAACACAAGGGAAAAGGGCCTCCAAGCAAAGACAATGACGAGCCCCGTCAGCCGAACACGAGGGTCAGAAGCAGTTTCCCCCCGAGGTGAAGACAGTGAACATGATATATGTCACTCATATCCCCAAAAGGGAGCGGAAACGCGCACTACAGGACGTCTATGCCGTAGAGCCATTCACCCCTAAGTTCAACCCATGGTCAGCCTGTACGATCACCTTTGATCGCAGGGACCACCCAACCAGTATCCATCCCGGGGGTTCAGCCGCCCTGGTTCTCGATCCAAGCATTGACGGATACCACCTCACTAGAGTCCTTATGGACGGAGGAAGCAGTCTCAACTTGATTTATCAAGATACCGTCTGTAAGATGGGGATCGACCCATCACGAATCAAGCCTAGTAACACTACCTTTAAAGGTGTGATACTAGGAGTGGAGGCCCGTTGTACGGGCTCATTAACGTAGGAGGTAGTATTCGGCTCCCCAGACAACTTCCGCAGCAAAGAGTTGACCTTCGACATCGTCCCTTTCTGCAGTGGCTATCACGCACTGCTCGGACGAACTGCTTTTGCCCGCTTCAACACAGTCCTGCACTATGCTTACTTAAAGCTTAAAATGCCCGGACCTCGTGGCGTTATCACAGTCAATGGTAGCATGGAACGCTCCCTCCATACCGGAGAGTACACTGCGGCCCTTGCAGCCAAAGTATATGACGGCCTTATCAAGCCGAACAGTTCACCGGCCAATAAAGCGAACGACGTATCCAAACGAATCCGGTCCGCGCATAATAGCGATAAATCAATGGATCCGGACCTGGATTAGCAGTTCGGCCTCCGCCGATCGCCCCACCAGGTTGCGGCTTATGTACCGCGCGCACATAATTACGCACTAAAAATACCTTGGGCGGAGCTGGAGGCACACTGCGAAAGAGGTCCATTGCACGGCTTGACCATAGTTGGACCGCATTTTTCTTTTTTTCTTTTAATGCAGGTTCATCAAGAGCCCTACTTGCGAGATGGTTGTTGCAGGAGATCCCTTTAAGGCTGGCGCGTCCCAACCATCAAATACTCCTCTCAAAGGACTTACTGCTAAGGAGGAAAGGCGCAGATGTGCGGCAGGGCATCATTGGAGTTTCTTTTCCGAACTATGATTTTTGGGCCCTGTGTTAGACTTTCACTTATGTAAAATCTTTTCTTTTTATCTTTGGGCATGTAATATGACCTTAATATTGAACGACATTGCCTGTCATCAACGTATCAATAAAGATATAAAGGACGCAGATGATTACCACCTTCCCGCAAAATTCTTAAGTCCGAACACCTATAGGGAACTCTTCAGCGTCCCGGATATGGCATTATATGCATCGGTCCCGAATCATGTCTTTGGTCTATAGTTGGGTTGCCCGGCTCCTGTGTTTGCCACCTTATGTTCCACAAGTTCGGCTAAGGTAGTAAAGGGAGAACTACTATGATTGTATTTCTGGTTCATCCGGTTAAGTACCTCAGTAGAGAAAGCCGAAAACTAACTGTCATGATGGGCGAGAGCGGGTGTTGTAGGGTGGAAACCTATGTGGAGATATTTCACGAATTGGAGGGGAAATCCCCAAGAACACGAAGAACACAAGAGAAGGGAAACACTCAAATTGACTAGATCCAATCACACATATGCTAGATCCAAGAACACACAAGAGATCACAATGATTCAAGGACAACAAAGGAAATATACAAGGAACTAGTTCATCCCAATCCTATGAGGAGAGAGGTCTTGATGATCCTATGATGGGGATCCTTCCCAAGATGGGGGCTTGATATCCACTAGGGATCTTCTCCTAGGAGGTCTTGATATCCTAGAGGAGTGGCTACAAGGAGCAAAGCTCACTAATGTCTCTCATATACTTTGTTATCCCTCAAATGAGCTAGGGGGAGAGATATATATAGTCTAGTGACGGAATAGAGGGGAGAGGGGGATACAAGGGTCAAAAGACCATAATGCACGCAGGCATCCATGAAAGGGTCCGGGTACCCGGGGTAAAGTGGCCCGGGCACCCGGAGATGGTGCGGCTGTAGGTGACCGGGCACCCGGGCTGGTTAGGGCCGGCTGTAGGTGGCCTGGGCACCCAGGGGTTCCAAGCCCGGGCACCCAGGGGCGCGTCAGGCGGCTGGAGGCATGGGCCGGGCACCCGGGGAGGCCAAGGCCCGGGCACCCGGGCGGGGTTGGCGGCACCAGGCAGGCGGGCCGGGCACCCGGGACTTCAAGGCCGGGCACCCGGGGCAGGCAGGGGCAGCGCCCAGGGGGGATGCGGGCACCAGGGCCCTCCAAGGCCCGACACCCAGGGCCAGCAAGGGCCGCGCCTAGGTCAGGGCCGGGCACCCGGGGCCAGAGTGGTCGGGCACCCAGGGTAGCCAGGGGCTCCGCCGGCTGTAGGTGAGGGCCGGGGTGGTCCGGGACCTTCTTTGCTTCATGCTTCTCGCGTGTCCTTCTTCCTTCTCCTCCTCCGTAGGTCTCCGGTGAACTTGGTGATTCCTCCATGCTTCCTCATGACAATTTGCGAAGTACCTAAGAATGCACAACGTGTCTCTTTGAGGTAGAATCCCATTCTCAAGTGAATCCAGACGGAACTCGGAGAGGAAAGAGTTAACCTCGGTTTTGGTGGCACATGCGTGTGCTCTTGTCATTGGTCCTCGAGGTGCTTAATGAGTTGTAGTAGAGTCCATGGGGATGAGCAAGGGATGCTCCGCATCATCTCCCCCCCTTGGGAGAGATCCGTCCAGGGATCGTGATCTTCATCACCATGGGAAAGAGAGGGCGTCGCCATGTAGAAGTTGACAACCACCAAGTACTCATCATGTTGAAGCTCGAAATGTGCACCCTCCAATGTCGCACCATCTAGTGATTCCTTGAAACGGAGCAAAGATAACAAGCACTTGGAAAAACAAATGTGGTTGGCGTTAGTGCAAAACCAAGCATTCGAGAGGTGATTCACCAAACAAGTGTTGTCATCAAGCATAGCATATGGTGTGACAAGGGAGTGTGGCATGGCATGTAAGCACATAAATTGGGCACATGGAAAAGCATCATAGAAACAACCATGCAAAGGTGAGGTAAAGATGCTAGTATGTGGGACAAGGAAACAAGCATCTACATCAATGTTATAGCAAGCATGCATCACAGGTAAGGTGTTCAAGTCTCCGAGATCAACAAGTATAGCATGGTTGCACGCACAACAAGTGAATATGAGAGATGCAACTATTGGAGACAAGTGACAATGATCAAGATATATCATGTGAAATGCATGAACATATATGTCATCAACCCAAGAAAGCAAGTAAGAGTGGAACATGGGTGATGCAATATAGCAAGCAATCACAGTGATCAAGTCAAGCAAGCTAGTAGTGTGAATATGCAACATACTAGAGATAATCGTGGCAATAATGTCATGTGAGCAAAGAGTAGGCATAGGCAATGCACATGGCATATCACAAGCACGATTGCAAAGCAAGATGTCATCATAGGAATGGATCACAAAGGAAACAAAGCAAGAACAAGCAATCTCTCCACCAAGCTTGCAAATACACATACACATAGTAGAATCAACCATCATGTGTAATGCAAAGCATGGGTCACAAATGCATGACAAAGGCATAGTAATGAGCATATCATGCAAAGTGAACATGGCAATATGGGCATAAAGTGCGAAGTGGTGAATAACTCAACCATGTGAGAGCCATGTAGAAGAAAAGTGTGAAGTCTTTGCGCGAAGAGAGCAGTGGGAAAGACAATCCATGGGATCCCAAGTCATCATTGCTCTCTAGAGCTCATTTCGTCAACTCATGGGATTGCGAGGTTGACGAGGTAGAATGCATACCTACACAAAAGAGACACAAACCAAAGAAAGTCTGTGTGTGGTAAATGTACACATCATCCATATGATGTGCATGTGCACGTGTGAGTTAGCACAAGATAAGCATCGCTCAAAGAAATTTGATGCATGGTATAAGAACATGTCATCCATAATGAAAGAATAGTTGTTATGTATGACACGATGGGGACACAAATTGATAATGCAAGTATATGGCACATCAATATCATTTTCATTCATGGGGAGCATATTGTGCACACAAGTAGTGGGATCATGCAATGGATAGGATGTAGCAAAATCTCCTAATGGGTATGAGGAAACTATGGGGGTCTCCTCATGAGCAATAGTGGAAGCATAATATGGAGAATAGTGACAACATGGCAAACAATGCATATCCGAAGCTAGGTGGTCATGGCATGGCATATGAGATAAATGATGCAAAGGGAGCATATCAATATCATCACAAGAAAAAAAAAATGCCAATAACCATGGGCTTGTCATCTATACCATATGTGCAAATTGGGTTTATGTTGATGGCATATGCATAGTCACTACGATGAGATTGCAAATATGACATATTGTTGATCTCATGCATAGCATATGACAAGTCAAACGGATTGTCAAACATGATGTGACCGAGAAGAATTATCACAAGAGATCCTATGTAACTTGGCATCACAACTAATAGACTCCACATGGCAATCATCAAACTCATCATAAATGGGTAAATCATCGCATGGAGAAGTCGCACTAGTATGAAGCGTGACAATAGGTGGATCAACGTCATGCAAGCAATCAATGTCAAGAATGTCCACTAGTGGGACTAGAGCATCACCTTCACCTATGTTACCTTGTTCATTCCACTCAAGTGGTGTAGGTGAGGTGGCAAAGACCAAATGGTGGTCATCATCTTCATCTTGATGGAACCATGTGGGAGTGCATCATATTACACCATGGCCAACGTCTTGTCCATAGAAAGGACGAAGTCGTCGCGGATCAGCGCGTCATCATAAATGGGACCTAGCACCAAATGAGAAGACACTATAGAGGTAGAGGTTAAGTAGTTAGAAATCAAAATGGCCTCACATGCCGTATCAACTACCTCACTCTCTCTGTGTGGTGGTGGCTCACTCACTCCCTCAAGGTAGGTGCACTCAATGTCACATATGGTGGAGTCACTCAAATCACTCAAGTGGTGGTGGTGGCTCTCCTCACATGGGAATTGTGGCAACTCATCATATATGGGGCTAGTGGTGAAGTCCCTCTCACTCTCAATATGGTGGCACAAGTCACTCAAGTCATCATACATCACGTGGTCGAGGGGAAAATCCCATGCTCAACCATCTCGTACTCGTCGCCGTGGATGAAGGCCGAAGATGGCACAACATCACTCTCGTCGTGGATGAAGGCCGAAGATGGCGCAACATCACTCTCGTCATGGATGAATGCTGATATAGGCGTACTCATCGTAAGTAGGCGAAGATGCCATACGTCAAAAGGTGTAAGATGCCTTGAGAACACTTGGCGAAGATGCCAAAGTGGTGGTAGTAGTCGTAGCTTGCTTGTGGTGGTGCTTGTCGGTGTCAAAACCGGCGGATCACGGGTAGGGGGTCCCGAACTGTGCGTCTAGGCGGATGGTAACTGGAGACAAGGGACACGATGTTTTTACCCAGGTTCGGGCCCTCTCAATGGAGGTAAAACCCTACTCCGCTTGATTGATATTGATGATATGGGTAGTACAAGAGTAGATCTACCACGAGATCAGAAAGGCTAAACCCTAGAAGCTAGCCTATGGTATGATTGTTGTTCGTCCTCCGGACTAAAACCCTCCAGTTTATATAAGCACCGAATAGGGTTAGGGTTACACAGAGTCGGTTACAATGGTAGGAGATCTACATATCCATATTGCCAAGCTTGCCTTCCACGCCAAGCAAAGTCCCATCCGAACACGGGACGAAGTCTTCAATCTTGTATCTTCATAGTCCAGGAGTCCGGCCGAAGATGATAGTTCGGCTATCCGGACACCCCTAGTCAGGACTCCTCGGTAGCCCACGAACCAGGCTTCAATGACGACGAGTCCGGCGCGCATATTGTCTTCGGCATTACAAGGCGGGTTCCTCCTCCGAATACTTCATAGAAGATTTTGAACACAAGGATAATGTCCGGCTCTGCAAAATAAGTTCCACATACCATAGAGAGAATAACATTTACGCAAGTTCAATCTGCTGAAGTATTCCGTGGCGTGACTCACCACGGCCAAGCCTTTATTTGAATCGTTTTTACTGTTCCACCTCAGTGCGTTTAGCGAGGTGGTTTCCTTGGCACATCTTGTCAATGCAGCGATCGTGTCCCCTTATTCCGGGATTCTCATCAATGCGGGCGAGGGTAACCCAACCGCGCCATTGATTACGGCGCCTGGGAGATAAGTGAGTTTTACCAGGCTGGTGGGGACGCATAGTTTCGTCCGTCCATATAAGGGGATAAGGATCCACATTTTTACCTACGCCTTCTTCCTCCTTTTCTTATCCATTTCCGCGCACTCGAGCTCCAGCGCCCAAGTCCGCACATCTCGCCTCAACCTTCCCCAGCCATGTCCAGAGGGGGAGGCAAGTGGATGGTCTCCTCCGTCACGGAGGGGCACATAAAAAGCTGCGGAAGGCCGGATACTTGTCCAGCGACATGGCACATCGGCTTCCCGACAAGGGGCAGCTCATCCCCACCCCCGGGCCCCATGAGAGGGTGGTGTTCCTCACCCACTTCCTCCGCGGACTAGGTTTTCCACTTCACCCATTTGTCCGGGGGCTCATGTTCTACTACGGCCTGGATTTCCACGACCTGGCCCCGAATTTCATCCTCAACATCTCGGCGTTTATCGTTGTGTGCGAGGCCTTCCTCCGCATCAAGCCCCACTTCGGCTTATGGCTGAAGACCTTCAATGTCAAGCCTGTTGGGGAACGTAGCAGAAATTCAAAATTTTCCTACATGTCACCAAGATCTATCTATGGAGAAACCAGAAACGAGGGGAAGGAGAGTGCATCTACATACCCTTGTAGATCGCTAAGCGGAAGCGTTTAAGAGAACGGGGTTGAAGGAGTCGTACTCGTCGTGATCCAAATCACCGGAGATCCTAGTGCGAGCAGACGGCACCTCGCGTTCAACACACGTACAGCCGGTGGCGTCTCCCACGCCTTGATCTAGCAAGGAGAGAGGGAGAGGTTGAGGAAGACTCCGTCCAGCAGCAGCACAACGGCGTGGTGGTCGTGGAGGAGCGTGGCAATCCTGCAGGGCTTCGCCAAGCACCGCGGGAAAGGAGTACTTGGGAGAGGGGGAGGGCTGCGCCAGAACTTGTGGTGCGGCTGCCCTCCCACCCCCCACATATATATAGGGGCAAGGGAGAGGGGGCCGGCCCCCTCAGATCCAATCTGAGGAGGGGGCGGCAGCCAAGGGGGGGAGGAGTGCCTCCCAAGTCAAGTGGAGGCCCTCCCCCCTTAGGGTTTTCCCTCTCCCATGCGCATGGGCCTTGCGGGGGCTGGTGCCCCTGGCCCATTAAGGCTAGGGCGCCCCCTACAGCCCATGCTACTGTATTGGACGTGGTGGAACAATTTTCGGACCTCCGGACCCCTCCAAAATCCTCTGGAACCTTCTGGAAGCTTCCCGGTACAATATCGAAAAAACCCGAACTTTTTCCGGAACCCGAACAACAACTTTCCATATATAAATCTTACCTCCGGACCATTCCGGAATTCCTCGTGACGTCCGGGATCTCATCCGGGACTCCGAACAACATTCGGTAACCACATACAAACTTCCTTTATAACCCTAGCGTCATCGAACCTTAAGTGTGTAGACCCTACGGGTTTGGGAACCATGCAGACATGACCGAGACGTTCTCCAGTCAATAACCAACAGCGGGATCTGGATACCCATGTTGGCTCCCACATGTTCCACGATGATCTCATCGGATGAACCACGATGTCAAGGACTCGATCAATCCCGTATACAATTCCCTTTGTCTAGCAGTATTATACTTGCCCGAGATTCGATCGTCGGTATCCTGATACCTTGTTCAATCTCGTTACCGGCAAGTCTCTTTACTCGTTCCATAACACATCATCCCGTGATCAACCCCTTGGTCACATTGTGCACATTATGATGATGTCCTACCGAGTGGGCCCAGAGATACCTCTCCATTTACACGGAGTGACAAATCCCAGTCTCGATTCGTGCCAACCAAACAGACACTTTCGGAGATACCTGTAGTGCACCTTTATAGCCACCCAGTTACGTTGTGACGTTTGGTACACCCAAAGAATTCCTACGGTATCCGGGAGTTGCACAAACTCATGGTCTAAGGAAAAGATACTTGACATTAGAAAAGCTTTAGCATACGAACTACGATCTTTGTGCTAGGCTTAGGATTGGGTCTTGTCCATCACATCATTTTGCTAATGATGTGATCCGTTATCAACGACATCCAATGTCCATGGTCGAAACCGTAACCATCTATTGATCAACGAGCTAGTCAACTAGAGGCTTACTAGGGACATGGTGTTGTCTATGTACCCACACATGTATCTGAGTTTCCTATCAATACAATTATAGCATGGATAATAAGCGATTATCATGAACAAGGAAATATAATAATAACTAATTTATTATTGCCTCTAGGGCATATTTCCAACAGTCTCCCACTTGCACTAGAGTCAATAATCTAGTTCACATCGCCATGTGATTAACACTCACAGGTCACATCGCCATGTGACCAACATCCAAAGAGTTTACTAGTGTCATTAAACTAGTTCACATCATCATGTGATTAAGACTCAATGAGTTCTGGGGTTTGATCATGTTTTGCTTGGGAGAGAGGTTTTAGTCAACGGGTCTGCAACATTCAGATCCGTATGTACTTCGCGAATCTCTAGGTCATATTGTAAATGCTGCTTCCATGCTCCACTTGGAGCTATTCCAAATGGTTGCTCCACTATACGTATCCGGTTTGCTACTCAGATTCATTCGGATAGGTGTTAAAGCTTGCATCGACGTAACCCTTTACGCCGAACTCTTTATCACCTCCATAATCAAGAAACATGTCCTTATTTACTCCAAGGAAAATTTTGACTGCTGTCCAATGATCTATTCTGGATCATTCTTCTACCCCTTGACTGACTCATGGCAAGGCACACTTCCGGTGCGGTACACAACATAGCATACTATAGAGCCTACGCCTGAAACATAGGGGACGACCTTCCTCCTTTCTCTCTTTTCTGTCATGGTCGAGCTTTAAGTCTTGACTTCATACCTTACATCTCAGGCAAGAACTCCTTCTTTGACTGATCCATCTTGAACACCTTCAAGATCATGTCAAGTTATATGCTCATTTGAAAGTACCATTAAGCGGTTTTTGATCTATCCTCATAGATCTTGATGCTCAATGTTCAAGTAGCTTAAACCAGGTTTTCACTTGAAAAACACTTTTCAAATAACCCTATATGCTTTGAGAAAATTCTACATCATTTTCGATCAACAATATGTCAACAACATATACTCATCAGAAATTCTATAGCGCTCCCACTCACTTCTTTGGAAATACAAGTTTCTCATAAATTTGTATAAACCCAAAATCTTTGATCATCTTATCAAAGTACATATTACAACTCCGAGATGCTTACTCCAGTCCTTAGAAGGATCGCTGGAGCTAGCATACCTTTTAGCATCCTTACAACCTTTCCTTACGAAAACTGGTAAGGAAACTCGTTTTTGACATCCATCTGCCAGATTTCATAAATGTAGCTAATGCTAACATGATTCTGACGGACTTAAGCATCGCTACGGATGAGAAAATCTCATCGTAGTCAACTCCTTCAACTTGCGAAAAACTCTTCGCCACAAGTCGAGCTTCATAGACGGTGACATTACCGTCCACGTCCGTCTTCTTCTTAAAGATCCATTTATCTCAATGGCTTGCCGATCATTGGGAAAGTCCACCAAAGTCCATGCTTTGTTCTGATACATGGATCCTATCTCGGATTTCATGGCTTCTAACCATTTGTCGGAATTTGGGCCCACCATCGCTTCTCCATAGCTCGTAGGTTCATTGTTGTCTAGCAACATGACCTTCAAGACAGGATTACTATACCACTCTAAAGTAGTACGCATCCTTGTCACCCTACGAGGTACTGTAGTGACTTGATCCAAAAACTTCATGATCACTATCATAAGCTTCTACTTCAATTGGTGTAGGAGCCACAGGAACAACTTCCTGTGCCCTGCTACATACTTGTTGAAGTGACGGTTCAATAACCTCATCAAGTCTCCACCATCCTCCCACTCAATTTTCGAGACAAACCTTTCCTTGAGAAAGGACCCGATTCAAGAAACAATACCTATTGCTTTCGGATCTGAATTAGGAGGTATACCCAACTGTTTTGGGTGTCCTATGAAGATGCATTTTATCCGCTTTGGGTTCGAGCTTATCAACCTGAAACTTTTTCACATAAGCGTCGCAGTCCCAAACTTTTAAGAAATGACAACTTAGGTTTCTCCAAAGCATAGTTCAAACGGTGTCGTTTCAACGTAATTACATGGTGCCCTATTTTAAAGTGAATGCGGTTGTCTCTAATGCCTAACCCATAAACAATAGTGGTATTTCGATAAGAGGCATCATGGTATGCACCATATCCAATAGGGTGCAGTTATGATGTTCGGACACATCATCACACTATGGTGTTTCAGGCGGTATTGGTTGTGAAACAATCTCCACAATGTCTTAATTGTGTGCCAAACTCGTAACTCAGATACTCATCTCTATGATCATATCATAGACATTTTATCCTCTTGTCACAATGATCTTCAACTTCACTCTGAAATTACTTGAACCATTCAATAATTCAGACTTGTGTTTCATCAAGTAAATATACTCAACATCTACTCGAATCATCGTGAAGTAAGAACATAACGATGTTCCTTTGCATGCCTCGGCACTCATTGGACTGCACACATCAAAATGTGTTACTTCCAACAAGTTGCTATCTTGTTCCATCTTATCGATACCGAGGCTTTTCAGGTCATCTTGCCCATGTGGTATGATTTGCATATCTCAAGTGATTCAAAATCAAGTGAGTCCAAGCGATCCATCTTGAATGGAGTTTCTTCATGCGTATACACCAATAGACATGGTTAGCATATCGCAATTTTTCAAAAGCGAGTGAGTCAAAGATCCATCAACATGGAGCTTCTTCATGCTTTTATACCATTATGACTTACATGGCGATTGCCACAAGTAAGTGGTACTATCATTACTATCTTATATCTTTTGGCATGAAAATGTGCATCACTACGATCGAGATTCAATAAACCATTCCTTTAGGTGCAAGACCATTGAAGGTATTATTCAAATAAATAGAGTAACTATTATTCTCCTTAAATGAATAACCGCATTGCGATAGACATAATCAATCATGTCTATGCTCAACGCAAACACCAAATAACTATTCAGGTTTAATACTAATCTTGATGGTAGAGGGAGCGTGCGATGTTTGATCACATCAACCTTGGAACACTTCCAACACTTATCGTCACTCACCTTCAGCTAGTCTCCGTTTATTCCATAGCTTTTATTTGAGTTACTAACACTTAGCAACCGAACCGGTATCCAATACCTGGTGCTACTAGGAGTACTAGTAAAGTACACATTAACATAATGTATATCCAATATACTTCTATCGACCTTGCCAGCCTTCTCATCTACCAAGTATCTAGGGTAATTCTGCTCCAGTGGTTGTTCCCCTTATTACAGAAGCACTTAGTCTCGGGTTTGGGTTCGACCTTGGGTTTCTTCACTAGAGCAGCAGCCGATTTGCCGTTTCATGAAATATCCCATCTTGCCCTTGCCCTTCTTGAAACTAGTGGTTTCACCAACCATCAACAATTGATGCTCCTTCTTGATTTCTACTTTCGTGGTGTCAAACATCGTGAATACCTCAAGGATCATCATATCTATCCCTGATGTGTTATAGTTCATCACGAAGCTCTAGCAGCTTGGTGGCAATGACTTTGGAGAAACATCACTATCACATCTGGAAGATCAACTCCCACTCGATTCAAGTGATTGTTGCACTCAGACAATCTGAGCACAAGCTCAACGATTGAGATTTTCTCCCTTAGTTTGCCGGCTAAGAAAATCGTCGGAGGTCTTATACCTCTTGGCGTGGGCACGAGCACGAAATCCCAATTTCAGCCCTCGAAACATCTCATATGTTCGCGATGTTTCAAAACGTCTTTGGTGCCTCAACTCTAAACCGTTTAGCGAACTATCACGTAGTTATCAAAGCGTGTATGTCCGATGTTCGCAACATCCACAAGCGGCGTTTGGGGTTCAACACTTGGCGGTGCATTAAGGACACAAGCTTTCTTCTGTCCGCATAATCGCTACTTTCAACTTTCAACTATATTTTCTCTAGGAACATATCTAAATAGTGGAACTAAAGCGCGAGCCTACGACATAATTTGCAAAGATCTTTTGACTATGTTCAGGATAATAAAGTTCATCTCATGAACTCCACTCAGATAGACATCCCTCTAGTCATATAAGTGATTACATGATCCGAGTCAACTAGGCCGTGTCCGATCATCACGTGAGACAGACTAGTCATCATCGGTGAACACCTTCATGTTGATCGTATCTACTATATGACTCATGCTCGACCTTTCGGTCTCTTGTGTTCCGAGGCCATGTCTGTACATGCTAGGCTCGTCAAGTTAACCTAAGTGTTTCGCGTGTGTAAATCTGGCTTACACCCGTTGTATGTGAACGTAAGAATCTATCACACCCGATCATCACGTGGTGCTTTGAAACGACGAACTTTCGCAAGAGTGCATAGTTAGGGGGAACACTTTCTTGAAATTTTAATGAGGGATCATCTTATTTACTACCGTCGTTCTAAGCAAATAAGATGCATAAACATGATAAACATCACATGTAATCAAAAAGTGACATGATATGGCCAATATCATTTTGCTCCTTTTGATCTCCATCTTCGGGGCTCCATGATCATCATCGTCACCGGCATGACACCATGATCTCCATCATCATGATCTCCAGCATCGTGTCTTCATGAAGTTGTCTCCCCAACTATTACTTCTACTACTATGGCTAGCGGTTAGCAATAAAGTAAAGTAATAACATTGCATTGTTCAATGACACGCAGGTCATACAATAAATTAAGACAACTCCTATGGCTCCTACCGGTTGTCATACTCATCGACATGCAAGTCGTGATTCCAATTACAAGAACATGATAAATCTCATACATCACATATCATTCATCACATTCTTCTTGGCCATATCACATCACATAGCATACCCTGCAAAAACAAGTTAGACGTCCTCTAATTGTTTTTTGCATGTTTTACGTGGCTGCTATGGGTATCTAGCAAGAACGTTTCTTACCTACGCAAAAACCACAACGTGATATGTCAATTGCTATTTACCCTTCATAAGGACCCTTTTCATCGAATCCGTTCCGACTAAAGTGGGAGGCGGCACCGCTAGCCACCTTATGCACCAAGTGCATGTCAGTCGGTGAAACCTGTCTCACGTAAGTGTACGTGTAAGGTCGGTCCGGGCCGCTTCATCCCACAATACCGTCGAAACAAGATTGGACTAGTAATGGTAAGCATATTGAACAAAATCAACACCCACAACTACTTTGCGTTCTACTCGTGCAAAGAATCTACGCAATAGACCTAGCTCATGATGCCACTGTTGGGGAACGTAGCAGAAATTCAAAATTTTCCTACGTGTCACCAAGATCTATCTATGGAGAAAACAGAAACGAGGGGAAGGAGAGTGCATCTACCTACCCTTGTAGATCGCTAATCGGAAGCGTTCAAGAGAATGGGGTTGAAGGAGTCGTACTCGTCGTGATCCAAATCACCGGAGATCCTAGTGCCGAACAGACGGCACCTCTGCGTTCAACACACGTATAGCCCGGTGACGTCTCCCATGCCTTGATCCAGCAAGGAGAGGGAGAGGTTGAGAAGACTCCGCCCAGCAGAGCACAACGGCGTGGTGGTGGCGGAGGGCGTGGCATCCTGCAGGCCGCCAAGCACCGCGGGAGAGGAGTACTTGGAGAGGGAGGCTGCGCGAGAACTTGTGGTGCGGCTGCCTCCCACCCCCATATATATAGGGGCAAGGAGAGGGGCCTGCCCCTCGGATCAATCTGAGGAGGCGGCGGCCAAGGGGGGGGGGAGGAGTGCCTCCCAAGTCAAGTGGAGGCCCTCCCCCCTTAGGGTTTTCCCTCTCCCATGCGCATGGGCCTTGGGGGGGCTGGTGCCCCTGGCCCATTAAGGCTAGGGCGCCCCCTACAGCCCATGCTACTGTATTGGACATGGTGGAACAATTTCCGGACCTCCGGACCCCTCTGGAATCCTTCGGAACCTTCTGGAAGCTTCCCGGTATAATACCAAAAAAACCCGAACTTTTTCTGGAACCCGAACAACAACTTTCCATATATAAATCTTTACCTCCGGACCATTCCGGAATTCCTCGTGACGTCCGGGATCTCATCCGGGACTCCGAACAACATTCGGTAACCACATACAAACTTCCTTTATAACCTTAGTGTCATCGAACCTTAAGTGTGTAGACCCTACGGGTTCGGGAACCATGCAGACATGACCGAGATGTTCTCCAGTCAATAACGAACAGCGGGATCTGGATACCCATGTTGGCTCCAACATGTTCCACGATGATCTCATCGGATGAACCACGATGTCAAGGACTCAATCAATCCCGTATACAATTCCCTTTATCTAGCGGTATTATACTTGCCCGAGATTCGATCGTCGGTATCCCGATACCTTGTTCAATCTCGTTACCGGCAAGTCCCTTTACTCGTTCCATAACACATCATCTCGTGATCAACCCCTTGGTCACATTGTGCACATTATGATGATGTCCTACCGAGTGGGCCCAGAGATACCTCTCTGTTTGCGGAGTGACAAATCGATCTCGATTCGTGCCAACCCAAGAGACACTTTCGGAGATACCTGTAGTGCACCTTTATAGCCACCCGATTCGTTGTGACGTTTGGTACACCAAAGCATTCCTACGGTATCCGGAGTTGCACAATCTCATGGTCTAAGGAAAAGATACTTGACATTAGAAAAGCTTTAGCATACGAACTACGATCTTTGTGCTAGGCTTAGGATTGGGTCTTGTCCATCACATCATTCTGCTAATGATGTGATCCCGTTATCAACGACATCCAATGTCCATGGTCAGGAAACTGTAACCATCTATTGATCAACGAGCTAGTCAACTAGAGGCTTACTAGGGACATGGTGTTGTCTATGTACCCACACATGTATCTGAGTTTCCTATCAATACAATTATAGCATGGATAATAAACGATTATCATGAACAAGGAAATATAATAACAACTAATTTATTATTGCCTCTAGGGCATATTTCCAACAAAGACGAAGGTAGTGGGCGGCCAGCAGGCGGAGTGCGGAGGCGCCATGGTGGGCAAGATGCCCAACGTTATATGGCTCGAGGGCTCCTTCGTGGAAACCATCAAAGGGTGGCAATCGGGGTGGTTCTACATCACCGAGCCGCGTGACCCTGAATGGGCAGCGGCCCCCGAATTCTGATCTGGCATCCCCACACGGCTCACCTCCTGGAAAGAGAAGGGCCGGGCATGAGGTAATTTGGAAGAGCTGACCGGACTCCAAACCTGCGTCCAAAACCTTGTGAACAAGAAGATCAAGCTTGTCAACATGGTCCAGGTTATGCTCATCCGCCGGATCCTCCCGTGCCAACAACGGGCCTTCAACTTGTGGGAGTTTGATCCGGCACAGCACCAAACCTTGAGCAGGCTCTTCGACACTACGTATGAAGATGCCTGGAAGGTGCTGTTCAAGGGCGCCGAGGCTCCCGTATCCGCTACCGAAGATCGCGGATTCAGCTCGCAGCGTCAAGCCGGCGTGGTAAGCTATTTTACCCTTTACAGGATACTTGTTTTTCATAGTTTGACTCTATGCGGGATCTAAACTCCCTTACCTTTGACAGCCTGGCGAGAAGAAGTGCAGGCAGGTTAAGCGTCGGCTCCCTTACCAGAAGACCCAGCGGACGCCCGATTGATGGGGCTGCTGGTTCCGGCACCTCATGTGGTGCCAGAGAAGAAGGCCAAGATGAAGGCTACGGGAACCCGAAAGAGTTCCCGGCGTCAAGTGTTATCGGACTCATCGTCTGATGACTCTGAGGCGGACTCCTCCGCGAGCGAGGAGAGAAAAAGAGGCCTCTCCCGGTGAGAGAGAAAAGGAAGGCCTCCCCAACTAGGGAGGCCAGGGGGTCCAAGAAGGGAAGGACCCTTCATCCGGACTACTCCACCAACGCCGACGACGGCGAAGAGGAGTGGCCACCGAGGCTATGCACCTGGCGATGTCGTAAGTGTCCAGATACCAGAATAACTCATGGCGTTTCATTTGTCGCATGGAATCTCCTAACGCCGAATACAACCCTGCAGCCCGCCCAAGGACGGGCTCGACACTTCCACGAGCGGCTCCCTGGCTCCATCGGACGTGAGTAGCACTTCACTTCCGGGCGCCTCCTCTCCTCGCGCTGCAGATGACACCGAGGCAGGGTCCCAAAAGGGGCCCAGCCAGGAGGAGGAGGTCCCGGAGGCACCGCAAGGCAACCTCCCGGACTCCGGGCATAAGGGGGATCAAACCCCAAAGGCTCTAAGTCCGGCCCTGGGCTAGACTCCGCACCGGAACCTTCAGTGGTTCCGGAGTCCTGCAGGTGGCCCCTTCGTCAGAAGGGCAAGACTGCGACACCGGTGACCTCCGTCCAACCAGAGGCACCGGATAATTTGCTGGAGGCGCTTAACGGCGCCTCCATCGACGAGGAGCACCACACTGTTATGAGTGTGGTGGTCGAAAAATTCGATCCGCCAAGAGCGGGCTGGTGGCTTCGTGCCAGCCTTCTAACGAGGCTTTGAGGTATGTTTTAAGATATGTAAAAATATTACCGCATAGGCAGTAGCCCCTGATGCTCAGTTTGGTGTTCGGAAAGAAAAGCCGAATTGAGGATCTAAAAAGATGTACGCAGGAGTCTAACATAAGTATGTCAATATGGGAATGCAGGCTGCGTTGCTGACCTCTGTCGCACTGACTGCGGAGGTCGATGCATTGAAGCAGAGCCTCGAGCGGTCCGAGAACGAGCTCGGCCTTGCCAACAAGCAGCTCGGGGACAAGGAAGGCAAGTAATACCTTATGGAAGTATATAAAAGATGTGGTTGCAAAAAATAACAGGAATAACTTGGAAATTGCAGGGGCCACGAACGAGGTGGTGACCCTGAAGGAAGCGGTGTCCAGGGCCGAAAGCAATGCGGCCGCGAAACGCACCAAGCGAGAGAAGCAGGAGGCGCGGGTGGCGGAGGTGCGGCAAGAGCTCCAGGCTCTCGTGGAAAAACATGAGAGTTTGGAGCGTGACTCAAAGACTCAAGAGTCAGAGCTCGCCTCGGCTCTTGAGAGCGTAAAGCCGCTAAGGCGAAGCCCAAAAAGCCTGCGGAAATTGAGGCAATGAAGAAGATAGCGGCGGGTAAGGCATTCTTCATGCAAAGCAAGCACGTGAAAGTGAATTACTTGTTACTTACCCGAATCCGGAGCTCTCCAGGAGCATTCGCAGATCTGCCCTGCAGTGTGTCCGACACTGCCACGTTCTATCGGGCCGAGGAAGGGAGCTCGGCGGAGAAGGTGTTCTGGTCTCAGTATGCTAAGGCCGTACAAGCGGTGCCCTTGAGTGACCAGCTGAAGCAGCTGGTCGAGCTCCATAAGTTGGCCGAACGGGCCATTAAGGGCCTCATAGTTCGGCTGTGGCCCGAGGAAACCATGCCTGAGAGCTACTTCGGGCTGGTGAGGCGGCTGGTGGATGCTTGTCCATGGATTGAAGTCGTCAGCGCTCACTTTGCATCGAAGGTGCCGTGGGGCCTTGCCCATGCTAAAGTGCACTGGGGCAAGATGGACGCTGAGAAGCTTGTGACAGGAGTATCGCAAGCCGAGATGTATTATGAGAGCGTCTGAAGGGTGCCGCCTTATAGCGGGTGAATGCTCAAAGATGTAATTTTGAGTAACCTCGCATTTGTTATCTGTACGCTTGAAAACTTGTTCATATGCGCTAAGCAACACTTGTGTTTTTAAAATATTACCTTCTGTGTAGCCGTTTATCAAATTTGAGAGATGGCGAGTCATCGGCTTTCTGCCCCCATGCCACGATTGCTGGGGTGTTCGGGATAAACTTGAGCTCTTTTTCCCATTCTTGGGTCCTTGAGGCGCTCAGCATAACGAACAAGGCAACCGGACTATAATGCTTGAACACTCTCACTTAGCCATAGAATTCTATAATTTTAAATTTCGGCGAAGCCCCTAGTATTCGGAAGACCGAATTCGGGGCGCTATCCATGCCTGGGCCGGACAAAGCCGACTCCTCGCTCTAAGCGGCATAAGTCTTTAGGGACTCGAAAAACCTCTCGAACAGCGACCGGCTCTCACCCTATCATGACGGTCAGTTTAGCTTTCTCCTTCGAGGTGCTCAACCCAGCTCAAGCTGGGGCACAATCGCGATGGTTCTCCAGCCTTACCTTAGCCGATATAACGGAACATAAGGTACCAAAACATGGGAGCCGGGCAAACCCAACTATTAACCCAAGACATGATTCGGAGCCGATGCATATAATGCTATAAGTTTGGGGTGCCGCACTTGTGAAAGTGTTCGGACTTATCACACCATATTTTGGGGTACTTAAGCCCCTGGTGTCTTTGGCCGTACCAAAGCGTACGGGTGCAACATGTCGTAAGTGAACATGTATAGATAAAATAATAAAAAAAGGAATGCAATAATAGGCGAAAGCTATGCATTGTTTATTCAAAAAGGCTGCGGTAAAATCAGAATGATACAAATAGTGCGATAAGCAAGGGATGGGACTATTTGACATGTCTCCCTCCAGGAGCGAGCTGTGTGATGATATGTAAAACAAGTATACTGCTCGTTATAGAGACCACCTGGATACTCGACGTAGCTTTCCGCTTCCCTGGCTGTTGCATCGTGTGTTCGGTGATTCTATTGCCGGACAGGGCTTCTTGAGAAAGGAGTCCTGAAATTAAGAGAAAAAAGAAGAATGACACAATTGGGAGCCCCTGGTGCGGTTGAGCCGCATTCTGGGCCTGCCGTGGTCGTGCCCCTCCCCCAACGCCCATGGTATCTCCAGAGCGTAGTTATGTATGCGTAGGACTGGTTTCGCAATTTCGCGAGGGCTGGGGTTGGGGCCGCATTGCTACGCGTGCTCGGAACATGCCAGGTGGTCTTGTTGTAGGTTACTCTGGGCGCGCTTGACGGTGTCCGGACATTTAATAGCTGGACTCAGGAATTGCCTTAAGAGGCTGCTTTGTACTTCTGCCGCGAGGGCCGCCGTATGCTCCTCCGTTCGGAGAGAGCGGTCGGTGTTTCCGTTGACCGTAATGATTCCTCGAGGGCCTGGCATCTTGAGCTTGAGGTATGCGTAATGCGGCACCGCATTGAACTTTGCAAATGTGGTTCGTCCGAGCAGTGCGTGATAGCCGCTGCGGAACGGGACTATGTCGAAGATCAATTCCTGGCTTCAGAAGTTATCCGGTGATCCGAAGACCACTTCAAGTGTATGGCGAGCTGTCTGATTGGCCTCTACACGGTATGGCGCCTTGAAGGTCGTCTTTGTGGGTTTAATCCTTGAAGGATCTATGCCCATTTTGCACACTGTGTCCTGATAAAGCAAGTTCAGGCTGCTGCCGCCGTCCATCAGGACTCTAGTCAGGTGAAATCTGTCAACGATTGGGTCTAGAACCAATGTGGCGAATCCGCCATGGCGGATACTAGTGGGGTGGTCCCTTCGATCAAAAGTGATCGGGCAAGAGGACCATGGATTGAACTTTGGGGCGATTGGCTCCATCGCATATACGTCCCTTAGTGCACGCTTCCGCTCCCTTTTGGGTATGTGAGTTGCGTATATCATGTTCACCGTCCGCACTTGTGGGGGGAAACCCTTCTGTCCTCTAGTGTTCGGCGGCCGGGGCTCCTCCTCATCGTTGCTATGCAGCCCCTTGTCATTGTTTTCGGCATTTAACTTGCCTGCCTGCTTGAACACCCAACAATCCCTGTTGGTGTGATTGGCTAGTTTTTGAAGTGCCGTGTATCCGCACGAGCGATCGAGTATTCGGTCCAAATTGGACGGGCCCGGAGTATTTCTTTTGAATGGCTTTTTCCAATGACCGGGTTTAGAGCCTCTGAATCCGGCATTGACTGCCATATCTTCAGCATTATGGCCATTAATGCGGCGCTTGTGTTTGTTGCGACGCGGCCTGTCGTTGCTGTCCTTGGTATCTGAACTACCAGGGCTCTTGGTCATGTTGTTACTACGGGCTAGCCAGCTATCCTCTCCCGCACAAAAGCGGGTAATGAGTGTTGTGAGGGCTGCCATGGATTTCGGCTTTTCCTGTCCTAGGAGCCGGGCAAGCCACTCGTCGCGGATGTTATGTTTGAAGGCTGCAAGGGCCTCTGCATCCGGACGGTCAGCGATTTGATTTTTCTTGGTTAGGAACCGTGTCGAATTGTCCGGCGATTCTTGGCTGCTGAATTATGTGGCTTAGGTCATCGGCGTCTGGTGGTCGCACATAAGTGCCCTGGAAATTGTTGAGGAATGCGGCTTCCAGGTCTTCCCAACAACCAATTGACTCTGTTGGCAAGCTGTTAAGCCAATGCCGTGCTGGCCCTTTAAGCTTGAGTGGGAGTTATTTGATGGCGTGTAGGTCATCACCGCGGGCCATGTGGATATGAAGGAGGTAGTCCTCGATCCAGACCACAGGATCTGTTGTGCCATCGTACGATTCAATGTTTACGGGTTTGAAACCCTCAGGGATTTGATGATCCATCACTTTGTCTGTGAAGCATAGTGGGTGTGCGGCGCCCCTGTATTGGGCTATATCACGACGTAGCTCAAATGAGCTTTGTCTAGTGTGTTCGGCCCGGCCGGAATTGCCATATCCGGCGTGACGGTTATCATCACGCATCATGGGGCGCCCACGCGATCCGTAGATCGATCTTGTTTGTCTTGCCTTGTCCTCCAATATATCCCGCAGGTCTGGCGCATTTCCCCACGCCTTGGTATTTTTTGAGCGGCGCCGGGGTGCGGCTTGAGTGGAGGGCCGACAGGCCTCTCTGTCGCGGCCATGAGGTGGCCGGTCGGCCGTATTATGCGCTGGTGATGTAGGTTTGGGTGCTTCCTCCTCTAATCGGGGTAGCAGCCTGCGTTTTGGGTAGCTCTTAGAGGGGCGTTCGAGTTCATACTCTTGATGCAAGGACTTGATCCATCTGTTGGCTAACAAGTCTTGGTCAGCTCTAAGCTGTTGCTGCTTTTTCTTGAGGCTGCTTGCCGTGGCCATAAGCCTGCGTTTGAAACGCTCTTGTTCGATGGGATCCTCAGGCACGACAAATTCGTCATCGTCGAGGCTTGCCTCGTCTTTGGAGGGAGGCATGTAATTATCATCCTCTACCTCTCTGCCTGCCGCTCTCTCATGAGGGCTGGCTTCTCCATCCTAATGCGCTGATCCTGCTGGAGGTGGTTGTCTTCGGCACTATCCGGGGTGTTATTGTCCCCGGTGCCGGAATCACCGTTTTTACTATGGCGGGATTTAGAGTGGCGCCGCTGATGTCGGCGCTTAGGCTGTTTCTTGGAGGGATCATCCTCCGTTGTTCCATCGCCATTCCCATCTTTTGGGATGTCCACCATGTAGATGTCGTATGACGAGGTGGCCTTCCAGTGCCCTGTAGGCGCTGGTTCTTGGTCGTCTCCTGCATCGTTGTCCATAGGGTTGATGTCTTCGGAGTCGAAGTCGAGCATGTCAGTCAAGTCATCGACAGTGGCTACGAAGTGGGTGGTGGGTGGGCTTTGAATTTCTTCGTCGTCCGCATCCCAACCATCCTGACCATAATCTGGCCAGGCTCTCGATAAAGAGAAACTTTAGCGAATTCAAGATGTCGCCAAAGGCGAGTCTTTGAAAGATGTCCGTGGCGGTGAACTCCATGATCGGCGCCCAATCGGATTCGATCGGCGGTAGCGGAAGGTTGAGTCCGGAGAGAGTCGGCACCTTGAGTCGTGAGCCGCATAAGGACGGGGTTGGTGTTGGCTCAATCGCCGTAGAGATAGCAGCCCCAAAGGCGGTGTCCAGCCACCCGTCCTCGTCGGCGCGGTGGCTCCGAGCTAAGGGTCGGGCGGACATCGTGCGACCTCCGGAACCTTGTCCGTGGCGAGCTAGATCATGCCCTTCGTGATAGTGCGGCGCGCTTGGTTGTGGCTCGAACCCGTCGAAGATCAAGTCTCCGCGGACGTCAGCCGTGTAGTTCAAACTTCCAAATCTGACCTGATGGCCAAGGGCGTAGCTTTCGATCTGCTCCATATGGCCAAGCGAATTGGCCCGCAATGCAAAGCCGCCGAATACGAAGATCTGTCCAGGGAGAAAAGTCTCACCTTGGACCGCATCATTGTTGATGATCGGAGGAGCCATCGGGCCTAAAGATGACGACACAGAGGAACTCTCAATGAAAGCACCAATGTCGGTGTCAAAACCGGCGGATCTCGGTAGGGGTCCCGAGCTGTGCATCTAGGCGGATGGTAACAGGAGACAAGGGACACGATGTTTTTACCCAGGTTCGGGCCCTCTCGATGGAGGTAAAACCCTACTCCTGCTTGATTGATATTGATGATATGGGTAGTACAAGAGTAGATCTACCACAAGATCAGAAAGGCTAAACCCTAGAAGCTAGCCTATGGTATGATTGTTGTTCGTCTTACGGACTAAAACCCTCCGGTTTATATAAGCACCGAATAGGGTAGGGTTACACAGAGTCAGTTACAATGGTAGGAGATCTACATATCTGTATCGCCAATCTTGCTTTCCACGCCAAGGAAAGTCCCATCCGGACACGGGATGAAGTCTTCAATCTTGTATCTTCATAGTCCAGGAGTCCGGCCGAAGATGATAGTTCGGCTATCCGGACACCCCCTAGTCCGGGACTCCCTCAGTGCTCGTCTCTCGGTCTTCTCTTGTGCTCGTGTTGGTTTTCTTGACGGCGCCGCGTGGTACTTGCATCTTGTGGCTGCTCTGAAGACTTGTGACTTGAGCGTCTCCGCCTTGAACATGACGAAGAGGAAGAAGACTTGTAGTTGGCCCACACGTGTCGGATGTCATCCAATTGTGCATCCAACTTGGTGTCGATGTAGTCCCTTGTCCGTGATTCACGTTGGTGAATACCGACGGTGAGTCACTCAGTGCGTCGCATTGCTCGTTGTAGTCCAGAGATGGGTGTTTTGGTGATCTAGTTGTTCGTGCCACCGTTGTCGTTGAAGACCGGAGATGAAATGCCTTGCTTATCCATCACAAGAATCGAGCAAATGTGAGTGTAAGAAAGGAAAGAACTAGACCAGTGTACCTTATCCAATGTTGAATATGTATCAATGATCACTCAATAATGTAACAAGGAAATAGCACAATTGGTACCGGATCTTGTCAATTCTCACACCTACACAAGTAAGGCTTATGGTGGAGCTCGGTGAGGATAGTGGCACAAAAATTTGATGCAAAAATGTTAGCAAGAGTTAATAATGTTGGAAAAGATTCACAAATTCGCAAGTGAAACAAGTAGACCAATAGCAATATGTGGCACACGAAAACACACAGAGAGATAGATAAATGGGGTCATGCAACCAAGGAATGAGCACAAAATGTGGAATCCACGGAAAATGCTCATGTTGCACAACTCAATAGAGATGCTAGAACAATTTTTCAATAGGCGGATACGACACTTGTGCACAACCTAGAAGATGCAAAATGTATGAGCTTTCTATCCCAAGTATGCCATGTGTATGATGTTCCCGTTGTTCTTCTCAAGGTGATCCAAGATGATCGGATATGACAATCTTATGTGCAATGCGGAATGGTGCGATGGCTATTGCTTACAAGCTCTTTGATCTCTTTTCCTTTTGCTTAAAAGCTTATTCTCTTTTCTTTTTCTTTTTGATATGGCCACTTATGCGAAATGCACAAACCAAGATAGCAATTGTGTATATGCGGGAACAATCTTGTGACACAAGGGATGATATGATGATACCAAGATGATACCAATATGATATGGTATGTATGCAATGGAAGGTACGGATCACTAATTGTAGGATCGAAAGTATGTCTAGAGGGGGGGTGATTAGACTACTTGACCAAATAAAAATCTAGCCTTTTCCCAATTTTAGTTCTTGGCAGATTTTAGCAACTTAGCACAAGTCAAGCAATCAACCTACACATGCAATTCTAAGAGTATAGCAGCGGAATGTAAAACAATTGCATACGAAGGTAAAGGGAGGAGTTTGAGGAGGCAAACGCAATGTTGACACGGAGATTTTTTACCCGTGGTTTCGATAGGTGGTGCTATCGTACATCCATGTTGATGGAGACTTCAACCCACGAAGGGTAATGGTTGCGCGAGTCCACGGAGGGCTCCACCCATGAAGGGTCCACGAAGAAGCAACCTTACCATGGCCATCGCCCATGAAGGACTTGCCTCACTCGGGTAGATCTTCACGAAGTAAGCGATCTCCTTGCCCTTACAAACTCCTTGGTTCAACTCCACAATCTTGACGGAGGCTCCCAAGTGACACCTAGCTAATCTAGGAGACACCACTCTCCAAGAGGTAATAGATGGTGTGTTGATGATGAACTCCTTGCTCTTGTGCTTCAAATGATAGTCTCCCCAATACTCAACTCTCTCTCACAGGATTTGGATTTGGCGGAAAGAAGATTTGAGTGTAAAGCAACTTGGGGAAGGCTAGAGATCAATATTTATGTGGTAGGAATGGAATATCTTGACCTCAACACAAGTGTAGGTGGTTCTCTCTCAGAAAATGTATGTTGGAAGTATAGGCATGTTCTGATGGCTCTCTCCACGAATGAAGAGTGGGTGGAGGGGTATATATAGCCTCCACATAAAATCTAACCGTTACACACAATTTACCAAACTCGGTGGGACCGAATCGTGAAACTCGGTCAGACCAATTTAGTTCATAATGTGACCGTTAGGCATTTCGGTGGGACCGACATGTCAACTCGGAGGGACCGATATCGTTAGGGTTAGGGCATAACATAATCTCGGTGAGACCGATTACACAAACTTGGTGAGACCGATATTTTAATAGACAAACAGAGAGTTGGTCAGGCAAACTCGGTGGGACTGATTCGCTCATCTCGGTTGGACCGAAACGTTACGAAAGGGAAACAGAGAGTTTGCATTGCAATCTCGGTGGGACCAATCGCTCATCTCGGTTTGACTGAAATGTTACGAAGGGAAACAGAGAGATTACAATCCCATCTCGGTGAGACCGAGATCCCTATCAGTGAGACCAAAAAGACTAGGGTTTCTAGCAATGGCTATGACAATTGAACTCGGTGGCACCGGATAGAAAGTTTCGGTGGGGCCGAGTTTGACTTTTGGTTTGGGACATATGTGGATGTGAGAAAGTACTTGAGGGTTTTTGGAGCATATCACTAAGCACTTTGAGCAAGAAACTCATTAAGCAACACCTCACCCCCTCTTGATAGTATTGGCTTTTCCGATGGACTCAATGTGATCTTGGATCACTAAAATGAAAAATGTAGAGTCTCGTGCTTTGAGCTTGAGCCAATCCTTTTGTCCTTAGCATTTTGAGGGGTCCATGTTTCTCATCCATGCCATGCCAAACATTGAGCTTTCCTGAAATATTTATCTTGAAATAGCATTAGCTCAATGAGCTATATGTTGTTAGGAATTACCAAAACCACCCAAGGATAGTTGCACTTTCAATCTCCCCTTTTTTGGTAATTGATGACAATATATAGATCAAAGCTTCGACAAATGATAATGAGATTGAAAAACATCGTTGCTTTGAGAAGTATGTGATAAGCAAGAGCTCCCCCTAAATTTGTGCATTATTTAAAATTTGCTTTGGACTGCAAATGCACAATGTGTTAGGATCATGGGTTATTCTTTCATGTCACATACATCTTGGTGGAGCGCTCAAAATGATAGAAGTTAAAAGCATGCACTCATCACCAAGCAAGTGAATGATCATATAAGGATATAAGAGATAATATCATCCAACAAGCATTAAGGGTAGCATATGATCAAACACATGATCAAACAAGTAAACAAGTAGCTCACAGGCACACAATCAAGAAGTTCAACCAAAAACAAGAGAGATAAAAAGCAACACTCTCTCTCGAAGCCTATGATCTATACATTTTCTCCCCCTTTGGCAACAAGTTACCAAAAAGTTCAAAAAATGTGTAGTGCTAAATGTCTCTCAGGCTTGGTCTTCATGAGGTGGCGTAGAGATGACTCCAAGGATGTAAGCGTCTGTAGATGTAGCTGGAGCTGGTGGAGTGGCTGCTGGAGCTGGTGGTACTGAAGCTATGGCTGCTGGTGCAGATGTAGTAGCTCTAGTATTTGGAACAGGCACTGCAGCACATCTCTGTCCTCTGGGCACTCTAGCAAAAGCATCTATAGTAGACTTGCCCTTCTTCTCCTCCACTTCCTCCTAAAGTTGCTCAACTGCAGTTTGGATCTTAGTTACCTTGACATCAAGAGCATAGAATTTCTTCTCACTGATCCTCTCCAAGCTCTCCTGGTTTTGAGTCAGGGTGGCCAAGCCCTTCTCAATCCTCAAGGTGGAGGCAATCAGATATCCAAGCTGATCTTGCTTGTTCTTGAGGAACACTTGAGATGCCTCTTCAGCAGTTGGCATCTTTGCAGCTTTCTCTGGCCTTGTCTTCTCTCTCTTCTCATGTGCTTGAGCTGATGACGGGTCATTCTCATTCATGACAACAGTGTTGTCTTCAAATTCAGGGTAGATGGGCAGGTGCTCCTTATCCAATAGATATTTGCATGTGCCCATCTTGGAGTTGATGAGCTCCTGAATTTGTGGGGCATACCCACAAGATCTTTTCTGATCAGCTGTTGTCCTTTTGATTGTCTCCACAATTAGACTCATGACTTTAAACTTTTGAGGCACATCAAACAAATGTAGCAAATTGATAGCATGTCCTCTGATTATCTTGTGATCACCTGACTTGGGTAGCAATGTGTGCCTTAGGATCCAGTTGATTATAGGCAAACCAGACAACAAGAAATGGACAGATCCAAACTTATGAGTCTCCAAAGCATCATCTGGGATCTCTTTGTACATGTGTGCCATAGTGTTATGGTCTTTCTTCTTCGCAGCATAAACATCTAAATCATCTTCATTTTCTTCTGGGGCATTGATCAACTGAGCTCATTCTTCCACAGAGGATTGGTACCTACTACCTTCTAACATCCAGATGATCTTCCCATCTGGGTAGAAGTGGGCAGTGGAGTAAAACTGCATGATCAGCTCATCATTCCACTTGGTGAGCTTCTGGGCAACAAATGTATCAACTCCACATGCTTTGAAGTTGTCATATAAACCTGGATAGTGATCTTCATTCTCCTTGATGTACTCCCAGTCAACCCATCTCATGTCACAGACAATAGGCTTCTTGTCATAAAAGTCTTGTTGTTCCTTAGTGTGAAACCTGTAGTCAACAGCAGTTCTCCTCCTGACAGCATATGGATCATACTGTCTCCATAATCTTAGTCCTGAATCCTTTCTGATTTTCATGTTCTCTGCAACAGGATGTGCATCATTTTAGTCAGGGATCTTGGGCTTCAATTTTCTCAAAACAAGTGAATCATCTTCTTCTGCAGCTTCAGGCACTAGGGCCTTATTCTTCTCCTCAGCTGGAATACTTCTGGTGTTCCTCTTGGGTTTAGGCTTTTGAGCTGAAGCAATAGCCTTGGGAGCAAGTTTGGGCTTAGGAGCAGCCCCTGACTTAATTGCATCTCCCATGAGTTTTTGAGCTTTGGGTGCTGGTGCAGCATCCTCTTCCTCTTCATCATCTGTTCTCACCATTGTGGACTTCCCAAGAACTTTGGTTGTATTTGTTCTTGCCCTCTTCTTTTTATTGTCTTCACCAGCTGCTTCTTCTTTAGATTCAATGGTGAATTTCATAGTTTCACCTGTGGCAACCTTCCTGGGTTTGGATGTAGGCACTCTCCCGGTAGGTGCCTTCTTGTTCATGCCTGGCTTAGTTGTTGCAACTGTGCCAAACTCCTTTTTCAGCACCTTTTTCCTTGAAGTGGCCTCATCCTTAACAGCAATATAATCTTCATCCTCTGAATCACAAGTTTTCTTCTTCCTTGTCCTGGTAGCTGCCTTTGGCAAGTTACTAGGTGTGCTCCTGCTGGCCTCATCATAGTTGCTTGAGGGACTAGTGCCCTCACTCAATTGAGCTTGCTCTTCAGACTTGTTCTGGCTATCACTTTTATCAGACATCTCTGCAAACTCACTGACAGCAGACCCTGTGAATAGATATAGATAAGGTAGAGTGGATGAGCATCACAAAGTGCAGAGTTTTTGCAAAACAGATGACTCAAAACATAGTTTTAGTTCTCCAAAGAAATCATTTCGGAGCTACTGATTTGTAAACTCGGTGATACCGAAGCAGCTTTTGGAACCTAAACTAGTGAACTCGGTCAAACCGAGCCACAGTTTGTTGGCACTGAGACTGCTAGGGTTTCACAGAGAATCGAACTCGGTCACACCGATTTGCAATTCTCGGTCAGACCAAAAATCGCATGTGCAATGGCCTAAGCCAACTCGGTGAGACCGATTTCAACAATTCGGTCGGTCCAAGATGAGTTCGGCGGAGACCTAACCCTAAATTTTCAAATCAAATCTAATCTACAGGATGTTTTCGTTGGACAGGATGATTTTATACGTGGCAAGAATCATGGTAAAGCAATGTGCTACGAACCGGAGTTAATGAATAGCACAAAGTATCAAGTTCATACCCTAACTCGGCGGTGAACTTGCTACGGCGGCAACGGCAGGGAAGATTGCCATTGACGATGGCGGAGACCAGCGGCGGGAGGTCGCTGTTGGCGAGAAGACGATCCGGAGACCCGAAGAGGCAGAGCAGGTTACGCGCGGGTGAAGAGTTTCAGAAAAATTTCCAAATTTTGACCCGTCAGTATATATAACCTGACCCTGTCGGTGTGACCGACTGGAACAACTCGGTGGCACCGAGATGCAAAACTGTGAGCAGTTACTACAACTCGGTGTGACCGAAAGATTCTAATCGGTTGCACCGAGATTGAAAACCTAGATCAACTTAGTGATCTCGGTATGACTGAAGAGGATGAATCGGTCAGACCGAAATGCACAAAGAGGTTTTGGAAGTTTAAGTCTATGATGAATCCGGGACTCCGAGTGCTCCTCACACAGAGTGGTTCGAATCGGACTTGATCAAACTTTGTGATGTAGCATGAATAGAGTTTGAGACGAGAAAAGCATAGATAGCTAGAGAAGGTTCTTAGGCATTCTTGTCCATCCACTTGGCAAAAGGAAAGAAACCAAACAATCAAAACAACAAGTGGATGACCTCGAATGAGTAAAATATGCAACCAACATGCTCACACAATAAAATGGCAAATGAAATATGTGGCAAAGCATGCACAAACAATCTAGCATCTATCAAGTAATTGGCGAGACTAGGTCATCTATATATGAGTATATTGACTTAGGAGTCAAATGAGAACATTTGATCATAGGTCATACTCATCGTTTAAGCACAAGTGGGGTTACCACTTTTACATAAAGCATTGTTGTGTTCACACCATTAGAGTTGCTTTAGCTCAATTCTTTAGAGTAAAGCTCCCCCTAGATGTGAGATCCCCCTAAGAGGGATGAACTAACCTTGGGTTTTGTCTATTATGACTTCATATAGATGTTGAAGATGTGGATGCTCAATGTTGTTGATCATTTGGAGCAATCCATTGGAGTGAGTTGAACTTTCAATACCTACACGGGTTAGTCCCACAAGGAACAAACAAGGATATCCATAGACATAGAGTGATGCACACACATGATGATGTCCATGAAAGCATTAGGTTACCTTGTCCCTTGCCTTACCAACAAGAGAGTTTGTGACTGCTTGAACTAGTGCAAGATGTGGAAGTTGATTGCACTTGTCCTTGCCAAAATGATGTGAGTGAAGTTTATTGGCGGAGTCACCCTCAAGAACTCTCTAGTTCTTCTTATTTGGGATCCACATCATCTTGATGGGAATCCTTGGAGTTGTAGTCGTACTTGATGAAGTAGAACTAAATGTAGTCTTGGGAACCAACTTGACCAAGGCCTTAGGAGCTTCTTCAAATGCATCAATCTCCTCTTGAAGCTTGTCCTTGCCTTTTTTTCTTGTGGTCTTGTGGTGGAAGATCATCATGAGCTTGTGTTCCTTTGAAAGAAGTAGGATCGTACTTCTATTGTTGGGGAACAACCTTCGTCTTGGGGTATTGATCTTCTTCCCACTCAACTCCATTGACATTGAACTTTCGTTCAAAACCAACACCTTGATTCTTCCGGTGCCTTCCTTGCTTGCGTACAATCTCCTCGAATTGCTTACTTCCGGCAAGGCTCTTGTAAACACCTTTATCTATAATTCCCTTCAATAAGCTATTTTCCTGCTCAAGTGTAACTTGGCTAAGAGAATCATTAGTGGAATCAAGAGAACTACTAGAAGCAACAACATTGGATTTAGCAGGATTATTGTTACTACTAGAAGAAGAATCTTTGTTTTTCTTATTACTAGACTTGACTTGTGGCATGTAAGTAGATAAGAGTAAACGCTTGGCAATGTAAGAAGAACTTTTCTTGTGAAGATCATCATTGATTGCCTTTAAAAACTCATGCTCTTGCTCAAGGTTGAGCTTTTCAAAGCGTAACTTCTCATGAGTCTTCAAAAGTTCTCGATGATCTTCCAAGATAGTTTCATGAGTTAACTTAAGAGTGTTTAGTTCTTTAGTTAAGCGCTCAATCTTCTCCTTATCATTGTCATTCGTTTTATCTTGATTAGCATGATTAATTGACGTTTCATCATAGTATTCATCACTAGAGTTGTCAACAAGTAAATCATCATCACCTAACAAGTCATCTTCATCACTATTGAAATCAACATACTCGGGGTGTGATACCTTTGGGCCTTTAGCCATGAAGCATCTTCCAATTCCTTCATTTTGTGAGTCAAATATGTCGTTGGAGTTGGTTGACACAAGTGCTAGACCGGCAACACCTTCAGCTTGAGTATATTCGGAGTCGGAGTGATAGCTTCTCTCGGAGTGATTGTCGGAGTCGGAGTCGGATACCCATTCACCAACATGAGCTTGATGTCTTCATTTTGTGTAGCTCTTTGATGATTTGTCCTTCCTTTCTGAATCCTTGCTTCTCCGGGATGTTCTTCATTCATAACGATCATCTCTACTCCTTCTTTCTCTTGATGGTGATTCTTCTCTTCTACTCCTTCTTTTTGGAGAATCTTCTCTTCTTTTGTCGGGAGCCGTACACTCATTGGAATAGTGTCGGGTCTTCCTGATGTAGCAATTACGCTCACGACTAGAAGATCTTTTGTCATTGTAGGACCTTGACTTGGAACTTCTTTCCTTGCTTCTACTCTTGTAGAACTTGTTGAAGTTCTTCACCATTAGGCTCACTTCTTCATTGAAGGTTTGTTTCTCACTTGATGATGTGGGAGCTTCACATGTGGCTTTGTAAGCACCACTTGACTTGTTGTGGAGCTCTTCCTTATCCTTGAGTGACATCTCATGAGCAACAATTCTTCCAATGACTTTCGTTGGATTGAGATCTTTGTAATTGGGCATCATTTGGATCAATGTGCACACGGTATCATATTTTCCATCCAAGGCTCTTAGGATCTTCTTGATGATGAATTTTTCGGTCATCTCTTCACTTCCTAAGCCGGCAATCTCATTTGTGATGAGAGCAAGCCTAGAGTACATTTCAGCGACACCTTCACCATCATTCATTTTGAACTTGTCAAGTTGACTTTGAAGCACATCCAATTTGGATTCCTTGACGGAGTCGGTACCTTCGTGCATATCAATCAAAGTATCCCAAATTTCCTTTGCATTCTCAAGACGGCTGATTTTGTTGAATTCTTCGGGGCACAATCCGTTGAAGAGAATATCACAAGCTTGAGCATTGTATTGCAGCATCTTCAACTCTTTCGCGGTAGCTTCACGGTTTGGTTCTCTCCCATCAAGGAATTCACCGCAGGCCAATACACACAATAGACCAAACGGCGGGGTTATGTCCAAGAATGTGCATTTTCATCTTATGCTTCCAACTAGCAAAATTCGTACCATCAAAGTAAGGACCTCTACGGTGGTAATTTCCCTCGCTAGACGACATACTCTCCTAGGTTGTGAAACCAAGGCTATGACCACCAAAAGCTATGGAAATCAAAGCAAATGGATACCAAAGCTCTGATACCACTTGTAGGATCAAAAGTATGTCTAGAGGGGGGGTGATTAGACTACTTGACCAAATAAAAATCTAGCCTTTTCCCAATTTTAGTTCTTGGCAGATTTTAGCAACTTAGCACAAGTCAAGCAATCAACCTACACATGCAATTCTATAGCAGCAGAATGTAAAACAATTGCATACGAAGGTAAATGGAGGAGTTTGAGGAGGCAAACGCAATGTTGACATGGAGATTTTTTATTCGTGGTTCTGATAGGTGGTGCTATCGTACATCCACATTGATGGAGACTTCAACCCACGAAGGGTAACAGTTGCGCGAGTCCATGGAGGGCTCCACCCATGAAGGGTCCACGAAGAAGCAACCTTGTCTATCCCACCATGGTCGTCGCCCACGAAGGACTTGCCTCACTAGGGTAGATCTTCACGAAGTAGGTGATCTCCTTGCCCTTACAAACTCCTTGGTTCAACTCCACAATCTTGATCGAGGCTCCCAAGTGACACCTAGCCAATCTAGGAGACACCACTCTCCAAGAGGTAATAGATGGTGTGTTGATGATGAACTCCTTGCTCTTGTGCTTAAAATGATAGTCTCCCCAACACTCAACTCTCTCTCACAGGATTTGGATTTGGTGGAAAGAAGATTTGAGTGCAAAGCAACTTGGGGAAGGCTAGAGATCAAGATTTATGTGGTAGGAATGGAATATCTTGACCTCAACACAAGTGTAGGTGGTTCTCTCTCAGAAAATGTATGTTGGAAGTGTAGGCATGTTCTGATGGCTCTCTCCATGAATGAAGAGTGGGTGGAGGGGTATATATAGCCTCCACACAAAATCTAACCGTTACAAACAATTTACCAAACTCGGTGGGACCGAATCGTGAAACTCGGTCAGACCGATTTAGTTCATAATGTGACCGTTAGGCATTTCGGTGGGACCGACATGTCAACTCGATGGGACCGATATCATTAGGGTTAGGGCATAATGTAATCTCAGTGAGACCAATTACACAAAATCGGTGAGACCGATTTTGGTAATAGACAAATAGAGAGTTGGTCAGGCAAACTCGGTGGGACCGATTCGCTCATCTCGGTTGGACCGAAACGTTACGAAAGGGAAACAGAGAGTTTGCATTGCAATATTTGTGGGACCAATTGCTCATCTCGATTTGACCGAAACGTTACGAAGGGAAACAGAGAGATTACAATCCCATCTCGGTGAGACCAAGATCCCTATCGGTGAGACCAAAAAGACTAGGGTTTTTTGCAATGGCTATGACAACTGAACTCGGTGGCGCCAGATAGAAAGTTTCGGTGGGGCCGAGTTTGACTTTTGGTTTGTGACATATGTAGATGTGAGAAAATACTTGAGGGTTTTTGGAGCATATCACTAAGCACTTTGAGCAAGAAACTCATGAAGCAACACCTCACCCCCTCTTGATAGTATTGGCTTTTCCTATGGACTCAATGTGATCTTGGATCACTAAAATGAAAAATGTAGAGTATTGTGCTTTGAGATTGAGCCATTCCTTTTGTCCTTAGCATTTGAGGGGTCCACGTTTCTCATCCATGCCATGCCAAACATTGAGCTTTCCTAAAATATTTATCTTGAAATAGCATTAGCTCAATGTGTTATATGTTGTTAGGAATTACCAAAACCACCCAGGGATAGTTGCACTTTCACTAATGTGCACAAGTAACGTTGCCGGTAATACTCAAATGGCTAGTCTCGATAGGCAAGTGACGCAAAATGGGCTAAGGGGTTAACAATGTAATGGCAAGAATGTACAAAGATGGGATACCACGATACCAAGGTGATATGGAGGGTACCGTTCTTGCTTACAGTTAGGGTGTCAAATTGGTGAAGTGGTCGATGTCCAATCCTTGTCGAAAGTGAGCTGCGGTGTTGTCGATGTCGAACCGTTCCTAGTTAGCCGAAACACCCTAGGAAATAGAAAAAACCGCAAACTCAAAATCTCAAAGGAAAATATCAAAAGGTGGTAGCGGAAGGCGTTGGTGGTTTCGGAGTTAGCAATGCGGAAGTGGTGGTGGTGTGTGATGGATAAGCAACCGTCCCTAACTAGCTGAAACACCTTAGGAGACTCAATTCACCTCTCAAGCAACAACAAATGCTATAAGGGTCAAAAATGGGTTTGGTGGCGGAAAGCGATGGTGGTTTTGCGAATGATATGGTGGATGGCCTATGCAAAGATGCCAAAATGCCAAAATATTTATGGAGTCAAAAGATGTTGGGACCTATCTAGATGGATGGGGGATGTCAATACCTACTCAACGAGCTAAAGAACGTCAAAATCGGACTCCGGGAGTGAAAGTTATGGCCAAAATGGTGAATGTTGGTGGGCTGATTCGAGGGGGTGCGGGTGCCCGGGGCTGGAAGGTGCGGGAACCCGGGATGGTCAGGGAGGTTGGGCGGAAGGAGTGGCCTGGGGGTAAGGGGTGCGGGCACCCGGGGTGGCAATAATGCTAAACATACAAAGAGTTACACGCAATTACACGCTGACTAGGATTTTTTTCATCTACTAACCAATCACAAACTTGCCCCCCCTGATTTTCAGGGGGAGTGGGCCGTCTCCCCATCTATTGACCAATCAAATTAACTCTCTTTGTAAAACTTTGTAACTCGTTTGTACGTGTAGCATTACTCCCCGGGGTGGTCAGCGGGGTTGGTCGGGGGGTCCGGGTGCCCGGGGTTTGAGGTCCGGGTGCCCGGTGGTGACGGATTTGGGCGGAAATTCATGAAGAAATGAAAGAAATTGGTGGATTTCATGGAGAGAAAGGTGGAGATGGATGGGGGGAAAGCTAGATCCACTTGAAACCAAGCAAATCCATGGATCAAATCCAACAAAACCTCATCAAACCAACAAATCACAAAAAAAATTGGGGCTATTTTTGGTGGGGATTTTCGGATTTAGGACGAAATCAACAAAATCAAGATAGAAAACAAAGAGGGAAGGCTCCAATTTTGTGAAAACGTGGCTCATGATACCAAGATGTTGTAGGGTGGAACCCTATGTGGAGATCTTTCACGAATTGGAGGGGAAATCCCCAAGAACACAGAGAACACAAGAAAGGGGAAACACTCAAATTAACTAGATCCAATCACACATATGCTAGATCCAAGAACACACAAAAGATCACAATGATTCAAGGACAACAAAGGAAAGATACAAGAAACTAGTTCATCCCAATCCTATGAGGAGAGAGGTCTTGATGATCCTATGATGGGGATCCTTCCCAAAATGGGGGTTTGATATCCACTAGAGATCTTCTCCTAGGAGGTCTTGATCTCCTAGAGGAGTGGGTACAAGGAGCAAAGCTCACTAATGTCTCTCATATACTTTGATATCCCTCAAATGAGCTAGGGGGAGATATATATATATAGTCTAGGGACGGAATAGAGGGGAGACGGGGATACAAGGGTCAAAAGACCATAATTCACGCAGGCATCCATGGAAGGTCAGGGCACTGGGAAAGTGGCAGGCGCCGGGAGATGGTCTTCTTGAGGTGGCCGAGCACCGGGGCGAAGGGCAGGCACCCGGCTGGTCGGGCCGGGTGAGGTGGTGGCACCGGGGTTCAAGCCAGGCACTGGAGGCCAGCGGCTGGAGGCATGGGCGGGCACCCAGGAGGCCAAGGCCGGGACAGGCGGGGTTGGCTGACACCAGGCAGGCGGGCGGGCACCGGGGCTCAAGGCGGGGCACTCGGGGCAGGCTGGGGCAGCGCCCAGGGGGTGTGGGCACCCAGGCCCTCCAAGGCCGGGCACCCGAGGCCAGCAGGGGCCGCGCTTAGGTCAGGGTCGGGCACCCGGGGCCAGAGTGGCTGGGCACCCGGGGTAGCCAGGGGCTCCGCCGACTATAGGTGAGGGCCGAGGTGGTCTGGGACCTCCTTTGCTTCGTGCTTCTCGCGCGTCCTTCTTCCTTCTCCTCCTCCATAGGTCTCCGGTGAACTTGGTGATTCCTCCTTGCTTCCTCATGACAATCTGCGAAGTACCTAAGAATGCACAACGTGTCTCTTTGAGGTAGAATCCCATTCTCAAGTGAATCCGGATGAAACTCGGAGAGGAAAGAGTTAACCTTGGTTTCGGTGGCACGTGCGTGTGCTCTTGTCATTGGTCCTCGAGGTGCTTGATGAGTTGTAGTAGAGTCCATGGGGATGAGCGAGGGATGCTCCGCATCAGTGGGTCAGCGATCCGGTGAGGTCAGCGATCAGGTGAATTAGTGTTATACTACGAATGGTTCGCGATTTATGCCGTGTTATACGAGGGGCTGAGTTTTTGACCAACCGCGTTGCAAAGGCGCCGCACTCCGGATTGCCGTTCATGTAACGAGGGGCTAGTACTTAGCGCCACCAATGGACTTTTATGGCTAAGTGAAAGTGCTAAAGCCGCAAAGTCTGATTGCCTAGTTCACTCCGCAAGACGCCTCCTACATTGGACCAAGACATTGGATTAAGTGTTGTCATGCGTTCTCGAACACCCCTGTAATATTTACGTGGGGGCTGAAGCCGACGACTAGTAAACTTTCAGACATATAAACGGCCAAACAGGAGGATAAACTAATTATAAAAAAGCATAACCATTTTTACATCATGAGTTCATTACATGACTCTTGCAAAGCGGACCCAACTACTCAAATATGATGTCCTTGGAGCACTGGCCCTCTACAATACGGGCTCCCTTGAGGACCTCGTCGAAGTACCTCTCCGGCCGCCGGTGCTCCTTGCCTTCAGGTGGCCCTGTGGTGGCAATATTGGTGGCCTTCATCTTCACCCACTGCACCTTGACACGGGCAAAGGCCATCCGAGCACCTTCTATGCAGGACGACCGCTTAAGAGCATCGATCTGAGGAATATCCTCCACCGGTCTCTTCACGAGTCTGAAGTGGCTGCTAGGCATGGCCTCGGCCGGCCATAGACGGACTATTACGCCCTTCATGGCCAGTCTGGCCACTCTATGCAGCTCGGACAACTACTTCAGCTAGTCACTCAGGGGCACCGGAAGCTCTGGCGGAAGGTACTGCGAACAGAACAACTTCTCCGTTGAGCTCCCCTCTTCGGCTCGGAAGAATGCAGCAGCATCCGCAATACTCCTCGGCAGTTCAGCAAAGGCGCCTAGAGAACTCCAAACTCCGGTCAGTAAAATATATCTCTTACTAGTATATCTACTCTGCATGATAAAGGCCTTACCAGCCGCAATCTTCCTTGCCTCTTGAATCTCCTGGCGAGCGCCCTGGGCATCAACCGGGCTTCTTTCAGGCTCTCAAGAGCTTTGGTGAGCTTGGAGGCCTGCTTCGAACTCTTCTGCTCCAAGGACTCGCACCTAGCGATGGCATCCTTGAGCTCCTGTTTGACCTCCCCCACCCGCACCTCATGTCGTCGGTGGGTGGTTTGCTCCTCCTCTAAAGCCTTGGCCGCTTTGTCTACGACCACTTTTCTCACCTCCACCTCCTTCTTGGCTTCGGTGAGGGTGCTCTTGAGGGACTCGACCTCAGTTGCGCCAACTGTGAGTATTTCATAAACATTTTTAGTCAGTTTACACGATTACATATAAACATCACTTTCGGGTATGGAGTACTTTCACATACCTTGGGTTTCATTAAACCGCTTGTTGATGCGGTCGAGTTCCTTGTCGGATAGCTGAAGCCTCCGATTGAGCTCGGCTATCTCTGCGGCCTGGGCAGTAGCCACCAACATCGAAGCATGTCCAACAATATATACGTCACGTTATCAACCTGTTTTTGATCCTCTATTCGTATTGTCCTAATCCGTATATAGTCTCATGGGCTACTATCTACACGTGGGTTTCGCCTCACATATATACATATACACGAAAAAACATGTGAAGAATATTACATCACTTACCTCAAAGCATGTTAATAGGTTGTTGAAGGCTTCGGTCAGTCCGCTCTTTGCGAACCGAACCTTTTCCATGACCGCACCCATCAGGGTGCGGTGTTCCTCCATGATAGAGGCACATTGCAGTGCCTCCTGCATAGTGTCATCGGCCTCCGGATTGGCAGAGGCCGTCGAGGGAGCTCCTGCTCCCCCCTCTTTCGAAGGGGGATGTTGGTCCAAACCCGAAGCCGTACTGGACTCCAGGACGGTGTTTGATGGAGGCCTGGACTGTTGAAGCCCCCCACCCTCGATGGTCATGGGGGTCGCCGTGCCCCGCTCTGCGGCGTGCGAGGTGTTGTACTCGGGTGCCTTCTGAACGGTCTCGTCCGCCCCTCCCCGGCCAGGAGATGGCCTTTGGGATGACACCTCGGTGTCCTCCATGGCAGGGGGGATGCGTGAGATGGCCCGTCACTCTTTGCCTCTCCAGGGGCTAGAGAGTTCCCTTCCGAAGTGGAAGGAACAGCGATCTCGTGCAGAGGGTTGAAAAGCATAAAAGGGTTGGGCATGACAAAGGCAGATTAAAGCGATAATAGAACAAGTAAGTTTTTGATACTTACGTTTCGGCCAGGGGCTTCTCCCTTTGGACCCTCTCCGGGTTGTGTTCGGACTCTGAGTCCGAACTTTCCGAGAGGACCACCCGCCCCTTCTTCGGCGTCGCCCCCTCTAGGTTCTCGGAGACTGTCCTTTTTCCCCTCCTCGTCTTGAGGGGGGAGTCGCTCTCCGCTTCCTCGTCATACTCCTCCTCCTCTTCTTCATCCTCATCTTCCTAGTGGGAGGAGACATGCTCGGTCTCTCTAGACACAGTTTCCGGAGGCCCTTTACAGCGGGGCCCATCCTTGGGCCCCTTGCTCTTCTTCTTGGCCTTCTTCTCCGGCGCCTTATAATGCGTTGGGACTAGCATCTCCGCTAGCGCAGGAGTGACTGGGTCTTCAGGCAATGGAGCCAGACTCTTGATCCGGTCCGACTTCTTGGTCCAGCCCTGTAACAAAAAGATGGGCTAATGAGTTCGGTATAGATCAAATATATGAATATGAACTAAGTATGTCTTTGGAAATATTGAATACTTACCGTAGAGGCCGGATTCGTGGTGTTGAGGCCCACGTCTTCGGGCTCCATGGGCCAGCTCTTCCACGCCTTGAAGAGTAGCTTCCACATTCCCTCGTGCGTGGTTCCAAGGAAATGTTGTAGAGTCCGCGGCTCCTCTGGCTTGAATTCCCACATGAGGGAATCCCGGCGCTGGCAGGGGAGAATGTGGCGGAAGAGCATAATTTGAATCATGTTGGTTATACCAACGTCCTTCCCCAGCATGTTGGTGATGCGCATTTGCAGTGCTTGCACATCCGTCTGGGACCCCCAGGCATGGCCCTTCATGTTCCAGGAGGTGAACCTCATGGGGGTTCCAGATCTGAACTCCGGAATCACTGCCCACTTAGTGCGGCGCGGCTCGGTGATGTAGAACCACTCCTGTTGCCAGATCTTCACGGTCTCCACAAAGGCCCCCTTGGGCTAGGTGGTGTTCGGCAGCTTTCTGATCATGGCTCTGCCGTAGCCCGCGTGCTCCCCGTCAACCACCTTCGGCTTCACGTTGAAGACCTTGAGCCATAGGCGGAAGTGCGGGTGGACGCGGAGGAGAGCCTCGCACACGACGATGAACACCGAGATGTGAAGGAAGGAGTTCGGGGCTAGATCATGGAAATCTAGCCCGTAGTAGTACACGAGTCAACGAACGAACGGGTGGAGTGGAAAACCTATCCATCTAAGGAAGTGGGGAAGGAAGACGACCCGTTCGTCGGGCTCTGAAGTGGGGATAACTTGACCTTCAGGGGAAAGCCTATGCTTGATGTTGGCTGCAAGGTACCCCGCACTCCGGAGATTCTTGATCATCTCCTCCGTCATGGAGGAGGCCTCCCACTTGCCTTTGGAGCCGGATCCGGCCATCGTCAGAGGAGGTGTGGTGGTGGTGAGAAGAACGGAAACTTTGCGGGCGCACAGAGCTTGGGAGATTGGAAGGCTGAGGAGATGTGAAGGCGTGGGGTGGAAAGTAAAGATCCATTGCCCTCTTATAGGCAGTAAAAATGCCAACCGGCCCCCACTCCTGCCTTGAATCTCACCTATTCCCAATGAAGGCGTGCGCTGCAAACGGTTGGATTACCCAAATATCATTTATGTACAATCCCACATTAAATGGGCACGATCTCTGCTTCGACAGGGCGTGCCAATGAGGCGTGGCCTAGAAACACGGAACGCGGGGTAGGAAAACGGTTCAAAATGCCGAAGGGTCAAGTCTGACTCTTTGTCGAAAAGTTGTCGGTAAAAGACATTGTTCTTGTTTTTTATATCCTGCCTTCGCGGCTAAGGGTTGTGTTCATTACAAAAAGCCGGATACAATTCTTTTACCAAGGAAAGCCGATGTGTATTCTTAAAAGAACCCGCCTTGCAATGTCGAAGACAATCTGAAAGTTGAATATATCATCATTGAAGACTGGTTCAGGGGCTACTGTGGGAGTCCTGGACTAGGGGGTCCTCGGGCGTATGGTCTATTGCATGTGGGATAGGCTGATGGGCCATTGAGATACAAGGCAGAAGATCACCTCTCGTGTCTGGCGGGGACTCCCATATGCGTGGATGGCAAGTATAGGTGTCCGGATATGTTATTCCTTTCTATAAAACTGACTTTGTACAACCCTAAGCCCCTTCGGTGTCTATATAAACCGAAGGGTAGATCGGAGGCAGGATCACAACATGGCTAGGCTAGCTAATCTAGGTTTAGCTGAATCGATCTCGAGGTAGATCAACTCTTGTAACCCCTATACCCTCGAATATAATCAAGCAGGAGTAGGGTTTTACCTCCATTAAGAGGGCCCAAACCTGGGTAAACACTGAATATGAGATTGATAATAGTGTTTGCAATATTATTAAAAGTGGGTTTGGAAGAGTGTCAACTTTAGATCCCACATATTTGGAGAATGTTCAATCTTATGAATTTTTTGAGAAAAGTGGGTTTGAAGAGGTCATGACTTTAGTTAATGTTAATCCCACTATTTTGGAAGAGTGTCAACTTCGCATGCATGTGGATCGTGTTGAAAATATTTTATGTGATAGCTATTTTGTTGAATTTGCTTATGATCCCACATGTAATTATTATGGGATAGGAAAATATGGTTGTAGAAATTTTCATGTTACTAAATTACCTCTCGTTCTGTTGAGATTGCTATTGTTTCTTTCCGCTTCCTTGCATATGCTAGTTTTGCTTGCTATGATAATCTGTTTGCCTATAAAATGCCTATGTATAGGAAGTATGTTAGACTTAGATGTGTTTGTCACGTGTTTCATGATGCTCTCGTTGCATTTAAATTCTTGTCTTTCATGTGAGCATCATCGAAATCTCAATGCTTAGCTAAGGGCGTTAAACGATAGCGCTTGTTGGGAGGCAACCCAATTTTATTTTATTTTTTGCTTTTTTCTTATGTTTAGTAATAAATAATTAATCTAGCATCTGGTTAGATGTGGTTTTTTGTTTTAATTAGTGTCTGTGCCAAGTAGAACCTTTGGGAAGACTTGGGTGAAAGTTGATTTGATCTTGCTGAAAAACAGAAACTTTTCCGCTCACGAGATTATTTGTCATTTTTAAAAGAAGAGTTCTTTTGAGTTGATTATTTTTGCAGAAGATTAATAGACAAATTCCTAACGTCCACCAATTTATTTCAGAATTTTTGGAGTTACATAAGTATTCGAGAGTTACAGATTACTACAGACTTTTCTGTTTTTGACAGATTCTGTTTTTCTCGTGTTGTTTGCTTATTTTGATGAATCTATGGGTAGTATCGGGGGGTATGAACCATGGAGAAGTTGTAATACAGTAGATATTACACCAATATAACTAAAGAATTAGTTTTCAACAGTACCTTAAGGTGGTGATTTATTTTCTTATACTAACGGAGCTCATGAGATTTTCTGTCGAGTTTTGTGTTGTGAAGTTTTCAAGTTTTGGGTGAGGATTTGATGGACTATAGAATAAGGAGTGGCAAGAGCCTAAGATTTGGTATGCCCAAGGCACCCCAAGGTAATATTCAAGGACAACCAAAAGCCAAAGCTTGGGGATGCCCCGGAAGGCGTCCCCTCTTTCGTCTTCGTCTGTCAGTAACTTTACTTGAGGCTATATTTTTATTCACCACATGATATATGTTTTGCTTGGAGTGTCTTGTATGATTTGAGTCTTTGCCTTTTAGTTTACCACAATCATCCTTGCTGTACACACCTTTTGGGAGATACATGCATGAATCATGATTTATTAGAATACTCTATGAGCTTCACTTAATCTTTTGAGCTAGGCAATATCGCTCTAGTGCTTCACTTATATCTTTTTAGAGCACGACGGTGGCTTTATTTTATAGAAATTGTTGAACTCTCATGCTTCACTTATAATATTTTGAGAGTCTTTTAGAACAACATGGTAATTTTCTTGGGTTATAAAACTAGTCCTAATATGATGGGCATCCAAGATCGATATAATAAAAACTTTCATATGAAGTGCATTGAATACTATGAGAAGTTTGATTCTTTATGATTGTTTTGAGATATGAAGATGGTGCTATTAGAGTCATGCTAGTGGAGTAATTGTGAATTTGAGAGATACTTGTGTTAAAGTTTGTGATTCCCGTAGCATGCACGTATGGTGAACAGTTATGTGATGAAGTTGGAGCATGATTTATTTATTGATTGTCTTCCTTATGAGTGGAGGTCAGGATCACGCGATGGTTAACTCCTACCAACTTTCCCCTAGGAGCATGTGCGTAGTACTTTGTTTTGATGACTTGTAGATTTTTGTAATCAGTATGTGAGTTCTTTATGACTAATGTTGAGTCCATGGATTATACGCACTCTCAACCTCCCACCATTGCTAGCTTCTCTTGTGCCGCGCAACTTTCGCCGGTACCATACACCCACCATTACCTTCCTCAAAACAGCCACCATACCTACCTATTATGGCATTTCCATAGCCATTCCAAGATATATTGTCATGCAACTTTCCACCGTTCCGTTTATTATGACACACTCCATCATTGTCATATTGCTTGGCATGATCATGTAGTTGACATCGTATTTGTGGCAAGGCCACCGTTCATATTTTTTCATACATGTCACTCTTGAATCATTGCACATCCTGCTACACCGCCAGAGGCATTCACATAGAGTCATATTTTGTTCTAAGCATTGAGTTGTAAGTAAATAAAAGTGTGATGATCTTCATTATTAGAGCATTGTCCCATGTGAGGAAAGGATGATGGAGACTATGATTCCCCCACAAGTCGGGATGAGACAACGGACGAAAAAAAGAGGCCATAAAAAAAGAGAGAAGGCCCAAATAAAAAATAAGAGAAAAATAGAGAAGGGACAATGTTACTATCCTTTTACCACACTTGTGCTTCAAAGTAGCACCTTGATCTTCATGATAAAGAGTCTCCTATGTTGTCACTTTCATATACTAGTGGAAATTTTAATTATAAGAACTTGGCTTGTATATTCCAATGATGGGCTTCCTCAAAGTGCCCTAGGTCTTCGTGAGGAAGCGAGTTGGACGCACACCCACTTAGTTTCTTTCTGAGCTTTCATATACTTATAGCTCTAGTGCATCCGTTGCATGGCAATCCCTACTCACTCACATTGATATCTATTGATGGGCATCTCCATAGCCCATTGATACGCCGAGTTGATGTGAGACTATCTTCTCCTTTTTGTCTTCTCCACAACCACCATTCTATTCCACCTATAGTGCTATGTCCATGGCTCACACTCATGTATTGCGTGAAAGTTGAATTTCTTTTGAAAATACTAAAGTGTGAAACAGTTGCTTGGCTGAAACCTGGGTTGTGCATGATTAAAATATTTTGTGTGATGAAGATAGAGCATAGCCAGACTATATGATTTTGTAGGGATAGCTTTCTTTGGCCATGTTATTTTGAGAAGACATGATTGTTTTGTTAGTATGCTTGAAGTATTATTGTTTTTATGTCAATATTAAACTTTTGTTTTGAATCTTTCGGATCTGAACATTCATGCCACAATAAAGAAAATTACAAGGATAAATATGTTAGGTAGCATTCCACATCAAAAATTATGTTTCTATCATTTACCTACTCGAGGATGAGCAGGAATTAAGCTTGGGGATACTTGATATGTCTCCAACGTATCTATAATTTTTTATTGTCCCATGCTATTATATTATCTATTTTGGATGTTTAAAAGGCATTTATATGCTATTTTATATTATTTTTGGGACTAACCTATTAACCGAGGGCACAATGCCAGTTTCTGTTTTTTGCCTATTTTAGAGTTTCGCAGAAAAGGAATACCAAACGGAGTCCAAACGGAATGAAACATTCGCGATGTTCTTTCTTGGACCGAAAGCAAACCAGAAGAATTGGAGATGAAGTCGGAGACGCAACGAGGCGGCCACGAGGTAGGAGGGCACACCCAGGGGGTAGGGTGCACCCCCTACCTCGTGGGGCCCTCGTAGCTCCCCTGAGCTAGTTCCTTCACCTATATATACTCTTATACCCTGAAAACATCCAGGGGAGCCACGAACCCACTTTTCCACCGCCGCAACCTTCTGTACCCATGAGATCCCATCTAGGGACCTTTATCGGTGTCCTGCCGGAGGGGGATTCGATCACGGAGGGCTTCTACATCAACACCATTACTTAATGCGTTACTCCGTTCTTTATGAACTTTATACTCTAGATGCATGCTGGATAGCGGTCGATGTTAAGGATGGCAATTTTATCCATGGACATGGATACCCGTGGATATCCGACCCGAATGGGTGGGGTTTGGATACATTTTTACGCCCATGGGCAGAACCCGAACCCGACCCGATTACTCGTGGATAGGGCATGGATATAATTGTGTATCCATGGATATACCCGAACCCGACCCGATAGTATGACATGTGTGTCAAAATTCAATGATGCCCGCCATCCCGTGTTTCAATGTATTTTTTATTTATAAAAAGGGGAAAAAAATAAAGTGTGCAATCCCTCCTCAGTCCCCACCGTAACTTACTCTGCCTCTTCTCATTCTTTGTATCTCCTCGTTCAATGAATCACCATTAATCACCAGACCCATTTCCGTATCCTCAGCCTACTACTCACGCAGTCCTAGATGCAGCCGCCGGTGCCGCCAGCTTTTACCTCTACATCTGGCGCAGGCATGCAACACTTCAACATTCAACGCCATTGTACAGTCGCAGCCGAACTACAAATCCCCTCGACCCTCTACCTCGACTTCTTTTCGCACACACATACAACAGCGGGCAGCGCAAGTCTCTGAGCTGCGATGCAGAGCACACCTATGCGAAGCGGCGCGACCTACAACAGGGTCGTTGCGCATAGGACCAGGAGCATGGCAGCACCGGAGTGCCGGTCGATGAGCGCAGGCACAGAAGAGGACCATGACGCTGCCAAGGAGGTGATGAACACAACAAACAGTCAGTGTTCAGGGTGAGTTACTTTTGTTCCCTGAATCTCTCTCATGTACGGATGGCATTCCTGTACGTGGGTGTGCAAGTTGTGCTTATTCCTTGAATCCCTCTCATGTATGTCTGCAACTTAAGTATTTCTTTCATTTTATAGTAGTATTTGGAGAAGTAGTAATTTTTTGTTCCAGAAACCCTCTCATGTATGTCAGCAAGTTAAGTATTTCTTCAGTTTACAGTAGTAATTGGGGCAGTAGTAGATTTTTTGTTCTGTGAATCCCTCTCATTTATGTCTGAAATTAAGTACTCTATTTCTTTCAGTTTACAATAGTAATTTTTTTGTTTCCTGGATACCTCTCATGTATGTCTGCAAATCAAATATTTTTTGTAGCTTACAGTAGTAACTGGAAAATATTTATAAAATTAGGTAAATTTTGTTGGTTACCAAATGAGCACATATCATATTTGGATACTATTTTGCAATCTTTTACTTTCCGATCTATAAACCAAAGAACGGAGTAACGCATTAAGTAAGATGACATGATGTAGAGGAATTAACTCAAGCAATATGATGAAAACCCCATCTTTTTATCCTCGATGGCAACAATACAATACGTGCCTTGCTGCCCCTACTCTTTTACATCTTGCTAGTTTTCGATCTACTATTTTGCAATCTTTTACTTTCCGATCTATAAACCAAACATACCAAAAATATTTACTTTACCGTTTATCTATCTCTATCAGATCTCACTTTTGCAAGTGACCATGAAGGGATTGACAACCCCTTTATTGCGTTGGGTGCAAGTTGTTGATTGTTTGTGCAGGTATTCAGTGACTTGTGCATTGTATCCTACTGGATTGATACCTTGGTTCTCAAAACTGAGGGAAATACTTATGCTACTTTGCTGCATCACCCTTTCCTCTTCAAGGGAAAACCAACGCAAGCTCAAGAGGTAGCACATACCTAGTTCAATCTCGTTACCGGCAAGTCTCTTTACTCGTTCTATAATACATCATCATGTAACTAACTCATTAGTCACTTTGCTTGCAAGGCTTCTTATGAAGTGCATTACCGAGAGGGCCCAGAGATACCTCTCCGATGCTTGGAGTGACAAATCCTAATCTCGATCTATGCCAGCCCAACAAATACCTTCAGAGATACCCGTAGAGCATCTTTATAATCACCCAGTTACATTGTGACGTTTGATAGCACACAAGGTATTCCTCCGGTATTCGGGAGTTGCATAATCTCATAGTCAAAGGAATATGTATATGACATGAAGAAAGCAATAGCAATAAAACTGAATGAGCAATATGCTAAGCTAATGGATGGGCTTTGTCCATCACATCATTCTCCTAATGATGTGATCCCGTTCATAAAATGCCAACACATGTCTATGGTTAGGAAATTTAACCATCTTTGATTAACGAGCTAGTCTAGTAGAGGCTTACTAGGGACACGGCGTTTTGTCTATGTATCCACACATGTATCAAGTTTCCGGTTTATACAATTCTAGCATGAATAATAAAAATTTATCATGATATAAGGAAATATAAAATAACAACTTTATTATTGCCTCTAGGGCATATTTCCTTCACAAATTATTCGAAAAATGGCTATATTACTTTCCATGATGCACCCAGATATGCCTCACTAGATCATTGATAAGTAGTTGATGCACTTTTAGATCTCAAATGTTCTGATGCATCTCAAGAAAATGTTCAACTTGGTTTGCCTCTTGTGTGTGGGGGGGGGGGAGGGGCGATAGTCTTCCCCCATGCAGTCAGAATCAACATTGCGAACACCATCACTATCATCCTCCACAGTCATGTTGTTTATGATCACGCATGAAGTCATCACCTCTCCCAGTATCTCGAGATCCCACATATTTGTAGGTTCACAAACAATAGCCCTCCGCAAATGTACAACAAAACAAGTGCTCATGCTCAGTTCGGTCAATTCACCGAACATGTGGTGTGTGTTGTGAGTTGCAGTGGTTCCGGGGCATACCAGACTATGTAGGACGGGTGTCGGGAGTGGGGTGAACTTATGTGAACCAGTTTTTTCTATCTGGCACTACCACTACTTTTGTGTCATGAGCTTGCAAAACGAATATCCTTTTGACTTAATATACTCAACTTACCTTGCTTTTCGTATTTCTACCGTTTGTGATCTATACTAAAATCATTAGTCCTGAATCCTACTGTAATTTATGGATGTACCAAATGATTTATACATGCTGGGTCATGGCGCTAGGACTGGCAACAAGCACCAAGACGCTTATTTGATCTATTAGAGAGGGCGCCTGCTACAACAGCGATCATGAAGGCATGTGTGTATACAATGTGCAGCTGGTTTATATGATGTGTGTGATAGGGAACGAAGCATGAAAATCAAAAAGTTTCCTACGAACACCCAAGATCTATCTAGGAGAAGCATATCAATGAGAGGGGAGAGTGTCTCTACGAACCCTCATAGACCAAAAGCGGAAGTGTATATAACACGGTTGATGTAGTTGTACTCTTCGCGATCCGATCACAATCCAACCGATCTAGTGCCGAAAGGACGGCACCTCTGAGTTTAGCACACATGCGGCTCAATGATGTCTCCTCCTCCTTGATCCAGTAAGAGAACACGGAGAAGTAGATGGGATCATAACTAGCATGTCGGCGTGGTGGTGATGGTGGTGGTGGAGCTAGTTCAGCAGGGCTTCACCAAGCGCTACTAGAACGAGGACGGAGGAACTACGGAGTAATGGGAGAGAGAGGGGTGCCAAGGGCTTGGTATGTGCTCTTGGGGCTCCCCTCCCCTCTATATATAGGTGGAGGGGCGTGGGGAACAGCCCCTCCAAGCCCTAGGGCGCAGCCAAGGGGGAGAGGACTTGGTCTCCAAGTCCAATCCTATTCCTACTATGATTGCCACTATGGCTTGCTATTGTTGTGTACTCCCTATGTCCCATGTTATAAGATGTTATTACATCCAATATGTGAGCATATTTGATGTAATAACATCTTATATTATTGGACGGAGGGAGTAAAAATTATGATGTTTGTATCTAACTTGATGTGGATTAATCAACCTTGCTTGCTTTTGGAACAAAATGTATATTTGCATTTTCCATGAACTTCCAAATGAGTTGTTCAATTAACATAATATGTTTTGCTCACCTTGCATTTGGTACATTTAATTGTCTTACCTTTTTCCATGACTTTGACCAAATGCTTGGGAACTGAGATGATATTTTCAACCAGACGTGTGCCAAGGCACGCAGATTATTGTGCTGGTTATACATACTTTTTCCTTGGCGGGAGTTGGCTATACATACTTAGCTTGCCTCATTATTAAAGTACATCAGGCGCACACACTTAGCCAAAGCATTAGGACCGGGCACGGCGTGCCAAGGCGTGCTGTAGGTCTAGGATGCGTTTAGTTGCCCGCATAAGGCCCAACCAGGCCTGCACAGAAAGGAATCGGGTTGTTTGGTTGGCCTTATACACTTTTCGGCATGCACGGCATGAACTTGACAGCACTCCGAACCAGGCCCACAACCTATGCCCAGATTGGCGGCTTCTCCAAAGTCAGGCTCGTGCGAGGCAGGGGAGAGGAACGCAGCGCTGAGCTCATGCGAACAGGGAGATGGCAGCTTGCGCGTGTCTCTAAAAAATCGGCGGGAGGATTTTGGCTCACCTGCCACCGATTCGGTCGCCCTACTTAGCCCCCGTCCTCTCACCGCCCAAAGCCCCGCCAGCCTTACTCCCCCTTTCTATCTTTCCCGTCGACACGCATCGGCACCGACGACCAGGTAAGCGGAGCTCCTTCACCGGTCGGCGGTCCACAGCGGTGGCGATTCTTATCCTCAACTTCTCCTACCCTTCCCATGCCCCCCCAGAGTTGTAGCCATGGCCTCTTTGTGTTCAGTTACCTCTTTCTCTATGTTTGTTCTAGCTAGATCTGAGAGGATGTCGTCATAGGGTTAGATGTGCAAGCATGTGGTAGGGTTGATTCATGCATTGATTTATGAGCAGATGCTAGATTTTGATGTAATGGTAGCTATTTGTGATTCATATGTGTAGATTGAGAAGTATGATAGTGATGAATACTATGGATGAACACTATGGATTCATAGCTAGTTGTGTAGGATTTGATTGTTTGTAGCAATGCTAGAGTAGCTATTTGTGATGAGCACAATGGATGCATAGCTAGTTGTGTAGGATTTGTAGCATGCTAGAGTAGCTATTGGTGATGAACACAATGGATTCATAGCTAGTTCTAATGTTATGGTACCTATTGGTGATGGATTCATATCTAGTTGGCATGTATACGATTGTAGAACATGACCACGCATATGCAAGATGTTAATCAGGCCCTTGTCCCATCGGATAGCCAGTTTGTGGCCTCCTATGTCGAAGAATCGCAGTGCCTCCTCGATGAGAACATGCCTGCTGATTCAGAGGTGTTCGAGGTATCACGTTCTGTCTTTGTGCCAGTTGTGCTCATTGAGGCAACTGCCACTTCTACAGCCACTCCACTGAAGGCCAAGAAGATTGGTGGGGGAACAACATGAAGTGGCAGCCGTTCATGTCCATGTTCATGTTGAACAAGATGTGTCAGCTCATCTCTAGTGGGGTTAGGACTGACAAGGGCTTCAAGGAGGTGCACTTGAACACTGTTGCAAAGCAGGTGTTCGAGTTTTGTGGCCAGGAGGTGACCGTCACCCAGGTGTACAACCACCTAAGGAACTGGAGAGCTTGATGGATCCAAGTGTCCAAGATCAGAGACCTTAGTGGCGCATCCTGGGATCAAAGCACTTTCTCTATCGTTCTTGAGGTAGAGCACTACACCGGCCATGTCGCGGTTAGCTCACTGTCTTCTTGTTTTGCACACTATCAACCACTGCCTTCTAGCAACTAACAACACTTGTGCTTCTATCTTAGGACCAACCCAAGGACGCTGAGTTCATCACACACCCATCCAGAACTAAAACCAGATCCAACACATTTTCTCCTACGGTCTAGCAACCGGCAAGCATGCCATGGGCTCCAGTGAGGCTCTCGGTTCTCCTTCGGCCTAGAAACCTCCAAGCATCCCAGGCACCCCGGACGTAGAGGCAGTCCTTGATGGCCCTGACAAGCCATTTGAGCATGTCCCTATGGTCGATAAGAAGGGGAAGAGGGGTGGCCTGATGGAGAAGGAGATCAGTGTCTTCACCTACATGATTGAGACCGTGAAGGAGGTGGCAACCGCCATTAGGGAGAGCAAGACCCTCGACGTCCACCCTGGCATGTACAACGCCATCATGGAGAAACCTGACTTCAATGATGAGGCTCTCGTGGCAGCTCTGAGCCACCTGCTGGACAACAAGGCCCAGGGTGTTGGTTTTGTTGCCATGGCACAAGGCCACAGGATGCTCTGGCTCAGGAGCTGGTTGGGAAAGCACTACTACTAGAGCTTGCTGCTGGTTACCGCATGCCTGATCCTGGATGGCAATGGCGACGACGATGACGACGTATATTTTGTGTAGCTAGGGCTTGAAAACTGGCTGATGGTCTGTATATTTTGTTGAGGTGGTATACACCAACCCCTCATGATGATCATGAACTTGCGGTGGTAGGATGACACCCTCTTTTGGAGGTGGTGGTAGGATGACACCATAGTAGTGCTAGCTTAGAACTTTCTATGCCACATGATCATGTATGCTTACTACTTCTGCTCCATTGCTTGCTTCTTGATTGTTCTTTTGCTTGTTGCTTCAACTGCTGCTCTTGTGCACTATTAGGACAAATGGTATTGCGGTGTTCGTCAGGAGGGCACCAGGAGTTTACAGTTCATGGGAAGCTTGCAGTGAATAAGTTGCATCTTACAGTAACAACAGCCATAAAGGGTTTAAGACTAGGCAGGTGGCAGAAGAAGCTTATGCCAACTACGTGCGAAAGCACACAGTTGGCGTGGTTGAAGTTGGCAATGTTGCAGTTGCCAATACGGCGCCACGCTTTGCGGTGAAGAACTTCATCATCATCGTGCAGTTCGTTGCTATTGCAGTGTTGTGTTGTTGGTGTGCTAGATGTGATCATGTGTAGGGTAACCTCACCACATAGGGTACAAGGTTAACACACATTGCATCGTGTGTGCAACTAAACATCGTGCTTATGTGTGAGTTCAAACAATGCGAGCAACCATACACCATGCGCTAAGCTATCCCCTAATATGTGAGAACTAAACACGGACAACCAAATAAATTACAGATGTTGGTTTAGAGACTGCATTTGCTCAATCGGCCTCATGTGAGTCAGGCTTGAGCTAGCTAGGCCCGGCTGCTACGGCTGCCAAACATGCCCCTAGTGATTATGCTGAGCACCTACCATGCAACCCAACCCATCCCTTCTCTCTGCCTGACGCATATGCATACAAAATCGACCGGAAACCCCATCGATTGATACTCTAGCTAACAACTAGCTGCATGTAGTTGTGTTGTTGCCGGTCTGCTAGTGATCCATTGTTAGAGTACGTAATGGGCCTAATGGGCCCATTAGTCTTAGGCTTAATTAAAGATAAGGGTCGCTTGCTTAGGGGTCAAGTAAGCCTTGCTTGGGAGTCAAGTAAACCTCTCTATATAAAGAGAGGATATGTATCAATCTAATAAAGATGGAATTAAGAAGGAAATTCCTTCCCTCTTGCCCGGTCGTGGGCAAAAAGGCCCCCAGCCGGCCCTCTCGCGCCCTCCTTCTAGCAGCGCCATAACAATTTGGTATCAAGTAGCTCAGTTCGATCATGTCTTCGCCGCCCACCACGTCGCTTCGCTGCCGGCCGTCTGCTGCGCGCTGGTATCTACATCTACGCGCTTTGCCCTCCCGTCGAGCCGCTGGTCGCATCCTCTGCGCCGCCACCGCCCGGATCGGCGCCCTCCACCGCACCACTGCCGCCGCCTACACCGGAGAGATCACGGGGTCCTCAACGACTCGTCCACGATCGTCGAGGATCCGGCTATACAGCCAGCCCCTACGGGCCGCCGCCGCCCGCCGCCGACCGCCGCCATCGGACGCCCGGCCTTGCCGTGGTACTCGCCGTATCGAGGCCTCCACGGCGTTGCTTGACGCTGCAGCCCCAGTGCAGCTGCCGCCGCCGCCGCCGCCGCCCGATGATGGCGCGATGGTGGCGCTGCTTCCGCCAGCGCCCGGCGCCCATCGCCGCCCAGCGCCGTTGTAGCTGCCGTGGCGCCGCACCAGCGGCGACGCCGCGCGCTTCGCTGAGCCTTTACGCCGGCCGCTGCGGCTGCCATCCATCGCCACCACTACCCAGCCCACGGCTGCGATGGCGCCGCCCGCTCTGGCGGCTGCGCGCGCCGGCGCTCCACCACAGCAGCAGCCGCCGCCGCCCGTCGCCACCACAGCAGCCGCTGCAGCTGCCGCAGCCACCGCCGGTCAGCTCCGGTCCCGCATCGACCGCACCGGCGGGAGTCCCGCTTCACCAACTCCAGTCCCCGTTGTTGCCGTCACCGTTTCTGTCTTGGATCGCTACCCGGCACGTGTCGGCGGTGGTGAGGCTGCAGGCTGCTGCGCGCGGCCTCCTAGCGCATCGACGTGTGCGGGAGATGCGTGGTCTGCAGCTGCCGCTCCTCCAAGTTGCCCTTCGCTGTGCAAAGGACCTCGATCTCATCCGCTGCGTCGGGGATCTTGGGCATGCGGTTTCCCCCACAGGCGGCGGGCATGCTGTTTTCCCCGCGGGCGGCGATCTCAAAGTCTGCGACATCGGCGGTTTGGGGGGGCGCACCCCTCCTCGTCATTCTCCATCGCAAGCCCTCCACTCTTCCCTGTGCGGTGCAAACCAACAGCCATCCGGCAGGGAGAAGGCATGGTGTCACCGACAGCAGCGCACCGCGTAGCACCACTGCATTCCGCCACCGGCCGCCGCGAGGGCGCCTCTGCTGGTCACTCTTGCGACCACTTCCATGTGGTCATACACATGCACTCCTTTTGTCTAGGTGGTGTCCATGGGATCCAGGTGGCTGTACACGTGCACGTCCGACATGCGGATGGTGTCCACTTTTTGTTAAGGGGTCCAAAATAAAGCATCCCAGTCCATTTCAGATTGAGAATAATAAAACAAGCCAAGATGTAGAAGGCTTGTTTTTAGGTGTTAGGTTTGTGTTGCGTCGAGTCATGGTTATAAGTTGGTTAGGCTGCAGCTCGAGGACAAGCTGCATGTCCAGGTAGGGTGTAGTGTTAGAGTACGTAATGGGCCTAATGGGCCCATTAGTCTTAGGGTTAATTAGAGATAAGGGTCGCTTGCTTAGGGGTCAAGTAAGCCTTACTTGGGAGTCAAGTAAACCTCTCTATATAGAGAGAAGAGATGTATCAATCTAATAAAGCAAGAATTAAGAAGGAAATCCCTTCCCTCTTGCTCGGTCGTGGGCAAAAAGGCCCCCGGCCGGCCCTCTCGCGCCCTCCTTCTAGCAGCGCCATAACAGCCATGCTTCTGGTAGTTTCTCATAGGCACATGTCGAACTTGTTAAATAGTGCTTCATCTGTTTAACGATAAACCACATATTGGGTCCTAATGAGGTATTAAGGTTTTGATCGTTACTTTTCGTATTAACATGTTGGTGAAAATATGTAATGAGATATTGTAAACACATACTCCCTCTGTATCCAAATATAAGATATTTTCTGACACTGTCATTGTTTCAAAAACCATCTTATATCTTAATAAGGCGGGAATATAATTTAAATGAAAAACTTAGTGATATTACTTTTCACATTGCGAGTCTAAATAATTGGACGGCGATAACTGCCACACGTGTGGGTGTTAAGGGGTTTGGCCACACGTTTTGTGTGGTCTCTAAGAGGAGCAGCCCACACACCTACGTGTGGGCAAAACAACTAGCGCCCGCACGCCTCTTTTTTCTTGCGGTCCCTCTCACACGCCTACATGTGGGCAAAATGAATAACTGCCACACGACCTCTCTTAGCCACCTACCTCATGGTCCAGCACGCCCCGCGTGACAGTCAGCACGCGTCCCCGCAGTTGCCATAGTCTAGACCCTCTTCAATGTCTGTTTAACTGCAGTTGCCATGTCGCTGAACTACAGTTGTCATGTCGGACAACTACAGTTGCCATGGTTGCTCAACTGCAGTTGTCATCTCAGGTCAAGTGCGAGATGCCATTTTGGACAACTACAACTGTTGTCATGTATGGTCTGGTTTACTATAGTTGCCATGATTTGAAAACTTTAGAGGGTTGACACCTACTAACACTAAGCAGTTGCCATGTATGGTCTGGTTTACAACAATTGCCATGATTTGAAAACCTTATGAGTTGCCACCTACTAACACTAGACAGTTGCCGTGTAGCGCTACAAAAAGGCATGACAAAACAACATGTTCGGGTAAAGAGAGAGTTGCCATCTGCTCACAAGCACAGTAGGGCAGTTGCCGTGTACCCTGCAAAACACATGGCAACTGACATGTTCGAGTAAAAGAGAGAGAGAGAGAGAGAGAGAGTTGCCAACTGCTTACAAAGCACACTAGGGAAATCGCCATGTACACTGCAAAACACATGGCAACTGGCAACTTGGGTGTGGGAGAGGAGACGGGCGTGTGGACAAGATGGCAAATGCCCACACACCAGCCCTTGTGCAGGAGTGAAAACTGGAATGTGGGCGAACTGCTAAACGGCCCCCCCTGTAACACCCCCAGTGTCATGCTACAGTAACCCTCTGTGATTAAGCTAATCATTTACCCAAACAGTGCTTAGTCACCTTTGTCCAATATCCCATTTGAAATTCCAGTCAATTCAAATTCAAGTGAAGTTTGAAGTTGATCAAAAGTTGCCGGAAAATGTTCATAATTTGTCAAAAATTTCATAACACTCCTTTGTTAAGGAACACAACATCACTTTGGTGCAAAGATGAACATTAGCAATTATAACAGCACCAATTCAGCATTTTTAAATGCTATCTATTTTAAAAAATACCAAATGAATTCTTCGGTCTCCAAAATAATTGTGGCCTTGTCTATGATCACGAGGATTTAATGGGACACCTCCCAAATTTTTGCTAAGTGAAATAGTTGGCCAAATAATTCCCTTTCTCTCTCTGTAAATAAAAAAGGAAATAGAAAAGGGCCTAGCTACTCTTGTGCACTTGTAGCCCATTGCTCTGAGTGCACAGCCCAGCCCACTCCTCCCCATGATCGTCCCTTCCCTGTTCACCCGACCGAGGCGCGCGCCATGTGTCGCCGCCCGACCGCCTCGCCCCTCGCTGCTCGCGCCGAGGGATAAGGCCGAGCCTCCTGGCCTCGTCGGCTCCCACTCCCACTTGCGCCTCTCCTCCCCAGATCCACCTCTCCCTCTCCCTCACCTTTCGCTCCTCCCGGCGTCGGTTGATCCAGAGCCACCGCTGTCCACAGCCCTCTCAAGCGAGTCCCCGGCGCCGCCGTGCCCGCGACGTCTTCCTTGACCACCGGACCAAGCCAGGAGCCCCCACAGCAAGCGCGGCGACCTCTTCTTCCTCCTCTCCTCCGACGAACGCCGCCGCCCCGAATCCACGCCACTGCTGCTCCTAGTCACCCAACGGGCCACCGTGTGCCCCCAAGGTGAGCTCCGGCCCCCTTTTCCCTCTCCTCGCGCGTCTCCGCCTCCACCGTAGCTAGCTCGCCCGCAAGCCGAGCTCCGTCGTCCGCCATTGCCGTCGTAGGGCTCGCCACCGAGCTCCTCCGCTCGAGCTAGTAGCTCCGACGAGCTCCTGGAGCGCCGTAGACCTCGCCCAGCTCCTTCGTTCGCCAAAACACGCAATGCAACACCAATCCCGACGAGGTCCCGAACCCCACCGCCGCCTCCACTCGTCGCCGACGCAGTTCCGGTCACCCCCGCGTCCAACCGACCACACCATGCGGCGCGGCCGTCTCCTCGTTCGAGCAGCCAAGACCGGGCCAAATGACCCCCAGGCGCGATTCGGCGAAGTCCGTGAGCCCCGCCATTGTTTTGGTCGCCGCGTGGCGAAACCCCAACGCCGCCGACATGGCACACAGGGCCCTTTGTGGAGGTCCTTGCCGTGGGCCCCTAGCCCCGATTGACCACGTTGACCGTGGTCATTGTCTTAACTGAGCGGGCACAGTGTCTCGACACGCGGGCCCCATCGCATATTTTGTTAAATAAATGTTTTCTAAATAAAAACGATTAATTAAAACGTTAGTTAAATTAGTTAGTTAGTTAGTTAGTACTAACTAGTCACTGACTGTTGGGGCCCACGCGCCCTAACTAACCCTGTTAGTTTAGTTAAGCCTCTGTTAGACAAAGAGGCTGACAGTGGAGTCCCACTGTCGGTTTGACTAGTCAGCAGAGTGACGCCTTGATCTTGGCGTCACTTGCTGATGCAATAAACCTTTTCTGCTTTTAAAATAATTCAGAAATTGGTTTAAACTTCGAAAATCCGTAACTTTTAATCCGTAACTTCGGATGAAAATGTTTTCTACATGAAAGTTGCTCGAGCAGCGAGGTGAATCCGAACTCATGATGGTCTGTTTACTGTCCGATGCCTCTAACTATATGAACATGAAACTTTCCCCTCGGTCATCACATCGACCACGAGTCGAGAACCGGAAAACATTCCGGTTGGTTTTCCCTTCTCCTATATCGTGTAGCCTTACGTTAGGTCACACCTAGCACAGCTTATTGCCATGTTATGCTTTGTGATGCTATGCCTGCTTTATATTTACTGTTTGTTCTCCCTCTTCTATCCGGTAGACCCCGAGACCGATGTCGCCCCTGTGATCGACTACGTCGACGATGACCCCTCGTTGCCAGAGCAACCAGGCAAGCCCCCCCTTTGATCATCCCGATATCGCCCATTCCATTCTCTCATGCTTGCATTAGATTTTGCTACTGTAATTGTTTGCTCCTATTACGATGCATAGCACGCTTTTGTATCTGCTGTTGTACCTTACATGCTTATCCTAAACTGCTTAGTATAGGTTGGTTAGTGATCCATCAGTGACCCCCCACTTGTCCTTGTTGCCCCTGCTTCATCATCGACGACTCGATCTACGTGATCGAAGACCAGGCCCCGACACCGCACATCACTTCCCCTTAGTTGCTCAACACTACTGGGTTACTATCGAGTACCGAGGGTGAACCTCTTGACGCCGATGTTAACCTGTAGTGTAGTCATTCGATCGTGGTCATCGAGGGTGATTTCCTCCTTAACCACTTCGATCGACTCGTCAGTACAACCCCCTCAAGTGTGAACCGAGGGTGATTCCTCTTCGTTCACCTTGATGATTACATTGAGTGGAGTTCACGGGGTGATTCCTCGGGTTTTACCCTTGATGTTTAGACACACGAGTTACTATGATTACTATGACTTTACTTTGAACCATGTTACTAAATACGGGTCGGTACGAGGGGTACCAGCGAGCATAATTGCGAGTGATGTGGAGTCGGGTTAACACGGAAGGTGCCCGAGAGATAATTCTGGCGTGGTCGGGCATTCTTAGCCCTTGCCGCAAGTCCTCGAGGCAGGCAACGGGTCACATCTTTCTTGAGTCTCGCTTGTTACCGCACGTTCCTAATCCACTCGATTTGGATATTTGATCCGAGGGCCTCGGCACGATAGCACTAACCATCACGTGGGCATAGTATGGGCGTTACTGCGTCGTGTACATCAGCGAAGCTTAATAGGCGTCGTGACGGAGCGGCCTGCGCCGGGTTGGACCTAGTAGCTCCCGCCTTTTAGGGAGGTAGCTAGGTCGCTCACCGACCGCCCATAGCGTGCGAGGAGTTCCAGGCGATGGCCCATGACCCTGAGGGGCATAGGTTTAGTCGGCGTGCTTGACCTCTCTATTAAGCCTAGGTCGGGTTGCGGCGTATTGTTTGGCGAGGCGGGCATGACCCAGGAAAGTGTGTCGGCGGAGTTAATCAAGCGTGGTGGGTAAGTTGGTGCACCCTGCAGGAAGAAAACATCTATCGATAGCACGTCCTCTGATAGCGGACACTTGGAGTTGTATCGATCGATACAACTAGAACTAGATACTTGTGATGAGGCTGGATGGTGATGAGAATTGGATTGTGATGATAAGCTGGATAGTATGGCTCTGGGATGCTTTTCTCGCAGGGAGTCGAGAAAGGATCTCCGGCCGAGGTTGATAACACTTCTACTACTTTACTTTATGCTACTCTACTCCCTCCGGTTGCTGCAAGATGGTGGTTTCGAGAAGATGCTAGTCTTGATAGGACTAAACCTTCTCTCTATTCGGCATTTCTGCAGCCCAGTCCACATATACAGCCCATTTCATTGATACCGATGCATATGTAGTGTAGATCCTTGCTTGCGAGTACTTTGGATGAGTACTCATGGTTGCTTTGCTCCCCCTTTTCCCCCTTTCTTCTTCTTTCCGGTTGATGCAACGGATGTGAGCCCAGGATCCATCGCCACCTTTGGCGAAGACTACTACTACCACGAGGGTGCCTACTACCTCATGAAGACCGCGACGACCAGGAGTAGTTAGGAGGCTCCCAGGCAGGAGGCCTTGCCTTTTCGATCAATGTTGCTTTTGTGCTAGCCTTCTTAAGGCAAACTTGTCTAACTTATGTACGTACTTTCGAGATATTGTTGCTTCCGCTGACTCTTGTGTTTTCGAGCTTATGTATTCGAGCCCTCGAGGCCCCTGGCTTGTAATATAAAGCTTGTATTATTTTATTTTGTGTCTAGAGTTGTGTTGTGGTATCTTCCCGTGAGTCCTTGATCTTGATCATACACATTTGCGTGTATGATTAGTGTACGATCGAATCGAGGGCGTCACAAGTTGGTATCAGAGCCGACTGCCTGTAGGTAGCCCCCTTTCCAACTCCTTGGCCGATGTTGAGTCTAGTCATCCAAAACTATTTTACTAACTTGGCTGTGTGGCTTACGGGCCCACGTCGCCATATGGGTGGTATTAGGATCTTTTACTCCTCGTCTATACTCTGGGACTCTGTTCTCTCTTCTATTCGGGTTAAATGAATTTACTAACTACATTAGGTTCTCGTAACGACTTTCCCCGGAGAGCCCCTTCAGTCCAGATGATTGCCTGCTGCACCAGAAGATTCTGAAGATACTTTATGATGTTCTCTCGAGATTTAGTGCCATCGCTTTTGCTTTTACCTTCCAACGATAAACCCCCCCTATGGATAACCACTTACACTTATCATTCATACAATCAATTCCCTTTGATCTTGTTATTACAAGATGCCCGAAATTCTCTCTATTACTCGAGAATACTATGTGCCTCTTGCTTTGCGGTTCTTTGCTACTGAATACCCCTACGGATAATTTCTCGCACTAATCGAGTATCCGCTCATCCCCAGTTGATTCATGTATTTCACAAAAGTCTTCGAAATACCATTCGATCTTTTGAAAGTCCTTAGTAGCCTATTGCTCTTGTTCTTCTTTACCTGCTTGCATTATGTTTAAGTCCATATGTCTAGCAATATTCCTTAAAATCCTTTGCGATTGTCACCCTTATCCTATTCATTCAGCATGTGTGTGAATGCACGCAATCATCAGTTGTTCCTTGTAAATTGTCCTTCCAGCTCAGACGTCATTCTTGACAGGAGCTGGTTCTCGCTAAATCAAACCTTGATTGATTGCCCATCTAATTTATTCAACTTACTCACACTTAATCAGAGCATCTGATTTTGATACACCGATCTGGATATCAAAATTTCTTTGTTAATTAAACTTTGAATTAGTCAGTTGTTTCTATAATCTGTTGCCTTTGCATTCTTTCCTTCTTCTGATTGAGTACTGATACTCATATTAGATCCATTGAGGATCGTTGAATCCTTTGTTGGATTATTATCCGGCAATGTCCTCCATATTCAAAATCTCGTGCGCTCTTCCCCTGATACCTATTGCCTTTGGTAAATTGTATCCTCTGCTTATGGTCAACCATGCTCTGCTATTGAGCTGATGTAATATACTCTGGAAGTCAGTGGTATATGTTCCTAAGATACCCCTACGGGTTGAACCTATGCCTTTCCTAATCCGTGTGAACTCTAAAGAGATGTGAGTAATACTCTTCTAGTGCTTCACCAGATAAATCTTTCGCACTACAAATTCTTTGAGAACGAGGAGTGAATGAAAGGTTATGCATTGAAGAAGTGGGAGTCGACCTTGAACCTTTGTGTTTATGCCCATGGAACCGGTGTAGAACTTATCATGGAAGTTCCTCGTAAAATAATTACCCCTTGTTATAAGTTCATCTTGTATCGGTGGTTTGATCATTCATAATCGTGGTTCCCGACCATAGTTTCTCCTTAACTCCATTTCCCAGACAAGTTAAAATACTTGTCTCCTGCAAGTCATTTCACTTGTCCAACCTCTACTTTGATCTACCTGCAAGTATTGCCTCATGTTATCTCGAGGATATTGTGTCATTGCACTACCTCTTATAAATTCTTAATTGGAGTGATACTCCGTCACATCATTCCTAGCCTGATCGGCTATATCATGCCAAATTTTAAACTGTGCTACCTGGTTCTTCTTCCCAGAGCACATTTTTTTGGCGATGAGCTAAGCCTACGTCGATCTTCCTCGTCATATCATTTCGCCTTGAACAACAAGCTTGATTTCAAGTTTGTGTCAAATCCGTGGTTCTCATAGCCTTTCACTTCATCCTTCCTTTTGCTTGATGTCGTCACTGCTCGATGGCATCTTCATAGAGTCTCTCAACAAAATTTGTCGTGATCACCATCAACACTTTGGCTTCTTCAGAGATGTCAATTGAATTCATGGCTAGAAATACCATCCCTGCCCCTCGATGGTTTGTGATATCATCGATGACATCCTTGACTTCCTGCTAACACAGACCTAGTCGTGTTTGGTTATTCCTTACGTTCCAAGATAATCTTGGAAGTGTTCCTTTGTATCTTTTGAGATCTTCAGATCCAACTCTTACCCGAAACACCATGTTATTGCTACCTCGAAGCATGACTATGGTACTCCGAATATCAGCACGAACATTTGAAGCGAAATGCTAAATGCTTCTTGATCTATTATCCAAACACCGTTGTATGGGTAATATCATGATTCTTCCCTATCCCCATTATCTAAATGCTTTTGAACTTACTATCCTATCATGTATATCCTGCTCCGCTTTTCCTTGAGAAGGATATACTCCCAACTCTTGTGTGTAAACACATATTCCTTTCCATTGGACTGTTTGATTTGATAATCATACTTTTCCTTTCCATTGGTTTGTTTAAACCTTTCTTCTGATCTATATGATATAAGCAGAAATAAATCCCTGCTTATAAAATACTCTCATGTACAACCTTGTCAGTGTGACCTTGTTACTATTGCTGACGACATCCTGGTAACCCCCGATGGACGAGAACTTTGCCTATTGGTCCGCCTCATTCAACGAGCAGGAAAATGGTTCTCTTCGTCCCTCGCCCTTGGTACCAACGTTGTTGCCAACATAACTGACATGCTATCCTCTGCCATGCCTTGCTACCATGATCGTGCAATATGTCGGCGTCCTTCCTACTTTTGAACCACATGGTGGGCCCATAACACACAGTTCCACAGGATCGAAACCTGACTCCTGTACATCCTTGATTCCGAAGTATCCTTTTCACTTGACTTCGTATGTAATTCATGAGCCGCCTTCCCAGTGATCTGTTCTAGTATCAGACGCAATAATTTTTTGCTGTTGTTGCTCTGAACCCCTTTCACCTTTTGATTAGGCATCGAATGATTGCCTGCCCGTTAAAACTTCTCATGGTACCCTCATACTTTGCTCTCGACGTTTTATTTAAGTTCAACTCGAGAGATACTTCCGCCTCATTCCCTGATTTGTTCACCAGATATTTGACCCTATAAGGGTCAGTTCTCCCAAAGTTACTCTTTACTTCCCCACTTAAATCTCGGGACGAGATTTCTTGTAGTGGAGGAGATTTGTAACACCCCCAGTGTCATGCTACAGTAACCCTCTGTGATTAAGTTAATCATTTACCCAAACAGTGCTTAATCACCTTTGTCCAATATCCCATTTGAAATTCCAGTCAATTCAAATTCAAGTGAAGTTTGAAGTTGATCAAAAGTTGCCGGAAAATGTTCATCATTTGTCAAAAATTTCATAACACTCCTTTGTTAAGGAACACAACATCACTTTGGTGCAAAGATGAACATTAGCAATTATAACAGCACCAATTCAGCATTTTTAAATGCTATCTATTTTTAAAAAAAATACCAAATGAATTCTTCTGGTCTCCAAAATAATTGTGGCACTGTCTATGATCACCAGGGATTTAATGGGACACCTCCCAAATTTTTGCTAAGTGAAATAGTTGGCCAAATAATTCCCTTTCTCTCTCTGTAAATAAAAAAAGGAAATAGAAAAGGGCCTAGCTACTCTGTGCACTTGTAGCCCATTGCTACTGGTGCACAGCCCAGCCCACTCCTCCCCATGATCGTCCCCTTCCCTGTTCACCCGACCGAGGCGCGCTTGCCATGTCGCCGCCCGACCGCCTTGCCACCCCGCTGCTCGCGTTGAGGGGATAAGGCCGAGCCTCCTGGCCTCGTCAGCTCCCCACTCCCACTTGCGCCTCTCCTCCCCCAGATCCACCTCTCCCCTCTCCCTCACGCGCTCGCTCCTCCCGAGCGTCGGTTGATCCCGCGGCCACCGCTGTCCCCGGCCCTCTCCGACGAGTCCCCGAGCGCCTTCGTGCCCCGCGACGTCTTCCTCGACCACCAGACCAAGCCAGGAGCCCCCACAGCAAGCGCGGCGACCTCTTCTTCCTCCTCTGGTCCGACGAACGCCGCCGCCCCGAATCCACGCCACTGCTGCTCCTAGTCACCCAACGGGCCACCGTGTGCCCCCAAGGTGAGCTCCGGCCCCCTTTTCCCTCTCCTCGTGCGTCTCCGCCTCCACCGTAGCTAGCTCGCCCACAAGCCGAGCTCCGCCGTCCGCCATTGCCGTCGTAGGGCTCGCCACCGAGCTCCTCCGCTCGAGCTAGTAGCTCGACGAGCTCTGGGCGTCAGACCTCGCCAGCTCGCCGTTCGCCAAAACACGCAATGCAACGCCGATCCCGACGAGCTCCGAACCCCCCGCCGCCTCCACTGCCGCCAGCGTAGTTCCGGTCACCCCGCGCCCAACCGACCACACCATGCGGCGACCGTCTCCTCGTTCGAACGCGCCAAGTCCGGGCCAATGACCCCTCAGGCGCGATTCGGCGAAGTCCGCGAGCCCGCCATTATTTTGGTCGCCGCGGCGAAACCCGACGCCGCCGACGTGGCACACTGGGCCCGCCAGGAGGTCCTTGCCGTGGCCCCTAGCCCCGATTGACCACGTTGACCGTGGTCAATCAGGCCGATCGGGCACACACAGTGTCTCTGACACGCGGACCCCATCGCATATTTTGTTAAATAAACGTTTTTCTAAATAAAAACAATTAATTAAAACGTTAGTTAAATTAGTTAGTTAGTTAGTACTAACTAGTCAGCATTCTTTGGGGCCCACGCGCCTAACTAACCCTGTTAGTTTAGTTAAGCCTCTGTTAGACAGAGAGGCTGACAGGTGGGTACCACTGTCGGTTTGATCGTCACAGAGCCGACGCAGGTTGACGTCCTTCTTGACGCAATAAACCTTTTCTGCTTTTAAAATAATTCAGAAATTGGTTTAAACTTCGAAAATCCGTAACTTTTAATCCGTAACTCGGATGAAAATGTTTTCTACATGAAAGTTGCTCAGAACGACGAGGCGAATCCGAACACGCAGTCTGTTTACCTGTCAGATGCCTCTAACTATCTGAACATGAAACTTTCCCCTCCGGTCATCTGTCTGACACAGGTCCGGAACCGGGAAAACATTCCCGGTTGGTTTTCCCCTTCTCCTATATCGTGTAGCCTTACGTTAGGTCACACCCGGCACAGCTTATTGCCATGTTATGCTTTGTGATGCTATGCCTGCTTTATATTTACTGTTTCTTCCCCCTCTTCTCTCTGGTAGACCCGAGACCGATGTCGCTGTGATCGACTCGTCACGCCGACGACCCCTCCTTGCCGAGCAACCGGGCAAGCCCCTTTGATCATCCCGATATCGCTCATTCCATTCTCTCATGCTTGCATTAGATTTTGCTCTTTGTAATTGTTTGCTCCTATTACGATGCATAGCTTGCTTTTGTATCTGCTGTTGTACCTTACATGCTTATCCTAAACTGCTTAGTATAGGTTGGTTAGTGATCCATCAGTGACCCCCACTTGTCCTTGTTGCCCCCGCTTCATCATCGACGACTCGATCTACGTGATCGAAGACCAGGCCCCGACACCGCACATCACTTCCCCTTAGTTGCTCAACACTACTGGGTTACTATCGAGTACCGAGGGTGAACCTCTTGACGCCGATGTTAACCCAGAGTGTAGTCATTGATCGTGGTCATCGAGGGTGATTTCCTCCTTAACCACTTCCGATACGACTCTGTCGTGCAACCCCTCAAGTGTGAACCTCGGGGGTGATTCCTCTTACGTTCACCTTGATGATTACATTGAGTGGAGTTCACCGGGGGTGATTCCTCGGGTTTTACCCTTGATGTTTAGACACACAGTTACTATGATTACTATGACTTTACATCGAACCATGTTACTAAAGGCGTGTCCATACGAGGGTACCCGCGAGCATAATTGCAGTGATGTGGAGTCGGGTTGACACGGAAGGTGCCGAGAGATAATTACGAGGCATGGCCGGCATTCTTAGCCCTTGCCGCAAGTCCTCGAGGACGGGCAACGGGTCACATCTTCGTGAGTCTCGCTTGTTACGCGCGTTCCTAATCCACTACGATTTGGATATTTGATCCGAGGGCCTCGGCCCGATAGCACTAACCATCACGTGGGCATAGTATGGGCGTTACTGCGTCGTGTACATCAGCGAAGCTTAATAGGCGTCGGACGACGGCGCGCGCCGGGTTGGACTGGTAAGCTCCTGCCTTTTTAGGGAGGTAGCTAGGTCTGCTCACCGGCCACCCACGCAACGTGCAGGAGTTCCCGGGGCGATGGCCCATGACCCCTGGGGGCATAGGTTTAGTCCGGCGTGCTTGACCTCTCTATTAGGCCTAGGTCGGGTTGCGGCGTATTGTTTGGCCGAGGCCGGGCATGACCGAGGAAAGTGTGTCCGGCCGGAGTTAATCAAGCGTGGTGGGTAAGTTGGTGCACCCCTGCAGGGAAGAAAACATCTATCGATAGCCTGTCCTACGGTAACGGACACTTGGAGTTGTATCCCGATCGATACAACTAGAACAGGATACTTGTGATGAGGCTGGATGGTGATGAGAATTGGATTGTGATGATAAGCTGGATAGTATGGCTCGGGATGCTTTTCTCGCAGGAGTCGAGAAAGGATCTCCGCCGAGGTTGATAACACTTCTACTACTTTACTTTATGCTACTCTACTCCCTCCGGTTCTTTGCAAGATGGTGGTTTCGAAGATGCTAGTCTTGATAGGACTAGGCCTTCTCTCTATTCTCGCATTTCGCAGCCCGTCCACATATACAGCCCATTTCATTGATACCGATGCATATGTAGTGTAGATCCTTGCTTTGCAGTACTTTGGATGAGTACTCACGGTTGCTTTGCTCCCCTTTTCCCCTTTCTTCTTCTTTCCGGTTGATGCAACCAGATGTCGGAGCCTCAGATCCAGGCGCCACCTTTGATTTAAGACTACTACTACCACGAGGGTGCCTACTACCTCATGAAGACCGCGACGACCAGGAGTAGTTAGGAGGCTCCCAGGCAGGAGGCCTTGCCTTTTCGATCAATGTTGCTTTTGTGCTAGCCTTCTTAAGGCAAACTTGTCTAACTTATGTCTGTACTCAGATATTGTTGCTTCCGCTGACTCTTGTGTTTTCGAGCTTATGTATTCGAGCCCTCGAGGCCCCTGGCTTATAATATAAAGCTTGTATTATTTTATTTTGTGTCTAGAGTTGTGTTGTGGTATCTTCCCGTGAGTCCTTGATCTTGATCGTACACATTTGCGTGTATGATTAGTGTACGATCGAATCGAGGGCGTCACCCCCGTATGCTAAAACGGATGTGTGCGCGACCGGGTGAATGCCCACACACCAGCCCAGTTCTATGTGGCACCACAAACATGCCAAGATTCGTGCACCCACAAACGGGTGCGGATCCACGCGTGGGGGCGAGATGCAAACGCCCACACGTGTGGGCGTTAGTGTTTCCGAAATAATTCTACGAAGGATGATGGTCAAGGTTAACTACATCATCTGTTTTATGACATGACATTTACACCTTGTATTTTCCAAAGGGGGTAATAAATTACTCCTATTTGTCAAGTCTCTAAAACATCCTATATTATTTTACAGAGGGAGTATTTTGGACACTGGCACGATGTCTAACATACACATTTGATGGTTAATTCACAAAAAATTAATAAAAATTGATCGTTACTTTTTAGTGCAGTGTTTTTCTCTTTTTTTGCAAAAATTCCACTGATCTATTGATGATGAGCAATAGCAGTACAAAGATTCCTAAAAGTGAAAATTACAACCAGGTTCATGGACCACCTCCCCTAGCAACGAGTACAAGCATTGAATTGATGAGCTGAAGGCACGCCGACATCATCGCCCATCCTTCACCATAGTTGGGCAAAACTTGTTGCAGCCAACAATCAGGAAGTCATCATACTAAGGCTCCGAACGACCAATGCACCAGTCCAACATTCATCACCGCAAGATAAATGTAGATCGGAAAGATCATACCTGTAAAGATACCAATGACCACGAGCGCCAACCGAATCCAAAAGGATCCATTGGAGGCCAACGCTGACCACACATCTACACACGTCCTCTGTCGGAGCTAGGCGCACCACCGGATCGTGGACAAGATGGGAAGTACATTATTCTGACTCTAGGTTGCCACCGCCACCTCGCTGCCCCGAGTAAGACACCAAAAATACCTCCAAGATCTATCAACAACCGTAGGAATAAGGACATTCACATCAAAGATGGATCTAGACAAGGTTATGAGCCTATGCATCGTTGCCACCGTAGCTATGGTCGAAGTGTCGAAGAACTCAGCAAGCCTAACTGAGGAAAACAGTATCTCCGAAGGCCGAAAGACGGTGGAAGTATCTCCAATGTGAAACAGTGCTCGCGTATGTCGCTTCTTGCTAGTTTCAGTGATACCAAAACATGTAGGGTGATTCTGATTCATGATGACTAAATCCGACCGCGACTAGGAACACTGCGTGGAGAGGAAAAAAACATTGACCAAGAAAAGGAAATATCCTGGAAGGGGTTGTCGCTCCAAGAGGTCAACCGAATCCAAAAGGTCGGGACTAATAGGCTTACGCAAATTGCGCACTCTGTCGTGCAACCGTCCCAAACCGCTTTCATGCCGGACAGAAACATCCTAGAAGGGGTTGTCGTTCTGCATGAAGCACTCCATGAAATCCACTCAAAAAACTAGATGGAGTTGTTTTCAAAATGGACTTTGAGAAAGCATACGATAAGGTCAAATGGCCCTTCCTTCAACAGGCATTGCGTATGAAAGGTTTTGATCAGGCCTGGAGACACCAGGTAGACTCCTTCACGCAAAAAGGGAGTGTTGAAATTAAAGTAAATGATGACATAGGTCACTATTTCCAAACACACAAAGGACTGAGGCAAGGGGATCCGATGTCTCCTATTCTCTTCAACATAGTGGCCGATATGTTGGCAATTCTTATAGGAAGAGCTAAGGATGCGGGTCAGGTAGGCGGCCTCGTCCCGCACTTAGTAGACGGAGGTGTATCCATCCTACAGTATGCTCATGACACTATCATATTCATGGAGCACGATTTGGCAAAAGCATGAAATATGAAGCTCGTGTTATGCTTGTTCGAACAATTGTCCGGGTTAAAGATTAACTTCCACAAGAGCGAGATGTTCTGTTTCGGAAAAGCTAATGATGAACGAGATGCGTACAAGCAATTGTTCGGGTGTGAATTGGAAGCTTTACCTTTTACCTACTTAGGTATACCAATTCACCATCGTAAGCTAACCAACAGAGAATGAAAGTGCATTGAAGATCATTTTGAGAAGAAATTGAGCTGCTGGAAAGGCAAGCTAATGTCATACGGAGGACGCTTAATTCTCATTAATTCGGTCCTCACGGGTATGCCCATGTTTCTTCTCTCTTTCTTCGAGGTTCCGGTGGGAGTCCAGAAGAGGCTAGACTTCTATCGATCACGCTTCTTCTGGCAGAGTGATGAACTTAAGCGAAAATATAGACTTGCTAAATGGGATATCATTTGTAGGCCGAAAGACCAAGGGGGTCTAGGTATTGAGAATCTAGAAGTAAAGAACAAATGTTCCTTAGCAAGTGGTTGTTTAAGCTTTCTGTCGAGACGGAGACCACTTGGGCTCAGATCTTGCGGAACAAGTACCTTCACTCCAGAACCTTGTCCCAGGTGACAGTGAGGCCGACTGATTCACCTTTTTGGAAAGGACTGATGAGAGTTAAGACCACTCTTTTTCAATAGGACAAGATTCATAGTTGGAAACGGTAACGCTATGAGGTTTTGGGAGGATACATGGCTAGGGGAGACGCCCCTCGCACTCCAATATCCTTCTTTGTATAGCATTGTTCAGCGTAGAGACGCTTACGTTGCAACAGTTATGCAGTCAACTCCGCTCAATATTCAATTTAGGAGAACGCTAGTGGGAACCCGTTGGGAAGCTTGGCTCAATCTTGTCAGAAGATTGATGGATGTTCAGCTGTCTCAACAGCCCGATCATTTGTGCTGGAAACTAACTAAGAATGGTGAATTCTCGGTTAAATCCATGTATTTGGATGTTATCAACCCTAGTGTGATTCCTAGATCAAAACACGTTTGAAAAGTTAAAGTTCCTTTGAAAATCAAAGTGTTTATGTGGTTTGTGCATAAACAAGTTATTTTAACTAAGGATAATTTGACAAAACGCAATTGGACAGGATCTACCAGATGTAGTTTCCGCGACCAACACGAATCAATCAAACATCTCTTTCTGGATTGTCCTCTGGCAAATATTTTGTGGTGGTCGGTTCACATAGCTTTTAACATTACTCCACCGAATTCTATCAACACGTTATTTGGGACGTGGCTTGATGGGATAGATTACGATACAGCGAGACACATTCATGTAGGAGTATGTGCCTTATTATGGGCAGTCTGGAATTGCTGAAATGATTTGGTCTTTAACAGAACAAAAAATATTCACTTTTTGCAGGTTATCTTCAGAGCCACTATGTTGATCCATATGTGGTCGCTACTCACTCCGACGGAGGCCAGGGAGGGTTTGGTTACTGGGTCTACCCGATGAGAGATGGTAGCACGGGATATTTTCAACCGGTTTGGATGGCAGTCATGTAACAGGATAGGCATGTAGTTCTCTTATCTTTTTATGCCAGCCGGTTGTGGCTTTTCCATTTTACTGTTTAGCTCTTGCTGAGCCTTTTTCGTTCGTTATTCGAGACTTGGAGGCTTTTGTTGGATATTTTGCTTATTAATAATATTGGCCGTATGCATCATTCTGATGCAGAGCCTGGGGCATACCCCCTTTCAAAAAAAAAGGAAATATGAAAAGCACATGATTGAAATGTCATGACATTTTGAATCGTAAAGCAAAAAAAAAATATAAGGAACGTTGGGAAGAACCTTTGGACGATCCACAAAGAAAAATTATAAAATTTCTAAGATTGTGTGTTACTTGATTAGGAAGAGAATCCAGAGAGAAAGACATAAGATGCACTGGAACTTCAAAGAAAAATCCATTTGGTCAGACCTGTTAGATTATATGTTAGACTTGTAACACAAGTTGATAAAAGCGGCTCGGTTTAGGAAACCCAGGCTAAGTCGGTTCGTGACTTAGACCTTTATATATCTCTTGTACCCCCAATTATCAATATACACAAGTTTCATTATTATTCTTCAAGACCTCATGTTTGGATTCCTCCAAAATCAGGGCCTCTATAGTTCATAGGAGAAGTGGAGGAAAAATATAAGTATGTGTTTTCCCCTTTGGTACTACCATTCGTCAATTTGATTCAAATTAATGGAGTAAATGTAAAAGGCGGAAACGTTTCTTTGATCACAGTTTTAAAGAAAAACGCGAGAATTTTACGATCTACTCAGACCTCCTTTAGTAATTCGTACGTTCAAAGAATGTGATACAAAGGTCTAATAATATCCTAATTATATATTCTCATATGGTTTGACTTTACTTTGATTGCGCTTATTAAGATCAACATGTTTTTCTATTTCTGTGGACCAAATACCCAAGTTTCAAGATTCTCGCATTTTACTATTCTTTCTTTGTGCATGCACTCCTATTATAGTCTTGTCTTTTTTCTTCTCATGATCCTATTTGAATTTTACGATCCAAAGAGGCTGGCCGCATCTCTTATGCAACGAGGTTTGCAATCCTACGATCAGGGACAGGAAGAAAATTTCCTTACAATTTTAATCCTTTACTCCCTCCAATCCATATTAATTATTATTGATTAAGTACAAAATTGTACTAAATCAGTGAAATCCAGAATCCCCTTGATGCAAGAGGCCCTTAGTATCAGGCATGCTCACAGCTACCTGTTCAGTTATCAAGCACACATCCTTTGTGATGAGCAAGGCAAGTGAGATGAATTTTCTTGTGGATTTCCTAGAAATTGTTGCGCTACGGATAGGGGTCTCCGAAAATTTGAAACAGCAAAATTGAGCAAAAGAACAAAGAAACGGCTACCGCTCTTCATTTATTTAGAGGTTAAAATAACGTACATGTAGCGTTGATTCCTCACTCAACCATAATCTTACGTACATACGGATTTAATCTACATCGATCGAAGCTGCAGGACGCGGTGCATGACCAGACCAGTACTGCTTCAGTGTGCAACGTAGCTAGACAGACATGGCCGGATACTTCTCTACCTACGCAGTCCTTCCATCGTTCCATCTAGGCATGCAATGGCGGCAGGCATCTTTGTCTCTTGATGATGATGCTAGTAAGGCTAGATAGCTGACCAACTTCTGTACAGTCTTCCTTCCGTACGTGCATGGACGCGTGCATCCATCCATCCTGCGGATGGATTAGCACGTACGTACGCTACGCGTGCATAGGCGATGTGCGATGCATGTCGTGCTGGCCGGCGACTAGACGCGGATGGGAGCAGGGCGGCGACGGTCGCGCTCCATGGCCTGGCGCTGCTCGGACTCCTGACGCTGCATGCGCAGGTGCTCGTGTTGCCTCCGGATGAAGCTCTCGGCGCGGCGAAGGAGCTCGTCCTGCGCCATCCCCAGCACGTCCCTGGTGCGCCAACCCTGCCTCTCCGCCACTGGGGACGACGCCGCAGCTGGATGCGGAGGGGAGGGCGGGACCATCGTGGCCGACTTCCGCATCTCCCTCCGCGCGACCACGGCCTTGTCGGCCGCGCGCCGCATCCGCGGCAGCTCCTCGCCGCCCCACGTCTCGCTCTTCCGCACAGTCACCGGCCGCGCCGCGCCGCTCCTCACGATGGACTGCCACGCCGACTCCATCGACACGTCGTCGACGCCAACGGCCTCGGTCGCGGCGGCGGATGGTTTCGGCTTCTCCTCCTTGCTGCGTTCCTTCTTGCCCTCGGGCTTGGCCTCCGCCGCGGCGCCTCCCACCGTGGCCGTGCCCTCGCCGGCGAGCTTCTTCCGCACGCGGGGGCGGTCGACCGGCCTCTTGGCCGTTCTCGCTTCCCGCGGCCGGCTCGTCGAGACCGGCGCCGGCGGCGCGACGACGGCGTCAGGAGCGGCAGCAAAGACGTCGTGTTCCGACGAAGGGAAGAGCATGCCGCCCATGGCAGCGGATACGTCGCTGGCCGTGGACGAGAGTCCGGCCGCGACGGCGGTTCCGCGGTGGCAAATGAGCCAGAGCGAGACGACGATGACGTTGGCGGCGATCCACAGGACGCATGGACGGGAGAAGAAGAGAACGGAGGGGAGAGGCGCGACGGAGACGAAGGAGGCTGCGCCCGCCGTGGCCACGAGGACGGCCACGACCACGGCGACCGCCGCTGCCCTGAGGAAGGAGCAGTTCATCTCGGGCAAGACGTGCTAGGCCACGAGAGGGGGGAGGATGGCGTGCAAGGAGGGGGGCGATGAATGTGTGGGTCGAGTCGCTTATATAGCCGGGACGGGAGGAGGAGGAGGAGCTGAGGTACTGACGGACTGACCTCTCTCAAAAGCATAAAGCGCACGCTAAAGATATTTGCATCTTCTTTTTTTTGGAACAAGATATTTTCATCTTCTCAGCCTCAACTGGTAGAGAAATTTCCAAAATAAACAAGTTTCGAGGAAAGAACAAAATAAGGAACGGAATATCCAATGTTGCACCCGGGCGGTGTGAATACGCTCCGCTCGTGCTGCGACCGTGCTTAACTGAGTGCAACAGGCTGCAGCTTAACATATAGTAGTACTACTACTAACTTGAAAGTAACCCACATAATGCAGGTATTAAATGGTTTGATTAAGGAGGAAGAGAGGAAGCAATGAGCAGGTTTAACCGCAGTTGATAGCAGGGCGCGGAGTCCGGTCGTCTCGCGAGGTCAGTCAATCAAACACCCATATATCAACTACCGGTGCATAGTATGGTGGATGAATACAATATGCACGCATGCCGTGTTTTCGCTGTGAACCATTATTGAGTACTGAACCAGTCGTCGGTCCCTTGTACAGAGCGAGTATAACTGCATTTTCTACAGACCATGTATACGAAGAAATGGAAACAAGCATGCATGATTCAGCCAAGGGTGGAGCTGGAAATAGGGCGCCAATCCATGGAGGAGGATTTTTGGTCTATGGGGACATATGCACCCTATATGGAAAAAAAAATTAGTAATTCAACAAAAAGTCGAAAATTCCTGGAAATATTTTTGAAATAAACTTGACCTTCTATTGTACTCGTGTAAAAAAGAATCCACAAAAAAATATATCCCTTTGACTTCTTTTCAAAAAAGACAAATTTTTGGCTAATATAGTGTGAATAGTGACCTATAATAGCAAATAAATTTTGTCTTTTTTGCTGTGAGGTCAACTTTTGTTTTTTTTCTTCGTCGAGATTTATATACTAGTGCAAAAGTAAGTCAAGTGTTTTGTCAAAATAGTTCTTACCTATTTTGACTTTTTATTAAAATATTTTTAAAAAATCCCCATATAGGGTGCATATATAACCAGGAACCCAAGTGTATTTCCCGCCAATCCATATATACATACGTCAGCTGCATGACGATGTGTCAATACCCACCCACTTGGGTTTTGGTTTTGGTTTTGGTTGGTCGAAACCGCATTATCACTGCTTGTTTTTTGAGGTGGCGGCCTTGTCAATCAAGTACTAGTAGTCTATGTATGGTGGTTAACACAAGAGATGACTTATCCTAAAACAGAGGTACCCATGACTTACGGGCCATGGGTCTTCTTAGCGCCAGCATCCTGTACACCGTGTCATCGTATCACACTCTCGCACGCACCAAGGAAGAAAGCTACTCCCTCCGTTTCAAAATAGATGACCCAACTTTATATTTGTAAATGCTAAGAAAAAGGCACTGAAACAAAGCAGCCATATACATACACCATACTAACACACTAAAGCAATAGACTACGATGATGCAGTTTATCCAACCGTTTTTGGTATGTTTTTACCCAAAACAAGCTTTTGTTTCTGTTTTAGTGTGTATTTAGTTTAATTAACCAAGCTGTTTCTAACCGGGTGGTCAAAAAAATTGAAAAATAAGAACGAGGCAACCGCAACCTGAACTTCAGAAGTCGCAGCACGCTAACAGTAGCTTCATCAGAAGAATAACAGCGGGGCTTTATTCCACGGCACCTACTCCTTTTATGCACCCACGAACATGGCTTGTCCGATCCTGCCTTTTATCAATCGGTCCGTCAGTTCAGTCAATAGAGACCCAAGGCTGGAGCAGCAGCAAGCACACACCGGACGGACGCTGCCTGCGTCGTCGTTGCTTGCTTATCTTAATCTTCTTATTATTGATCGCTTTGCAAGTCTAGGTCAGCTCGCTCGTTGCTTATCCGTATGCCGGCGCCGGCGGGGCCCGCCCGTGCTCCCCAAGCACCCACTACCCTGTCTATCTAGTCTAGTCTACTATATCTAGAAGAAAAAAGAAAGCAGGCGAAAGCGCATGCAAACGCAGCACAGCAGACATGATATTCCTCCGACGAGACGTCGGCCTCGCCACGGCCTCGCAATCCATTGGTCGGAGCAGTTGGGCGCACATGGCTCGGCACCACCTCTACCGCTAGCAGACGAGCGGTGTCGCAATCCGTAATCCAGCGCCTTGATTCTGTATTTTTCTAGGTATCTCTCTGCTTTTTGCTTTGCTTGCATGGCCGGGTATGCAGCAGAAAGCCTCTATCTATCTATCTAGGGGTACCAAACTAGATAGAGGCTCCGAACCTGGATGGATGCTAAACTGTTTTCTGCTGCTAAGCTGAGCTGTCCCAGGCTCGATCTTTAGCATGTACTGTAGGAGTATGAGTTTGCTTACACAAGCATGCATGAACTTTCTTGCAAGGGAATCTTGGGCTTTTGCTATAGTTCTCCAGTACACGTGGCGTGCATAGTTCTGACGTATTCATGTTCAAGGATTGGTCAATTGAACTCATCTTTTTACTTACACCTAAACACCAGTAATACTACGTCTGCTGGTGGTTACTTACAGCTAGAGAGCAGGACAGTGTGTACTTGGACACAGGTACTAGTAAACATTCTAAACACTACTCCGACTACTTCCCGGCCGACGATGGCGACGTTTCGATGTCGTTCTCCCTCCTGGGGGCATCGTTTTGGAGTAAGTGTTGGCTGGAGGGGACAAGAGGAGGAGCGGCGTGGTATCTGGCACGTTGACAACGGCGGGTCTCAGCGGCATGGAGCAGCGGGGTCTCGCCGGTGGGCGTGTGATGATGGACGAGTGCGAGGATGGTGGCGTATTCGGCGTCGTGGTGGCGTCGATGGCGTGAGGCCCGCACGGTTCATGCAACAGATTCACTCGAAGATGGATTGATGGTGCGTGGTCGCGACGGCCTCATACCCGCAGGGGCCGGTTGACGAAAGCACGCCGGATGGTGGGTGCCCATACCGGAAGGAGTCTGGTTGGGACCTCGGTCTAAGATGTTAGGTTTGGTCATGCGAGTCTGTTTGGTATTAGCCTGCACCATCGCCGCCTTCATCGTAGATAGGAGTAGCGACGGAGGTTGCGAAGATGGTGGCTTTGGTTCTTCTTGTTATCACGACTTTGTAAGGTCTTGTGTTCATAATCAATAAAGTGGCCATATGCATCGTCCAGATGCAGAGGCCGGGGTGTTCCCCCTTTTCGAAAAAAAAAAAAACTTCCCGGCCGACTATGGATGGCATCGGCAGGCAGCTGGTGCCTTCCCGGATGGCTCTCCAGCACCCAACAGAAACGTGCACACTGCAAACAAGCTGGAAAAGAGAACACCGAGATAGCTGTGTTCTGCGACATGGCTCTGATCCGATGAAAGCTAAGCTAGGCACCAACAGCGACAGGTCCCACCCCACGTACGACGGCATCCATCCGTGATGGCCTATCACCAACAACCCCCACCATCGTACCGGCTGTGTGACGGTATGATGGTGCATTGAGGAAAGGATCCTGCTCCGGCCGGGGTCTTTTTGCTTGCAAAGCTTGCTGCAATGCATCACACCGGCATCTCGCTTTCTGAAAGATGTTGCCATGTCTCAACTCAAGTACACAAAAGCAAAACAGTTCCCTAAAAAAAATAGGCAGAACAGCTGGATTGTTGTATGCGGAGAACAGATAGGCAGAGTCCGCACATGGCGCAGATGCACGATGCTGGCTATTCTTATGTTTTCTCGCTTTAACAAGAAAACATAGGTATGCATGGTAAGTACTGTTAAACCTGTGTCCTGTTTCATGTGGATTTTCCAGCCTTGTAGAGCTGCAGCTTTGCAGATAGGTGGACACGGACAATGCAGTGCACGTCCGAGTCAAGATGGACACTGCCGTAGCTGTAGCTGTCTATCTCTGTCCAGTCCACTATGTTCCTCCTGATTCTGCATGAATCGTACAATCGCCACTGTACCACAATAATCTGATATCACCATGGCTTAAGAATAGAATAGTCATGTCCATCTTTTGATCCAAAAGAGATCTTGGAGGATCGCGTGAGATAAATGGATAGCAAGGATTGGACGATCAAGATGGGGACATGAAGGATGGTTTCTAACCACTTCCATAAGGTGCAATTTGGTTTTCCCTTAGCTAGGGCATTGATCGGAACGGTGCTCAAAGGCTCATAAATTTGGGTCCCGGCTCTGATCCACAACTTCGTCGCCTGCATTAGCGCTGTCATCAGTGACTGTTAACGACTCTGTTACAGTACCATTTTGGTGCACATTTATCATGCTAACAGAGCCTGTTTGATTCACTGTCAATTTTTTTATTTTTTTTGAACAATCAACGGGGGGCGATCGCCCACCTGAACATTGTATTAATAGTAATAACGAGGCATTTCGTACATCACTTAAACACCCCGCAGAGTGCTGATGGGAGGGAGGGATGCGTCAGCTACAAATATCCGTGCACCACTGACGCAACGGTGCACAGTCTACGCCGGAGGGGGCCCGAACTATCCACAAGAGCAGATGCTCTTGGATCGAATGTCGCAAGTCAATATCCGAGTCACGGATGTTATCGAACACCATCCGGTTCCTGGACTTCCAGACCACCCAGAGGACGGAGCACATTGCCGTGCTAAGGAGAGGACGACTCCAAGAGGGATGATTGGCAGAGAAGGCGCACCAAAATTTTTCCACTGTGCAATCAATAGGCAAGCGACAACGGCCAAGGATACGCGCCCACATTAGACACAAACGCAGGCACTCCAAGAGGTGTCCGATCGCTTCCGACTGTCCTGGGCAAAAAGCGCAATCATCATAGTCGAGGAACCCGATTCAGCGAAGGAAGGCCCTCGTACGGGTGTTGCCATGTCGTAGAATCCAGGCGAACACCTTGACTTTGAGGAGCATGAAACCATCCCAATTGAAGCCATGCAGGGGGAGCCCTATTTTACTTTCCACGGTATGCGCTTGGTTCACCATCAAAGTTGTGTTGTGCCCTACTTTCCTAGCCATAAAATCTGCCTGCCATACTCTTTTCCCCTCACTTCTCGACTAAATTGTGGTGGAAGCATTCTTATCCAAAATAAGTTTGGTGTCATGCACTCTGCCACGATTAGGTGGCAAAGTGTAGTAGCCCACCACACACCCATGGAACTAGAGAAGACAGGAAGGGTCAGTAGGCACTTAATCTAGTATAGGCCTTTGTGCTATGCAACTAGGGCATCTGTCTAGTATCTGTGCATAGAGCTGAACATTTGAGAAACACATGGTGTCTAACCACAGAAACAGCTTCAATCTTAGAAACCAAGAAATCCGCATTTGTTTATTCTAATCAAGCAAAAATGATAAGTAACACGAACCAAGCAGAAGTTTGATAATGGATGAATGACAGAAAGTAATAGGGTGGAAAGTTAAAAACCCTACAATGTGGAATCATAAGTCACAGTGATGTAACATTAAGCTTTAGTATTTCAATAGTACTTTATACTCATAATAAACTTCAATCTTTCAACTGTTCGTCACACACATATTGGTGAAATCATAGCAGCAGCGCTTCTTGGTTATTTTGTGATTTATTTAGTCCAATGTGCAATTATGTAGTTTACCACACATAGTTACAAAATAAATATTGAAGATGCAGAAGAAATAGCATGCAATCAATTTCTCCCAATTTGCAAGCAACCTTAACGAAAATACTGAATTTATTGCATTTAGTTAACATAAGCCAATAAAAATGGTTTCACATAAGCATGTTGAATTTCAATTGGACCACCTCCAGCTAGGAAGCTACAGACCTACAATAGTTCCATTATAACATTATCTAAATCCAAAAAAGAAAATGTAAGTGCTTGCAGAAAAGTAGGGAAAAGATAAGCTAAGGCACTTACCTTCACCAATCGACAATGATGTGTCAACCGAAACTACTTGGTCGAAATGTAAGCCCAAGGGTATCGCACCAAATACCTTGTCCCCTCTGATAGCTGGAGCCAGGAGGATTTGATGGACCCCATATCCCACTATGGTAGTTCGATCATACAAGCAAGCTTCAAGTAATGATAAGTATATATCAGAAGACTGTACATAAGCTTGATTTTGTTTTGCATCTTTCTGTGACCAAATCATAAAGGAATAAATTCATAATTAAAACAGGGGAATCTATTATGCTATTAATGAAGTAGAAGAGAAAATCTAGCAATAAAAAAAACTTACCCGTCATTTTAACTTTGATCTGTACCTACAGCAATGATATCTCTTCATGAAAAACTAATATAACTACAGCCCCAGTAAGTAAAACAAATTCAGGAATAAACTGTGACTAGGACATAACCGACAAGTATCATTTTGTCCACAACTTTCAGCAACAGTATATCCAATAAAATAAGCTATAAGAAAAAAATACATAATATCCAAATCTGCACTATTGCCTAATGTTGAAATCCAACTACAAATGGCATTATTTGGTAGAGGGATTAAAAAATATCAACCCTGATGTATTTTTCAGCTCTTCTGCTATTGCTTGACAGAGCATAAGTTCCTCTCCAGCTTTGATCCTGAGAGTCCATCCGCAATCATTTATTTGAGCCTCAGTTACACAGAGGCGTAGGATATGTGCATGGCTACCATGCTATTCAAGTAACTAGAGTGTTCTTGAATATTTCCTGATTTCGTATGAAATCGAGGTGATAGAAACCAGATTCCTGTTCAAAGAAGATCCACCTGGGATCATCTTCACACATTCTGAGAGTCTGTTGTAGTCATTAAGCAACTGAGCCATTGCTGCTTTTAGAATCGCCATACCAGACACAAAGTTACTGCAACAAGTTACAACTTCATTGTGCATGAGCTCTAGATTAGTTCTCCACTTCACGGCGAAGTTCTTCACAACCGGCTCAACATCAGCAATGTTTGGGCACTCAGTGTAAGAAATTAGGTCTTCGGCTACAAAAGTAATAGTGATTTTCTGCATATTCCCGTGAGTAACAGCAATAACATACTTCGGCAATATAGTTTTGTCCAACTTACAAATGTGGTTCTTCACAAATTTAATTAAATCGCCAAAATACTCCATGAGCAATTCATCCTGTAAACCAGCAAAGGTCGAGAAAGTCAAAAGCGATCGATGGGTGTAAATTCAGTCGAGCCATTTCCATTTGAGAAAAGAAGCATTATAAATCTGCTGTCTATAGCTTGATAAGGAAACTAACGGCCTAACCATATTCATCTGCCATCTGCTAAGCTGGCAACAAAATTTAAATAATTTGGCATATGATATGCAACCTTCTATAACATAGATCGGAACTTAGCAGTCAGGCAGTAACTTCACAGTTACCACCGATACATCAAAAGCAAAAGTCATGAAGACACTGAGATTAGTTTTATGCCATATTATGTGCATGACCTTTTGATGACACTATTAAGAATTTTTTTTTAGTGTATCATAAAGAATACAATCAGCCATTTAGTGATGGACACTGAAATCATGTCTAAATGAGATCCCACTGTAGTTCAGACTCCAGCCAAGTTCCACTGTAGTTCCTTAAAATCATGTCTAAATGAGATCCCACCAGAAGCCAAGAAATGCTCTAACATTTAGTCTTGCACCGCGGTTGGCATGGGGTGATAGGACATTTTTACCACAAATGACACCAGGTTACTTTCCAGCTTCTCTTCAAAATATCTTCGCAGGTCCTTTGCTTCTTCACCAGCTTCCTGAAATAAATAGGCATGGTAAACCCCAATAGGCTGAAAGGAGCACAAGATGAATAGTTATTTGCATCAAAGCAAGAACCTAACCTTCAGGATAGAGATGGCCATGTCACAATTATTCAAAAGAAACAGGTGTTGCAGTTTCTTAGTTGCAAACTTTTCGGCAAATCTAACAAGTAGATCATCAACAGCTAACCGCAACCGTTTCAAGCTCATATCAAGCTACATAAATGATATTAGATATACTATAAGAAAAACATGAAGACAAATCAGGGTATTGTACTGAACCAACAAAGCTATTGGGAGAAAAGATGATATCGCAAAAGCAGGAACAGAAATGCTGCTTTCCCTTAAAGATGTCTTCCATGGTATAAAATTGATTTTATTGGAACGAAATGCATGTACTTAAGTACATCATATGCACCAACAATCATGAGAAGTTCATGAAATATATATTTTGAATGATGCTACTTAGTTAATCCAAAATTCAATAGAACGGGACACAAGTGCATGAGATGATTAAATGGACAATATGCAGATTAAATAAGTGCAAATAGGTGATCAGGGCCATTGACTACAAACATACTGTAAAATATAGATATAGTGCTTTCCAATAGAAATTGAAACATTTATTTGTTTAGAAACACAGCAGATTTGCATTCAAAAAAGAAATAAGCTAATGCTAGCAGAATCTGATGCTGGCTATTTTTGTAACTGAACTAACCTGACCATCTCCACATTCAGCATTAAGTTGAACAAGAGATGCTGTGAACTCCATGTAGCACCTTACAATATGGTGTGGATGGGTCCCATCTACCCATAACATTTTAGCATCACACTGGTACAAGCTTTGAATATACATGTCAAACACTGTCTTAAAACGTGGCCAGAGATAGATGAGAGCCTGAAGAGAAAAGGACAGGGATGCAATTTATTAAGAACAGAGTTATCGGGGCATTCAGAATAAATTGATGCCTCATCACAAACCTTATCCAAATATGTATCTAGACAAGGAAGCCGCCTGTTGGACATAACCAGCTGAAATAACAAAATAAGGGAAAACAATTTTTGTTATCTTATTTTGCAAACATTTGACGGAGGTATGACACAGTAGATTAACAGGCAAAATCTATTGCATTCAGAAGAACCAACCTGCAACAGAAGCACCACTGATGTAGTATCTTAAGCACCTAAGTTTGTGCTATTATAACTAGGACGTCTGTTGTTATTGTTTCTTACTTGAAATGACTACTTTCACTCTGGAGAGTATAGATCTCGAAACAGGCTTTCGCCCCGCTTTATATATAAAGCAACAACCAAACAGAGTACACGGCCGAACGATACAAGATGGTGAGGTAGCCGTCATACAATGCCGATTTTAGGATAATCGAACCACGCAGAACGCAAGCAACTACGCTACCCAAAAATAGCACAGAATGAACCGAGTACAACACCACGCTACGCCCTATAACACCTAAGCTCCACGACAACGCCCCCGAGAGAAAGAACGGCGCTAAGCATCGTCGCTCCCGAGTCCACACTGGACAAAGATTTTCATCCGGAACCCAGACACGGAGAGGATCACCACCACAACGTCTTCAAGAAGAGAGCAGCGCCCGCGAGCGTCATCATCGTCGGCGACAAAGCGCAGAGTTTTCACTCGGTGGCTCCCCCATGCCACCACGAGGTCTTCACGACAAGCACAGCGAGCCCAGATCTCCAGATCCGAATCGAGGCGACGCCATTGTCAGTGACAGAGAGCGCGCCGAGCCACTTGTCGCTCCACCTCTTGCCGCCCACACGATCAAGAGGAAAAGCTACCGCCACCGCCCTGGTGCCCACCGCAGAGCCCACCATGCGGACCGCAATCCGGAGCTGCCGCCCCGGCATCCATGTCCGAGACGCCACCAACCGCCCACATCACGATGCACCCACCACGGTAGGAGCAGAAAAAGGCGTCTCCTTTCACTCCTAGCCCGATATAAGTCACAGAGTCAGGTCGGCTCCTCCACGGTAGGAGGTGCCCATGCCTGCGTCTCCAGCCAGTCCCGATGGACCAAGGGAGACACAACCCCGTGACTACCGACTACCGCTGCCAAGCACGCTCACAACGCCATGTCCGTGGCCATCGACACAAATCTGCCCGATAGAACAGCGGAGTCCCAACCACAACCATCGAACACTGCACTTGCAAGGAGAGGGACCTCATCGCCCGTGGGCACCACCCGCACCAAGCCCACCATCGCCTACCCAGAGCGAAAGCTCCAACTCTTAGGCCTCAATCTAGTCCGCCCGAGCACAAGCCCCATGTCGTGGCCATCTCTGCCACGCGAACAACTCGCGCCGCCGACCCGAACCCAAGAGAAGGGAGGAGCCACCACCACCCGCACCCCACCGATGCACGCCAACCACCACCGCGACCACATCAACGACCCGTGCAATATCACCTACGGACACCCCGACCTCCATGCCGCCTCAAGATCACATGGCCACCACCTATCGGAGGAGAAAAGCTTCTCCAACCTTCCACCAGAGCCCACTTCGACATGTACGGAGGGAGCTCACCACCGAGCCTTGCGGCCATTCTGCAATACCCAGGGCCAGCCGCCGACGACATCGAGCGACCGAGTGTCGACACGTGCGCGGGGGGCAGCCAAGCACAGCGTGAGGACACACACCTTGTTGTCAAGATGCCCCCGCGTCTGCCAGATCTGGCGCATCAAGATCCAGGCGGAGACCCAGCTGCAACGCAGCCACAACAATAGCAGCCACAGTCGCCTTCCACCAGACGCACACCATCGCCACCAGCCCCGGCAACACCAGTCGAAGCCACCCCACAGACCGCAGCCCAGCCATGTACCCGACGCGGCGAGGAGGGCAGCGCGGGCGCCGCCACGCACCCATGACCCCCACGCAGCCGCCGTGGCACCAGCGCCCGCCCGAGCCACCAGCCTGGCCGTGTCCCCGCCATGGCAAGGGAGAAGGGCAGGGAGAGGACGGGGACGGCTGGCGCTAGGGTTCGCCCAGCCACCGCTCACGGGAACGACGGGGGGCGAGGGGCAATAATCAGTACGGGAGAAAAAGGCCACTAGCAAGTCCAAGAGTATAGATCTACATTAAACTCTGAAGGATAGCAGAATAGTATACCTCGTTAATCGTTAAATGTCTCAACTTTGACAAAAGTTGGTTTCATATCACCAAAGAAAGCAAAGTTCATATTCCTGGTAAGAACGATAATGCTGAAATTACTGCCAGTTATGCATTTATTTATGAGTGTCTGGGTTGTACTTGAGTGTTTTTTCTTAGCCATGAGATCTCCATGATCCCCCCTATTAATTCCAGGTTTAACAGGAAAATTATGTGGATGGAAATTCAAGTACTCTCAACTCTCAAGGTGAAAAAACACTCGAGTACCTATTAGCACCCTTTATTTACGTATAATGTATTTGTCGATTTTTCTGTTATCTTTAGATTGAATAGTGCTGGGGGTTGTCTGGACTCCAGGTTTTGTGTTGACCAAATTTTCATATGTGAGGGCATTGCGTCGTGCCCCCACCAATGTCATCTAAGAATTTGGTGTCTGATAGTTTGTATGGAAAAACAAATGTAAGGGTTCTGTTATTTCTTTAAATGATTCCAAAGTGGTTCGCTTTAGCGAAAATAGTTCTGAACAAAGAATGAAATATGAAAATGTGGATTTCGCCAGAGATACATCATCATTAAACCGAGTATACATGTGGCTTGCCTTGTGCTATTGGACGTATGTGATTGGTCAATTTATTTTGTTTTACTCACTTCTTGTCCGTATTGTGCGGGAAGAAAAAACAGGGACATAAGTTCAGTTTTCCTCCCCAGCAAAGGGAAAATAGCAAATACCTTCCTACCTGGTGCTTTTTAGTTATGCAGATCATGAGCATCAAGCATATTGCATCATGACTATTTGCAAGAGTAAGCTTCATGTTTTCATCAATTACTGCAAAAGGTCCTGAAAATTACAAGGATAAAGAAGGTTGTGAGGTTTTGCCACATCATCTGAAGCATATGCCTTATGAATTATGATGTTCCACATTAAATTTGGGCTGTATATGAAACTAGAATATGAGAACCAAATCTAACTTAAAGTGGTCACTGAAGGAGGTAATATCATTTCTGTAGCTAGTTTAATTAACTTCATGCTTGTGTGTGGTCAAAACAAATGCACATATTAGAACTTTATTCTACACCCACAAAGGTGCAATAGTCTTACTCCTTTAGTACAGTAATTTGTTTTTCTCGTTGTCAGGATATAGTTATAGTCGACGTATATTTCTTCTATGTTGCCTGATACTTGACAAACAAACTCTATTTGGCGGGTCCATGGGGGTACACAAGGATACATGTACGCCCAAGATCCCCTTTATTGTTTTTCAAGTAAAAAGGGGGTACACCATGAATGCTTCTACCCAAAACATCTCAAATCACACCCGAAAAGGATGCATGTATGCCCAAGTATCCCCTTTCTTGATGGGTACACCATGGATGCTTCTATAATCACACCCTAAAAGGAATAGCCATCCAGCTGAGCAGCTCCACTCCTTGCATGTTCCAACCCGAGCCTGATGCAAGGGAAGACGGAACGGCACTGTGTTTGACACCAACCCACCGGACACCAGTGACTGATTCTTCAAACCATCATCACAATTGTAGCTGCCTGCATTCAACATGGTTCTCTTGATTTTCACGTGTTAACGGTTTAAAATGTTCCGTTGTTAAGTTGATGGGCTTACTTGCATCTACCTCGCAAGTTTATGGACCTCCAGCAAAATCTACTCTTCACGTTGTACTAACTTATTTTTGTAAAAAAACACTCTCAGGGCTTCTTTGGTACAAAAGATTTGTGAAGGAATTTTGGAGGATTCTAATCCTTGGGAATTTTTTCTTTGTGGGTTTTTTGATTCGTAGGATTGCAAACCATAGGAATTTTTCCTTAGGATTCATTTGCACTAGATTTCATAGAAAAAATTTCATCCACTCCAACCTCTTTGAGAGAATCCTCCGTTTTCCCTGTGCACAATCAAACATCCTCACAATCCTGTAGTATTGAAGATGACATGTCACTCTATTCCTACGTTTTTCCTATTCCCGCGTTTTGGAACTGCGAATCAAAGAGGCCCTCTGTTAACAAGAATGCTATGGCGAGGCGGCACAGGAAGGGGGTCATTTGAGGATATTTACTTGGGGATTAATTGGGAATTTGGGAGAAGAGAAGTTAGGAGGGTTAGAGAACAGCTATTCTAAGGGTTACAGAATAGTGTTGTATATGTGCAAATAAATCAATAATAGATACTACTTCAATAAACTTGTACCTAATATAATTATGAGAAAACTACACCTAAGAGTAAGAAAAACAAATTATGTCCATTTGCAGATATTTCAGCTGAATCAATGATACGACCATAAAGTAACCATTATGTACATTTTCCTTTCAACTCTGAATAGCCATCATAAAGTGTTGTAAGTGTGGCCCATCCTGTTGGCCCATGTGGCCCAGGCCCATCCATGACTGACCTAAAGGGGATGAGTTATATCGTCCTCGAGCGCTGCAATACGAGAGAAAGCACACTTTGCTGCTGCTGGTACGTCTCTCTCATCCCTATTGTAAAGCTTCATGCACTAGCCAACGCAACAGGTATGGCTCAAGAGGCCTATATGTGGACACAGAGGGGGGCAACAACAATTTTTGGATAAGTCTCAAAAGCCAGGACTTGAACTCAAGACGTTAGGCTCTGATAGCATGTTAAGCTTCATGCACTAGCCAACGCAACCAAAAGTCCGGACTGATGGAAAGGGCTAGGCAATCCACATATGCATTTCAACACCTACATGGTATCATATGGAGGCGGGGGCGAGAGTGGCCGGCGACGGCGATTAGACTTTTATCCATCTCTTTTTTTCTGGCAATGTGATGAAGTAAAAACGAAATACAGATTAACCATATGGGATATAATTTGCAGACCCAAGGACCAAGGTGGATTAGGGGTTGAGAATTTAGAGGTTAAAAATAGATGCCTACTTAACAAATGGCTATTTAGGTTGTCTGTTGAAGCCGAGGGTATGTGGGTACAAATTTTGCGTAATAAGTACCTACAATCCAAGACATTGGCCCTAATGACTCGCCCTTCTGAAAGGGGTTAATGAGGACGAAAGAAACCTTTTTCCAGAGGGCGAAGTTTAACATTGGTAATGGCAATGGTACGAGATTCTGGCAAGATACATGGTTAGGGGAGACGCCTTTAGCCTTACACGCTCTATAATATTGTACAATGTAAGGAGCTTATATCGCTACAGTATTATAGTCGGTTCCACTAAACATTCAGTTCAGGAGGGCTTTAGTGGGCGAACGCTGGATATCTTGGCTACATCTGGTCCGTAAGTTGATGGAGGTTCAACTCTCTGACCAGCCAGATACCATTTAATGGAAATTATCCAGGAACGGTGGTTTCACGGTGAAATCTATGTACCTGGACTTAATTAACTTTGGGCCAGTGACGAGATTATTCCACATATGGAAGGTTAAAGTTCCGCTAAGAATCAAAATCTTCATGTGGTTTGTCCACAAGGAAGTGATTCTAACCAAGGATAACCTGGTAAAGCGAAGATGGGTGGGTAGTTCACGATGTTGTTTTTGTGACCAGAATGAAACCATAAAACACCTCTTTCTCGATTATCCTCTCCGCGAAACTACTATGGTAACGTTACTCCTCCAATTAGTACCGACACGGTATTTGGGACGTGGCTAACCGGAGTGGAATCAAATATTGTGGGACATATTCGGATAGGGATATGCGCACTACTTTGGGCTATATGGAACTGCAGAAATGATATAATCTTTAACATGAAAAATTTCATGAACTTTTTGCAGGTTATATACTGAGCCACTGCTTGGATCTGTACGTAGTCGTTACTCACTCATGCAGACTCCAGGGAGCTTTTGGCTATTGGGTGCAACCGATGGAAGATGGTAGCACGGGTTATCTACAACCGGTTTGGATGGCGATCCAATAATAGGATATGTGTTTAGTCATCTTGGCCTATTTGTCACTGGTTGTGGCAGTTCTTTTAATCTTTGTTGGTTTTTGCTCCTTTTGTTAGCCTTTACTGAACTTGAGACTTTGTTTGGGAACTTTATTTCAATAAAATGGCTGCATGCATCATTCTGATGCAGAGGCCGGGGGTTATCCTCCTTTTCAAAAGAAAAATCTGTTGGCCTATGTGGCCCAGGCCCATCCATGACTAACCTAAAGGGGACGTATTCATCCCTGTTGTCCACGAGCGCTGTAATACGAGAGAAAGCATGCGCTGCTGCTGCTGGCACATCTCTCTCTCATCCCTACATAAAGTAACCATTGTGTGTTGCGAAGGTATTTACAGGATGTTTCAGTATTGGCATAAACATATATAGCCACTAAAAAGAGGAAACATGAGGCAAATAAGTAAAAAAGAAAACAAAAGACTGCACCTTCAAAAACTTGATAAAACATCGACTCTTCGCGAAAGAATGCTTTGATAAAAATATACCTGAAAAGTATGTTTTACAGGAACCATCAGCACCATTACTGTACTAGGATTAAATCGATGGATATTCACGTACTCAGAGCTAGCAGTGTCCATCAGAAGCTTTTGTAGGCTCCTAAAAATAACTTCATATGGGTATTTCAAGGAATTAGCTTCAGATATACAAGGTACCAAGCCAGGCTGATCAATCTCCTGCAAAGTGAGGTAAAAATATGGCCATGAATCTGCTGCAAATACAAAACAAATGTGCAATTCTGAATACTCAACTACACCCTCTGTTCCTAAATATAAGATGTTTTGGCAGTTCAACTTAAACTGCTAAAATGTCTTATATTTAGAAACAGGGGTAGTAGTTAATAAGAATTATTTATGTACCTTCAAGATGTTTGATCGTTCACCTAAAGAAAACATGAAACGATGATTTCTCTGTTGCTCTCTCCCCCTTGGTATAAGGTCTACGACGTTGCCGTCATATCCAATCACATCAGTGGATGCACCAATATCTAGCTTCAAACTCTCCAATGCTTCTAAGTACACACAAAAATCTTCACTCAGCACCTATTTGGAGGGGGGGGAGGTAATTAGCATGTATGGCCGAATCAAGAAAATAATAGAGTAAGTTAAAAATTGAAGCAACACATACAGCACAGTAGCTGATATAGCACAAAGCAAGACAATTTGATTCCGCAAAGCAAGACAACAAAACACACCATGAAGCTTCCATAGATAGCAATCGTCAAAATAGTCACATACCATATTATGAAAATCATGATCGTGCTTTTATGAGTGAGGAATGAACATCGAATGGTGGCTATTTAGAAGGAACAATGTATCGACATCACAGCAGATAGTCATTGTATTCGTAGGTTACGTGACAATGTAATTCAGATGTCTGAAAAAGACAATTTGATTGACACCATATAGAGAAAAAAGGTAAGAGGCAAGTCAAGGACAAGGAAAGGATGAGATGAATTGATTAATGTTGATGCCAAATGAAAGGAAGCATAGTCCATCTAAATGTTGATATTTCACTAAATTAAAATCCATTCATCAAAATACAGACAATCAAAAGCAAGCAGAGCCTCAGCCTACTGCCATCTATTTCCACCAGAATTCCAACCATGAGGCCTGTCATATTTCATCACCAGCCAAAAGTCACCTGCTCAACATGTATGTTGATCTCCCAGTACCTAATAGCTCAGGCATGACACAAGTGATATGTCTTGAAAACTCTCTTCATACTCCTCAGCCAATCATGTAGTCATGGACTGACATGGGAAAACATATTTTCTCAAAAAAAAAAGTGGAAATAATTTCACACAGCTTTACCTTGTTCATTTTATCAACATATGCTGCACAGACATCATTATATTTCTCGATTCCATGCTCTTTAAGAAAGAGAACAAGATACCTGAGAGAACCATGCAAGCAATAATCAGGTCCTGTAGGAAATTATCAGAATGCTTACGGTATCTTGCATATGCACCAGTGACATGACTAATTGAAATAAAGCAAATGATGATGTCATGTTGTCTTGTTTTGTTCATTAGTGCAACGACAGGACTAAAGAGGCTAGATTAACTGAAAAAATATACTCCTTCCGTCCGGAATTACTTGTCTCAGACATGGATGTATCTAGATGTATTTTAGTTCTAGATATATCCATTTTTGAGACAAGTAATTCGGGACGGAGGGAGTATATCATAGAAAATAACGCTAGAAGTTGGCTCCAACTTCTAAATTTTATGAACTTCACCATAGCAAGTGGCTGTTTGTTCTGCGTTTCTTGTTGTCTTTAATTATTCCAAACTCAAATGGTTTTCCTTACCCCGATCCACTTAGTTGGAAAATCAAGCATGAACTGACTTTAAGAAAACCAAAAATGCATACAGCTTTCAGGCACATATAGTCTAACGTGAATGAGAAGAGTATAGGTACAATTCTTCATACATCCAGGAACATGAGATTTAATACCATGAAGATAACTACTGTGTAGAGAGGACAGAATGGCTAGATATTCCATAGACATTTAATTTTCCACCATGTATACCTATACTTCTGAAGCAAATTTTGTTGAAGTATCTGGACATTAGTTCCAGGCTTTCTCATGGAAGAGAATATCCCAATGACATAGGCGGACACCTGACAAAGTAAATAATGGAAAATAAATGGTAAGCATCACACCTGTAGTAAATATTTACAGTAATTAACGGAGGAAAGCAAAATGTAAGAACACAACAGATTTCAGTTAGCTTGAAAACCAGGACATAAAGCAATCGTTAATCTATATGAATGCATTCTTAGGTAACCTTTGATAGTGCCTTTTTCCGAAGCCTTTCCAGTTCTTGCTTAACATCTTTCAGAGCTTTTGATGCATTAATCAATGTATCAACTTGAGCAAATCTCAACTTTTTGCTCAACATGTTTAGACTTTTGATATAATCATCATTTACCTGCCAAAAGAAACTGGAATAGCAAGTCATTGAACTTATTATATTCATGCATCAGCAAATATGTGATTTAGGTAAACAAAAGGAGAATGATGTTTCTTTGAAAAAGAGAAACATCTTAAGTTCCATTTATTGGGTGGCTTGTGGTTCCAGTATGCTACTAGATCCATGATGTTTTCTTTGAAAAGGAAAAACATCTGAAGTTCTATGTTGTTTTCTTTGGAAAAGGGCCAACACCACATCTAAAGAAAGCTTAAACAGCGTCTTACAGATGCTCAACAGAACTTTTAGTGGGTAAAGAAAGCATTGGAATTGCCAGCTTACGCACAGTTTGTGGTTGCTCAAATATGATATGCTGAATTTATTTATAATCTGCTGTAGAAGAATAGGCACGGAAGCAGGAAAGGGTGGTTAGCCAACCAATAGATAGGCAAAAGCTGGTTGGCAAATGGTGCATTGTGGTCGATTATGATGATCCCGTTTACCGTTTAAATAACCAACTTTTCCTACTTTTGTGCCTATTTTTCTACAGCAGATTATAGAGTAAGTTCAGCGCAACACAGTTCAGCTGCCACAATCGAACCTTAAAATACAACTACTACACAGAAAACCAGGTAATGTTGGCCAACAATTACGAAAAGGCTGCAACTAAAAAGCATTAACCCAAACATACATAAGAACTCCTGCTAATTCCTTCAAAAGGATACCAGCATACCAGGGTTCGATCTTGTAATGAATATATGTGCATATTGGAAAGCAGCTTGAGGACAATCTGCGTGTTCCAGGAGGGGGGTGCAACATTGTTCACGTATTGGACGAGGATAGCAGCATCAGCAGATTGGATAGGTTGTGTTGGAGCTACAGAGCCAAGTTGGACACTCAGGAATAGAAGGAGAATCAGGAAATAACAGGATTCGGATAGTCCAGAAATACTAAGAAAGAGTGTACCAGCTGGTAGGGAAAGATATATTAGGGAGCCCAGTTGTACTAGGAAAGATCTAATGAACTGAGTCATCTATAGGAAATGTCAAGACCTAAGCATCCAGCATATGAGAATGCTCATATTCTTTTGACGCAAGCAGTAAGAAACAAATCTCTGTACGCTATCATTCGATCCTCTAGTTCACTCATCCCAACATGTCTACCCCCCCCCCCCTTTCAACCATGCTGTCTGCTGTCTAGCCGTCTTCACTGCGGTAAGAAAAAATGTATGTCTGTGGATCCACGAGACCACAACTTCCTGCACAGCTTGGCATTCATTACTCATCTAAACGGGACAAAATAGATGATTCTGGCACATGGATAGCAAGCTTCCACGCACCCCTATCCATGGCTAGTTCTTTGGTGATACTCCGGTCCTTCAGATCTCTCTTTACGGACTCCTCCCATGTCAAGTTCGGTCTACCCTGACCTCTCTTGACATTGTCAGACGCTTTAGCCGTCCGCTATGAACTGTGGCTTCTGGAGGCCTGCACTGAATATGCCCAATCCATCTCAGACGATGTTGGACAAGCTTCTCTTCAATCGGTGCTACCCCAACTCAATCACGTATATCATCATTCCGGACCCAGTCCTTCCTTGTGTGGCCACACATCCATCTTAACATGCGCATCTCCGCCACACCTAACTGTTGAACATGTCGCCTTTTAGTTGGCCAACACTCAGCACCATACAACATTGCAGGCTGAATCGCTGTCCTATAGAACCTGACTTCTAGCTTTTGTGGCACTCTCTTGTCATAGAGAACGCCAGAAGCTTAGCACCACTTCATCCATCCGGCTTTGATTCGATGGTTCACATCTTCATCGATATCCCCATCCTTCTGCAACATCGACCCCAAATATCGAAAGGTGCCCTTCTGAGGCACCACCTGCCCATCAAGGCTAACCTCCTCCTCGTGCCTAGTAGTACTGAAACCGCACCTCATGTACTCAGTTTTAGTTCTACCAAGTCTAAAACCTATCGATTCCATATGAGCAAACAAAAACAAAAATACATATGAATGTCAATAATTTGATAGCAACTGAGAACAGGATAAGAATAAGATATACTGGATCGTCCTAACTATTGAAGATGATAATGATGGCCTAGTGGGGTGGTGCTCAACTCAGCATTTAGAAATCACTGTTTTAGTGCACTTCGCCCTTGAACAATCATGTCTAACTAAAACAACAAATATTAGACAGCACATTAACATACAGAGTAAATAGTACAGTAACTGTTTATCACATGCACTGATGCACACATATACTTTCCTCTACATGTGCTGATGTTCATGAAGAGAAAAATATTGAAGTCACTGGCTCATAGCTACTAAAAACTGTCAAGACTTGCAGTGTGGAACAAAGGAACTCAGAAGTAACCTATCATACTGAAAAAAAACCTCATCAAATTGCAGAGTAGTTGTTAGATGCTTACCTCCCCATCAATTATAACATTAACCAAACCAGGAGGAGCGACAATTTCTTCGACAAATGCTGCAAGCTTTGTCTCAGCCAACTGTACAGCATAAGCTCCCGTATCAGCCCATTAATATTTATTGAACCATTAAAGTAAACATTATGAGTGCATCAAATATGCTACTGCTGCCAATTAATATTTTACCATTCAATTTTGTATCACACCAAAACTAAACTTCCGAGTAACTCTTGTTACTTGTAAAAGTATTTTATTAAGTGAAGAATTTCTGTACCTATATAAGATTATCGCACAGTCTCGGTAAAAGCCTAACAGGATTGTCCTTACCTTCCGGTTCTTCAGCCTCACACCCAAGTCCAAGGATTTCTCATGGAGACTTCTAAGTTCCGAGCTTAAAGAACCAATGTGAACCTGACATACAACAACACGTAATTTCAATAATATGATTATGGTCACAAGCTGGTTGTGTGGGAAGCTAGGAGTTACTGTTGGACATCTATTTGCAAATTGTATCACAAAACTAAAAGTTTTAGGGAGCACACACTTCCCCATCAGGTATGGCCACCCAAGCCTCCCCAACGCTCTCCATTTCAGGTCTACTTTGTTGATGCAAGGATTCCTCCCCCTCCAGTCGCCGTTGCAAGCCAACACCTGCGGTGAGGGCAAGGATGTCGGGTCAGGGGCAGTGCTGACAGATGGCAACAGTTATTGTGTGATACTCGCCTTGCCTAGCGCTGCCTCACTAGTCCCACTTCCATAACAAGCACTGTCTCACTTTCTCAGGCTTTCAAACTTCAGTGCTCTGTGAGCTTACGACGGTTATGGTCTAATTGATCGGCTAGTAGTATGGCAATAACACCCCATTTGTCCTGCACTGTCTGATCAAGTACCAACCCAAAGCCAGGTTAACAGGGTTCCCCACATCCAGTCTTATTCCACTAGTGATTGCTCGTTCTGAGTTCAGCGACCTCTGCTCCCAACTCCAGAGGCACTGAAAGAGTGGCAACTAGATGGCAAAGAGTGCATGACAGCCGATAAGCCTCGTATAATGGCAAAGGACCATGAAAGAATGAACTTCTCAGGTCCCACAAATATGGTAGGCGACGGCAAACACAACCATTTGCTGCAATATACTAAGTGGGATGATGGCAAGAAGGTTCATTAGAATGGGCAATCATACGCCTAACACTGGGTTAGCGAGTTCTAGATGCACTCCCTCCCCTTGGACCTCCTCTTTCTTTATAATTGTTTTCTCTTTCCTCTCTTTACCATGAGGCATTGAATGAGTGGCAACCAGACAGCAGAAGGCTTGGTTGTATGTAAGTCATGCAGCGTGGCAAGGCCACGGACCAGCAATCTAAAAGGCATGATGGACAATGATAACCACAGTTGTTGAGCATCAATCAATATACTGATGCCAATGTATTGCCAATCAGAAAGTACCCACCATGTGACAGAATGGGTTCAAAGCATGATGAGTCATGGGCAGAAAAATGAATCTGAGACTGCATTGAGAGATATTCATATTGTACTATGCATTCTTCTCTATCTCTCATATTTCTTCATTTGTACCCCCCATCCCACCCATGCACACACACTCAATCCTGGTAGTACTGAATTCAACGCTGGGCCTGCCGTACCTAAGCAACATAGAGTTCAGGTGGACAGTGGGCTACTTTGACACGTAACAGGTCTCACGTATGACCAAATAAATTCTGACAGCCTATCAGTTTAATACAACAACAAAGCCTTTAGTCCCAAACAAGTTGGGGTAGGCTAGAGGTAAAACCCATAAGATCTCGCGACCAACTCATGGTTCTGGCACATAGATAGCAGCAAGCTTCCACACACCCCTGTCTATGGCTAGTTCTTTGGTGATACTCCAGTCCTTCAGATCTCTCTTTACGGACTCCTCCCATGTCAAGTTCAGTCTACCCCGACGTCTCTTGACATTATCCGCACGCTTTAGCGTCCGCTATGCACTGGAGCTTTTGGAGGCCTACGCTGAATATGCCCAAACCATCTCAGATGATGTTGGACAAACTTCTCTTCAATCGGTGCTACCCCAACTCTATCCCGTATCTCATCATTCCGGATTCGGTCCTTCCTTGTGTGGCCACACATCCATCTCAACATGCGCATCTCCGCCACACCTAACTGTTGAACATGTCGCCTTTTAGTCGGCCAACACTCAGCGCCATACAACATTGTAGGTCGAATCGCCGTCCTATAGAACTTTCCTTTTAGCTTTTGTGGCACTCTCTTGTCACAGAGAATGCCAGAAGCTTAGGGACCACTTCATCTATCCGGATTTGATTCGATGGTTCACATCTTCAACGATATCCCCATCCTTCCGCAAAATTGACCCCAAATATCGAAAGGTGTCCTTCTCAGGCACCACATGCCCATCAAGGCTAACCTCCTCCTCCTCGTGCCTAGTAGTACTGAAACCGCACCACATGTACTCAGTTTTAGTTCTACTAACTCCAAAATCTTTCGATTCCAAGGTTTGTCTCCATAGCTCTAACTTTCTATTGACCCCCATCCGACTATCATCAACTAGCACCACATCATCAGCAAAGAGCATACACCATGGGATATCTCCTTATATATCCCTTGTGACCTCATCCATCACCAAAGCAAAAAGATAAGGGCTCAAAGCTAAACGCTGGTGTAGTCCTATTTCAATCGGGAAGTCATCAGTGTCGCCATCACTTGTTCGAACACTTGTCACAACATCATCATACATGTCCTTGATGAGGGCAATGTACTTTGTTGGGACTTTGTGTTTCTCCAAGGCCCACCACATGACATTTCGCGGTATCTTATCATAGGCCTTCTCCAGGTCAATGAACACCATATACAGGTCATTTTGCTCCACATATCTCTAAATAAGTTGTCCAACCAAGAAAATGGCTTCCATGGTCGACCTCCCAGGCATGAAACCAAACTGATTTTTGGTCACGCTTGTCATTTTTCTTAAGCGGTGCTCAATGACTCTCTCCAATAGCTTCATTGTATGGCTCATCAGCTTAATTCCATGGTAATCAGTACAGCTCTGAACATCCCCCTTGTTCTTGAAGATTGGTACTGATATACTCCATCTCCATTCTTCTGGCATCTTGTTTGCCCGAAAAATGAGGTTGAAAAGCTTGGTTAGCCATACTATCGCTATGTCCCCATGGCCTCTCCACACCTCAATGGGGATACAGCCTATCAATTTAATAAAAATTGAAAACTAAACGTCCAAATAAGCAGTCGCGCCATGCTAGCTACATCCCCACACTTTACATATTGACATGTATGAAATCTCAACATTTTTCTTATAACATCAACACCATACATATTCTCCCTTGGAGAAAAAGCTAACCTACTGCAACAGAAAGGTTATCAAATAAATAAGGACCCTACATGTACTAGACAGGTAATCAAGAATATACCTGAAATCCACTAAGAAGTGATCCTATTTGAGATAAAACAATGTCACAGTCATGAATCTGATCATGCAACAGAACTAGGCTGTCATTATCTTTTATATAATCCTGTAGACATGAAGAAAGATCATCTTAAGATCTAGATATTTCCATGCAATTTTGTACGTAAAAGTTTAGAAACATATAATTGAAATATGCAAAACATCACGGCACAGCTATGTTGAAGATTAAGAAACTATGCAAGAGACCTTCCATTGGTTATTTCATACATTATAGGAACCACAAAATAGTTAGCAAAATATAAGTCACAACACATCGCCCAGGCTCATTATAAGTATCAGAATCAATACCTTCTAACAAATGGTAACATGCCATGTCTAAGTACTAGCACTAATTATAAATCCTACTTCTCTAGGTCTGTTGCACAAAACTTCCTATCACTGCTTATTTGTGACTTTTGCTATGTCCATGTCTACCTGCTAGAGCTTTGAATTTAGTTCTTGAGTAACATAAGAGTCATTCGTAAGAGAAAAGCAAGCATCAGTAGATGAGTCCTTTTGAACAGATGATACAGCAGTCCATTGTTTTGAAGTTCAAGACAATATGCGGGTAAATGAAGCTAGGAAAAATATAGATTTAGCTTGTACCATATAGCAAGCAAACAGGACAACAAAGACTCAAAACAAGTTTAATCATGCTCTGCTCAAAGAAAAACTGGCTAGAATCATATCATTAGAAATAATATTTGTCCTAACTCCTCAGTTTGCTGCCATAAACAGTGAATCATTCAAACTCCTTCTCTTTCCTTTGAATATAGCTCCAGCAAGGAAAATGTAGAACAAATCTAGTCTAAAGAAACAATCAGTAGTACCATGCAATAATCCAATATCCAACGCTTTGGAAGACACACATGTGCCGCAACTGTGTGTAAGTTTTATTAGCAGATTGGTGACATAGCTGAAGCTTGCAGAAACACGTACTTGAATCAGATCCTGTTCAATATGGCCTAGGTTGCCTTCCACCATGGTTGCCATGGCACGCTGTTTTTCACCGTTGGCTAGAATACTTATTAGCACCTGGAAAACAGCACAGAGAAGCATATGACCCTTGATATTATCATATGAAAAAAGAAAGATAGTGCTTCAAGAACCTGAGCAGTGTATGTAGCGGTGGAAGCTAATTAATGGCCCATAGCCTAGGTCTCATTTATTTCAGGATTTCTTTCATTTTATTTTTTTGGAAAAAGAACAGCAGACATCTTTTGGAATGGTAAGGAAATCGGATAACAGGCATTTGGTGGTCCAAAATATACTCCCTCCGCCCGGAATTACTTGTCGCAGAAATGGATAAAAGTGGATGTATCTAGAACTAAAATACGTCTAGATACATCCATTTCTTTGACAAGTATTTTCGGACGGAGGGAGTAGCATACATGTTAAAACCATCAATAACAAATAAAGACGCTACATACACTGCGCCATTAATATGCAATCAGTACTTCATCAAGTCAAAGTTGCAAATTGTGCATTCATTAATAACTAAAAGTCGTTAAAGTGCAACACTCCAATGGTAAGAACAGTTAATTCAGACCGTTGTTATATGGAAATGGAGAATGAGGATTAGTGGGCTTTAGACTCACATCATAGTGCTTGTGCTCCTCAAGTTCCTTGTCCAGCCCATCCAATGATATATCCTTACTGTTCCAGCAAATAACCAACAATGAAGATTCCATGACTGCAGAAAGTAATCTTCTCTCGCACAAACAAGCAATGTAACACTCTCAACTACAGCAAATATGTTTAGCTAAGGTAACAGGGAAAAATCATAGTGTCCTACTCCTATTCCTATACTTTCCTTACAAGCATGCATTGTAAGCTAATTGCATTGCTCATCAATGCTACTAGGGTGGTAGTACCTTAACGCATCTTCATCAAAGAAAAATCCACCAAAGAATTCTTCGTACTGCTGTTCCTGGACCGCCGCCATGCAGCTGTTTTCAGTTCCTGCAATAATCACCCTTCTTTTAGTTCTTGTAAGAGATAAACTGCATTTCTCGTCTGATATATAAAAGCAAAAAACCAAGGAATTCTTCTCTCCAGCCTAACCCACTGCACTCAACTGAATCAACAGTCCAACGCATACTCAGCTGAATAAACCCTAAAATTACAGAAGAATCACCCAAGGCTGAAACATAGTCGAAGACACAAGGTTTAAAACAGTTGGGACCCTAATTTTGTTTGGGGTAAAAAACGGCTCTTGGTAGCAGTAGTTCGTGTATTAATTATTAACAGTAGATCAAATGAGACCCACGAAGACCGGAGATTTGATCGGATTCGATTGTTGGCGGCAAGGAAAATGAACAAGAACCCAAACGGAGTTAGGGCACTCTCACCAACAAAAGGAATAGGCCAATCCAGCGGCGGGGAGGGGGAGGGGGAGGAGGAGGACTACCAGGAAGAGCTCCCTGGCGTTGCTAGTGGGGGGGGCTAGGAGCGGCTCGGGCGAAGAGGTCGTGGTAGCGAGAGAATTGGGGCGGACGAACAGGCGGGAAGCCCGCCAAACGTGAGGCTGAGGACCTCGCCCTGCCCCCACGCTCCGAGTTCCTCGCTCCGCCGCGGAACCCATCCCGAGCGGCGCTGGGGGGGTCCAAGGAGCCCTCGCGCGACGATCCCGGCGAGACCCTAGTGAAGCTTCATTTCGCGATTAGCGCATTGCGCCGGGGGCAGGGCCGTGGCACTTTTCAGCGGGAAAACTGAGAAAATAACGGGTATTTTTTTTCGCGCGTCAGGGCGCTGGCTCCAGCCGCCGCTACAAAATATTGAGTGCGCAAGTCTGCTCCAGACGCTAGAAAAAGAGACGCGCGTCCAGCACAAACAACATTTTTTTTGCGGGAGAAATAGCATTTCATTACTCAATCACAACGTCTTTACAATCAAACGATGTTATTTCCACTACTTCATCTCGACCAGCTTCTAACCAAGTCAAGGTCCTGCCTTGGGTTCTAGCAAACTTAGCTAAGCATTCACTAGCTTTATTTTGAGATCTAACTATATGAGAAATACAAATCTTCCTTAAACCCATGAGGTGCTTAACAATAGAGGAATAAACCGAACGATTCGTATCCGAGCATGATATGAGGAAGACTGCTTCGAGAGAATCCATCTCCACCACGATCGGCAAAACACTTCGCTGCAAGGCAAGAGACAAGCCTTCCATACACGCACACAACTCCGCCTCAAGGGAGTCTCTGCACGAAAACAACACCCTGCATGACGAGAAATTGATAGCTCCTCGATGATCACGTAAAATCATGCCCGCACCCGCCTGTTCTGACGTAACAAAGGACCCTTCAGTATTCAATTTGCACCAGCCCGGCTCCGGCGCAGTCCAGCTCCGTTCGACCTGATCACCAGCGCTTCTCCCCCTTCTCACTGTATCCTTCCATTCGATGTAGGTTTTGCCTTTGGTTGGGTCAGCCTGTGGATTCTGCTTGATACCAACCAAAAAACCAGATAACTTTGAAGAAAACTTAGAGAGACTTCCATAGGCGGGGTAGGCTTAGCATGAACTAGCTCGTTTCGGACAAACCAACTCCTCCAGAAAATCATTAGTAACATTGTTTGTTCCAGGTTAGAAAGAGGACCCAGGACGTGTAGCAACCATTCTTTCCCGTTGTTAAGTATTGATGTGATATCCGGGAGCCTCCACACATTTGCCATGGCCACAAACAGATCACGTCCAAACTGGTAGCGCACGAACGGATGAAAGTTATCCTCCTCTTCTGCTCCACATACCGGACACATACATGTGGTTTCCAATCCAATACGGTGTTTCCTCTGCCATGTGGGTAATGCATCATTCGACAGGCGCCAAGCAAAGTGCTTCACCGTTGGAGGGGCATCACACTTCCATATGAAGTCCCAGCACGCCCAGCTTCCCGAAGGCGCAGAGCTGGACGCCACCGCAGAACTGCGGTGAGCCTCATCAAAAGCCAATTCGTAAGCTGATTTCACTGTAAAAATACCATGTCTGTCGGGGCCCCAGGCGATCACATCTCCCTCCGTTCTTGGAGATGCACGAATCTTCATTATTTCATGTACATCTGCAGCCACAAAATATTCCCGAAGGAGCTCGACTTTCCAAGACCCATTAGTGTTTAACAGACCAGAAACAAACCAAATACGGCAGCGCCCCTGAGGAGAGATCGGCTTATATGAGAAGGGTCTCGGGATCCAGCTATCCCGCCACACCCGTATGCTTGCCCCGTCCCCTACTCTCCATAGCAGCCCCTTTTTCAACAACTCCAGACCATGGCATATAGCCTGCCAAGATGATGACCCGTTCCCAGCAAAAACTGTATCTTCCAACTTACCATCAGGGTAATAACGTGCTTTTAAAACCCTAGCACAGAGGCTGTCCGGCTTTGTTAAGAGCCTCCACGCCTGCCTAGCCAGCAGGGCCTGGTTAAACATCCGAAAATCACGAAAGCCAATACCTCCTCTGTCTTTAGGCTGCAAGAGATGGTCCCAATTCTTCCAGTGCACCTTCCTTTTACCCTTTGCCGATCCCCAATAGAAATTCTGTACCATGCGTGTAAGGTCATCACAAACTGAAAATGGTAACTTGAAGACACCCCTAATATAAGTTGGAAGCGCTTGCGCAACCGATTTGATCAACACTTCTCTCCCCGGTTGTGCCAAGAGGCCATCCCCCCATTGTATCAACCGTTTGGTAAGCCGAGTCTGTAGATTCTGAAAACACCCTTTAGACATCCGCCCTTCCGGCGTAGGCAAGCCCAAATATTTCTCCTCGAAGTGAATGCTTGTGATATTAAGTACTGACATTACTTCCTCCTGAACCGCTACGGGGCAAGCATCACCGAAAAGAATGGAGCACTTGGCAGGGCTTAGGCATTGCCCCGTCGCCTTCCCGTACAAATCCAACACCACTTTAACCTCATCTGCTTGCTCTCTCGAAGCCTCAAAAAACAACAATGTGTCATCAGCAAACAATAAGTGTGAGACACCCGGTCCTCGTCTAGAAACATGCACCGGCGTTATGTCACCCGTAGCCACTTTGCTCTTTAGTAGAGCTGATAGACCATCTGCCACTAGCAAAAAAAGAAACGGAGAGAGTGGATCTCCTTGCCGAAGACCACACATCGGCGCAAACGAATCCAAGAGGGTTCCATTAAGTTTGACAGAGTATCTCACCGACGTGACACACGACATTATCAGAGCACAAACAACATTTGACACTTCAAACAAAACCAAAAAGATCAAACACATAAACAATAAATCAATAATAAATAGTTCAATTTTATTACAACTCAAACAAATAGTTTATCTTTCAATACAACAAATAGTTCAACAATACAACATCAAACATACAAATCACTCATTTTGTCGGTCATTTCATGCCCACCACTTCTCGATTAGATCCTTCTAAAGATCATCATGCGTTTCGCTTTGTCGAACACCTTGTGGGCGTCGAGCGGCAGTGGGCAGTCGGGCATTGTTCGTCGGAGAAATGGCGCGTTTGAGGGGCGGCAGCGACTAGAGGGAGGTGGAGGAAGCAGCGGTGGAGTGGGGATAGCCAGGGAAGCATCGTCGGGTCGCCGGAGCAAATGGGAAGGTGCGAGCAGCGGCGCCAACGCCTGGATATGACGGTAGGTGAAAGTTGCGGCGCGGGTGCTCGAGTGTGCAGCGCGCGATGCGATCAGAGTTGTTCTGCTGGAAAGGAATTTAAAAGGAAAAGATTAGTGATATTCATACACTTCGATGAGTTCAAAGCATATATTGTGGTTATAAGGTATTCCACATTAGTTTATTCTTCAGAGGGAATCGGACGTGACCAGCTAGTTGGGTTTACCTGCAAACATCCTATCTGGCTTGATACAATTTCAGTTGGCAGTGGCTGGGAAGCAACTATCTTGTTGGGGACTTGTTCATTGTCTTGTTGTTCAGGAACTGGCATGTTGCCTTGCAGTTATTGTGTTGAGGCTGAGATGGCTTTGGTTTGAATGGAAGAGCCGTCCAAGCTCTGGGTCGGCCTGGGCAACCCTTGCACCGAGGAGGACCGTGATTTTTTCTACGCCTCCACTTCCATCATCGTGGGCAATGGGGCAAAAACGCCTTTTGGGACTCCCCCTGGCTGCTTGGCCGCAAGCCGAAGGACAATGCACCTCTCGTCTTTGAGGCCTCGAGGAGAAAGAACTGGAAGGTACAAGAGGCTGTCACAGAGAATGCTTGGATGCTTATGATCAGACGAGACATCACCATCACTGGCCAGCATGTGCGGGAATTTTTCACCCTCTCGATGCTCATCCACGACATACACCTCGACGTCCACTCCGAGGATGACATCATTTGGAAGCACTATTCGTATGGCTCATATTCGGCGTCCACTGCATACAAGGCACAGTTTCTGGGTTTGACGCTTCCCCCCATGGACTCCATGCTCTGGAAAATGTGGGCGCCCCCAAAGGTCAGATTCTTCTCCTGGTTGGCCTTACAGTATCGGATTTGGACTGCCAACAGGCTTGAGCGACGTGGCTGGGACAACTGCGGTCTTTGCCCACTCTGTAAGCAGGTGCAAGAGTCAGGCGTCCACCTATTTGCCAAATGTCGCTTCACCTTGAGGCTTTGGCGGATGCTCATTGACAAGTATGGGCTTGTGCATCTGGACCCTTCTAAATGGCACCTTGAGGATTCCCTCCTCTCTTGTGGGATAAGCGCACCAATTTGAGCATCCCGGATCGTCGAGCCATGGCCTCCCTTACCATGCTTGTATCCTGGACAACTTGGAAAGAGAGGAACGCTAGAGTCTTCCACCACAAAGAGACGCCACCGTCAATCCTTCTCAAGCTTACTATAGATGAGGCCAACCTATGGGTTACTGCAGGGGCTAAACAATTAGGGGAAATTGTATTGTGTGAGTAATTGTCATGCCGTACTACGGCCTTGTATAACTCTGCAAAACTCTAGTCTCCTCTACTTTAATAGATGAGGCAAATCTTTTGCCTCTGTTTCGGAAAAAAAATTGTGTTCTGGTAGTTGACATCCTACAATGCCTCAGAAATATTTCTTAAATCTACCGGTTTTAAAAAGAAGTACCAATGCTTTGAGAAATGGCACAATTAATTACCCGATTGAAAACTTCCTTGAGGCGCTCCCCTCCCTCCTCCCGAGGAGCGCCGCCGCCTCGTCCTTTCGCCCCGTCCCCCTCCCTCACCGCTGTCGGCGACGTCGCCGGCCAAAGGTCGTGTGGCGCATGCGGCAGTGGGGCGGATCTCTCCCTCGCGTGGGTGGCGGTCGTCGCGGGGTGGCCTCCCTTGCTCGGTGGCGTTGGGCGTCGACCTGCCTCTGTCCCGGCTGCCCTCCTCCTCCTCGCGTCCTGGTGACCTGCCAACGCCGCTTCCTTTCCTCCTCCTTCCCCCTCCTCCTCGGCTCGTGGGGTCTGGAGGCCCAGGGGCATGCTGGCAGCGGATCTGGCAACCCCTGGCCAGATCCGGCTCATGGTGGCGGTTGGCGACTGCAGTGGTGACCGGCGGCCCCTCTAACGTGGTGGTGCTGCAGCCGGGGTTCATCCTCCTCTGGTGGGATGGCTGGACACCGGCTGGTCCTGGCTAGGCCGTGGAGATGCAGGGGTGTGATGCGCGCGACTGGTCTCTTGCTGGATCCGGTCAGATCTGGCGTGGGGGTCGGCTGGCGGTGCGTGGAATCGGTGGTGCGTGCCCGGCGGCTCCGGCGCTTGGAGCTCACCGGGCGTGGCTGCTGATCCGGTCATGGGTGGCGGCGTGGGAAGGTCCGGCGATGGTGGCCTCCCGGTGTCGTGGCGGCTTCATGGTGGCTCGAGGGATCTGCCCGCGGCAGCGGCCGGCTTCTCCGACGTCGGCTCGTCTCCATTCGGACCGTCTCGACCTTCTCCCCATCTACTCGTCGTCCAGGCGCTACTCCCATCAAAGGGCTGGTCCTCTCCAGCTGCGGTCCACCGCTCGTCTCACGCCCGATGCTCCAGGATCAAGCTCGTCTCGCGCACAGTGCAGCAGGATCGAGCTCGTCTCGCGCACGGTGCAGCAGGACTGACCTCGTCCCCCTCTCGGTCCTGCAAGACCGAGCTCGTCTCGCACTCGGGGTAGTAGGATGGATCAATGGATGCCAGTTTTGCCAGCCTATCGGGTCTCGATGTTGGGGGTCGCCCAGAGGTGCGAAAGGTTGGACCTTTCTGCTCGTCTCTTTCGTTGGGGTTGAGGCGGGTCTCGTGTGAGGTGGTGTCAAGGTCTTGGATGCCGGGGGCGGCGGCCTTGGTGGTGGTAGCATGGTGCTCTTGGGCAGAGCACGTGCCTTGGCGCTGCCCGGTCACCATGGCCGTGTGGGTGGCGTGGTTGCCAGGGTGTGGCATTCGGTGGCGGTGAGTGTTGGCCGAGGTGAAAACCTGTTCTATCTTCGGACGGACCGGCGGCAGCGAAGATCGTTCCCTTCTTGAAGGCGTCGTCGCGGCTCTCATTGCCTGTCATGTGGCTCCAAGGGAAACTCTGATCCTAGGATCAGGCGGTGGCGGTGCTCTGGTGTCGTACCCTTCCTGAAGGCGCCGCCTTGGTGAAGGAAATATGCCCTAGAGGCAATAATAAAGTTATTATTTATTTCCTCATATCATGATAAATGTTTATTATTCATGCTAGAATTGTATTAACCGGAAACATAATACATGTGTGAATATATAGACAAACAGAGTGTCACTAGTATGCCTCTACTTGACTAGCTTGTTAATCAAAGATGGTTATGTTTCCTAACCATGAACAAGGAGTTGTTATTTGATTAACAAGGTCACATCATTAGTTGAATGATCGATTGACATGACCCATCCCGTTAGCTTAGCACACGATCGCTTAGTATGTTGATATTGCTTCCTTCATGACTTATACATGTTCCTATGACTATGAGATTATGCAACTCCGTTTACGGAGGAACACTTTGTGTGCTACCAAACGTCACAACGTAACTGGGTGATTATAAAGGTGCTCTAAAGGTGTCTCCGAAGGTACTTGTTGAGTTGGCGTATTTCGATATTAGGATTTGTCACTCCGAATGTCGGAGAGGTATCTCTGGGCCCTCTCGGTAATACACATCACTTAAGCCTTGCAAGCATTTCAACTAATGAGTTAGTTGTGAGATGATGTATTACGGAACGAGTAAAGAGACTTGCCGGTAACGAGATTGAACTAGGTATTGGATACCGACGATCGAATCTCGGGCAAGTAACATACCGATGACAAAAGGAACAAACGTATGTTGTTGTGCGGTTTGACCGATAAAGATCTTCGTAGAATATGTAGGAACCAATATGGGCATCCAGGTCCCGCTATTGGTTATTGACCGGAGACATGTTTCGGTCATGTCTACATTGTTCTCGAACCGTAGGGTCCGCACGCTTAAGGTTTCGATGACAGTTATATTATGAGTTTATGTATTTTGATGTACCGAAGGTTGTTCGGAGTCCCGGATATGATCACGAACATGACGAGGAGTCTCGAAATGGTCGAGACATAAAGATTGATATATTGGACGGATATATTTGGACACCGGAAAGGTTCCGGAGAAGTTTGGAGCTCCGGGAGGTTACCGGAACCCCCCGAGAGGTATATGGGCCTTATTGGGCCCATGTAGGAGGAAGAGAGAAGGAGCAAGGGAGGGGGGCGCCCCCCCCCCAAGCCCAATCCGAATTGGGGAGGAGGGCCGGCCCCCCCTTTCCTTTCTCCTTCCCCCTCTCTTCCTTCCTACTACTAGTACTACTTCCTAATACTAGTACTCCTTCCTTCCCTCCAAATAAGATAAGGAAAGAGAGGAAACCTACTTGGAGTATGTTTCCCCTCCCTATGCGCGCCCCTTGTGGCCGGCCACCTCCTCCCTCCCTCCTTTATATACGGGGTAGGGGCACCCTAGAACACACAAGTTGATCATTGATCGTTCCTTAGCCGTGTCGGTGCCCCCTCCATGATATTACACCTCGATCATATTGTAGCGGTGCTTAGGCGAAGCCTGCGACAGAGAACATCAAGATCGTCACCACGCCGTCGTCTTGTGGAACTCCCCTGAGCCTCTCTTGGATTGGAGATCGAGGTGCGCCATCGAGCTGTCTGCTGCGTGTCAAGAACTCGGAGGTGCCGGAGTAACGGTGCTTGGATCAAGTGGGACCGGAGGACGACGACTACTTCCTCTACGTTGCGTCAACGCTTCCGCTTCGGTCACGAGGGTACATAGACAACACTCTCCCTCTCGTTGCTATGCATCACCATGATCTTGCGTGTGCGAGGAAATTTTTGAAATTACTACGTTCCCCAACGGTGGTATCGAGCCTAGGTTTTATGGTTTGATGTTATATGCACGAGTAGAACACAAGTGAGTTGTGGGCGATATAAGTCATCTCGCTTACCAAGCATGTCATACTTTGGTTGGCGGTATTGTTGGATGAAGCGGCCCGGACCGACATTACGCGTACACTTACGCGAGACTGGTTTTACCGCCGTGCTTTGCACACAGGTGACTAGCGGGTGTCAGTTTCTCCAACTTTAGTTGAACCGAGTGTGGCTACGCCGGTCCTTGCGAAGGTTAAAACAGCATCAACTTGACAAACTATCGTTGTGGTTTTGATGCGTAGGTGAGATTGGTTCTTGCTTAAGCCCGTAGCAGCCACGTAAAACTTGCAACAACAAAGTAGAGGACGTCTAACTTGTTTTTGCGGGGCATGTTGTGATGTGATATGGCCAAGACATGATGCTATATTTTATTGTATGAGATGATCATGTTTTGTAACGAAGTTATCGGCAATCGGCAGGAGCCATGTGGTTGTTGCTTTATTGTATGAAATGCAACGCATACAGTAATTGCTTTACTTTATCACTAAGTGGTAGCGATAGTCGTAGAAGCAATAGATGGCGAAACGACAACGATGCTACGATGGAGATCAAGGTGTCGCGCCGGTGACGATGGTGATCATGATGGTGCTCGGAGATGGAGATCACAAGCACAAGAAGATGATGGCCATATCATATCACTTATATTGATTGCATGTGATGTTTATCCTTTATGCATCTTATCTTGCTTTGATTGACGGTAGCATTTTAAGATGATCTCTCACTAAAATTATCAAGTAGTGTTCTCCCGAGTATGCACCGTTGCCAAAGTTAAATCGTGCCCGGACACCACGTGATGATCGGTGTGATAAGCTCTCGTCCATCTACAACGGTGCAAGCCAGTTTTGCACACGCAGAATACTCGAGTTAAACTTGACGAGCCTAGCATATGCAGATATGGCCTCGGAACACGGAGACCGAAAGGTCGGCGTGAATCATATAGTAGATATGATCAACATAAGATGTTCACCATTGAAAACTACTCCATCTCACGTGATGATCGGTTATGGTTTAGTTGATTTGGATCACGTGATCACTTAGATGACTAGAGAGATGTCTGTCTAAGTGGGAGTTCTTAAGTAATATGATTAATTGAACTAAAATTTATCATGAACTTAGTACCGATAGTATATTGCTTGTCTATGTTGTTTGTAGATAGATGGCCCGTCTTTGTTGTTCCGTTGAATTTTAATGCGTTCCTTGAGAAAGCTAAGTTGAAAGATGATGGTAGCAACTACGCGGATCGGGTCCGTAATTTGAGGATTATCCTCATTGCTGCATGTAAAAATTACGTCCCGAAGCACCGCTGGGTGCGAACTCGCCGCTTGATGCTAACCGACGACGTTAAGAACGTCTCGCGAGCAAAGTCGATGACTATTCGATAGTTCAATGTGCCATGCTTTACGGCTTAGAACCGGGACTTCAACGACGTTTTGAACGTCATGGAGCATATGAGATGTTTCAGAGTTGAAGTTGATATTCCAGAAGAATGCCCGGATTGAAAGATATGAAGTCTCCAATAAGTTCTATAGCTGCAAGATGGAGGAGAATAGTTACGTCGGTGAGCACATACTCAAGATGTCCGGGTATTGTAATCACTTGATTCAACCGGGAGTTACTCTTCCGGATGATAGCGTCATTGATGAATTCTCCAATCACTTCCACCAAGCTACAAGAGCTTCGTGATGAACTATAATATGCAAGGGATGGATAAGATGATTCCCGAGCTCTTCGCAATGCTTAAGGTTGCGGAGGTAGAAATCAAGAAGGAGCATCAAGTGTTGATGGTTAACAAAACCACTAGTTTCAAGAAAAAGGGCAAAGGGAAGAAGAAGGAACTTCAAGAAGAACGATAAACAAGTTCTTTGCTCAAGAGAAGAAACCCAAGTCTGGACCTAAGCACTGGCCGAGTGCTTCTACCGCAAGCGTAGTCGTTTGGAAGCGGAACTGCCCCAAGTATTTGGCGGATAAGAAGGATGGCAAAGTGAACAAAGGTATATGTGATATACATGTTATTGATGTGTACCTTACTAGAGCTCGCAGAGCACTGGTATTTGATCTTGGTTACATTGCTAATATTTGCAACTTGAAGCAGGGGACTACGGATTGCTTAACACCGCAAAGGACGAGTGTGATGATGCGTGGGAAATGGTTCCAAAGTCGATGTGATCGCGGTCGGCACGCTACCTCTACATCTACCTTCGGGATTAGTATTAGACCTAAATAATTGTTATTTGGTGCCGGCGTTGAGCATGAACATTATATCTGGATCTTGTTTGATGCGAGACGGTTATTCATTTAAATCAGAGAATAATGGTTGTTCTATTTATATGAGTAATATCTTTTATGGTCATGCACCCCTGAAGAGTGGTCTATTTTCGATGAATCTCGATAGTAGTGATACACATATTCATAGTGTTGAAGCCAAAAGATGCAAAGTTGATAATGATAGTGCAACTTATTTGTGGCACTGCCGTTTGGGTCATATCGGTATAAAGCGCATGAAGAAACTCCATACTGATGGACTTTTGGAACCACTTGATTATGAATCACTTGGTACTTGCGAACCGTGCCTCATGGGCAAGATGACCAAAACGCCGTTCTCGGTACTATGGAGAGAGCAACAGATTTGTTGGAAATCATACATCTGATGTATGTGGTCCAATGAATGTTGAGGCTCGTGGCGGATATCGTTATTTTCTCACCTTCACAGATGATTTAAGCAGATATGGGTATATCTACTTAATGAAGCATAAGTCTGAAACATTTGAAAAGTTCAAAGAATTTCAGAGTGAAGTTGAAAATCATCGTAACAAGAAAATAAAGTTTCTACGATTTGATCGTGGAGGAGAATATTTGAGTTACGAGTTTGGTTTACACTTAAAATAATGTGGAATAGTTTCACAACTCACGCCACCCGGAACACCACAGCGTAATGGTGTGTCCGAACGTCGTAATCGTACTTTACTTGATATGGTGTGGTCTATGATGTCTCTTACAGATTTACCGCTATCGTTTTGGGGTTATGCTCTAGAGACAGCCACATTCACGTTAAATAGGGCACCGTCGAAATCCGTTGAGACGACACCTTATGAACTATGGTTTGGCAAGAAACCAAAGTTGTCGTTTCTTAAAGTTTGGGGTTGCGATGCTTATGTGAAAAAGCTTCAACCTGATAAGCTCGAACCCAAATCAGAGAAATGTGTCTTCATAGGATACCCAATGGAGACAGTTGGGTACACCTTCTATCACAGATTCGGAGGCAAGACATTCGTTGCTAAGAATGGATCCTTTCTAGAGAAGGAGTTTCTCTCGAAAGAAGTGAGTGGGAGGAAAGTAGAACTTGATGAGGTAACTGTACCTACTCCCTTGTTGGAAAATAATACATCACAGGAACCGGTTTCTGTGACGTCAAAACCAACTAGTGAAGAAGTTGATGATAATGATCATAGAACTTCAGATCAAGTTAATACAGAACCACGAGGTCGAGCAGAGTAAGATCCGCACTGAGTGGTACGGTAATCCTATTCGGAAGTCATGCTACTAGATCATGATGAACCTACGAACTATGAAGAAGCGATGGTGAGCCCAGATTCGCAAAATGGCTTGAAGCCATGAAATCGAGATGGGATCCATGTATGAGAACAAAGTATGGACTTTGGTTGACTTGCCCGATGGTCGGCAAGCAATTGAGAATAAATGGATCTTCAAGAAGAAGACCGACACGACGGTAATGTTATCGTCTACAAAGCTCGACTTGTTGCAAAAGGTTTTCGACAAGTTCAAGGGGTTGACTACGATGAGACCTTCTCACCCGAAGCGATGCTTAAGTCTGTCCGAATCATGTTAGCAATTGCCGCATTTTATGATTATGAAATTTGGCAAATGGATGTAAAAACTGCATTCTGAATGGATTTACGGAAGAAGAGTTGTATATGATGCAACCGAAGGTTTTATCGATCCAAAGGAGCTAACAAAGTGTGCAAGCTCCAATGTTCCATTTATGGACTGGTGCAAGCCTCTCGGAGTTGGAATAAACGTTTTGATAGTGTGATCAAAGCATTTGGTTTTATCTGAGACTTTTGGAGAAGCTTTGTATTTACAAGAAAGTGAGTGGGAGCTCAGTAGCATTTCTAATATTATATGTGGATGACATATTATTGATTGGAAATGATATAGAATTTCTGGATAGCATAAAGGGATACTTGAATAAAAGTTTTTCAATGAAAGACCTCGGTGAAGCTGCTTACATATTGGGCATTAAGATCTATAGAGATAGATCAAGACGCTTAATTGGACTTTCACAAAGCACATACCTTGACAAAGTTTTGAAGAAGTTCAAAATGGATCAAGCAAAGAAAGGGTTCTTGCTGTATTGCAAGGTGTGAAGTTGAGTAAGACTCAAAGCCCGACCAACGCAGAAGATAGAGAGAAAATGAAAAGTGTTCCTATGCTTCACCATAGGCTCTATCATGTATGCAATCTTGTGTACCGGACTGATGTGTGCCTTGCTATAAGTCTAGCAGGAGGTACCAAAGTAATCCAGAGTGGATCATGGACAGCGGTCAAGAACATCTGAAATACCGAAAAGGACTAAGGATATGTTTCTCGTATATGGAGGTGACAAAGAGCTCATCGTAAATGGTTACGTTGATGCAAGCTTTGACACTGATCCGGACGATTCTAAATCGCAAACCGGATACGTGTTTACATTAAACGGTGGAGTTGTCAGTTGGTGCAGTTCAAAGCAAAGCGTCGTGGCGGGATCTACATGTGAAGCGGAATACATAGCTTCTTGGAAGCAGCCAATGAAGGAGTCGGATGAAGGAGTTCATATCCGATCTAGGTGTCATACCTAGTGCATCGGGTCCAATGAAAATCTTTGTGACAATCTATGGAGCGATTGCCTTAGCGAAGGAATCCAGATTTCACAAGAGAACCAAGCACATCAAGAGACACTTCAATTCCATCCGGATCTAGTCGGTGGGAGACATAGAGATTTGCAAGATACATACGGATCTAAATGTTGCGAGACCGTTGACTAAGCCTCTTCCACGAGCAAAACATGATCAACACCAAGACTCCATGGGTGTTAGAATCATTCTTGTGTAATCTAGATTATTGACTCTAGTGCAAGTGGGAGATCAAGGAAATATGCCCTAGAGGCAATAATAAAGTTATTATTTATTTCCTCATATCATGATAAATGTTTATTATTCATGCTAGAATTGTATTAACCGGAAACATAATACATGTGTGAATATATAGACAAACAGAGTGTCACTAGTATGCCTCTACTTGACTAGCTTGTTAATCAAAGATGGTTATGTTTCCTAACCATGAACAAGGAGTTGTTATTTGATTAACAAGGTCACATCATTAGTTGAATGATCTGATTGACATGACCCATCCCGTTAGCTTAGCACACGATCGTTTGGTATGTTGCTATTGCTTCCTTCATGACTTATACATGTTCCTATGACTATGAGATTATGCAACTCACCGGAGGAACACTTTGTGTGCTACCAAACGTCACAACGTAACTGGGTGATTATAAAGGTGCTCTATAGGTGTCTCCGAAGGTACTTGTTGAGTTGGCGATTTTGAGATTAGGATTTGTCACTCCGAATGTCGGAGAGGTATCTCTGGGCCCTCTCGGTAATACACATCACTTAAGCCTTGCAAGCATTTCAACTAATGAGTTAGTTGTGAGATGATGTATTACGGAACGAGTAAAGAGACTTGCCGGTAACGAGATTGAACTAGGTATTGGATACCGACGATCGAATCTCGGGCAAGTAACATACCGATGACAAAAGGAACAAACGTATGTTGTTGTGCGGTTTGACCGATAAAGATCTTCGTAGAATATGTAGGAACCAATATGGGCATCCAGGTCCCGCTATTGGTTATTGACCGGAGACATGTTTCGGTCATGTCTACATTGTTCTCGAACCGTAGGGTCCGCACGCTTAAGGTTTCGATGACAGTTATATTATGAGTTTATGTATTTTGATGTACCGAAGGTTGTTCGAGTCCGGATATGATCACGGACATGACGAGGAGTCTCAAATGGTCGAGACATAAATATTGATATATTGGACGGATATATTTGGACACCGGAAAGGTTCCGGAGAAGTTTGGAGCTCCGGAGGTTACCGAACCCCGGGAGGTATATGGGCCTTATTGGGCCCATGTAGGAGGAAGAGAGAAGGAGCAAGGAGGGGCGCCCCCAAGCCCAATCCGACTGGGGAGGGGGCCGCCCCTTCCTTTCTCCTTCCCCTCTCTTCCTTCCTACTACTAGTACTACTTCCTAATACTAGTACTCCTTCCTTCCCTCCAAATAAGATAAGGAAAGAGAGGAAACCTACTTGGAGTAGGTTTCCCCCCTATGGCGCGCCCCTTGTGGCCGCCACCTCCTCCCTCCCTCCTTTATATACGGGGTAGGGGGCACCCTAGAACACACAAGTTGATCATTGATCGTTCCTTAGCGTGTGCGGTGCCCCTCCACGATATTACACCTCGATCATATTGTAGCGGTGCTTAGGCGAAGCCTGCGACAGAGAACATCAAGATCGCCACCACGCCGTCGTCTTGTGGAACTCCCCTCGGAGCCTCTCTTGGATTGGAGATCGAGGTGCGCCATCGAGCTGTACGCGTGTCAAGAACTCGGAGGTGCCGAGTAACGGTGCTTGGATCGGTAGGACCGGAGGACGACGACTACTTCCTCTACGTTGCGTCAATGCTTCCGCCGGTCACGAGGGTACGAGACAACACTCTCCCTCTCGTTGCTATGCATCACCATGATCTTGCGTGTGCGTAGGAATTTTTTTTGAAATTACTACGTTCCCCAACACTTGGAGCACATGGTTCGGCATATGTAGCTTCATCTCTTCGTGGCGGTAGTGCTAGGGGTGGTGTTGCTGCGCTCAACGCCTATGTATCTGGCCTTGGGTGTGTGCGTGTGTTGCGATGACGTGTGTTTGTATTGGATGTTTGATGGTCAGTGCTTTATATATAAAGCGGGGCGAAAGCCTTTTTCGATAATTACCCGATTATCAAACATATCAAGGTCAGCCAATTTTCTCATGGTCTTTGTCTCCAAATTGACATGTGTGTCAACTTTAGCAACAGTCTGCCGAGGCAGATTGATGTGTTCAATACGGGTGACACCACCACACATCCTCTAAATTAAATAGGAAGAGGTATCAGAAGATAATATGTTAATGTTCTGGTCTTATATAAAAAACAACAGAAATCAGAAATACTGATAAATGAACCAGTCGCAGAGAGGAATTAGGAAGGTAACAACCACTAACATGAAAGAACAGAAGAATTCTGCTGTCCCTGTCATGTATGAATAGCACCGTCTGAGGAAAATAATAATAAAATGGTGCAAAGGAAAGGGAAAAGACGACAACAAACATGTTATAGAAGTCTCACATATCAGTCAGGTCCTCGTTAATATATCACCATCATGTGACACTGCCACTTACACCCCTGTGCCCTATTAAAGGAGTAGCTTATGATCATCTACATGGAGTGGGGCTAACCATCACAAGTCGTCACCAATGTACCCTGATAAGTGTAAAGCGTGCTTGAGGGAGTCCTGGACTAGGGGGTGTCCGGACAGCCGGACTATCATCGTCCGTCGGACTCCAAGACTATGAAGATACAAGATTGAAGACTCCGTCCCGTGTCCGGATGCGACTTTCCTTGGCGTGGAAGGCAAGCTTGGCAATACGGATATGTAGATCTCCTACCATTGTAACCGACTCTGTGTAACCCTAGCCCTCTCTGGTGTCTATATAAACCGGAGGGCTTTAGTCCGTAGGACATAACCTCCATTACAACAATCATACCATAGGCTAGCTTCTAGGGTTTAGCCTCCTTGATCTCATGGTAGATCCACTCTTGTACTACCCATATCATCAATATTAATCAAGCGGGACGTGGGTTTTACCTCCATCAAGAGGGCCCGAACTGGGTAAAACATCGTGTCCCTTGTCTCCTATTACCATCCGCCTAGACGCACAGTTCGGGACCCCTACCGAGATCCGCCGGTTTGACACCGACATTGGTGCTTTCATTGAGAGTTCCTCGTGTCGTCACCGATAGGCTTGATGGCTTCTTCAATCAACAACAACGCCGGCCTGTGGTGAGACTTTTCTCCCGGACAGATCTTCAGATTCGGCGGTTTCGCTGCGGGCAATTCACTTGGCCATCCGAGCAGATCAAAAGCTACGCCCCGCGTCGGTCGATTTGGAAGCCTAAACTTCACGGCGGACATCCGCGGAGACTTGATCTTCGATGGACCCGATCCGTAGCCGTGCGTGCCGCACTGTCATGATGGGCATGATTTAACTCTGCCGCCGGACGATACCTTGGAGGCCGCACACTAATCCGCTCCGACCCACGGTCCGGAGCCGATTGCGCAGATCGAGGATGAGTGGCTGGACACCGCCTCGGGGGCTGCAATTCCCACGGCGATGGAGCCGAACACTGACCCTGTCCCTTATAAAGCTTGTGACTCCGAGGCGCCGGACTCCTTGCCGGACTCCGAACCTCCCGCGCCTCTGCCAATCGAATCTGATTGGGCGCCGATCATGGAGTTCACCGCCGCGGACATCTTCCAACACTCACCCTTTGGCGACATCCTAAATTCGCTAAAGCATCTCTCGCTATCGGAGAGCCTGGCGGATTACGCCGAGATGGTTGGGATGCGGACGACGAAGAAATTCAAAACCCACCCACCACCCACTTTGTAGCCACTGTCGACGATCTAACCGACATGCTAGACTATGACTCCGATGACATCGACGGTATGGACGACGATGCCGGAGACGAACAAGAGCCAGCACCTACAGGGCACTGGAAGACCACCTCGTCATATGACATATACATGGTGGACACCCCAAAAGATGGGGATGGCGAAGAAACAGCCGAGGCTGATTCCTTAAAGAAACAGCCTAAGCACCGACGATAGCGGCGCCGCTCTAAATCCCGCCACAGCAAGAATGAAGAGTCCGGCACAGGAGATAATAACACCCCCATAAAGGTCGAAGACAATCCCTCCAAAGAAGATTCAGCGCAGGAGGATGCAGAAGCAAGCCCTCGTGAGAGAGCGGCAGACGAAGAGGTCGAGGATGATAATTACATGCCTCCCTCCGGAGACGAGGCAAGCCTCGACGACGACGAATTCGTCGTGCCCGAGGATCCCGTCGAACAAGAGCGTTTCAAACGCGGGCTAATGGCCATGACAAATAGCCTTAAGAAAAAACAACAACAGCTTCAAGCTGATCAAGACCTGCTGGCCGATCGATGGACCGAGGTCCTCGCGGCCGAAGAGTACGAACTCGAATGCCCCTCCAAAAGCTACCCAAAATGCAAGTTGCTCCCCCGATTAGAGGAGGAAGCATATATACCTTCATCACCAGCGCACAATACGGCCGACCGACCACCCTGTGGTCGCGACAGAGAGTCATCCAGGCCTTCCATCAAGACCGCACCCGGCATCGCTCGAAAAGTACGGGCCACGAGGAACAGGCGGACTTGCGGGACATATTGGAGGATAAGGCAAGACAATCCAGATCTATCTATGGATCACGTGGGCGCCTACGACCCACGCGAATACCATCGAGCGGATACAACAACTCGGCCAGGCGAACACAGCAGCATAACGCTCCTTGAGCTACGCCGTGATATTGCTCAATACTGAGGCGCCAAGACACCCACTATACTTCAGCGACGAAGTAATGGATCATCAAATCCTCAAGGGTTTAAACCCGTAAACATTGAATCTCACGATGGCACGATTGCACCCCGCGGTTTGGATCAAGATTATCTCCTTCACATCCATATGGCCCGCGGCGACGATCTCCACGCCATCAAATATCTCCCACTCAAGCTTAAAGGACCAGCTCGGCATTGGCTTAACAGCTTGCCCGCAGAGTCAATTGGGTGTTGGGAAGACCTGGAAGCCGCATTCCTCGACAACTTCCAGGGCACATATGTGCGACCACCAGACGCCGATGACCTAGGCCACATAATTCAGCAGCCAGATGAATCAGCCAGACAGTTCTGGACACGGTTCTTAACAAGGAAAAATCAAATCGTCGACTGTCCGGATGCAGAGGCCCTCGCAGCCTTCAAACATAACATCCGCGACGAGTGGCTAGCCCGGCACCTAGGACAGGAAAAGCCGAAATCAATGGCAGCCCTCACATCATTAATGACCCGCTTCTGTGCGGGAGAGGATAGCTGGCTAGCTCGCAGCAACAACCTCAGTAAAAATGCTGGCAGTCCGGATACTAAGGACCACAACGGCAGGTCGCGTCGAAGCAAAAACAAACGCCGCATTAACAGCGACAACAATGAGGATACGGCAGTCAACGCCGGATTCCGAGGCTCTAAACCCGGTCAGCGGAAGAAGCCATTCAAAAGAACCACTCCGGGTCCGTCCAATTTGGACCGAATACTCGACCGCTTATGCCAGATACATGGCACCCCCGAAAAGCCAGCTAATCACACCAGCAGAGACTATTGGGTATTCAAGCAGGCAGGCAAGTTAATTGCCGAAAACAATGACAAGGGGCTGCATAGCGATGACGAGGAAGAGACCCGGCCGCCGAACAGTAGAGGACAGAAGGGTTTCCCCCCACAAGTGCGGACGGTGAACATGATATACGCAACCCATATACCCAAGAGGGAGCGGAAGCGTGCACTAAGGGACGTATATGCGATGGAGCCAGTCGCCCCTAAGTTCAATCCATGGTCCTCTTGCCCGATCACTTTCGATCAAAGAGACCATCCGACCAGTATCCGCCATGGCGGATTCGCCGCATTGGTTTTAGACCCAATCGTCGATGGATTTCACCTCACGAGAGTCCTGATGGACGGCGGTAGTAGCCTGAACCTGCTTTATCAGGATACAGTGCGCAAGATGGGTATAGACCCCTCAAGGATTAAACCTACAAAAACGACCTTCAAAGGCGTCATACCAGGTGTTGAGGCCAATTGTACAGGCTCAATCACACTGGAAGTGGTCTTCGGATCCCCGAACAATTTCCGGAGCGAGGAGTTAATCTTCGACATAGTCCCGTTCCGCAGCGGCTATCATGCTCTGCCCGGACGAACCGCGTTTGCAAAGTTCAACACGGTGCCGCATTACGCATTCCTCAAGCTCAAGATGCCAGGCCCTCGTGGAGTCATCACGGTCAACAGAAATACGGAACGCTCCCTCCGAACGGAGGAACATCAATGCTCATGGCGGAAATACTGAGCAGCCTTTTAAGGCAATTTCGAGTCCGCCGTTAAACGACCGGACACGGCCAAACACGCCGGAGCAACATCAACCAAGACCACAGCACGTTCCGAGCACAGCAGTAGCAATGCGGCCCCAACCCCAGCCCTCGCATGATTGTAAGACCAACCCTCGCGTACATCATTACGCTCTGGAGATACCATGGGCCTAGGGGGAGGGGCACGACCACAACAGACCCAGAGTGCAGCTCGACCACACCAGGGGCTCACAAGTGTGTCGCTTTTCTTTTTTCTATTTTCCTTCTTTGTATACACAGGACTCCGTTCACCAGAGGCCCTATCCGGGGGCGAACCCGCCGAACTCGCGATGCAATAGCCAGGGAGGGAAAAAGGCTGCGACGAACACTCAGGTTGTCTCCATTACGAGCATTAAATTCGATTATATACACCAGTCCGCAGCCCACCCCTGGAGGGGACATGTTTATTTAGTCCAATCCCTTGCTTACCGCACTATTTGTATCCTTCCGCACTCATAGCAGAATTCCTTGAATAAATAATGCAGGCACTGCATTACTTTACATATATGTTCACTAATGACATCTTGCACCCGTATATTTTGGTACAGCCGAATACACCAGGGGCTTATGTTCCCCGCATTATGGTGTGATAAGTCCGAACACTTTCACAAGTGCGGCACCCCGGACTTATAGCATTATATGAATCGGCTCCGAATCATGTCTTGGGTCAATAGTTGGGTTTGCCCGGCTCCCACGTTTTGGTGCCTTACGTTCCGTTCTGTCGGCTAAGGTGGCACTGGGAGAACCACTGCGATTGCGCCCCGGTTGAGCTGGGCGAGTGCCTCAGTGGAGAAAGCTAAAACTGACCGGCATGATAAGGCGAGAGACTGGTCGCTGTTCGAGAGGTCTTTTCGGGTCCCTAAAGACTTATGCCGCTTCGAGCGAAGTACCGGATAATGTCCGACGAAGGCGTGGATAGCGCCCCGAATTCGGTCTTCCGAATACTCGGGGCTTCACGAAATTTAAAATTATAGAATTCTATGACTAAGTGAGAGTGTTCAAGCATTATAAGTCCGGTTGCCTTGTTTGTTGTGTTGGCGCCTCCTAGATGGACCCAAAATGGGAACAAGAGTGCTCAAGTTTATCCGAACACCCCAAAGACTAGTGGCATGGGGCTGAAGCCGACGACTTGCCATCTCTCGATTTTATAAACGGCCGCATGAAGGTAATATTTTAAATTAAACAAGCGTTGCTTAGCGCATATGAACAAAGTTTTCAGCGCACAGGATAATACATAGCGAGTTTACTCAATAATTACATCTTTGGGGCACTCATCCGCAATCTTGCGGGCACCCTTCAGGACAGTCTTATAGTACATCTCGGGCGTACGAACTCCTTGCCCGCTGGTGCGCGTCAGTGATGAGCCTTTCTGCATTTAGCTTGCCCCAGTGCAACTTTGCGCGGGCAAGGGCCCGACGAGCACCTTCAATACAGGCGGAGCGCTTGATGACCTCCACCGAGGCACGATCCACCAGCCGCCAGACGAGGTCAAGTAGCTCCGGGCATGGCCTGTCCGGACCACACACCGGACTATAAGGCCCTTCATGGCCTCCTCGGCTACCTTGTGGAGCTCGAGCAGCTGCTTCACCTGGTCGCTAGGGGCACGGATGGCCGGCCTCAACAGATCGAGACCGAAGACCTTCTCCGTTGAGCTCCCCTCCTAGCCACGGTAGAATGCGGCGGCATCGGATACACTGCAAGGCAGATCTGCAAGCGCCCCTGGAGAGCTCCAAATTTGGGTAAGTGTCAGGTAGTTTACATTAACATGCTTGCTTTGCATGAAAAATGCCTTACCCGCCGCTATTTTCTTCACATCTTCAACCTCCTGAAGGGCCTTACGGGCCTCGGCCTTGGCGGACTTGGCAATTTCGAGAGCCGAGGCGAGCTCGGACTCTCGAGTCTTTGAGTCGCGCTCCAAACTCTCATGCTTGTCCATGAGAGCCTGGAGCTCTTGCCGCACCTCCGCCACCCGCGCATCCTGCTTCTCTCGCTCTGCCCGTTTCGCAGCCGCATTGCGTTCGGCCGCGGACACAGCCTCCTTCAGGGTTGCCACCTCGTTCGTGGCCCCTGCAGTACCCATGTTATCCTTGTTATTTCCTTATTGCAACCTAAATCCTTTTCTGTAAGGTAACTATTCAAAGTGGTGTTACTCACCTTCTTTGTCCTCGAGCTGCTTCTTGGCACGACCGAGCTCTTGCTCGGACCGCTCGAGATCCTACTTCAATGCACCGGCCTCCGCAGTCAGTGCGGTAGAGGTCAAGAAGACTGACCTGCAAACCCATATTGACATATTTTTAGCAACCTGCAGATATCTTTTTAGATCCTCATCCGCTTTTCTTTCCGAACACCGAACCGAGCATCGAGGGCTACTGTCTATGCGGTATTACATTACATAATTTTAACTTCTTACCTCAAAGCTCGTTAGAAGGCTCTCGCAGGTTCAGTCGTCAGCCCGCTCTTGGCGAGCTGAACCTTCTGAATCACCGCACTCATAACAGTGTGGTGTTCTTCCTCAATGGAAGCACCTTGGAGCGCCTCCAGCAAGTTGTCCGGCGCCTCCGGTTGGACGGAGGCCGCCGGCGTCACGGTCTTGCCCTTCTTGCATAGGGGCCGCTTGCCAGACTCCGGAACCACTGCGGGTTCCGGTGTGGAGTCCGACGCAAAGTCCGGGAGGCTGCCTTGCGGTGCCTCTGGAGCCTCCTCCTGATGGGTCCCTTCCTGGGATCCCACCTCGGCGTCCTCATCGGCACGAGGGGTGGAGGCAGTCGGGATGGAATCCACATCCGACAGAGCCAACGACCCGCTCGATGAAGCGGGGAGGTCATCATCGGCCGGACTGCAGGCAGTATGCGACATTAGAAGGACACTATGTGACACAAAAGAGAGATTATAAATCGTTCGGGAATCCGGATACTTACGATCTCGCCGGAGGCCTGGCCCTTGAAGGCCACTCTTCGCCGCCAACGTTGGTGTTGGCAGAGCTGTCCGGGGGAATAGTTCTTCCCCTCTTGGACCCTTCGGCCTCCCCTGTTGGGGAAGCCTTCCTCTTCCTCTCTCCCTCCTTTGGGAGAGAGTCTTCTTCCTCCTCCCCATCTTCGGGGGAGGAGTCCGCCTTGGAGTCGTCGGAGACCTGAAAACGGGAACTCTTTCGAGTACCCGTGGCCACCTTCTTGGCCTTCTTCTCCGGCACCGCTAGACGGGCGTCTACTGGGTTTTCTGGCATGGGAGCCGGGCAGATGAGCTGCTCCGCCTTCTTCATCCAGCCCTGTCAAAGGAAGAGGGAAATTGAAACCCGCTCAGAATCAAACTATTAACAACAAGTGTCCCGTAAAGGGGTAGAATCACTTACCTCGTCAGCTGGACGCTGCGAATGAAATCCGCGATCTTCCGTCGCGGATGCGGGGGCTTCGGCTCCCTTGAACAGCACCCTCCAGGCGCCTTCGTACATCGTGTCGAAGAGCCCGCTCAACGCCTGGTGTTGTTCTGGATCGAACTCCCACAGATTGAATGCCCGTTCTCGGCATGGGAGAATCCGGCGGATGAGCATGACTTGGACCATGTTAACAAGCCTGAGCTTCTTGTTCACCAGCTTACGGATCTGAGCTTGGAGTCCCGTCGGCTCCTTCGAATTACCCCACAAGAAGCCCTTCTCTTTCCGGAGGTGAGCTGCGAGGGGTACCAGATCTGAACTCGGGGCCGCCTACCACGAGGGTCATGTGGCTCGGTGATATAGAACCACCCCGATCGCCACCCTTGACGGATTCCACGAAGGCCCCTTCAGACAAAGGACGTTGGGCATCTTGCCCAACATGGCGCCTCCGCACTCCGCTTGAGTGCCCTTCACTACCTTCGCTTGACATTGAAGGTCTTGAGCCAAGTCAAGTGGGGCTGGATGCAGAGGAAGGTTTCGCACACGACGATAAACGCCGAGATGTTGAGGATGAAGTTCGGCGCCAGATCATGGAAATCCAGGCCGAAGTAGAACATGAGCCCCCGGACAGAGGGGTGAAGTGGAAAGCCCAGTCCGCGGAGGAAGTGAGGAAGGAAAACGACCCTCTCATGGGGCCTTGGGGTGGGGTTGAGCTGCCCCTCGTCGGGCAGCCGGTGCACGATGTCGCCGGAAAGGTATCCGGCGCTGCGCAGCTTTGAGATGTGCTCCTCCTTGACGGTGGAGGCCAACCACTTGCCTCCCGCTCCGGACATGGTCGGAGAAGGTTGAGACGAGATGCGCAAACTTGGGCGCTGGAGCTCGAGTGCGCGGAGATGGATAAGCAAAGGAGGAAGAAGGCGTAGGTGAAAAGGTGAATCCTTATCCCTTATATATATGGGGACGAAGACTATGCGTCCCCACTGGCCTGGTAAAACTCGCTTATCTCCCAAGCGCCACCATCAATGGCGCGGTTGGGTTACCCACGTCCGTATTGATGAGAATCCCGGAATAAGGGGAACACGATCTCTACTTCGACGAGACGTGCCAAGGAAACCGCTTCGCTAAACGTGCTGAGGTGGTATAATAAAAAATGATTCAAGTAAAGGCTTGGTAGCGGTGTGACGTCATATCGCAACATACGTCAGCAGATTGAACTTGTGTACATTTTATTCTCTCTACGGTGGAATGTGAAATTTATTTTACAGAGCCGGACACTATCTTGGTGTTCACAATCTTCTATGGATTATTTGGAGGAGGAACCCACCTTGCAATGCCGAACATTATGCGCGCTGGACTCATCGTCATTGAAGCCAGGTTCAGGGGCTACTGAGGGAGTCCTGGACTAGGGGGTGTCCGGACAGCCGGACTATCATCGTCTGCCGGACTCCAAGACTATGAAGATACAAGATTGAAGACTCCGTCCCGTGTTCGGATGGGACTTTCCTTGGCGTGGAAGGCAAGCTTGGCAATACGGATATGTAGATCTCCTACCATTGTAACCGACTCTGTGTAACCCTAGCCCTCTCCGGTGTCTATATAAACCGGAGGGCTTTAGTCCGTAGGACATAACCTCCATTACAACAATCATACCATAGGCTCGCTTCTAGGGTTTAGCCTCCTTGATCTCGTGGTAGATCCACTCTTGTACTACACATATCATCAATATTAATCAAGCAGGACGTAGGGTTTTACCTCCATCAAGAGGGCCCAAACCTGGGTAAAACATCGTGTCCCTTGTCTCCTGTTACCATCCGCCTAGACGCACAGTTCGGGACCCCCTACCCGAGATCCGCCGGTTTTGACACCGACAGTGCTCATGATCACAAGTCTTCACCAATGTAGCAACAAATATAACTATAACAGGTTCAGTGTTACTAAGCGCCATACCAATTTCAGCTCTTGGAACATCTCATATGCTTCGTGGTGTTCAAAACATTTTTGAATTCCCGGGTTTAAGCCGAATTGGACAAGGGGAGGGGGCATGGGCCCCCTTTCCTTCTCCCTCTCCCTCTCCTTCCCCTTTCCCCCTCCGATAGAAGGAAGGGGGGCCGAATAGGACTAGGAGTCCTAGTAGGACCCGCCCCCCACTTGGGGCGCGCCTAGGCCGGCCTCCTCTCCCTCCCCCCTTTATATATGGGGGGCGCCCCTATGACACACAATAATTGCTCTTAGCTGTGTGCGCCACCCCCCTCCACAGTTTACGCCTCCAGTCATATTCTCGCGGTGCTTAGGTGAAGCCCTACACGGATCATATCACCATCACCGCCACCACGTCATCGTGCTGACGGAACTCATCTACTCCTTCGACCCTCTGCTGTATTAAGAGCTTGAAGGACATCATCACGCTGAATGTGTGCAAAACTCGGAGGTGTCGTACGTTCGGTACTCGATCAGTCATAATGAGAAGACGTTAGACTACATCAACCGCATTGAGCAAATGCTTCCGCTTTCGGTCTATGAGGGTATGTGGACACACTCTCCCCCTATCATTGCTATGCATCTCCTAGATAGATCCTGCGTGAGCGTAGGATTTTTTTTGAAATTGCATGCTATGTTTCCCAACAATAACGGTTATCACATCATGTCTTGACCATATCACATCACAACATACCCTGCCAAAACAAGTTAAATGTCCTCTACTTTGTTGTTGCTAGTTTTACGTGGCTGCTACGGGCTTCTAGCAAGAATTGTTCTTATCTACGGAAAAAACGTAACGGTGATTCGCCAAGTTTGTTGTTTTAACCTTATTCAAGGACCGGCCGTAGTCAAATTCGATTCAACTAAAGTGGGAGAAACAGACACCCGCCAACTACCTTTATGCCAAACTAGTTGCATGTATGTCGGTGGAACCGGTCTCATGTGCGTGGACATGTAAGGTTGGTCTGGGCCGCTTCATCCCACAATACCGCCGAATCAAAATAAGATGTTGGTGGTAAGCAGTATGATTATCACCGCCCACAACTCTTTGTGTTCTATTCGTGCATATCATCTACGCATAGACCTGGCTCATGATGCCATAGTTGGTGAACGTTGCATGAAAACAAAAAAATTCCTATGCCCACGCAAGATCTATCAAGGAGATGCATAGCAACGAGAGCGGAGAGTGTGTATACGTACCCTCGTACACCGTAAGCGGAAGCTTTTCATAACACGGTTGATGTAGTCGAACTTTCTTTGTGCTCCAACTGATCAAGTACCGAACGTACGACACCTCCGGGATCGCACACATTCAGCTCGGTGACGTCCCTTGCCTTCTTGATCCAGCAAGACGTCAAGGTAGTAGATGAGTTCTGTCAGCACAAAGGCATGGTGACGGTGATGGTGAAGTGATCTCCGCAGGGCTTTGCCTAAGCACTACGAAAATATGACAGGGGGTGTAAACCGTGGAGGGGAGCGGCGCACATGGCTAACAATTGATCTGGGGTGTGCTAGGGCGCCCCCCACATATATATAGGTGGGAGGAGAGGGGAGGCTGCCAGGAGGCGCCCCAAGTAGGCCGAATCCTACTCGGGGTCCTCCCTAAGTGGCGCCCCCTGCCATATTTAACCGAGGGAAAGGAAAGAGGGGGAGAGGGAAGGAAGTGGGAATCCTAATCCACACTTTCCTTTCCTTCTCCCCTTCCTTCCCTCCTTAGGCCGCCCATATAGCGCACCAGCCCCTTGTGGCTGGTGCGTTTCCCCTCTTGGCCCATAAGGCCCATATCTTTTGCCCGGGGTGCTCGGAACCCCTTCAAGTGACCCGTTATGTACCCGTTACCCTCCAGAACACTTCTGGTGCCTGAATACCATTGTCCTATATATCAATCTGTACACCTCTCGACCATTTTGAGACTCCTCATCATGTCTGTGATCTCATCCGGGACTCCGAACAACATTCAGTCACCAAATCACACAACTCATATAATATTATATCGTCATTGAACGTTAAGCGTGTGGACCCTACGGGTTGAGAACTATGTAGACATGACCGAGACACCTCTTCGGTCAATAACCAATAGCTGAACCTGGATGCCCATATTGGCTCCTACATATTCTACGAAGATCTTTATTGGTCGAACCGTTATGGCAACATACGTAATTCCCTTTGTCCATCGGTATGTTACTTGCCCGAGATTCCATCATTGGTATCTCTATACCTAGTTGAAAGCACATTTGCTCCCCGGGTGGTTTTGGTAATTAATGACAACATACTTTGTGGTTGGACTAATGCTTTTATCAAGTATGTTTCAGGAAATTCAATCACATTGGCATGGCAAAAGGATCAAGAGGTGGACCCTCAAAATGCTAAGGCAAGCATTGGCAAAAGCTCAAGACTCCATTTTTGGTTTAGTGATCCAAGATCACATTGAGTCCATAGGAAAAGCCAATACTATTAAAAGGGATGAGGTTATGATGATGATCTGGTTGCTCAAGTGCTTAGTGATACATCTCCTAAACTATCAAGCAACTCTCACCGCCATATACACTCATAAGTAGTCTCGGTCCCACCGATATTCCAAACTCACCACACCAAGATGAACCACCTCACCATAAGCCAAACCCTAGAAATCTCGGATTTTCCGATTCGAACTCGGTCTCACCGAAACATGAGTGACAAGCTTCAGAATCATACATCATCAAATCGGTGTCACCGAGATGATGAAGTCGGTCCCACCGAAACTGGCATGCTCTTGTCATTGCACGAATCGGACTAACCGAGATTGTATTTTCGGTCCCACGAAAATCCCAACGCTCACATTATTTGAACTATCGGTCTCACCGAGTTGTCCACTTCGGTCCCACCGAGATTGCTCAAATGTGTGTAACGGTTGGATTTTGTGTGGAGGCTATAAATACCCTCCACCCCTCTTCATTCGTGGAGAGAGCCATCGAAAGAACTACCACTCCTACCTTACATTTCGAGAAGAGAACTACCTACCCTTGTGTTGAGATCAAGTTGCTCCACTCCCACCATATGAAGCTTGATCTCTAGCCTTTCCAAGTTGCTTTCCACTCAATCCTTTCTTCCACCACAGCCAAATCAGTGAGGAGAGTTGAGTGTTGGGGAGATTATCATTTGAAGCACAAGAGCAAGGAGTTCATCATCATCTATAACATCTATTACCTTTTGGAGGGTGGTGCCTCCTAGATTTGTTAGGTGTCGCTTGGGAGCCTCCGTCATCGAGATGTGGAGTTGAACCAAGAAGTTTGTAAGGGCAAGGAGATCGCCTACTTCGTGAAGATCTACCCCGAGTAAGGCTAGCCCTCCGTGGGCGTAGGCCATGATGGAATAGACTTCTTCGTGGACCCTTTGTGGGTGGAGCCCTCCGTGGACTCTCGTAGCCGTTACCCTCCGTGGGTTGAAGTCTCCATCAACGTGGAAGTACGATAGCACCACCTATCGGAACCACGAGAAAAATCACCGCGTCTCCAAATTGCGTTTGATCTTCTCCACTTCTCTTTACTACTTGTGCAATTTACTTTCCGCTGCCCATACTCTAGAATTGCATGTGTAGTGTGCTACTTGACTTGTGTGTTATGCAAAATCTGCCAAAATCTGTCCTTGATAAAAGACAAAAATTTTATCTTGTCGAGTAGTCTAATCACCCCCCCTCTAGACACTCTCACCTTCTTCGATCCCTCAATTGGTATCAGAGCTTTGGTCTCCATTGCTTTGGTTTACACACCATTGGAGGAAGATGGACGTGTCTACGTTTGGGAGTGTTAGCCATAGAGTGCCTATTCTTAATGGAGTGTCCTATAACTCGTGGAGGATTGAAATGCTTATTATCTTTAAGACATACAATTTGCGCAAATATGTTGAGACCCCCTATGTGCCTCCATTTGACCCCTTGCACCCTACCATGGATGAAGAGCTTGATTTGCTTCGTAACCTTAGAACTGTAAATCTTATCATTAGAGGGTTACCCGATAACTTGCTTAAGCTCGTTACAAACTTTGAGTGCGCCTATGCTATGTGGAAGTTCTTGGAAGAACTTTATCTGGACTACTCTTTGAGAGGTCTTGATGAAATTCTATACAAGACTATTGAATTTGATATGATCCTAATGATCCCAACTTTGATAAATGCTTCTTTGAGCTTCGTGATCTTATGAAAAAGAAGGGTGATCCCGGTCTTATCAATGTTCTAATTAGAAATGCTCTTGTATTGCATTCCGATGATTATTGTCACATTGACAAAACTAATGCAAGTAGTTATCAAATTGACCTAGGTGTTGATGATGAACAATCTATGGGTCAATATGATGATGAGCATGAGCATGATGATGATTACTCGATTAGGACGCCGAGCTAGACAAGATCATGAAGAGTCTCAATCTTATGGCAAATGAGAGACTACATATCCGGCGGAAAAGAGTGGATTCTTGATAGTGGATGCACCGACCACATGACCGGAGACAAAGACATGTTTCGAGAGCTTGCAAAGAATGATGGTCCACGCAAGTATGTGACTTTTGGAGACAACTCCAAGGGTAAGGTACTTGGCCTTGGTAAGGTGGCCATATCTCATGATAGCTCTATTCAAAATGTCATGCTTGTAGAATCTCTTGGATACAATTTACTTCCGTGTCTAGATTAGTGACTTTGGATTCAATGTGCTATTCACCGAAGTAGATTGCCAAGTCTTTCGTCGTGACAATCATAACATGGCATTTACCGGTATCCGTAGAGGTGATCTATATATTGTTGATTTCACTAAGAAAGCCCAACCTAGAGCTTGCTTCATTGCTAAATCCGCTAAAGGTTGGTTATGGCATAGAAGGCTTGGACATGTTGGTATGCGTAATCTAGACAAGCTGATCAAAGGTGATCATATTCTTGGCGTTAAAGATGTTTTCTTTGACAAAGATAGACTTTGTAGTGCTTGTCAAGCGGGGAAAACAAGTAGGTGGAAGTCATCCGTGAAGAACATCATGACCACAAGGAGACCGCTTGAGCTTCTTCATATGGATCTCTTCGGTCCCAATGCTTACAAAAGCCTTGGTGGTAACTCCTTTGGTCTAGTTATAGTTGATGATTATTCCAGATTTACGTGGGTATTTTTCCTTGATGACAAATCGCAGGTTCAGAAAATCTTCAAAACCTTCGCCAGAAAGGCCCAAAATCAATTTGAGGTGAAGATCAAGAAAGTTCGGAGTGACAATGGAACGGAGTTCAAGAACGCCAATGTAGACTCTTTTCTCGATGAGGAAGGGATTCTACATGAGTTCTCGGCTACGTACACTCCTCAACAAAATGGAGTTGTTGAGAGGAAGAACCGAACGCTCATAGAGATGGCGAGAACGATGCTTGATGAATACAAGACACCGAAGCAGGGGGGAAGCGGTCGAGACAGCTTGTCATGCTATCAACAGGCTTTATCTTCATAAGCTCCTTGGCAAGACATCATACGAGCTCCTCACCGGTAACAAACCCCAAGTGGGATACTTTCGTGTCTTTGGTTCGAAATGCTATATCCTTGATAAGAATCGTCGGTCTAAATTTGCTCCTAAAACTCATGAAGGCTTTTTCCTTGGTTATGGATCAAACTCCCACACCTACCGTGTCTACAATAATTTCACCCGAAAGGTTGAAGAGACGGTAGACGTGAAGTTTGATGAATCTAATGGCTCGCAAGTAGAGCAAATGCCTATTGATGTAGGAGACAAGGACCCATCGGAAGCCATCCAAGATTTATCTATTGGAAAGATCCGTCCCATGGAAGTGAAGGAGAGTACCTCATCTACATATGTGGAGCCCCCTACCTCACGGCGAGATGAACCTCAAGGCAACATGGAGGCCTCCACAAGTGGAACTCACCAAGATGAGGAAGTGCAACAAGAAGATCCACCACAACCTCCTTCTCCACCGCCTCAAGACAACACCAACAACAATGAAGAAGAAGAGGAAGATGAAGATGATGAGGAAGCTCAGCCACAAACTCAACAAAAGCTATCCCGAGTCCGAGCAAGAGTCAAGAAAAATCATCCCGTGGAACAAATGATCAATGATATCAACTCCGGGAGAATTACTCGCTCTAAAACTCGCTTAGCTAACTTTTGTGAGCATTACTCATTTATCTCTAGTATTGAACCTATGAAGGTAGAAGAAGCACTTGAAGACCCGGATTGGGTGAACGCTATGCACAAAGAGCTACACAACTTCGAGAGGAACAAGGTATGGACTTTGGTAGAGAAGCCCAAGGATGATCAAAACGTCATTGGAACCAAATGGGTGTTTCGGAACAAGCAAGATGAAGATGGACAAGTCATCCGCAACAAGGCTCGTCTCGTAGCTCAAGGTTACACACAAGTCGAAGGTATGGACTATGGTGAGACCTATGCCCCCGTTGCTAGACTTGAGTCCATTCGCATTCTTCTTGCTTATGCCAATCACCATGATATTACTCTCTATCAAATGGATATCAAAAGTGCTTTCCTAAATGGTGAAATTGAGGAGGAAGTATTTGTGAAACAACCTCCCGGATTTGTGAATCCCAAAAAGCCTAATCATGTTTACAAGTTGCACAAAGCTCTTTATGGTCTTAAACAAGCTCCTAGAGCTTGGTACAAATCTTGACTAGCTTTCTTCTTGAAAAAGGCTTTGAGATTGGAAAGATAGACTCAACGCTGTTCACTTAAAAGGGTTGATGGTGAACTATTTGTGTGCCAAATATATGTTGATGATATTATCTTTGGTTCAACTAACCCTCATTTTAGCGAGAAGTTTGGAAAGCTCATGTCGGAGAAGTATGAGATGTCCATGATGAGTGAACTCAAATTCTTCCTTGGGTTGCAAATCAAGCAATCTAAGGAGGGTACCTTTGTCTCACAAACAAAGTACACCAAGGATCTCTTCAAGAAGTTCAACATGCAAGAAAGAAGGTATGAGAACCCCATGCCTACAAGTGGACATAATGACTTGACAAAAGATGGAGAACCCGTTGATCAAAAGGTTTACCGATCTATGATTGGTTCTCTACTATATCTTTGTGCTTCTCGTCCTGACATAATGTTGAGTGTATGCATGTGTGCTCGATATCAAGCAGCCCCTAAAGAATGTCATCTTAAAGCTGTTAAAAGGATTGTGAGATATTTGATACACACACCAAACTTTGGCATTTGGTATCCTAAGAGGGCCTCTTTCGACCTTGTTGGCTATTCCGACTCGGACTATGCCGGTGATAGGGTTGATAGAAAGTCAACTTCGGTGCGTGTCAATTTCTTGGTTGATCCCTTGTATCTTGGTCCTCCAAGAAACAAAATTCGTATCATTATCCACCGCCAAGCGGAATATATTGCTGCTGGTTCGTGTTGTGCTCAATTGCTATGGATGACACAAACGCTTAAGGATTATGGGATACATGTGAGACATGTTCCTTGCTTTGTGACAATGAGAGTGCGATTAAAATTGGACACAATCCGTGCAACACTCTCGAACAAAACATATTGAAGTTCGTCACCATTTCATTCGTGATCACATTGCCAAGGGTGACATCAATCTTAAGCATGTTCAGATCTTGACAAACAACTCGCTGATATCTTTACAAAATCTCTAGATGAGAAGGTGTTTTGTCGCTTAAGGAGTGAGTTGAACATCATTGATGCTTCAAACTTGGAGTGAGAACTCCATTGATGCATGCAAGGCATGAGCCTACTTGACTAATCCTTGATATTTCTCTTACGATGATGATCATATGTCTTGGACACATTTGCCTCCTTGTATTGCATCTAACTCCTTGCAGGTACTTGGATGATCTACATTCCACAAGATTACCACACACTCAAATCATGAGTAATCTTGTCATTGACCAAGTATCTAGCCCTTTGGGATGTTGAGTTCAAGGAACAAAATTCCACATATCCTTTTTGACATCTTATACATCTAGTATTTCACTCTTGTCATCTTGGATATTCTTGAGTATTTCCTTGCTTGCCTAACCCATGTAGGAAGATGAACTACACAAGTGGAAATGGTGCTCCAACTTCACATTCAATGAGCACCTACATCAAGTTCACCTACATGAGCAAAGCAACAACAAGCCCAAGGTATGTTCTTCACATCTTTAAGGGGCTTTGCTCAAAGTCATGAGTACAAGCAGCTTCATAAGATGTGATCACATCGAATGCTTAATCGAAAAACGGCAACCCCATTTTGAGCTTAAACGATGAGTATGACCTATGATCAAATGTTCTCATTTGACTCCTAAGTCAATATACTCAAACATAGGTGACCTTGTCGCCGACCTTTATCTAGATGAAGTACATATGTTTTGGAGTCTTTCAATTTTCTCTTTTGTTCTCTCATTGAGTTTTCTTTAAAAAAAAACTTCATCTAGGAATCTTTTTCATTTCTATTCTTCTGTCTTTGTGAATATCCTTCTGGCTCTGATCAATTCCTCGAAAATCATTCACAAATTCATTGCAAATCCTTTGAAACATTCCTCGCAAAGTGAGCTGAATTATTTCAGATTTCCTTGGAATTAAACTCAAGCGTCACCGATTTAAATATTTTGGTCTAACCGAAAAGGATCTACCCTAAGTCCCTGACTTTCGGACCCACCGATCCATCTTAATTCGGTGTCACCGATTTATTTCTTCCAAGATATCATCGCAGCTCCACTCAATGATTCTCTATGCATGTTCCTTTTTGCCCTGTTGTGATTCTTAAGGATCCCACTTCTTTCTTTCCATCTTCCCTGACCTTCCTAGTTTGCTGTCCTTTTCGGCACTTGATGTCAAAGGGGGAGAAGAATTAGGGGGAGAAGAGAAGATTTAGGGGGAGAAGAAGAGCAATCTTACCTTAAGGGGGAGAGAATCACATCAAAGCTTTGCGTGTTTTTCTTATAAGAGAATTTCTTGCCGTGTTTCACATTGGACATTACAATTGGCGTCATTCTCATTTGGCATCATTCTTTTGATTTTGCTCTTTCCATCAAACCCCTTGATCCGAGAGAACTCAAAGGAGAGGAATCTTCACAATTGATATCTTATGGAAAGCAAAATCTCTCGAGTTCATTGAAAATCTTTTAGTTTGGAGACATGTTTGCTGATTCAAGCTTGTGCTCAATATGAGACACTCTTTATACATGTCATCCCTGGCTTGGTACTCTTGATGTTCTTGCAGTTGGTTGAAGAAATACTCTTGTGTTATCTAACCTTGTTTTCCCAAGTTTATCTCTTGGTACAATGCCAAGGAACCTCAAGGTAAGTATATGCACTTTGCGAGAATGTGCATGATGGTGACTTGCTTGTGAATACTTGTTTGCAAGAAATCACCATGCACATATGCATTATCACTCACTTCTTTTCATCTCGCTCGATGCATATAGCCAAGCTGCATGTAGCACATCTTGCTTCTCTCTCTTGTGTGCTTGTGGTAGTCCAAAACCATAATTTATGAAAATCTTGCACACTTGTAGGGGAGCCTGTACTACATGTTTGTCAAAGCTTTGTGATAATTCTGTCTTTCTTTCAATAAGCTTTGATGTCTTGTTTAGTGTGTTGCCATCAATTACCAAAAGGAGGAGATTGAAAGCACATTTGCTCCCGGGTGGTTTTGGTAATTAATGACAACATACTTTGTGGTTGGACTAATGCTTTTATCAAGTATGTTTCAGAAATTCAATCACATTGGCATGGCAAAAGGATCAAGAGGTGGACCCTCAAAATGCTAAGGCAAGCATTGGCAAAATCTCAAGACTCCATTTTTGGTTTAGTGATCCAAGATCACATTGAGTCCATAGGAAAAGCCAATACTATTAAAAGGGATGAGGTTATGATGATGATCTGGTTGCTCAAGTGCTTAGTGATACATCTCCTAAACTATCAACAACTCTCACCGCCATATACACTCATAAGTAGTCTCGGTCCCACCGATATTCCAAACTCACCACACCGAGATGAACCACCTCAGCCATAAGCCAAACCCTAGAAAACTCGGATTTTCCGATTCGAACTCGGTCTCACGAAACATGAGTTGACAAGCTTCAGAATCTACGTCATCAAATCGGTGTCACCGAGATGATGAAGTCGGTCCCACCAAACTGGCATGCTCTTGTCATTGCACTAATCGGACTAACCGAGATTGTATTTTCGGTCCCACGAAAATCCCAACGCTCACATTATTTGAACTATCGGTCTCACCAAGTTGTCCACTTCGGTCCCACCGAGATTGCTCAAATGTGTGTAACGGTTGGATTTTGTGTGGAGGCTATAAATACCCTCCACCCCTCTTCATTCGTGGAGAGAGCCATCGAAAGAACTACCACTCCTACCTTACATTTCGAGAAGAGAACTACCTACCCTTGTGTTGAGATCAAGTTGCTCCACTCCCACCATATGAAGCTTGATCTCTAGCCTTCCCAAGTTGCTTTCCACTCAATCCTTTCTTCCACCATAGCCAAATCGGTGAGGAGAGTTGAGTGTTGGGGAGATTATCATTTGAAGCACAAGAGCAAGGAGTTCATCATCATCTACAACATCTATTACCTTTTGGAGGGTGGTGCCTCCTAGATTGGTTAGGTGTCGCTTGGGAGCCTCCGTCATCGAGATGTGGAGTTGAACCAAGAAGTTTGTAAGGGCAAGGAGATCGCCTACTTCGTGAAGATCTACCCCGAGTAAGGCTAGCCCTCCGTGGGCGAGGCCATGATGGAATAGACAAGGTTGCTTCTTCGTGGACCCTTCGTGGGTGGAGCCCTCCGTGGACTCTCTGGCCGTTACCCTCCGTGGGTTGAAGTCTCCATCAACGTGGAAATGCGATAGCACCACCTATCGGAACCACGAGAAAAATCACCGCGTCTCCAAATTGCGTTTGATCTTCTCCACTTCTCTTTACTACTTGTGCAATTTACTTTCCGCTGCCCATACTCTAGAATTGCATGTGTAGTGTGCTACTTGACTTGTGTGTTATGCAAAATCTGCCAAAATCTGTCCTTGATAAAAGACAGAATTTTTATCTTGTCGAGTAGTCTAATCACCCCCCCCCTCTAGACACTCTCACCTTCTTCGATCCCTCACTAGTTCAATCTCGTTACTGGCAAGTCTCTTTACTTGTTCTGTAATACATTACCTTGTGACTAACTCCTTAGTCGTTTGCTTGCAAGCTTATGATGTGTATTACCGAGAGGGCCCAGAGATACCTCTCCGATACTCGGAGTGACAAATCCTAATCTTGATCTATGCCAACTCAACAAACACCTTCGGAGATGCCTATAGAGCATCTTTATAATCACCCAATTACATTGTGACATTTGATAGCACACAAGGCATTCCTCCGGTATCCGGGAGTTGCATAATCTCATAGTCGAAGGAATATGTATTTGACATGACGAAAGCAATAGTAATAAAACTAAACGATCATTATGCTAAACTAATGGATGGGTCTTGTCCATCACATCATTCTCCTAATGATGTGATCCCGTTTATCAAATGACAACTCATGTCCATGGTTAGGAAACCTTAAGCATCTTTGATCAACGAGCTAGTCTAGTAGAGGCTCACTAGGGACCGTTGTTTATGTATTCACACATGTATTAAGGTTTCCGATCAATACAATTATAGCATGAATAATAAACCTTTATCATGAATAAGGAAATATAAACTAAAAACTTTATTATTACCTCTAGGGCATATTTCCTTCAGTCTCCCACTTGCACTAGAGTCAATAGTCTAGTTTACATCGCCATGTGATTAACACCCATAGTTTACATCACCATGCGACTAACACCCAAAGAGTTTACTAGAGTCAATAATCTTGTTCACATTGCCATGTTGTAACACCCAAAGAGTACTAAGGTGTGATCATGTTTTGCTTGTGAGAGAGGTTTAGTCAACGGGTCTGCCACATTCAGATCCGTATGTATTTTGTCAATTTCTATGTCTACAATGCTCTGCATGGAGCTACTCTAGCTAATTGCTCCCACTTTCAATACATATCCAGAATGAGACTCAGAGTCATCTGAATTGGTGTCATAGCTTGCATTGACGTAACCCTTTATGACGAACTCTTTATCACCTCCATAACCGAGAAACATTTTGTTGGTCCTCTTAGGTAACTAAGGATAACTTTGACCGCTGTCCAGTGATCCGCTCCTGGATCACTATCGTACCCCCTTGCCAAATTCATGGCAAGGCACACAAAAAGTCTGGTACATAGCATGGCATACTCTATAGAACCTATGGCTGAGGCATAGGGAATGACTTCCATTCTCTCTCTATCTTCTGTCGTGGTCGGGCTTTGAGTTTTACTCAACTTCACACCTTGCAGCACGGGCAAGAACCCTTTCCTAGACTGATCCATTTTGAACTTCTTCAAAACTTTGCCAAAGTATGTGTTTTGTGAAAGTCCTATTAGCGTCTCGATCTATCCCCATAGATCTTGATGCCCAATATGTAAGTAGCTTCACCGAGGTGTTTCATTGAAAAATTCTTATTCAAGTATCATTTTATGCTAACCAGAAATTCTATATCATTTCCAATAAACAATATGTCATCCACATATAATATCAGAAATGATAAAGAGCTCCCGCTCTCTTTCTTGTAAATACAGGCTTCACCATAAGTCTGTATAAAACCATATGTTTTGATCACCTCATCAAAGCGTATATTCCAACTCCGAGATGCTTGCTCCAGTCCATAGATGGATTGTTGGAGCTTGCACACTTTGTTAGCACCTTTAGGACCGATAAAACCTTCTAGTTGCATCATATACAACTCCTCTTTAAGAAATCCATTGAGGAATGCAGTTTTGATGTCAATTTGCCAGATTTCATAATCATAAAATGTGGCAATTGCTAACATGATTCGGACGGACTTAAGCATCACTACGGGTGAGAAGGTCTCATCGTAGTCAACCCCTTGAACTTGTCGAAAACCTTTTGCGACAAGTCGAGATTTGTAGACAATAACATTACCATTAGTGTCAGTCTTCTTCTTGAAGATCCATTTATTCTCTATGGCTTGCCGATCATCAGGCAAGTTGTGACAACTTGGTTTTTGCCCTCTTCTTTTTGCTTTATTCTCAGTTGTCTTGAATTTGAAATTTGGAGTTTTGGAGTCTTTTCATTTGGACTTAACCACTTGGGTACCCTTGGCTTTCACCCAAGTGTCCCATTTCCCTCTCTAACCATCATTCCCTCTCTAACCATCATTCCCTCTCTGGTTCAACCCAAAATAATATTTAGAATATTTTTCTTTAATGAAAAATATTCATTTTCCCCTCTTAAACCCTAGCTAGTTCAATGTGCTCCAAAGCAACCCCAATTTTTCTTGCCCTAAAATTTTTGAGAAAAATCCCAATTATTCTTTGAACCCTAGGGCACCTTTCCGAGCAAAAATATTTCATCACTTTTTGGAATATTTTGGCTACAAAAAATATTTTCTATTCTGGACAGAAATGGTAGTTTCTACAGCAACTACCATTTCACTTGCTCCATTGTAGCTGGTTTTTCTTGTGCATCATCACCTTAGTAGGTGATTGCTAGCCTCCAAAGCCCAGCCCTCAACTCCTAGTGGTTTGACCACAGTAAGCTCTCAAAGTTACTGAAACTTACCAGGAGTGTAAAATCATTTCTTTTGCACCTGAAACCAAACCAAAGCGTGGTAACGTTCAAAACTACCACGAACATCACGCCAAACATGAAGTTTGGGCTTAGGTCGGCCTGAGGTCATAGTTCACGTGGTGACCGCGTTCGTCCAGGCGTGCTGGCATGCAACCGACGTGCTCTAAGTGTTGCAGAGCCCTCTGTTGTGCGCATGCTCGCTGCCCCGCCTGCCTGAGCGTGCCAAACCACGCCGCCATCATCGTCTCGACCCCCCTTAACTCCGCCCTGGCACTCGCCGATGCTGGAGCTCGCCGCAGCGGGCACGGGCGCGGTCCGGCCAACGCAACAGTGCGGTGCGCATTTGAAGGAAATATGCCCTAGAGGCAATAATAAAGTTATTATTTATTTCCTCATATCATGACAAATGTTTATTATTCATGCTAGAATTGTATTAACCGGAAACATGATACATGTGTGAATACATAGACAAAACTATAGTCACTAGTATGCCTCTACTTGACTAGCTCATTGATCAAAGATGGTTATGTTTCCTAACCATAGACATGTGTTGTCATTTGATTAGTGGGATCACATCATTAGGAGAATGATGTGATTGACAAGACCCATTCCGTTAGCCTAGCACTTGATCGTTTAGTATACTGCTATTGCTTTCTTCATGACTTATACAAAGTTCTTGCAACTATGAGATTGTGCAACTCCCGTTTACCGGAAGAATACTTTGTGTGCTACCAAACGCCACAACGAATCGGGTGATTATAAAGGTGCTCTCTGGTGTTTAGAAGGTACATGTTGGGTTGGCATAATTCAAGATTAGGTTTTGTCACTCCGATTGTCGGAGAGGTATCTCTGGGCCCTCTCGGTAATACTCATCACCTAAGCCTTGCAAGCATTATAACTAATGAGTTAGTTATGAGATGATGTATTAAAGAAGGAGTAAAGAGACTTGCCGGTAACGATATTGAACTAGGTATTGGATACCGACGATCAAATCTCGGGCAAGTAACATACCGATGACAAAGGGAACAACGTATGTTGTTATGCGGTTTGACCGATAAAGATCTTCGTAGAATATGTAGGAACCAATATGGGCATCCAGGTCCCGCTATTGGTTATTGACCGAGAATGGTTCTAGGTCATGTCTACATAGTTCTCGAACCCGTAGGGTCCGCACGCTTAACGTTACGATGACAGTTTTATTATGAGTTTATAAGTTTTGATGTACCAAAGTTTGTTCGGAGTCCCGGATGTGATCTCGGACATGACGAGGAGTCTCGAAATGGTCGAGACATAAAGATTGATATATTGGAAGCCTATATTTGGACATCAGAATCGTTCCGGGTGAAATCGGCATTTTACCGGAGTACCGGGAGGTTACCGGAACCCCCCGGGGGGTTTATGGGCCTACATGGGCCACGAGGGAGAAGAGGGAAGGAGCCAGGAGGGGGCCGCGTGCCTCTCCCCCTCCTAGTCTGAATAGGACAAGGGAAGGGGGGCGGCGCCCCCCCTTTCCTTCCCCTCTTCCTCCTCTTTCCCCCCTTCTCCTACTCCTACTTGGAAAGAAGGGAGTCCTACTCCCGGTGGGAGTAGGACTCCCCCCTTGGCGCGCCCTCCTTGGCCGGCCGCCTCCTCCCCCTGGCTCCTTTATATACACAGGCGGGGCACCCCATAGACACACAAGTTGATCTACGGATCGTTCCTTAGCCGCAGCGGTGCCCCTCCACCATATTCCACCTCGGTCATATCATCGCGGAGTTTAGGCGAAGCCTGCACCGTAGATCATCATCATCGCCACCACGCTGTCGTCTTGTGGAACTCATCTCCGGAGCTCGGCTGGATCGTAGGTCGAACATCGTCATCGAGCTGAACGTGTGCTGAACTCGGAGGCTCCATACGTTCGGTACTTGGATCGGTCGGATCATGAAGACGTACGACTACACCAACCGCATTGTGTTAACGCTTCCGCCACGGTCTCACGAGTGCGTGGGACGAACACTCTCCCCTCTCGTTGCTATGTCATCACCATGATCTTGCGTGTGCGTAGGAAATTTTTTGAAATTACTACGTTCACCAATAGTGGCATCCGAGCCTAGGTTTTATGCGTTGATGTTATATGCACGAGTAGAACACAAGTGAGTTGTGGGCGATACAAGTCATATTGCTTACCAGCATGTCATACTTTGGTTCGGCGGTATTGTGAGATGAAGCGGCCCGGACCGACATTACGCGTACGCTTACGCGAGACTAGTTTCACCGTTACGAGCACTCATGCCTAAAGGTGGCTGGCGGGTGTCTGTCTCTCTCACTTTAGCTGAATCGAGTGTGGCTACGCCCGGTCCTTGCGAAGGTTAAAACAACACCAACTTGACGAACTATCATTGTGGTTTTGATGCGTAGGTAAGAACGGTTCTTGCTAAGCCCGTAGCAGCCACGTAAAATTTGCAACAAACAAAGTAGAGGACGTCTAACTTGTTTTTGCAGGGCATGTTGTGATGTGATATGGTCAAAACGTGATGCTATATTTTATTGTATGAGATGATCATGTTTTGTAACCAAAGTTATCGGCAACTGGCAGGAGCCATATGGTTGTCGCTTTATTGTATGAAATGCAAGCATACGTAATTGCTTTACTTTATCACTAAGTGGTAGCGATAGTCGTAGAAGCAATAGATGGCGTAACGACAACGATGCTACGATGGAGATCAAGGTGTCGCGTCGGTGACGATGGTGATCACGACGGTGCTTCGGAGATGGAGATCACAAGCACAAGATGATGATGGCCATATCATATCACTTATATTGATTGCATGTGATGTTTATCCTTTATGCATCTTATCTTGCTTTGATTGACGGTAGCATTTTAAGATGATCTCTCACTAAAATTATCAAGAAGTGTTCTCCCTGAGTATGCACCGTTGCCAAAGTTCGTCGTGCCCAGACACTACGTGATGATCGGGTGTGATAATCTCTACGTCCATCTACAACGGGTGTAAGCCAGTTTTGCACACGCGGAATACTCAGGTTAAACTTGACGAGCCTAGCATATGCAGATATGGCCTCGGAACACGGAGACCGAAAGGTCGAGCGTGAATCAAATAGTAGATATGATCAACATAGTGATGTTCACCATTGAAAACTACTCCATCTCACGTGATGGTCGGTTATGGTTTAGTTGATTTGGATCACGTGATCACTTAGATGACTCGAAAGATGTCTGTCTAAGTGGGAGTTCTTAAGTAATATGATTAATTGAACTTAAATTTATCATGAACTTAGTACCTGATAGTATCTTGCTTGTCTATGTTTGTTTGTAGATAGATGGCTCGTCTTTGTTGTTCCGTTGAATTTTAGTGCGTTCCTTGAGAAAGCAAAGTTGAAAGATGATGGTAGCAATTACGGATGGGTCCTTAACTCGAGGATTATCCTCATTGCTGCACGAAAAGTTACATCTCGAAGCACCGCTGGGTGCCGAACTGCTTCTTGATGGCCAGCGACATTAAGAACGTCTGGCGAGCAAAGTGATGACTACTCTATAGTTCGATGTGCCATGCTTTACGGCTTAGAACCGGGTCTTCAACGACGTTTTGAACGTCATGGAGCATATGAGATGTTCCAGAGTTGAAGTTAATATTTCAAGCAAATGCCCGGATTGAGAGATATGAAGTCTCCAATAAGTTCTATAGCTGCAAGATGGAGGAGAATAGTTACGTCGGTGAACACATACTCGGAATGTCGGGTATAATAATCACTTGATTCAAGCGGGAGTTAATCTTCACGATGATAGTGTCATTGATGAAATTCTCCAATCATCGCCACCAAGCTACAAGAGCTTTGTGATGAACTATAATATGCAAGGGATGAACAAGACTATTTCGAGCTCTTCGCAATGCTAAAAGCTGCGGAGGTAGAAATCAAGAAGGAGCATCAAGTGTTGATGGTCAACAAGACCACTAGTTTCAAGAAAAGGGCAAAGGGAAGAAGAGGGAACTTCAAAAGAACAGCAAGCTAGTTGCTTCTCAAGAGAAGAAACCCAAGTCGGACCTAAGCACAAATCGAGTGCTTCTACCGCAAGCGGTGGTCATTGAAGCGGAACTGCCCCAAGTATTTGGCGGATAAGAAGGATGGCAAAGTGAACAAAGGTATATGTGATATACATGTTATTGATGTGTACCTTACTAGAGCTCGTAGTAGCACCGGTATTTGATCTTGGTTACATTGCTAATATTTGCAACTCGAAACAAGGACTACGGAATAAGCGAAAATCGCCAGGGCGAGGTGACGATCTGGCGTGGGAAGCGGTTCCAAAGTTGATGTGATCGCGGTCGGCACGCTACTACCTTCGGGATTAGTTTTAGACCTAAATAATTGTTATTTGGTGCCAGCGTTGAGCATGAACATTATATCTGGATCTTGTTTAATGCGAGACGGTTATTCATTTAAATCAGAGAATAATGGTTGTTCTATTTATATGAGTAATATCTTTTATGGTCATGCACCCTTGAAGAGTGGTCTATTTTTATTGAATCGATATATTAGTGATACACATATTCATAATGTTGAAGCCAAAAGATACAGAGTTGATAATGATTGTGCAACATATTTGTGGCACTGCCGTTTAGGTCATATCGGTGTAAAGCGCATGAAGAAACTCCATACTGATGGACTTCTGGAATCACTTGATTATGAATCACTTGGTACTTGCGAACCGTGCCTCATGGGCAAGATGACTAAAACACCGTTCTCCAGTACTATGGAGATACTATGGAGAGAGCAAACAGATTTGTTGGAAATCATACATACAGATGTATGTGGTCCGATGAATGTTGAGGCTCGTGGCGGATATCGTTATTTTCTCACCTTCACAGATGATTTAAGCAGATATGGGTATATCTACTTAATGAAGCACAAGTCTGAAACATCTGAAAAGTACAAAGAATTTCAGAGTGAAGTGGAAAATCATCGTAACAAGAAAATAAAGTTTCTACGATCTAATCGTGGAGGAGAATATTTGAGTTACGAGTTTGGTTTACATTTGAAACAATGCGGAATAGTTTCGCAACTCACGCCAACCGGAACACCACAACGAAATGGTGTGTCCGAACGTTGTAATCGTACTTTACTTGATATGGTGCGATCTATGATGTCTCTTACTGATTTACCGCTATCGTTTTGGGGTTATGCTTTAGAGATGGCCGCATTCACGTTAAATAGGGCACCATCAAAATCCGTTGAGACGACGCCCTATGAACTGTGGTTTGCAAGAAACCAAAGTTGTCATTTCTTAAAGTTTGGGGCTGCGATGCTTATGTGAAGAAACTTCAACCAGATAAGCTCGAACCCAAATCGGAGAAATGTGTCTTCATAGGATACCCAAAAGAGACTGTTGGGTACACCTTCTATCACAGATCCGAAGGCAAGACATTCGTTGCTAAGAATGGATCCTTTCTAGAGAAGGAGTTTCTCTCGAAAGAAGTGAGTGGGAGGAAAGTAGAACTTGATGAGATAATCAGTATCTACTCCCTTATTGGAAAGTAGTTCATCACGAGAACCGGTTCTGTGACGACTACACCAATTAGTGAGGAAGCTAATGATATTGATCATGAAACTTCAGATCAAGTTTCTCTTGAACCTCGTGAGGTCTACCAGAGTAAGATCCGCACTGTGAGTGGTACGGTAATCCTATTCGGAAGTCATGTTACTTGACCATGATGAACCTCGAACTATGAGGAAGCGATGATGAGCCCAGATTCCACAAAATGGCTAGAGGCCATGAAATCTGAGATGGGATCCATGTATGAAAACAAAGTATGGACTTTGGTTGACTTGCCCGATGATCGGCAAGCCATTGAGAATAAATGGATCTTTAAGAAGAAGACTGACGATGATTGTAATGTAACTGTCTATAAAGCTCGACTTGTTGCAAAAGCTTTTCGACAAGTTCAAGGGGTTGACTACGATGAGACTTTCTCACCCGTAGCGATGCTTAAGTCTGTCCGAATCATGTTAGCTATTGCTGCATTTCATGATTATGAAATTTGGCAAATGGATGTCAAGACTGCATTCTTGAATGGATTTCTAGAAGAAGAGTTGTATATGATGCAGCCGGAAGGTTTTGTTGATCCAAAAGGTGCTAACAAAGTGTGCAAGCTCCAGCGTTCCATTTATGGACTGGTGCAAGCATCTCGGAGTTGGAATAAACGCTTTGATAGTGTGATCAAAGCATATGGTTTTATATAGACTTTTGGAGAAGCCTGTATTTACAAGAAAGTGAGTGGGAGCTCTGTAGCATTTCTAGTTTTATATGTAGATGACATATTATTAATTGGAAATGATATAGAATTTCGGATAGCATAAAGGGATACTTGAATAAAAGTTTTTCAATGAAAGACCTCGGTGAAGCTGCTTATATATTGGGCATCAAGATCTATAGAGATAGATCAAGGCGCTTAATAGGACTTTCACAAAGCACATACCTTGACAAAATTTTGAAAAAGTTCAAAATGGATCGTGCAAAGAAAGGATTCTTGCACGTGCTACAAGGTGTGAAGTTGAGTCAAACTCAATGCCCGACCACAACAGAAGATAGAGAAAATGAAAATGTTCCTATGCTTCAGCCATAGGCTCTATCATGTATGCAATCTGTGTACCAGACCTAACGTATGCTTAGCAATAAGCTTGGCAGGAAGGTACCAAAGTAATCCAGTGGATCATGGACATCGGTCAAGAACATCTGAAATACGAAAAGGACTAAGGATATGTTTCTCGTATATGGAGGTGACAAAGAGCTAGTCGTAAATGGTTACGTCGATGCAAGCTTTGACACTGATCCGGACGATTCTAAATCGCAAACCGGATACGTGTTTTTATTAAACGGTGGAGCTGTAAGTTGGTGCAGTTCTAAACAAAGCGTTGTGGCGGGATCTACATGTGAAGTGGAGTACATAGCTGCTTCTGAAGCAGTGAATGAAGGAGTCTGGATGAAGGAGTTCATTTCCAATCTAGGTGTCATACCTAGTGCATCGGGACCAATGAAGATCTTCTGTGACAATACTGGTGCAATTGCCTTGGCAAAGGAATCCAAATTTCACAAGAGGACCAAGCACATCAAGAGACGCTTCAATTCCATTCGTGACCAAGTCCAAGTGGGAGACATAGAGATTTGCAAGATACATACGGATCTGAATGTTGCAGATCCGTTGACTAAGCCTCTCTCATGAGCAAAACATGATCAGCACCAAGACTCCATGGGTGTTAGAATCATTACTATGTTTTCTAGATTATTGACTCTAGTGCAAGTGAGAGACTGAAGGAAATATGCCCTAGAGGCAATAATAAAGTTATTATTTATTTCCTCATATCATGATAAATGTTTATTATTCATGCTAGAATTGTATTAACCGGAAGCATGATACATGTGTGAATACATAGACAAAACTATAGTCACTAGTATGCCTCTACTTGACTAGCTCATTGATCAAAGATGGTTATGTTTCCAAACTATAGACATGTGTTGTCATTTGATTAGTGGGATCACATCATTAGGAGAATGATGTGATTGACATGACCCATTCCGTTAGCCTAGCACTTGATCGTTTAGTATACTGCTATTGCTTTCTTCATGAGTTATACAAAGTTCACGCAACTATGAGATTGTGCAACTCCGTTTACGGAAGAATACTTTGTGTGCTACCAAAGCGTCACAACGAATCGGGTGATTATAAAGGTGCTCTATAGGTGTTTCCGAAGGTACATGTTGGGTTGGCATAATTCAAGATTAGGTTTTGTCACTACGATTGTCGGAGAGGTATCTCTGGGCCCTCTCGGTAATACTCAGCGCCTAAGCCTTGCAAGCATTATGACTAATGTGTTAGTTATGAGATGATGTATTACAGAACGAGTAAAGAGACTTGCCGGTAACGATATTGAACTAGGTATTGGATACCGACGATCAAATCTCGGGCAAGTAACATACCGATGACAAAGGGAACAACGTATGTTGTTATGCAGTTTGACCGATAAAGATCTTCGTAGAATATGTAGGAACCAATATGGGCATCCAGGTCCCGCTATTGGTTATTGACCGAGAATGGTTCTAGGTCATGTCTACATAGTTCTCGAACCCGTAGGGTCCGCACGCTTAACGTTATGATGACAGTTTTATTATGAGTTTATAAGTTTTGATGTACGAAGTTTGTTGAGTCCGGATGTGATCTCGGACATGACGAGGAGTCTCGAAATGGTCGAGACATAAAGATTGATATATTGGAAGCCTATATTTGGACATCGGAATCGTTCCGGGTGAAATCGGCATTTTACCGGAGTACCGTTAGGTTACCGGAACCCCCCGGGGGGTTAATGGGCCTACATGGGCCACGAGGGAGAAGAGGGAAGGAGCCAGGAGGGGGCCGCGCGCCCCTCCTCCTCCTAGTCCGAATAGGACAAGGGAAGGGGGGCGGCGCCCCCCTTTCCTTCCCCTCTTCCTCCTCTTTCCCCCCTTCTCCTACTCCTACTTGGAAAGAAGGGAGTCCTACTCCCGCTCCCCCCTTGGCGTGCCCTCCTTGGCCGGCCGCCTCCTCCCCCCTGGCTCCTTTCTATCTACAGGGGGGGCACCCCATAGACACACAAGTTGATCTATGGATCGTTCCTTTGCCGTGTGCGGTGCCCCCCTCCACCATATTCCACCTCGGTCATATCATCGCGGAGTTTAGGCAAAGCCCTGCGCCAGTAGAACATCATCATCGTCACCATGCCGTCGTGCTGAAGGAACTCATCTCCGGAACTCGGCTGGATCGGAGGCCGGAGATCGTCATCGAGCTGAACGTGTGCTGAACTCGGAGGCTCCGTACGTTCGGTGCTTGGATCAGTCGGATCATGAAGACGTACGACTACACCAACCGTGTTGTGTTAACGCTTCCGCTTACGGTCTACGAGGGTACGTGGACGAACACTCTCCCCTCTCGTTGCTATGTCATCACCATGATCTTGCATGTGCGTAGGAATTTTTTTGAAATTACTACGTTCACCAACAGCATTGTGCTCGTCGCCTTCCTCCCGCCCATGTGCTCGTCCCCGTTCGCCAACAGCCCTCGCATGAGCTGTGTCTTCTTCTCCCCCTCTCACTGACGCCGTTCGTTGCCGGGCGCCGTGGCCAGGTGTCCACTGCGTGGAGCGCGAACCCTTCTCGACGCTCGGCTATAAATAGGGCCATCCCCAGCCTCCTCGAGCACCATCCACCACTCCCACACACTCCACAAGCACATAGAAAGCCGTAGCCCGACCAGGAAGGTCGCGGGCTGCTGTCCCCAAGCTTGAGCTCGCCGGCGATCCCCTCGGGTCGTCTCCGCAGCTCCAGCCCCTCCCAGGTCAGGGCAACCATTCCAGGGCTCCCGCCACTGTTCGGTGGTGCCGTTCCACCTAGTTGGAACCCCTGGAGTCGCCTCTGGTCGCTGTCTTCTTCGTCTCCGGCGACCTCCGCTCTCTGCCTCCGCTGGAGAGGCTGATTCCGGTGCCGTCCGACCACCCCTAGCTACTCTACGGGTACAGGCAGGTGCGCCTCCTTATCCTCTCTTGATCCCTCCCTCTCGTTTTGGCCAAGGAGCCCTCGTCGCCGGCGTGCGCTCCGGCGAAGCCGCGCCGTTTTCTGTTCCCCTCTCCCCCTCCACCTCACCTGACTAGCGGGGCCCGCTAGTCAGCCACTCAGTACACACGCGAAGCGGTACGAGTGGTGGCGCCCCGAGGCTTTACGCCTTCGACGTCACCCCCCCTCAGTCTGTTTATTTAAAATTCAAATTTTAATTTAATCCAGAGAACTTCAAACAACCACAACTTTCTAACCATAAGTCCAAATGAATTGATTCTTTTTGCATTGTGTTCTTTGTCCAAAAATCTAGTAGCTCACCAAAGATGGGATTTTTCCCTGCTGTCTAGATTTTTTGGTGAATTTGAGTAGGTTTCTTGATGATTTCTTTTTGTGTTTTTAAATATTTTCAGAGGGTGAGGCTTGTCTTGAGGATCACCAGGAGGCTTGTGAACCTCATCTGCACTAGGGCAAGCCACATCAACATTTTCATGGTGCCATTACAATATTTGTGATTTTCTACTTGAACAAATGATTTAATCCATGCATCTAAATCATTATTATGCTATTTATATTTTGTTAATTGCTTGTTCTAGTTAATATGCTTGATTTACAGAAAGTTTGAAGTTAACTTAGTTGGTAAAGAAACTAGGATTTATTTTTGGGTGATTAAAGAATGATATGGTTATGGATATAAATAATTAATGGAGTTATTTTCTTGCATGAGTAAAAATGGTAAAATTTGCTAGAAAAGATTCTGTTAAAGTGAGGTTTAATCTTAACCAGAGAACTGTCATGAGATGTTGATGTTGATGCTTAGCGTAGATATAGTTGACTCAGTCATTTCTGTTGATATGTGATGCATATGTTAGTGTTGCATGTCATGGCATTATGATGCCGGTTATTTTCACTTTAAGTTGAACCTAATAATAAATCAACTTGGATGTATTGTTGACCGGGTCATGGTGCCATTGAATCGAGTTTTTCCCGGTGCAACCACATTTGCCTTTATGGGAAGGCCTTTATTCGGTCCATTGTCATGCCTCTGGTCGGTGCCTCCAACTAGGGAAGGTTATGGCCGTGCGATACCCTGGCCCGGTAAGCAGACATAACCTTGTGTGCCCGTTGTTGAGTTTATGGTACCGGGTCCCCGTGTGGGATCGTTTATGTTTTGGCCACGACGGTGGTCGTTGTGTCTTTGGTAGACACGGGGCCACCCAAGACTAGCCCGATGGGGAGTGAGTTGGAGTGGCCGGGAGAGTGTCATGGCAATGGAGGGGTTTCGTCGGAATGCCATTGGTCCACCCGAATGGGAGTGCGAGGCCATGGGTTCCGTGGTGTGGGTACAGTGCGCTACCTCTGTAGAGTGTATTAATCTATCGAGAGCCGAGTCCACGGTTATGGACACGCTTGAAAGTAGGTCACACCATGGGTCAACTTTTAAATAAATCTTGCACACTAAGTTATGAACTTGCACTGTTGTTGATGGCGGGAAGGCCATCTTATTGTTTTGGACCAAGTGTTGGTCGTGGTTGTGATCGCCGGAAGGATCACGGTTTAAGACCAAGTATTGGTCGTGGTTGTGATCGCACGAGATGACTCTGGTTGGTACCTTGAGGTTGGTACGTTTGTGATCCAAGAGCGATCACGGTTGGTAAGCTAGTTCGAGGGACTTTTATCGCAAGAGCATGATCAGAGCATGTTGGATATATATATACAGACGGTCTATTCTGCTAATATTAGCAGAATAACCATTCTGCACACCACTTCCGCACTGCATGCTGAACGCAAGTGCACGTCATTCTTTGAACCAAGTGTGCTGGAGTACTCACACGAGTGAACTTCTCGTCAAAAAAAAAAACTGCACGCGTTATTTTTTTGGTACTATTTTCGCTCTAGTTTTTTAACCGTTTGTCGGAATGAGGCATGTAATATACCGTTGAAAAGCTATGGATTAGGCGCAACTTCGACATGTTGAACATTTTTCGAGACTCCACACGGTTTAAGAGCAGTTTTGAAAATGGTGCGGCCTACGACGAGTGACAGCGAGCGTTTTTTCGCGTTTTTTCCTAAACCGCTTGTCGGAATGAAGAAAATGATACGCCGTTGGATAGCTATAGTCGAGGCGCATCTTTTTCGTATATAAATTTTTCTCTAATTCCTTACGGTTTAAGAGCAGTTTCAAATTTACTAAATCGCGGACTTCTATTTTTCAAAAAATTTCAAATTTTTGGTACTGTTTTCGCTCCAGTTTTTGAACTGTTTGTCGAAACGAGGCGTGCGACATGCCGTTGGAAAGCTACGAACGAGGCGCAACTTTCATATGTTGAAATATTTTTGAAATTCCTTACGGTTTTATGTTAATTTTGAAAATCGTGCGGCGGAAGACAAGTGGCAGCGGCCGTTTTTGGCGAAATTTTTGCAAACCGCTGGTCGGAATGATTCAAACGATACGCCATTGGAAAGGTATCGACGATACACAACTCTTTGATGTAGAACACTCTCTCTAGTTCTTTACGGTTTAAGAGGACTTTCGAATTTACCGAAATGCGAACACTCGGTTTTTCGCGACACCCAAATCAACGTGGGTACTTCATCCGACTGAAAACCGCACTGCAACGGACGAAAAACCGCATTGCATCACACGGGTAAGAGAACTGCATGGTTTTATTTTATTCAAACATAATTTCTTCAAGAACAAGAAAGTAGAGTGCACTTCACATCGGGTGTAAATGAACCACAACACTACCAAAAAGTGAACCACATTACTTTTCTTCGCTTCCTTAACAATGTTTTTGCACTTACGGGATGAACAACATCATACGGCCGATCGCACTGCTCGAGACTGAAAACCGCACTACATCTGACGGGCAAGCGAGTTGCATATTTTTTTTGTTGGACGTAATTTTTCTCAGGCGAGGAAGTGGTCCGCACTGCACACCGGGCGTAAGTGTACCGCAAACGTATGGAGAAGTGAACCGCATTACTTTTTTTGTCGTTTCGATAACAACTTCTTTTCTTTTGCACTTATGAAATGAACATCATCAGACGGCCATCTGCACTGCTTCATATGGAAAACCACACTGCATTAGATTGGCAAGCAAACTTCATTGTTTTTATGCATTTTATATTAAATGGAGTGGACAGAAAATCTCTTTTTAAACCAATCTACATCCATTTTAAACCAATGTGACTTCCGTGGATATACTGATTTCCAAAACGAAGTGCTTTTTTAAACCAATCTACATCCATTTTAAACTAATGTGACTTTCGTGGATATACTGATTTCCAAAACGAAGTGCTTTTTTAAAACCAACCTACATCCATTTTTACTACTCTTTTCACTCTGCATTTCTCAAAACAACAAAATGAAACTTGAATGAAGATCGATGTTCTCTTCTTTTTCTTACTAAGCGCACTGCAAATGATTTTCCAGAAGAAAATATAAACATGAGTGAACTTCAAATGAACATCCCGAGAAATAAATTAACGTTTTTGTCGATCAGCTGGCCTTGCTGCCTGCATGCCGCTAGCTCATGAACTACAACACGAAGCTCAAGAATAGACAAAAACTAGTAGCAATCTGGGCTGAAATTATCCACCCCAAAAATGAATAAGTGAACAAAAAGCGTACATTAAATCCGCCAACTTGTCCTACATACACGTGCTTGCCGGACTGCATAGCCACGTTGCACCACCGTCCTTGGTCGCTGTCACCTACCAGAACCATGAGCTTGGATCAACAATAGAGAGGATCTCAAGCCACAAAAGAGGCGTAGGGTGGCGCCGGGTGACGGCTTACCTTGGTCCTCCCACTCGATCCAAAATTAGAAGGATCGATGAACTCCAACGGGACCACCCGAAATCAATAAATTAGTGGTCCGCGGCAGTGAGCTGCATGGCCACGCGCCACCCAACCGCATCACGCGGCGCACTGCTCGGTAGATCCTAATGCACTACAATGCCACGGCAAGAATCTCGTCAACCCCCACATCACCTGAAGTGGTTTTGGACGGTGACCCACGTGACGGAGGCACACGAGGCAGGTGGTGGTGGGGTGAGGCACCGCTGTGGTCCGGGTCGTCCCCATGGTCGCCGACCAGATCTTGGGATGAGGCAGGTGGTGGGTGCAGGTGGGTCGTGGTGGTGGTCGCCGGCCAAATCGCGATAGAGGAAGGTGGAAGATGGTAGGTTTGGGGGGAAGGGGATTGGAGGTGGAGGGCAAGGCTGATCGTCAGGGGGGAACGAGCTGCGATGAGCCGACCGGCGGACCACGATGTCCAACATGCGGTGGCGCACATGCCCCTCCTCCTGCCACCCGCGAGACAAAGCCAGCATTGAAGCTAGAGAACCTCGGATCCGGCCCGGTTGGGGCGGATCTAAACCATCGGCGGTGAGGAAGCGATGTGTGTGCGCCGTGGGGCACGGACGACGGGCGCGAGGACTTGGAGGCGACGGAGTTGCGGTGTCGGTGTGGTAGGGCCGTGGCGCGGCCGGGGAGGAGCCAGGATCCGTGGCGGATCCAACGACGGGGCGTTGCGAGGGCATCGCCGTGGCCCTGGATCCGATGGTGGGAGGACACCGCGGCCTGGATCCGATGGCGGATGGTGCTTGGAGGTGTCCCAGGGGGCACGAGGACCAACGCGGCTTGCCGGAGGAGGGAGGAAGGTCACGGCGGGGCTGTGGCAGTTCAGCGTGGGATGGGCAGGACGGGTGGAAGGTGGAGGGAGGTGGGGCGGATCGGGGATGGGCGGTGGGGGGCGTATGGGGTGGTTGGGTGGGAAGAGGAGGAAGAAGGTGCGGTGGGGGATTTTTTGATGGCTTTTTTATGCGTGCAGTTCGCCCCGGAGTTTTGACGCAGAGGGCAAGTGTTAGCATAATAAGCGGGTGTTAGCAGAATAAGGTCTTAAGGGGGTGTTATCATAATAGACCCACCCTATATATATATTGTTGCATTATTATGAATTGGTTAATTATCATGATATTGTTTGTCATTATGTTTATGCTTGCTGTGAGCTTGCAAGTACATTCAATGTACTGACCTGGCGTGTCATGCCACATTTTAGGAAAGTCTCGTTGAAAAGGAGTGGTGTCCGAGTCTAGATCGTGTCCACATCGGTGTCCCTATGCTATGGAGTTTCTGCTACAACGTTGTTCTGCTGCCGCGTAGTTGTCATGATCAAGGCCCCTTTATGTTCACTAAATAATGTACATATTGTTCAGTCGCACCGTGTGTGCCGCTTGGCCTCGCCAACTGTTGTAATATAAACTTTGATTCGCTAGCATCAATAAAGCGGTTGTTTTCTGTACCAAGATGTTGTGTGTTGCCAGAAGACAAGGTCTCTGGGCTGGCAATGCATGGTAAACCGGTTGCTCTGAGCCGGGGTGCCACAACGCTTGGTATCAGAGCCGCGCTGACTATAGGCCACGCTAGACTACGACGTGTTAACTGGATGTTAGATACGAGTTTAAGTTGAGTGCCGGTAGCATTTGTAGCTGGTTGTTGCATTGCATGCACTTGTTTTTATGCTAACCTGCTAATGGTTGTGAGTGTAGATGGATACGGTGTCGTATCCGTGCCAGTTGCAGCTGATGCCATACACGTTGCCGCATCTCCTTTGTAACGTGTGGTGTCGGCTGTACCCCCTCGGTGACGGCCCAGCCTACCGTGTGTACCGGGAGCGTCTAGCAGACTAAGTGTATGAGTATCAAGCCATGGTTACTCTTCGCACCAGTTCCGATTCCAACACTTACACTCGTACCTCTTAGAGCGGTTATGCTTCTACCGCTTCTCAGGCTATCCAGTTCGCTGCATTCGAGGTCCTTGTTGAGCTTCGTTACAACGAGGTCCGGATGCAGAACCACCCAGGTTTCTACTACTATCCTTCTCTGTACGACAATGGTCATGTCCGTTTCCCTATCATTGATCCGGATTCTGATAGTGTTGCTAGCCACCTTTCTCGCTATATCACTGCTAGCTATCTTATGATCCACGAGCTGGCTCGAGAGCTGACTCGTTCCCGTAATGCTTTAGCCTCTACTAGATCCGTCACTGCTCCAGCATCTATGGGATTTACTCCTTATATTCCAGCCAGTTCTACTTCCCCTGTTTCACCGGTTACTCCTCCGAGTAGCTCGGGCACCGCGACCATGAGTCCTCTCAGTGCTCCTGCTGAGTGGGTTTCACTTCTCACTACTCCTGCAGCCCCGATGCTTCACCCTACACCTGCCCCGGAGGGAGAGCCCTCGAGGCAGCGTCGTCATGTTACCTTTAACCTGGAGGTCTCAGTTAACCATGTCAGTTCAGGATCCGAGTCCGCTTCAGGAGAGGACCCCGCAGCACCAGCAGAGAAGTAGACTTCTGAGTATTCACAGTCGTCAGGATGGTGTACGAGTGTAGTCGTACGAGTCATGAGGTTTCGTTTCATGTATGAGAGTAGTTGAACCTGCCATGTTGTTTATCTTTCATGTATGAGTCTATGTATAATTATGTTGGAACTCTATTTTATTCACGGTATTTTCTTTGTTGTTTCGGTTTTTCTCAGGCTTTTGTTGCTGGCTTTCCCCAATTTATTTTGAATCTTTCTCATCTCGGTTGAGTTGCCTTGGGAAAAATCACAATAAGATGACGTGGGGAGGCAGCAATAGCAACGTTCGCGAGGGTTCTCCTGTTCGTCGTTCCGCATGACAGGCAGGACACTGCCTCGAGCCGTATGTTCCACCACCGCCTCCACCGCCAAATTCGCCCTCCACCGAGCAAATTCTGCGTATGTTTGAGGAAAGACGGAATAATGATCTGATTGAAATATTAAGAAGTGTTCAAGCTATTGTTGGACATAATGGAAATCAGAACGGTCATCATTCCAAGCTATCAGATTTTCAAAGGACCAAGCCTCCCAGTTTCAGTCAGGTTATTGACCCCTTGTATGCAAACGATTGGTTGGGAACTATTGAGAAGAAGCTTGAGATTGCTCGTACTGAAGAAGGAGATAAGGTTCCTTTTGCAACTCATTATCTTGAAGGCGCTACTGCCATATGGTGGGAAAATGAAAAAGCCATGTAGCCTGCTGATGAAGAAATCACCTGGTCAAAATTCAAGGAACGATTCCAAAAATATCATATCCCTACTGGAATTATGAAGACTAAACAGCGTGAATTTCTCGCGCTCCTCCAAGGAAATCAGTCTGTGGGTGAATATTTGCAAAAATTCAATCATCTGTCGCGTTACTCCCTATATGACGTGGCCACTGAAGAAAGAAAGATTGATAGATTTCTTGGTGGATTAAACCCGCAACTTCGGTATACTCTCAGTATGTTTGATTTCCCAGATTTCCAAACTCTGGTGAACAAGGCTTTCATTGCTGAAAGGGAACACAAGCTTGTATCGGATAATAGGTCTGCTAACAATGACCACAAGCGCAAGTTTGAGCCAAGGAAGGAAGCACAACCCATGTAAAAGGCTTGTACTTGGCAGCAGACTCAGGTGGAATACATGCCCAATTGGCAACAGAATGTTAACAAGACCACCACTCAAGTCAAGAATGTCGTGACCAACTCGTACAACAAGTCAATTTTATGGAATCATGCCCGAACCAGCAAAACATCACTAGGCACGTGCATCACCTCTCCGCCGATGAAGCCCAAGAGAACCCCGAAGTCGTCATTGGTATGTTTTCTGTTAATAACATACCTGCAGTGATTTTATTTGACTCTGGGGCTTCTCACTCTTTTATTTCTCGGAGTTTTGTTGCCCAAAACAAATTTCCTTGTTCGTTTTGGGCAAGAATATGCTGGTACAAACCCCGGGATCCTTAATCCAGAGCAATCTGGTCTGCCATAATCTGGAAGTCAATATCAACGGAGTCTGTTTTCCAACTTCTTTGATAATTATTGAGTCTGCTAATTTGGATGTTATCTTGCGTATGAATTAGCTGACTCAATATCAAGTATGCATAAATTGTGCTACCCGGGAAGTCACTTTGACCAGTCAGGAGGGACAGAGTACAAAATTCTATGCTCGCAGAAGCATACCCAAGAAAGAATTGGTCTTCACCGCTGTGGCTGAATTTGAATTAATTCCTATGGTCAAGAACTGCCAGGCATGCCACCAGATCGAGAGCTCGAGTTTGCAATAGATCTTGTGCCCGGAACCGCACCGTTATACAAGAAGTATGACCGGATGCCCTCATCAGAATTAGTGGAGTTAAAGAAACAGCTTGATGAAATGCTCCAGAAAGGATATATCCGTCCCAGCTCTTCACCATGGGGATTACCTGCTATCTTCGTGGACAAAAAGGATGGCAGCCTCCTTGTGTGTGGATTACCGTCAGCTGAATGATGTCACAATCAAAAACAAATATCCACTGCCAAGGATTGATGACTTGTTTGATCATCTCAGTGGGGCCAAGGTATTCTCCAAGATTGATTTACGGACTGGATACCATCAGCTCAAGATTAAAAAGGAAGATATCCCTAAGACTGCATTCACCACTCGATACGGTCTTTATGATTATACAGTTATGTCCTTTGATCTCACCAACGCCCCTGCCTTCTTCATGCATATGATGAACAAAGTATTCATGGACTTCCTCAATAAGTTCGTGGTAGTCTTCATCGATGACATACTTATTTACTCAAGAAGTGAAGAAGAGCACAAAGAACACCTCCGAGCAGTATTACAGCGACTCCGCGAACATCAGATATATGCCAAATTCAGTAAATGTGAGTTTTGGCTCAAGCAAGTTGGATTTCTTGGACATGTGCTATCTGCTGAAGGTATAGCAGTGGACCCAAGCAAAGTAAAGGATGTGCTCGATTGGTTGCCGCCCACAATCGTATCTCAGATTGTCGGTGTACAAAAGTAGGGGCTCTCCTTTTGACCCCTTTACTTGTGCACGGGCAGTCGGAGCCACGCGCCATGACCACACATGGCAGGGCAAAGGAGGGAAGCCAGAGAGAAGCCGAAGGCTCGAGACAAACAAGGCAACATCAAGGACCAAGGCCATAAAGTGCGGACGGGCGAAGCAGGTTTCCCCGGCAAGGCCCTTGCTGGGGCAGCCTCTGCAGCCCCGGCAAGCCCCTTGCCGGGGCAACTCGCCCACACCAGCGGAGTGAGCCACCCTCGAGCCCACGGTTTCCAATATCAATAACCACGTTGGGCCAGGGCTCGGGAGGCACCCCCATGGTGGCATGCAGATCTTTGTGAAGACAAAGAATATCCAAGATCAGATGAGGATTGGAGGGCAGTACTCCCCATCAAAGATCCTTACCGAAGAAACCCACAAGACCCCTGGCAAGATCCTTGCCGGGGACACCAGCGCGCCACGGCAAGACCCTTGCCGGGCCACCCGAGAAGACCCTTGCCAGAGGCGACGGTAGGGCCACTTCAAGGCCCGCACCAACTCCCGCCGCCGTTCGCATGTAGCTGCCAGCCCAACCAGCTGGATAGGCACCTGCGTGGCAACATGCAGCTTCCAGGCCAACTCAGCACACACCCGCGTGGCAGCATGCAGATCTTCGTGGAGGCTCCACCACCGTGCCACCTCAGCTGCTTGCCTGCCTACATGGCACCGCATGCATTGCTGGCCAGGGCGCGTGTCGAAGCGAGGGGGAGCGGCGACGGACGGGACGGGCCTCGCTCCCATCCCCGATAAAGTGAAGGGACACCTAAGCCATGCATTAAATGCGTCTTGTCCTGTAATACGAGCGATGAGCTCGCGGCACTGTAGGCTCTTTCCACCTCCTGTGTGCCACTGTGGCAGCCCCTTCCGCCTAAAAAAGGAGTCCCATGGCATATAGGAAAATGATTCGGCTCTTTTGAACCACGCAACATCCATAGCTAGTTCGAGCGCTCAAGAACACTCAATACATCCACCAAGTAGGACTAGGGTTTTACGCATCCTCGCGGCCCGAACCTGGGTAAACGACCCTTGTGCCAATTGCTAATCCTGCTCTTCTCACAACCCCGCGCCCCGCAACCGTAGTAGGGATTCTTGTGATCCCATAGGTGTCGTTTCCCACCGACATCTTTGGCGCGCCAGGTAGGGGGCACAATTGTGAGAATCTGGTCTAGTAGTTGGCCTAGCTGTTCTTCATCGCCATGGCTCCTAAGAGGAAGATGACCATGGCGATCGGTTCGTCCGGGACCGGATTGCCAGTACCGGTGCGGACCAGTAGCGGGCCAGTCGCGGAGAGAACCCGTGGCGCGGCCCGCGAACATCCACATCACCCTGGCAGTCCAGGGCTGGTGAGCGGCGTCGTTCGTATGCCAGGCGACAAGCCGCGTATCGCGGGCTCCGGAGACGGAGTTGGCCCCCCCGCAGGCGGCACGGGGCCCTCCTGGGGTGCCGTCGTGCCGCCAGACAGTGGCGCGGCGGCCTTCAAGACGCCAACACTGGCACCCACGTCGCGCTCTTCTCAGGTTGTGCGCAATGAGCAGCGCCACCCTGCTGGTGACCCTGCGCGCCGCCCTGGAAAGAGTCCCGTGCGCCCATCACATGATGCGGAGGGCCAACATGCACGCCAAGGTGCTGACGGGGCTGGCAAACGGCTGCGGGGCCGTGACGTGGCTCCCTCTAATGCGGTTAGTGAAGCAAATATGCCCTAGAGGCAATAATAAATTTATTATTTATTTCCTCATATCATGATAAATGTTTATTATTCATGCTAGAATTGTATTAACCGGAAACATGATACATGTGTGAATACATAGACAAAACTATAGTCACTAGTATGCCTCTACTTGACTAGCTCATTGATCAAAGATGGTTATGTTTCCTAACCATAGACATGTGTTGTCATTTGATTAGTGGGATCACATCATTAGGAGAACGATGTGATTGACATGACCCATTCCGTTAGCCTAGCACTTGATCATTTAGTATACTGCTATTGCTTTCTTCATGACTTATACAAAGTTCCTGCAACTATGAGATTGTGCAACTCCCGTTTACCGGAAGAATACTTTGTGTGCTACCAAACGTCACAACGTAACTGGGTGATTATAAAGGTGCTCTATAGGTGTTTCCGAAGGTACATGTTGGGTTGGCATAATTCAATATTAGGTTTTGTCACTCCGATTGTCGGAGAGGTATCTCTGGGCCCTCTCGGTAATATTCATCACCTAAGCCTTGCAAGCATTATAACTAATGAGTTAGTTATGAGATGATGTATTACAGAACGAGTAAAGAGACTTGCCGGTAATGATATTGAACTAGGTATTGGATACCGACGATCAAATCTCGGGCAAGTAACATACCGATGACAAAGGGAACAACGTATGTTGTTATGCGGTTCGACCGATAAAGATCTTCGTAGAATATGTAGGAACCAATATGGGCATCGAGGTCCCGCTATTGGTTATTGACCAAGAATGGTTCTAGGTCATGTCTACATAGTTCTCGGACCCGTTAGGGTCCGCACGCTTAACGTTTCGATGACAGTTTTATTATGAGTTCATAAGTTTTGATATACCGAAGTTTGTTCGGAGTCCCGGATGTGATCACGGACATGACGAGGAGTCTCGAAATGGTCGAGACATAAAGATTGATATATTCGAAGCCTATGTTTGGACATCGGAATAGTTCCGGGTGAAATCGGCATTTCTGAGAGTCTTGGGAGGTTACGGAACCCCTCGGGGGTTATTGGGCCTACATGGGCCTCGAGGAGAAGAGGAAGGAGGCAAGAGGGGAGACGCGCCCTCCCTTCCTAGTTCGAATAGGACAAGGGAAGGGGCGGCGCCCCCTTCCTTCCCTCTTCCTCCTCTTTCCCCTTCTCCTACTCCTACTAGGAAAGAGGAGTCCTACTCCCGTGCGGAGTAGGACTCCCCCTTGGCGCGCCCTCCTTGGCGGCCTCCTCCCCTGGCTCCTTTATATACAGGCGGGGGCACCCCATAGACACAAGTTGATCTACGGATCGTTCCTTAGCCGTGTGCGGTGCCCCTTCCACCATATTCCACCTCGGTCATATCGTCGCAGAGTTTAGGCGAAGCCTGCGATGTAGAACATCATCATCGTCACCACGCCGTCGTCTTGTGGAACTCATCTCCGGAGCTCTGCTGGATCGGAGGCGGAGATCGTCATCGAGCTGAGCGTGTCTGAACTCGGAGGCTCCGTGACGTTCGGTGCTTGGATCGGTCGGATCGTGAAGGCGTCGACTACATCAACAGCGTTGTGCTAACGCTTCGCTTCGATCTCACGAGTGCGTGGGCGAATACTCTCCCTCTCGTTGCTATACCATCACCATGATCTTGCGTGTGCGTAGGAATTTTTTGAAATTACTCGTTCCCCAATGATGGCATCCGAGCCTAGGTTTTATGCGTTGATGTTATATGCACGAGTAGAACACAAGTGAGTTGTGGGCGATACAAGTCATCTTGCTTACTAGCATGTCATACTTTGGTTGGCGGTATTGTGAGATGAAGCGGCCGGACCGACATTACGCAGACGCTTACGCAAGACTGGTTTCACCGTTCGAGCACTCGTGCTTAAAGGTGGCTGGCGGGTGTCATCTCTCTCACTTTAGCTGAATCGAGTGTGGCTACACCCGGTCCTTGCGAAGGTTAAAACATCACCAACTTGACGAACTATCGTTGTGGTTTTGATCGCGAGGTAAACGGTTCTTGCTAAGCACGTAGCAGCCACGTAAAATTTGCAACAACAAAGTAGAGGGCGTCTAACTTGTTTTTGCGGGGCATGTTGTGATGTGATATGGTCAAAGCGTGATGCTATATTTTATTCTATGAGATGATCATGTTTTGTAACGAAGTTATCGGCAGCTGGCAGAGCCATATGGTTGTCGCTTTATTGTATGAAATGCAACGCATACAGTAATTGCTTTACTTTATCACTAAGCGGTAGCGATAGTCGTACAAGCAATAGATGGCGTAACGACAACGATGCTACGACGGAGATCAAGGTGTCGCGCCGGTGGCGATGGTGATCACGGCGGTGCTTGGAGATGGAATCACAAGCACAAGATGATGATGGCCATATCATATCACTTATATTGATTGCATGTGATGTTTATCCTTTATGCATCTTATCTTGCTTTGATTGACGGTAGCATTTTAAGATGATCTCTCACTAAAATTATCAAGAAGTGTTCTCCTGAGTATGCACCGTTGCCAAAGTTAAATCGTGCCCGGACACCACGTGATGATCGGGTGTGATAAGCTCTACGTCCATCTACAACGGGTGCAAGCCAGTTTTGCACAAGCGGAATACTCAGGTTAAACTTGACGGGCCTACCATATGCAGATATGGCCTCGGAACACGGAGACCGAAAGGTCGAGCGTGAATCATATAGTAGATATGATCAACATAGTGATGTTCACCATTGAAAACTACTCCATCTCACGTGATGATCGGTTATGGTTTAGTTGATTTGGATCACGTGATCACTTAGATGACTAGAGAGATGTTTGTCTAAGTGGGAGTTCTTAAGTATTATGATTAATAGAACTTAAATTTATCATGAACTTAGTACCTGATAGTATCTTGCTTGTCTATGTTTGTTTGTAGATAGATGGCTCGTCTTTGTTGTTCCGTTGAATTTTAATGCGTTCCTTGAAAGCAAAGTTGAAAGATGATGGTAGCAATTACGGATTGGGTCCATAACACGAGGATTATCCTCATTCTTTGCCTGAAAAGTTACGTCTGGAAGCACCGCTGGGTGCGAACTGCTTGCTTGATGCAACTGGAGCGACATTAAGAACGTCTGGCGAGCAAAGCGATGACTACTCTATAGTTCGATGTGCCATGCTTTACGGCTTAGAACCGGGTCTTCAACGGCGTTTTGAGCGTCATGGAGCATATGAGATGTTCCAGAGTTGAAGTTAATATTTCAAGCAAATGCCGGATTGAGAGATATGAAGTCTCCAATAAGTTCTATAGCTGCAAGATGGAGGAGAATAGTTACGTCGGTGAACACATACTCGAATGTGCGGGTATAATAATCACTTGATTCAAGCGGGAGTTAATCTTCACGATGATAGTGTCATTGATGAATTCTCCAATCACGCCACCAAGCTACAAGAGCTTTGTGATGAACTATAATATGCAAGGGATGAACAAGACTATTCGAGCTCCTCATAGCGCTAAAAGCTGCGGAGGTAGAAATCAAGAAGGAGCATCAAGTGTTGATGGTCAACAAGACCACTAGTTTCAAGAAAAAGGGAAAAGGGAAGAAGAAGGGAACTTCAAAAGAGCGGCAAGCAAGTTCTTTGCTCAAGAGAAGAAACCCAAGTCTGGACCTAAGCACTGGCCGAGTGCTTCTCTGCAAGCGGTAGTCCTTTGGAGCGGAACTGCCCCAAGTATTTGGCGGATAAGAAGGATGGGAAAGTGAACAAAGGTATATGTGATATACATGTTATTGATGTGTACCTAACTAGAGCTCGTAGTAGCTTTTGGGTATTTGATCTTGGTTACATTGCTAATATTTGCAACTCGAAACAGGGACTACGGAATAAGCGAGCACTGACCAAGGACGAGGTGACGATGCGCGTGGGAAACAATTCCAAAGTCGATGTGATCGCGGTTGGCACGCTACTACCTTCGGGATTAGTTTTAGACCTAAATAATTGTTATTTGGTGCCAGCGTTGAGCATGAACATTATATCTGGATCTTGTTTAATGCGAGACGGTTATTCATTTAAATCAGAGAATAATGGTTGTTCTATTTATATGAGTAATATCTTTTATGGTCATGCACCCTTGAAGAGTGGTCTATTTTTATTGAATCTCGATAGTAGTGATACACATATTCATAATGTTGAAGCCAAAAGATACAGAGTTGATAATGATAGTGCAACATATTTGTGGCTTGCCGTTTAGGTCATATCGATTGTAAAGTGCATGAAGAAACTCCATCTTGATGGACTTGGAATCACTTGATTATGAATCACTTGGTACTTGCGAACCGTGCCTCATGGGCAAGATGACTAAAACACCGTTCTCGATTACTATGGAGAGAGCAAACAGATTTGTTGGAAATCATACATACTGAGATGTATGTGGTCCGATGAATGTTGAGGCTCGTGGCGGATATCGTTATTTTCTCACCTTCACAGATGATTTAAGCGAGATATGGGTATATCTACTTAATGAAGCACAAGTCTGAAACATTTGAAAAGTTCAAAGAATTTGAGTGAAGTGGAAAATCATCATAACAAGAAAATAAAGTTTCTACGATCGATCGTGGAGGAGAATATTTGAGTTCTGAGTTTGGTTTACATTTGAAACAATGCGGAATAGTTTCACAACTCACGCCACGGAACACCACAGCGAAATGGTGTGTCGAGCGTTATGTCGTACTTTACTTGATATGGTGCGATCTATGATGTCTCTTCTTGATTTACCGCTATCGTTTTGGGGTTATGCTTTAGAGGCGGCCGCATTCACGTTAAATAGGGCACCATCAAAATCCGTTGAGACGACGCCTTATGAACTGTGGTTTGGCAAGAAACCAAAGTTGTCATTTCTTAAAGTTTGGGGCTGCGATGCTTATGTGAAGAAACTTCAACAAGATAAGCTTGAACCCAAATCTGAGAAATGTGTCTTCATAGGATACCCAAAAGAGACTGTTGGGTACACCTTCTATCACAGATCCGAAGGCAAGACATTCGTTGCTAAGAATGGTTCCTTTCTAGAGAAGGAGTTTCTCTCGAAAGAAGTGAGTGGGAGGAAAGTAGAACTTGATGAGATAACTGTATCTACTCCCTTATTGGAAAGTAGTTCATCACGAGAACCGGTTCCTGTGACGACTACACCAATTAGTGAGGAAGCTAATGATATTGATCATGAAACTTGAGATCAAGTTTCTGCTGAACCTCGTGGGTCTACGAGTAAGATCCGCACTGAGTGGTGCGGTAATCCTATTCGGAAGTCATGTTACTTGACCATGATGAACCTACGAACTATGAGGAAGCGATGATGAGCCAGATTCACAAAATGGCTAGAGGCCATGAAATCGAGATGGGATCCATGTATGAAAACAAAGTATGGACTTTGGTTGACTTGCTCGATGATCGGCAAGCCATTGAGAATAAATGGATCTTTAAGAAGAAGACTGACGCTGATGGTAATGTAACTGTCTATAAAGCTCGACTTGTTGCAAAAGCTTTTCGACAAGTTCAAGGGGTTGACTACGATGAGAATTTCTCACCCGTAGCGATGCTTAAGTCTGTCTGAATCATGTTAGCTATTGCTGCATTTCATGATTATGAAATTTGGCAAATGGATGTCAAGACTGCATTCTTGAATGTTTTTCTAGAAGAAGAGTTGTATATGATGCAACCGGAAGGTTTTGTTGATCCAAAAGGTGCTAACAAAGTGTGCAAGCTCCAGCGTTCCATTTATGGACTGGTGCAAGCATCTCGGAGTTGGAATAAACGCTTTGATAGTGTGATCAAAGCATATGGTTTTATATAGACTTTTGGAGAAGCCTGTATTTACAACAAAGTGAGTGGGAGCTCTGTAGCATTTCTAGTTTTATATGTAGATGACATATTATTAATTGAAAATGATATAGAATTTCTGGACAGCATAAAGGGATACTTGAATAAAAGTTTTTTCAATGAAAGACCTCGGTGAAGCTGCTTATATATTGGGCATCAAGATCTATAGAGATAGATCAAGACGCTTAATAGGACTTTCACAAAGCACATACCTTGACAAAATTTTGAAAAAGTTCAAAATGGATCGAGCAAAGAAAGGATTCTTGCACTGTGCTACAAGGTGTGAAGTTGAGTCAAACTCAATGCCCGACCACAGCAGAAGATAGAGAAAATGAAAAATGTTCCTATGCTTCAGCCATAGGCTCTATCATGTATGCAATCTTGTGTACGGAGACGGCGTATGCTTAGCAATAAGCTTGGCGGGAAGGTACCAAAGTAATCGAGTGGATCATGGACAGCGGTCAAGAACATCCTTAAATACGAAAAGGACTAAGGATATGTTTCTCGTATATGGAGGTGACAAAGAGCTAGTCGTAAATGGTTACGTCGATGCAAGCTTTGACAGCGATCCGGACGTTCTAAATCGCAAACCGGATCGTGTTTTTATTAAACGGTGGAGCTGTAAGTTGGTGCAGTTCTAAACAAAGCGTCGTGGCAGGATCTACCTGTGAAGCGGAGTACATAGCTGCTTCTGAAGCAGCGAATGAAGGAGTCTGGATGAAGGAGTTCATTTCCGATCTAGGTGCCATACCTAGTGCATCGGGACAAATGAAGATCTTCTGTGACAATACTGGTGCAATTGCCTTGGCAAAGGAATCCAGATTTGACAAGAGGACCAAGCGCATCAAGAGACGCTTCAATTCCATTCGTGACCAAGTCCAAGTGGGAGACAAAGAGATTTGCAAGATACATACGGATCTGAATGTTGCAGATCCGTTGACTAAGCCTCTCTCACGAGCAAAACATGATCAGCACCAAGACTCCATGGGTGTTAGAATCATTACTTTGTAATCTAGATTATTGACTCTAGTGCAAGTGGGAGACTGAAGGAAATATGCCCTAGAGGCAATAATAAAGTTATTATTTATTTCCTCATATCATGATAAATGTTTATTATTCATGCTAGAATTGTATTAGCCGGAAACATGATACATGTGTGAATACATAGACAAAACTATAGTCACTAGTATGCCTCTACTTGACTAGCTCATTGATCAAAGATGGTTATGTTTCCTAACCATAGACATGTGTTGTCATTTGATTAGTGGGATCACATCATTAGGAGAATGATGTGATTGACATGACCCATTCCGTTAGCCTAGCACTTGATCGTTTAGTATCTTGCTATTGCTTTCTTCATGATTTATACAAAGTTCACGCAACTATGAGATTGTGCAACTCCGTTTACGGAAGAATACTTTGTGTGCTACCAAAGCGTCACAACATAAGCTGGGTGATTATAAAGGTGCTCTCTGGTGTTTCCGAAGGTACATGTTGGGTTGGCATAATTCAAGATTAGGTTTTGTCACTCCGATTGTCGGAGAGGTATCTCTGGGCCCTCTCGGTAATACTCATCACCTAAGCCTTGCAAGCATTATAACTAATGAGTTAGTTATGAGATGATGTATTACAAAGCGAGTAAAGAGACTTGCGATAGCGATATTGAACTAGGTATTGGATACCAAGCGATCAAATCTCGGGCAAGTAACATACCGATGACAAAGGAACAATGTATGTTGTTATGCGGTTTGACCGATAAAGATCTTCGTAGAATATGTAGGAACCAATATGGGCATCGAGGTCCGCTATTGGTTATTGACGAGAATGGTTCTAGGTCATGTCTACATAGTTCTCAAACCCGTAGGGTCCGACGCTTAACATTTCGATGGCAGTTTTATTATGAGTTTATAAGTTTTGATGTACGAAGTATGTTGAGTCCGAGGATGTGATCACGGACATGGCGAGGAGTCTCGAAATGGTCGAGACATAAAGATTGATATATTGGAAGCCTATGTTTGGACATCGGAATAGTTAGGGTGAAATCGGCATTTTACCGAGTACCGGAGGTTACTGGAACCCCGGGGTTATTGAGCCTACATGGGCCTCGAGGGAGAAGAGGGAAGGAAGCGAGGAGGGGGGCATGGGCTCCTTCCTAGTCCGAATAGGACAAGGGAAGGGGGTGGCGCCCCTTCCTTCCCTCTTCCTCCTCTTTCCCCTTCTCCTACTCCTACTAGGAAGAGGGAGTCCTACTCCGGGAGTAGGACTCCCCCTGGCGCGCCCTCCTTGGCGGCGGCCTCCCCTTGGCTCCTTTATATCTGGGGCGGGGTGTCGAGACCCGACTCAATGTCACATCGATCTAGCACTGTAACACATCATATCACTTTGCGGCCTCACGCCACGGTATCCCAACAGGTGCCACCTTACCTTGGCCGGGACCGTTTGCGCCTTTTGGCACACGTATATGATAGTGTCGCTAGCATCCATATGATAAGGAGCCGGGCTGACATGACTAGTCGTAAACCCAAAGTGGCACAGACTTACGAGGACGAGGCATCCATGACCCGACATCGAGCGTGTCGGTCAATGGCAAGTAAGTTCGGGCTGTAGCCTTTGGGCTAGCAGGACTCGATAAACCGGGCTGTGGCGGGCTAACAGGACTCCGGTACTCAATGCGTGACATTTCCCGAAGGGACAGATACGAGAGCGAAGAAGGACACATGCCGCCAACCTAAGTGTTAGGAGCGGTAGCAAGCTACCATGGCTCGGTGGAGACACTAGGAGACATTTCCGGTAGAGAGGCTACTAAAGATAAACAACTAGATAGTCGGATCCCACACATACCAAGCATTTCAATCATACACACAATATGCTCGATATGTGCAAATACAACAAGGCATCACAACATGACTCTCGACACAAGTACTTTATTTAAAGGCTCAGAGAGCCATTCATAACATACACACAAGTACGGGTCACACGACCCACATACAAGTCATACAAGCATACAAGCCACAGTGGAAGTGTCTTGTCTGAGTCTGCACAACTAGTAAAATAAAAGAGGCTTGGGTAAGCCTAGCTATACTACATGGTCCTTCTCTTGCAGGATCACCACAGGCCTTAGTCTACTAAATCGATGTCAACATCTACAAAGAACCCGTCGGAGGGGTTTGCGGCATCTTCTGAAAAATGTAAATTTAAAGCAACATGAGTACAAAGGTACTCAGCAAGACTTACATCAGACCCTACATACATGCACATTATCAAGAAGGGTTGGTGGGGTTATTGCAGCAAGCCAGCTTTGACTCATGGCTAAGCTATCCTACGAGACACCAACTTGAAATAGTTTTGCGCACTCGAGTCCACTACTCATCACTTCAATACACCACCGAGGATACAACCCCGTCTTCCTACGGAGGAGCCATCCTCGGCACTCACGCTTATCTTGAGGCTTTTAGTAGTATCCATTTACTTGTCTATGAACTGTATAGGCAACCAAGTAGTCCTTTACATGCGACGGCGCTATTCGAATAGATGATGTTAACCTGCAGGGTGTACTTCTTCATACGCTCTCACCACTTATCGCCGTTTACGACATGTACTCGGCAACCTTCAGCGGAAGCCCAGCGTGGGTGTCGGCCACGACCTACCTAGACACCTAAGTCTCTAGTCCAAGTTTATCGCCTATTTGGGTTCCATCTATGAGGAGTTCGGCGAAGTCTCGCTCACAGCCCCAAGCGATGTGAACAGGGTTCCCGAGATACCAAGCGGGCATCCGGTACACCGTGCCGCGTACCTACCGCATCACAGCCCACCCCTACGGTCAGTGCTGTCCACGGCCTCGATGAGGCTACAAACACGAAACTACTTGCAACTCTGGACCGAAGACTAGGGTGAATAAGAAGTCGAGAGGGTCCATTGGTTTGGGCCCAATGCATGGTAGTAGCTGAATCTTAAATCACACATACAGATCTCGATTAGCAGGGCGGCCTCAATGAAACAACCCACCACGTACTCCTACATGGCCTTTCATCGATACCTTTACCAAATCGTGTTCAACACCTTACTCTCATTCCGACTCGATCATTTCACTCTAGCCATCACCCGGATGAACCGGACGACACGACTCTAAGCATAGCAGGCATAGCAAGGTAGGAACAACACAAACATATGGCTCAATCAACTCCTACACATGCTAGTGGGTTTCATCTAATTCTTGTGGCAATGACAGGTCATGCGAGAGGAAATGGGTTCAACTACCGCAGACACACAGCAGTTTGAATCGCGTTGTCTTAATGCGAAACGAGAGCAGGAGCAAGAACATGGGATTTTATCGGTATGATCAAATGGTTGGTTGCTTGCTCGACGGTCGTTACGGGTATTGTTCTTCGTCGGGGTTATCACGGTACTCCTCGGGGCGAGAACACGCCGAGAGAACACCGATACACAACATTACCAAACAAGATGCAACAATATGATGCATGCAATGAGACATGGCAAAATGGGTGCATTGGGCTAATGCAACTAGGATCAGATGGGTTTGAATCAATTTGAACCAAAGATTCAAAATTCAAACTCATATATGATCATTTTAAGTGCTTAAACTTGTTCTGTGATAAACAGTGGGTTAGCTTCTGTAAACATGCATGAAACCAGTACAGATGGATAGATTGGATTTTTCTGATCATTTTCATATATAATTTGTCTCATTTGGAGCTATGGTTGATTTTATATGAATTTTTGAAGTTTGAAACATTTTACGGAATTTTACGTGTAAAAATAATTCGATAATTTAAATATTGCGTCGACCTTGCGTCATGATGGCGTCGAGGGGTCAACAGGCTGGTCAGGTCAAACTGACCGATGGGTCCCGCATGTCGATGGGGTTAGTTTAATTAGAATTTAATTAAAACTAAACTAGGTTAATTAGCGGGTGGGCCCACATGTCATAGACCCGGGGTCGACTGGGCCCACCGTGGTCAAAACCGAGGTCAAACCCACGGCGTTTAGCGCCGAGCCCGCCAGCGGCGGTGATAGTGTTTTGGCCGTTCCGGCCACCAAAAGGGACGCGTCGATCACCGGAGTGGAGCTGAGGACGAGCCGCAGCTCCTGGCGGAGTCCGTTGGGCTCGGGGTGGCCGGAGTTGGCGCCGGCGGCGACTCTGGCGGCCACCGAGCTCGGGTGAGTCGAACTTCGTCTTTGGGGTGTGCGGTGAAGTGCGGGAAGTGCGTGGTTAGCTCCATCGCGTCGTGGTGAACGCGATGGACACGGTGAAGTGGCGGAAGATGGCGGGAACACGTCGGCGGCGAGGTCGCGGCGGCGCGTCGCGTCGCGATCTCGTCGCTCGCTGTGGTGCACGGAGAGAGAGAGAGGGTCGGGAAGTAGCTAAGCTCACAGCGGACGCGACGGTGCGAGCGGCGTGGTGGGGACGAGCTGCTGCGGCGGCAGCGTTGAAGGGATCTCCGCGGCGGTGGACTCGGCGAGGCTGGTGCGGCGTCTTGAGAACGCGGCGCTTCGGGGCTCGGCTAGCTCGAAAAAGTCGGCGACGGCGGAGCTCTCGGACCTGATGGCGTGGCGTGGGGTCGACGGAGGACGCGGCTCTGACGGTGGTCTTGGCGGCGGTGGCGTCGGCCATGGCGTGGGGAAGCGAGGGAGCGAACTAGGGAGGTGCGGGGTGTCTGCAGGGGTGCGGAGCGAGCGGGCGATCCCGGCGTGGCAAGGCGAGGGAAACGGCGAGCGGCGAGCAGGTGCGTGGCACCCATGCGGTGCTTCGCCGTCGAGCACCACTGCTGCTGCACTGGTCGGCTAGCAGCTCATTGGCCTTGATCTTTGGCTGGGCGGCCAGTGGGCTGGCTAGTGGGCGAGGTGCGGGTAAGTTTTTACATTTACTGTTTTCTTTTCTATTTTCCTGCAACTTTGTTGATTTATTTAAAATACCAAAAGGTTTTAAAATTCACCAAACTACTCCTGGTCCATTGTTGGAATATTTCCAACATGAAACATTTAGTTTGGAGATATTTGGACATTTGAAATATTTTATAAATTTAAAATGCCCAAATTCAAATAGCTATGATTTAATTCAAAGACCCTAGGATGACCTAGGAAATTGTGCATCACTTTTGGCAAAGCTTCTGGACCAAGACAAAAATGATGGACATTTTAGAAGGGCATTTCAGGTTCATCGAAAATATTTTAGTAAACCCTAGTTGTTTGAGGAGGGGGTGGGGTTACAGCAATCCCATTTCAGGTTTACTGTTGGAAAAAAAATAGACATGATGCAACACTCTAATGCATGAACTAGCTAGGGTGTGACAACTCACCCCACTCAAAAGAATCTCGTCCGAGATTTAGGTTCCTCCGAAAGAGGCGGGGTACTCAAGTCGAAGACGATCCTCCCTTTCCCAAGTAGCTTCCTTCTCGAATGGTGCGACCATTGAACCTTGAGAAACTTGATATTATGCCGTCGAGTGGTGCGCTCGGCTTGATCGAGAATCTGAGCGGGATATTCTCGATATGTGAGATTATCTTGAAGATCAAGCGTTTCGTGGTCCACTCCACGGATAGGATCCGAGAAGCAGCGCTGAGTTGAGAAGCGTGGAAGGCGTCGTGGACTTTGGAGAGATGCGGAGGTAGTTCAATTGGTAGGCAACTTCCCTCGTTTGGCAAGAATGCGAAAGGGTCCAATGTAGCGAGGAGCCAATTTGCCTTTGATACGAAGCGATGGGTTCCCTTGGAGGAGTAACCCGAAGGTAAGCCTTCTCGTCAACCTCGTAAGTCATAGCCTTATGTTTTCGGTCATATTGACTCTTTTGGCGAGATTGGGCTGTTTTCAACTTTTCACGAGCGATCGAACTTGCTCTTACGCTTCTGGATCATATCCGGGCCAAAGAATTGTCTTTCCCCGGTTTCTGACCAGTTAAGAGGTGTTCGACACCTTCGTCCATAGAGAACTTCAAAAGGTGCTTTGCCCAAGCTAGATTGATAGCTGTTGTTATAAGCAAATTCGGCAAATGGAAGGCATTTCTCCCAATCCATTCCGAATGAGATAATAGAAGCTCGAAGCATGTCTTCTAGGATTTGGTTGACACGTTCTACTTGACCACTTGATTGAGGGTGAAAGGCGGTACTAAAGGAAAGATGGGTTCCCATAGCATTTTGAAAACTTTCCCAAAATCGAGAGGTGAAGAGACTTCCTCGATCCGAGTTTATTTCAATGGAACACCATGAAGTGACACTATTAGGAGATGTACAAATCTGCTAGTGACTAGCGGTTATACTCTCATGAACAGGTAAGAAATGGGCTACTTTGGAGAGGCGGTCGATAACGACAAAGATAGCATTATTCCCTCTTGGTCTGGGAAAACCGGTGATGAAATCCATCTTGATTTTATCCCATTTCCATTCGAGGAATAGCTAAGGGTTGAAGGGTGCGGCAGGCCGTTGATGCTCTGCTTTTACCACGACGACAAGCGTCGCGATTAGCAACGTATTGAGCAATGTCTCTCTTCATCCTAGTCCACGGAACCTCTGGCGAGGTCTGATACATTTTAGTGCTACGGGATGAATGGTGAGAGGAGATTCATGAGCTTCCTTAAGGATCAATCGCGCGAGGTTTCGTACTTTAGGAACCACTAGGCGGCTTCGAAGTATCGATTCCTTGATCATCAATGGAGAAACAATCCGCAACTCCTTTCTTGATGTTTCTTTTGATGCGGAAATCCCGGATCTACCTTTTGAGCTTTGATGATCTGATCCGAAGAGAAGGTTTCGCCACCAAGGTGGAAAGGAACCCTCGAGGAACAATGTGAAGGTTGAGCTTCGAAATTCCTCGTGGAGAAGTGGTTGATTTTGTTGCAACATCAGGTTGTTGCAATAAGATTCTGACTTAAGCGCATCAGCCATGGCGTTGGCTTTTCTGGGGTATAAGTTATCCCTAAGTCGAAATCTGAGATCAACTCAACCCAACGTCTTTGCACGAGATTCAAATCTGGTTGGGTGAATATATACTTTAGACTTTGGTGATCGGTGTAGATTTATAGCGATTACCAAGAAGGTAATGTCGCCAGGTTTTGAGTGCATAGACTACGGTGCAAGCTCTAGATCATAGTATGGTAGTTTTCCTCATGTGGGTGTAATTGCCGTGAACCATAAGCAATTACGTGTCGATCTTGCATGAGAATACAGCCTAGTCCTTGTCATGGCGTCGCAATAGATAACAAAGTCCTTAGAAATCTGGTGGTACCGGCACGGGAGCGAGAGGTTAAGCGTCTTTTCGGTTCTCGAAAGCTGTGCTCACATTGTGGAGTCCACTCGAACTTTTATCTTTCTTGAGGAGTTCGATTAGAGGTTTAGCAACTTTGGAGAAGTTCTCGGCGAAGCGGCGACAATAGCTCGCTAAGCCAAGAAACTCGAACTTGCTTGACCGATTCGGTGGAGTCAATTAAGGGCGGCTTGAACTTCGCTCGGGGTTTACAGCAATACCTTTACCAGAAATTACATGTCCTAGATAGGTCACTTCTGGCAGCCAAAATTCGCATTTAGAAAACTTGGCATAAAGGCGATGCTCTCGAAGTTTCATCAACACTAGCCTTAGATGTTCGGCATGTTCTTCCTCGTTCTTGGAATAGATGAGTATGTCATCGAGGTAAACCACGACGAATTTATCCAAATATTCCATGAAGATTGAGTTCATTAACCGGGAGAAAGTGGCTGGGGCGTTGGTTAGACCGAAGGACATGACGGTGTACTCGTATTGGCCATAACGAGTAACAAAAGCCGTTTTAGGGATGTCCCCGTTTCGGATTTTGATTTGATGGTAGCCTAACCTCAAATCCATCTTAGAAAGGCGAGGATCTGCGAGCTGATCATACGGATCGTTGATCCGGGAGCGGATACTTGTTCTTAATTGTGACCAAGTTGGCGGGTCGATAATCTACAACCATCCGATCCGTGCCATCCTTCTTCTTGACGAAGAGGACGGACAAGCCCAAGGAGATGAACTAGGACGGATGAAACCCTTTTGCAAGGCCTCATCGAGTTGTTTCTTAAGTTCGGCTAGTTCTAGGGGTGCCATCTTATAGGGTCTTCTAGAAATTGGGGCAGTTCTGGAATGAGATCTATCACGAATTCAACATCTCATCGGGTGGGACACACAGCAATTCTTCTGAAAGACATCCGGAAAGTCACGGACTACGGAGCGTCTTGAGGTCAGCAATGGGTGGCATTAAGAGAATAAAGTTGGCGCTTGGATATTGGGTCAAGACATTGACTATCTTTCCCGAGGGTGCGTAAGTTGAAGCAGTCCTAGAGAAACAATCAATCTTGGCATGATGGGCTGACATCGGTCCATACCCAAGATGATATTTATATCCGAAGATTTGAGAGCTATCAACGATGCAAGGAAAACAAGTCTGTCGACCTGAATTTCATTACCATGGCTTACTCTAGAAGTTTGCCATTTGGATCCCGGGTTTGAATTACCATGGAGGTGGGCATATCTTGAATGCGGTGTTGTGCAAGCGAGCATAGCTTTCGGATATGAATGAATGAGATGCTCGATGTCGAAAAGAACGGATGCGGGTGGCAATTAACAAGAAGCGCATCGAACACGGCGTTGGGATCCTCTTGGGCCTCCTCGGTTTGAGACACAATTGACATGGCCACGTGCGGTGGTGGCGGCAGCATAGAACACCTTCCTGCTGGCTTTCCACGGCCAGCAGCTTTTGCGGGCTGGTTGGGGTTGGTGCAGGGACAATCGCGCATGTAGTGGCCTGACTCCCCACATTTGAAGCACGCCACGGGGCTGGCGCAGAGGAGCGTTGTTGGTTGGTCCACCATAGGGTCTAGCTGGTGCATCTTGCTGAAGCGGGGCGGCGCTGGAAGGATGGCCTCGGTGTGAATCTGGATGGCGAGGCGTATTAGGCACCCACACACGGCGCTTCGTGGTCGGCACGGATGAGGAACCTATATCACGACCATGCTTGCGTGTTGCTTCAAATCGGTCGACCGGTTTGTGTGATGGCTTTGTTAACAAGCTTACGGAAGAGGTGCACTCATGCGAGATGGAGATCTCGGCGAAGTTGAGGCTAAGTCCCTTGCGGAACCTTGCTGTTTCTTGGCGTCGATGGAGACCTCTTGATTGCATATCGTGCGAGGTTACGAACTCTCTACTATAGGCGTCCACGGAGAGCGGCCTTGGGTGGCTGCAGAACTCCTCACGCTTATGATCCATGAGACCCTCCGAATGTGATGTTCACGGAAAGCCTCGCTGAATTCTGCCCAAGTAGTGACGTGTGGCCCAGGCGCATAGCCATATAATTCTCCCACCGAGACTAGCGGGACCTTGAGATGATATGCAGCAAAGGTGACCTTGTCCGCCTCGGCTACCGGCAGTAACGCAGCTTGTGAGTGATCTTTGCTTGAAGTCATCGGCGTCGAGAGGCTCGGCGGAGTGGTGGAAGGTAGGTGGGTGTAACTTGATGAAGTCAGCGGCGACACCAAGTTGTTTCTCGATGATGGGCTGTGTTTTGTTCGATACGCTCCAACAAGCGGTTGGTCTCCGTTTGTTTCTCTCGGCCTCAAAGCATAACCCGGCGGAGAAGGAGGGTGAGGCAGGTTTACTTCTCCAACTCCACTGCCCTCAGCCTGCTCTGGCGGAGCAGGGTTGTTGTGGGTGTTAACCATCCTAGGAAAACAAGACAAGGATTTAGTCCAGGATGGCAAAATTCTAACATAGAAGTGTAGAATGTAATGGATAACTCGGAATACGAGATGATCATCCGTATGACATAGTAGATACAGGAACTGCTTCTTTATTCCATCGTCATACACACCATACAAGGTTTAGTACAAGACCAAACAGAGTACTACTACGGTGAAAGGAAGATTACATCTCATCGGAGGCACACCAAGCTCCTATACATTATTTTTGTTACACCTCCGGGATTAGTACACACTAAGTCATATTCCACGAGTCATGCAGGACGGTGGAAATACAACTGTTACAATACTAGCGAGACTACTACTAACTCATACGTCTCCGTAGTAGTTCTCATAGAAGTCTCCTCCGTAACCTGGGAGTTCAACGTGATCGTCCGGGAACAGGCGGTCCTGGGGAGCCTGTGGACCGTAAGGACACGGGTGAGGTCTTGGACCTACGAACGGTGGCAAGCGTGGACCACGGGGTGGGGTGATGCCCCCCACATCACGCTAGTCCATCATGTCCGGCAGATCAGCCCTGACAGGATACAAATCTCTCATATCCATATAACCAGCTTGAACAGCCGGTGCAAAACGAGTCAAGGTAGCCCAGTGATCAGCACGGGCATTGAAGAGCTCCATCCTCAAGGCCCGACTCTCTCGGTCCTTGTCCTCGAGCAGCTCGGCGGTAGTGCGGGTTAGGAGTCCTCTGATCGAATCGGCATAGATGGCTCGAAGATAACCAAGCGCTCAGAAGTGAACTCGGCATATCTAGGAAGTCGGTGTTGCGAGCAGCCCCGATCTGGCTCGTATAATGGTCATCATAGAATATGCAGCATCTTGAACGCCATATCAATAGTAACACCAAGCCCATAGGAGCTGTGAAGGGCCTCGGTGCAACCAGGATAAGAGGGAAACACCCTGACGGTGCAAAGATACTGACTTTGATTAAAGTCTCGATACTGTTCTTCAACTGTGTACTCGGGATACCAGCGATATCCGCTTGATCATAACCCGAACTAGCATCGCTGTATGACCGGTCACCCCAATGCATCTGGTCAGACGAACCACTTGATTTTGCTCACGAGTGGCCATCTGGAAGCATAACCACAATGCAAAGACATTAGAATTTCTAACAGAATTTGGACAGCATAACGTCTGTAAATGCTCAAAGGATTGAGACATTTCACAAGGAATTGCATAACCACTCCACAATTTCATATCAAGGTTCTGGGTCCAATTAGTAACACAACAGGATAATAAGACTGAACCAAGCTTGTAATCATCAAACCTACAAGGTACTACTGATTAGTAACACGTGAGCCTAACAGAGAGAAGAGATCCTAATCCTTAACCCCCGGTGGAAGAATGGACTGACTCAGATCAGAATATCATGAGATAAAGGAGTAAAAAGAGCCTTACGTACCATCCCACAATCAATTCCCCTACATATAACTAAAGCATTTCTAGACTCAACATCGACCCGGTTTGGCTTGGAGAACCTACAGCAGTCCGCTCGATGCCAACGCTGTCGGGACCCGACTCAATGTCACATCGATCTAGCTGTAACACATCATATCACTTTGCGGCCTCACGCACGGTATCCCAACGGTGCCACCTTACCTTGGCTCGGGACCGTTTAGCCTTTTGGCACACGTATATGATAGTGTCGCTAGCATCCATATGATAAGGAGCCGGGCTGACATGACTAGTCGTAAACCCAAAGTGGCACAGACTTACAGGACAGGCATCCATGACCCAGCATCGAGCGTGTCGATTGACAGCAAGTAAGTTCGGGCTGTAGCTTTGGGCTAGCAGGACTCCGATAAACCGGGCATGGCGGGCTAACAGGACTCCGGTACTCAATGCGTGACATTTCCCGAAGGACAGATACGAGAGCGAAGAAGGACACATGCCGCCAGCCTAAGTGTTCGGAGCGGTAGCAAGCTACCATGGCTCAGTGGAGACACTAGGAGACATTTCCCGGTAAGAGAGGCTACTAAAGATAAACAACTAGATAGTCAGATCCCACACATACCAAGCATTTCAATCATACACACAATATGCTCGATATGTGCAAATACAACAAGGCATCACAACATGACTCTATGACACAAGTACTTTATTTAAAGGCTCAGAGAGCCATTCATAACATACACACAAGTACGGGTCACACGACCCACATACAAGTCATACAAGCATACAAGCCAACAGCGGAAGTGTCTTGTCTGAGTACAGACAACTAGTAAAATAAAAGAGGCTTGGGTAAGCCTAGCTATACTACATGGTCCTTCTCTTGCACAGGATCACCACCTGGGCCTTAGTCTACTCGTCGATGTCAACGTCTACAAAGAACCCGTCGGAGGGGTTTGCGGCATCTTCTGAAAAATGTAAATTAAAGCAACATGAGTACAAAGGTACTCAGCAAGACTTACATCAGACCCTACATACATGCACATTATCAAGAAGGGTTGGTGGGGTTATTGCAGCAAGCCAGCTTTGACTCATGGCTAAGCTATCCTACGAGACACCAACTTGAAATAGTTTTGCGCACTCGAGTCCACTACTCATCACTTCAATACACCACCGAGGATCCAACCCCGTCTTCCTACGGAGGAGCCATCCTCGGCACTCACGCTTATCTTGAGGCTTTTAGTAGTATCCATTTACTTGTCTATGAACTGTATAGGCAACCAAGTAGTCCTTTACCGCGGACGCGGCTATTCGAATAGATGATGTTAACCCTGCAGGGGTGTACTTCTTCATACACGCTCTCACCACTTATCGCCGTTTACACGACATGTACTCGGCAACCTTCAAGCGGAAGCCCAACGTGGGTGTCGGCCACGACCTACCTAGACACCTAAGTCTCTAGTCGGGTTTATCGCCTATTTGGGTTCCATCTATGAGGAGTTCGGCGAAGTCTCGCTCACATCCCCAAGCGATGTGAACAGGGTTCCCGAGATACCAAGCGGGCATCCGGTACACCGTGCCACGTACCTACCGCATCACAGCCCACCCCTACGGTCGGCGCTGTCCACGGCCTCGATGAGGCTACAAACACCGAAACTACTTGCAACTCTGGACCGAAGACTAGGGTGAATAAGAAGTCGAGAGGGTCCATTGGTTTGGGCCCAATGCATGGTAGTAGCTGAATCTTAAATCACACATACAGATCTCGATGCTTAAGGGCGGCCTCAATGAAACAACCCACCATGTACTCCTACATGGCCTTTCATCGATACCTTTACCAAATCGTGTTCAACACCTTACTCTCATTCCGACTCGATCATTTCACTCTAGCCATCACCCGGATGAACCGGACGACACGACTCTAAGCATAGCGAGGCATAGCAAGGTAGGAACAACACAAACATATGGCTCAATCAACTCCTACACATGCTAGTGGGTTTCATCTAATTCTTGTGGCAATGACATGTCATGCAGAGGAAATGGGTTCAACTACCGCAGCACACAGCAGGTTTGAATCGCGTTGTCTTAATGCGATGAACGAGCAGGAGCAAGAACATGGGATTTTATCGGTATGATCAAATGGTTGGTTGCTTGCACGACGGGTCGTTACAGGTATTGTTCTTCGTCGGGGTTATCACGGTACTCCTCGGGGCGAACCGCCATGAAGAACACCGATACACAACATTACCAAACAAGATGCAACAATATGATGCATGCAATGAGACATGGCAAAATGGGTGCATTGGGCTAATGCAACTAGGATCAGATGGGTTTGAATCAATTTGAACCAAAGATTCAAAATTCAAACTCATATATGATCATTTTAAGTGCTTAAACTTGTTCTGTGATAAACAGTGGGTTAGCTTCTGTAAACATGCATGAAACCAGTACAGATGGATAGATTGGATTTTTCTGATCATTTTCATATATAATTTGTCTCATTTGGAGCTATGGTTGATTTTATATGAATTTTGAAGTTTGAAACATTTTCGGAATTTTACGTGTAAAAATAATTCGATAATTTAAATATTATACGTCGACCTTTGCGTCATGATGACGTCGAGGGTCAACAGGCTGGTCAGGTCAAACTGACCAGTGGGTCCCATGTCGATGGGGTTAGTTTAATTAGAATTTAATTAAAACTAAACTAGGTTAATTAGCGGGTGGGCCCACATGTCATAGACCCGGAAGTCAACTGGGCCCACCCATGGTCAAAACCGGGTCAAACCCATCGGCGTTTAGCCTTGGCCGAGCCGGCGCGGCGATAGTGTTTTTGGCCGTTCCGGCCACCAAAAGGGACGCGGCGATCACCGGAGTGGAGCTGAGGACGAGCCGCAGCTCCTGGCGGAGTCCGTTGGGCTCGGGGTGGCCGGAGTTGGCGCCGGCGGCGACTCTGGAGGCCACCGGAGCTCGGGTGGAGTCGAACTCGTGCTGGGGTGTGCGGTGAAGTGCGGGAAGTGCGTGGTTAGCTCCATCGCATCGTGGTGAACGCGATGGACACGGTGAAGTGACCGGAAGATGGCCGGGAGCACGTCGGCGACGAGGTCCGCGGCGGTGCGTTGCGTGGCGATCTCGTGGCGCCTCGCTGTGGTGCGGGGAGCGGAGGAGAGAGGTCGGGGAAGTAGCTAAGCTCACAGCGGACGCGACGGTGCGAGCGGCGTGGTCGGGGACGAGCTGCAGCGGCGGCAGCGTTGAAGGGATCTCCGGCGGCGGACTCGGGCGAGGTTGGTGCGGCGTCTTTGGGCACCGCGAAGCTTCGAGGCTCGGCTAGCTCGAAAAAGTCGACGGCGGCGGAGCTCTGAGACCTGATGGCGCGGCGTGGGGTCGACGGAGGACGCGGCTACGACGGTGGTCTTGGCGGCGGTGGCGTCGGCCATGGCGTGGGGGAGCGAGGAGAGCGAACTAGGGAGGTGCGGGGTGTCAGGGGTGCGGGAGAGCGCGGGGCGATCCCGGCGTGGCAAAGCGAGAAGCAGCGAGGCGGCGAGCAGGTGTGTGGCACCCATGCGGTGCTCGCCGTCGAGCACCACGGCTGCTGCTGGTCGACAAGCAGCTCATTGGCCTTGATCTTTGGCTGGGCCGGCCAGTGGGCTGGCTAGTGGGCGAGTGCGGAGTAAGTTTTACATTTACATTTTCTTTTCTATTTTCCTGCAACTTTGTTGATTTATTTAAAATACCAAAAAGGTTTTAAAATTCACCAAACTGCTCAGGGTCCATTGTTGGAATATTTCCAACATGAAACATTTTAGTTTGGAGATATTTGGACATTTGAAATATTTTATAAATTTAAAATGCCCAAATTCAGATAGCTATGATTTAATTCGAAGACCCTGGGATGACCTAGGAAATTGTGCATCACTTTTGGCAAAGCTTCTGGACCAAGACAAAAATGATGGACATTTTAGAAGGGCATTTCAGGTTCATCGAAAATATTTTTAGTAAACCCTAGTTGTTTCAGAGGGGGCTGGGGGTTCTGGCAATCCCATTTCAGGTTTCTGTTGGAAAAAATAATAGACATGATGCAACACTCTAATGCATGAACTAGCTAGGGTGTGACACGGGGGGCACCCCATAGACACAAGTTGATCTACGGATCGTTCCTTAGCCGTGTGCGGTGCCCCCTTCTACCATATTCCACCTCGGTCATATCATCGCAGAGTTTAGGCGAAGCCCTGCGCCGGTAGAACATCATCATCGTCACCACACCGTCGTGCTGACGGAACTCATCTCTGGAGCTCTGCTGGATCGGAGGCCGGAGATCGTCATCGAGCTGAACGTGTGCTGAACTCGGAGGCTCCGTACGTTCGGTGCTTGGATCGGTCGGATCGTGAAGACGTACGACTACATCAACCGCGTTGTGCTAACGCTTCTGCTTATGGTCTACGAGCGTACGTGGACGAATACTCTCCCCTCTCGTTGCTATACCATCACCATGATCTTGCGTGTGTGTAGGAAATTTTTTGAAATTACTACATTCCCCAACAGTTAGAAGTCGAGGCGCATCGCAGTCCACACAGCTTTCGCCGCCGCCCACGCCAGTAGAAGCCCTAGCATGTGCGCAGCTGCTCCTCGATTTTCCTCCCGCCGCGGAGAAGCTCGACGAATGGAGGGCCACCGTCCGGAGCCTCATCGGCATCGCCAACAATGATGAGTTGCGGCCGGCGGGACCCGTAGGCCGTCGCTCTGTTGGGCCACCGCATGCCAGCGTAGGCCGGGCCGAAGGCGATGCGGCCACGGTGCACTCCCCTCCTCCATCCCAACCACCGCGGGTGTCGGTCCGTCGCGACGATGCTCATGATGACATCTCCATAGCATCGTCCGACCCGCGAACCCACCGTGACCAACGCCAAGTTCTTCGGGAGTGAGTTCATGAAGACGCTCGAACCACCATCGAGCGCCGGCTTGACGCGTGCTACCAGTCGGACAGGTGGGCAGGGCCCACTACGGACCACCCAGCACCGGGAGGCTACGGTGGCCTACCTTACGAGGTGGGTTGTCCGGCCTTCACCCATGAGCTGCGGCAGTTCCAGGGGCCCTCCCACCGCATGTTCAAGCCCGACGTTGGCGAAAAGTACAACGACAAGACTCACCCGTCGGAGTTCCTCAGCATCTACACCATCGCGATGCAAGCTGCTGGGGCCCGCGACGACAAGGTGCTCGCTAATTACTTTCCATTGGTACTCAAGCCCAATGTTATGTCATGGTTGATGCACTTGCCGGTAGACTCCATTTCTTCTTGGGCGGATCTGTGTCATGAGTTTGTTGGCGCCTTTACCGGAGGCCACCAAGCTCATGGCCAGGCAAGTGATCTGCATGTAATCCCCTAGAAGGAAGGAGAAAACTTGCGCAAGTACATCCAAAGGTTCAGCCGAGTGTAGTACAACATCCCCGACGTTCATCCTATCGCCGTGATCAGTGCATTCCATCAGAATGTGCGCAATCGTAAGATGCGTGAAGAGCCGGCGATGGACAAGGTCAGGGATGTGTCCGAACTTTATGTTCTGGCCGATCTGTGCGCTCGCGCTGAAGAGGGAAAGAAGTACCCCGGTGAAGACGCCGACGCGGAAACCGACTCCACGGATGATACCGCCACCCTGGCGAAGAAGGGCCGGTGTCGTAATAGGAAGATCAGCGGCAAGACCGTGCTTGCCGTCGAGGGGTCCGACGACGCCAGCGCCACCAAGAAACCCAAGGCAAGTAACCTCGGCAAGGAGGTTGCCGGGTGTGCTGCTTGCCGGGCCTTAGCGGCTGCCGATAAGCCAGGGGGCTCCGACAAGCAGTATTGCAAGATCCACCGCACCAAAGGCCACGATCTCCAGAACTGCCGGCAGGTGGAGCTGCTCGCTAAGAAGCAGAAGGCTGAGTATGAGCAGCGGGACAAGGAGAAGGGCGAAGAGGGTGCCGAGGGATCCGGCAAGAAGCATGGCGGCCAAGGAGGCCGCCGCGACAAAGATAATCAGCAGGAGAGGCCCGCCCAGGGCCGCGACAAGAAGCAGGAAGATGATGATCATGACAAGGACAATGAGTCCGGCGACCACGAGTTCCAGAAAGCCACAGAAGCCATGTGCGTCGATGGTGGCGCCTTGCTGCATACATCCCACCACCAACTCAAGCAGTGGGCGAGTGAGATCACAGCGGTGGAGCCGTCGCTCGACGCATGGAAGCCGCTGAGGTGGTCCAGCACGCCTATCATCTTCGACACCAAGGACCGTCCTGACCGCACGACTGCGGTCAGGTGCTTGCTGTTGTTGGTCTCGCCAACAATCCGCAACCTCAAGGTGACGAAGATGCTGGTTGACGGCGGGGCCAGTTTGAAATTGATCTCGCCCGTTGTGATCAAGAGGCTGCAAATCCCTGACGGAGACCTTGAGGAGACGGGCACGTTCCAAGGGGTCAACCCGGGGAGGAGCCAGCCGAAGGGAAAGGTCATGCTGCCCGTGACGTTCGGAGGCGAGCTGAACCATAGGACGGAGAGGATTATCTTTGATGTAGCCGAGATCCCCTTGCCCTACAACGGGATCCTTGGCCGCCTGGCACTAGCCAAGTTCATGGTGGCTCCACATTACGCCTACAACATGCTGAATATGCCCGGGCCGATGAACATCATCACCGTCCCCTCCGACAAGAAAGATGCGTTGATTTGCGCCGACCAACTCTACCGGGAAGCAGTTGCAGCAGCTGCCACCAAGGCACCTGCTCCTGCCGACAGAGCCCCAGGAGGGAAGAAGACCGGCGAGACCCCTCGCACCTACTCCGGCAAGCACACCTCTTCGGGGTGTTGCGCTCCTGTTGAGGAAGTGCCAGAGAGCTCCGCCAGCAAGAGCAAGAAGTCCAGAGCTGCACCACCAGACACCAAGAAGGTGCCCGTCAAGGAGGATGGTTCGGGGGGAGCTTTCACCATAAGCTCCACCCTCGATAGCAAATAGGAAAGCGAGCTCGTCACTTTCCTGCGGGCGAATGTCAATGTGTTTGCATGGCAAGCCTCCGACATCCCCGGCGTTCCCAGGGAAGTGATTGAGCACCATCTTGCTGTCTGTCCTCCCGTCAAGCAGAAGGTCAGGAAGAAAGCTCTGGAAAGGCAGGAGTTCATCACGGAGGAGATCAGAAAACTAGAGGTGGTAGGCTTGGTAAGAGGAGTACTCCATCCGACGTGGTTGGCCAATCCGGTAGTGGTGCGCAAGGCAAACGGGAAGTGGAGACTGTGTATTGATTACACAGACATCAATAAGGCTTGTCCAAAGGACCCCTTCCCATTACCGTGCATCGACCAGATTGTTGACTCCATGGCTGGGTGTGACCTGTTATCATTCCTCGATGCCTACTCAGGATACTATCAGATCTTCATGACAAAAGAGGACGAGGAGAAGACAACATTCATCACCCCATGTGGTACGTATTACTTTTTACGGATGCCTTTCGGGTTGAAGCGTGCTGGCTCAACCTTTGCAGGAGTGGTCCAAATTGGTTTTGAGCCCCAGCTACATAGAAATATGGAAGCTTATATGGATGACATAGTGGTCAAAACCAAGGACAAAGCAACACTTGTGCAAGATCTGGAGGAAACATTTGCAAACCTGCGCCAAGATCAACCTCAAAGCTGAACCACGAGAAGTGTGTCTTGATGTTTAAATCGGCAAGCTTCTCGGGTTCTTTGTGTCCCAGCAAGGGATTGAAGCAAACCAAGATAAGATCAAGGCCATCGAGCAGATTGAGGCACCCAAAGCGGATCAGGGCGTCGTCGGCTCACTTTGGCTGCGTTGCTGCCATGAGCAGTTCATCTCCAAGTCCGCGGAGCATGCCCTTCCTTTTTTCAAGATCTTGAAGAAAACGGGGCCAGTGGAGTGGACCCCAGAGGCCGAAGTAGCACTGCAAGATTTGAAGAAGTACCTCTCCTCTACCCCGGTGCTGGTTGCGCCCAAACCACAAGAACCGTTGCTGCTGTATCTAGCAGCAAGGAATCAGGTGGTTAGCGTCGCGCTAGTGGCACAGAGAGAGGTCGACGAAGAGGCGGCGACAATAGTAGAGTCAATGGATGGCGAGCCGGAACCCTCCCCGGCAGGGCTCGGTCCCGGCAAGACTGAGTCCCCGGTGGGGGCTGACGCTAGTGCAACAGGGTCCACATGACCGGGTGAAGTGGTGCAAAAGAAGAAAATGATGCAGCACCCTGTTTACTTCGTCAGCTCCCTCTTGCAGGGGGCTAGGTCGAGGTACTTAGGTGTGCAAAAGCTGCTCTTCGGCCTCCTTATGGCCTCGAGGAAGCTGCACCATTACTTCCAAGTGCACGAGATCATGGTGGTCACCCGCCTCCCATTGCGTGGATCTTGCATAACCCGGATCTGCAACGGGAGGATCGTGGAATGGGTCCTGGAGTTGTCAAGTTTCGGTTTAAAGTTCGAAAGTACCTCGACGATTCAGAGCAGAGTCTTGGTGGAGTTTGTTGCAGAATGGACCTCTACGCCCGAAGAAGAGGTGCAGGAGACCACTCTCCCCGGCAAGGAAACGAGTCACAACTGGATCATGTACTTTGATGGTGCCTTCTCGCTGCAAGGCGCCGATGCTTGTGTGCTGCTTGTCGCACTCACCGGAGAGCACCTCAAGTATGTCATCCAGATGCACTTCCCCTGGGAGATGTCAACTAAAGACACTGCCGAGTACGAGGGTTTGCTTGCCAGTCTCAGGATTGCGACGGACCTCGGAGTCAAAAAGCTCATCGTCAGGGGCGACTCACAGCTCGTCGTCAGGCAGATCAACAAAGATTATCAAAGCCCATTGATGGAAGCTTACGTAGATGAGGTGAGGAAACTAGAGGAGCGCTTTGACGGTATACAAGCGAAGCATGTCCCTCGGACGGAGAACGACATCGCTGACTACCTGTCAAAGCACGCTGCCCTCAAGCTACTTGTGGAACCAGGTACTTTTGTGCTTTAGTTAACTCAACCATCTGTCGAACCGTCAACCAGGTAGAACAAGCGGAGGAAGCTAGGCTCCGACAAGTACTTCCCCACCGAGCTCCCCGGAGCCTCTGGAGAAGATGTTGCCGTGGATGCCGATCCTGCCGCGGGGCAACCGACTGCGGCAGGACCTCAGGTCATGGCCGTAGAGACGGCTTCTCCCGTGGCAGAAGAGATGCCTTTGGTCCTTCCCGTCGAGCCACAGGCTCCGGCATGGGCGCAGCACACCGTCCGATTCCTCCAAAAAGGAGAGCTTCTTGAGGAGCAGGAAGAGGCAGAAAGAGTAACCCACCGGTCTGCTCTGTACCAATTCGTTGATAACGTATTGTACAGAAAAAGACCGAATGGGGTGAAATTGAAGTGCATCTCCCGGGAGGAAGGAGTAAAGCTGTTGGCAGAGATACATGGAGGCATATGTGGCTCCCACATAGGGTCGGGGGCCCTCGCCGGCAAGGCTTTACGGCAAGGTTTCTTCTGGCCTACCGCCCTCCAGGATGCAACGACACTAGTAACCAAGTGTGAAGTGTGCCAGTTCCATTCGAAGAAGCTTCATCAACCAGCTCAAGCCCTTCAAACTATCCCTCTCTCCCGGCCCTTCTCGATCTGGGGGATCGACATATTGGGCCCCTTCCCCCGTGCTGTCGGGGGCTTTGAGTACTTGTACGTTGCAATCGACAAGTTCACAAAGTGGCCAGAGGTGGAAGCAGTGAGGAAGGTGATGGCGCAGTCAGCCATCAAGTTTTTCAAGGGACTAGTGTGCCGTTTTGGGGTACCCAACAGGATCATCACCAATAACGGCACACAGTTCACAAGCCATGCCTTCATGCAATACATTGAGGATCTCGGCAGCAGGGCCTGTTTTGCTTCCGTGGCACATCCACGGAGCAACGGCCAAGCGGAGAGAGCAAATGCTGAAGTTCTGCGAGGCTTAAGAACAAAGACTTTTGACAGGCTGCGCAAGAGTGGAAGGTGCTGGATTAATGAGTTGCCGGCGGTTCTTTGGTCGATCAGAACGACGCCAAATCGAGCCACCGGCGGACACCTTTGCCCTGGTGCACGGGCGAAGCGATTCTCCCCACGGAACTCATATACGGGTCACCTCGAGTGCTCGCTTATGATGAGCTTGAGCAAGAGCGATTGCGGCAAGATGACGCGACGCTCCTTGAGAAAGATCGTCTCCGGGCGGCTGTGAGAGCAGCACGCTACCAGCAAGGCTTGCGCCGCTACCATAGCCGCAAGGTTCATGCCCAGAGCTTTGAGGAAGGCGACCTTGTTCTTCGGCACGTTCAGTCGGCCAAGAATTCCAACAAGTTGATGCCGAAGTGGGAAGGCCCTTATCGGGTAACACGAGTCTCCAGGCCCGGCGCAGTCCAGCTGGAGACCGAAGATGCCATTCCAGTGAGCAACTCCTGGAACATCGAGCATCTCCGCAAATTTTACCCATAAGGCGCGACTGTCGGGCCTCCTAGTAAGCCACCCTTTTGTACAAGCCTTGCCGGCAAGGCATGTAACCCTTTGTACGAAGCCAGGCGCAGACCCTGAGCATAAATAAAGGAAGCGCTAATGCCCTAAGTCGTAGCATGCATGCTAGGTCGAGTCTCTTCCTCGGTTAGGGTTGATAGTGCTTGGCGGCAGCTAACCCCTAGCTTAGAGGTTGACTGCACGTCTCTCTTTTCTTCTCTGCCTTCTTTGGTTCGCAGGGCACATAAGTATTCTTGCCAAGCTATTTTGGAAGGAAGGGGATGGACCGGCGTCCGGCCCCGGGCGAGCGAAAGTTGCCGGGGGCTGCAAGAACAAGGATCCATCTGCGGCAAGCCAAGGTTGCCGGGGGCTGCATATCTAGATAAGTCTTCTATCCTCTATCATGCATTTTGTTATGGACTGGGATATATGAAACCTCGTTTTATCCCTAGGCTACCGCGCTCCCCTCTTTCCGTACCCTAGGACTATCTCCTGGGGCCGAATTTGGTCGTAGTCACGGCAGCAAGGAAATGAAATGAGGACCCTAGACCCACCTCATCCCTGCCTCTGCCAAGGGTGTGTGAAAGGTCGAGTGAAGTGGGGGGACGGCAAGGCCTATTGCCGGGCGAAAAGACGTTTATCTTAAAAAATAATGAGGATTCGCTCCTTGTCGTGGGTTCCACCGACGAACGAAAAACCCGTCAAACATCCCTTTTCATTAAAAACATCCTGTACAGGTACAGTTCATACAAAATGAAAAACATGAGCAAGGGGATTACAAGTTCTAAAGTTAAGAAAGGTCCAAAGGCTTACAAGACTAAAAAGAGGTAAGATGCCCGTAATCCCTTTCTTGTCCCTCTCCTCAGGAAATGGAGCAAGAAAGCAGAAGGGTAAAAGGGGCGCCTAGGTGAGCTACGAGCGGCAGAAAGCACCAAGAAAACATCTCGGTGGCCGTACAAAGGCTGGATGGTGATGGCGGCGCCGGAGGGAGAGCTCGAAGATGAGGCAGCAGGACATCAATATGCGACGAAGTCGTCGGTGCCCGCGTACTCCAACTTGACGGCCTTGCCACCCGCCCTCTTTGAGGGAGTCCTGGATTAAGGGGTCCTCGGACAGCCGGACTATATACTTTGGCCGGAATGTTGGACTATGAAGATACAACATTGAAGACTTCGTCCCGTGTCCGGATGGGACTCTCCTTTGCGTGGAAGGCAAGCTTGGATATTTGGATATGTAGATTTCCTTCTCTGTAACCGACTCTGTGTAACCCTAGCCCCCTCCGGTGTCTATATAAACCGGAGGGTTTAGTCCGTAGGACAAGAACAATCATAATCATAGGCTAGCTTCTAGGGTTTAGCCTCTACGATCTCGTGGTAGATCAACTCTTGTAACACTCATATCATCAAGATCAATCAAGTAGGAAGTAGGATATTACCTCCATCGAGAGGGCCCGAACCTGGGTAAAACATCGTGCCCCCTGCCTCCTGTTACCATTAGCCTTAGATGCACAGTTGGGACCCCCTACTCGAGATCCGCTAGTTTTGACACCGACATTGGTGCTTTCATTGAGAGTTCCACTGGGTTTTCCTTCCCGGAGAGATCTTCGTATTCGGCAGCTTTGTACTGCAGGCCAACTCGCTTGGCCATCTGGAGCAGATCGATAGCTACGCCCCTGGCCATCAGGTCAGGTATGGAAGCTTAACCTATACCGCCGACATCCGCGGAGACTTGATCTTCAACGGATTCGAGCCCATGCCGGGTGCGCCAAACGGTCACGACGGGCATGACTTTAATCTGCCATCGGACAATATTCGAGAGATCGCGCCTGCGGTGGCGCCGGGAATCAATCTGGAGTAGATCGTGCCTTTCGAGGGCGGGTGGATGGACCCCATCACAGAGGTCGCACACTCATCGGCGTTGGAGCCGAACACTGAACCCACCTCCTGTGAGGGTGGTGTCATCGGACCCCCGGACTCGTCTCCGGCTGCAGGATCCGAACTGTGTGTGTCCGTGCCTATCGAATCGAATTGGGCACCCATCATGGAGTTCATCTCCGCGAATATTTTTGAGCACTCACCCTTGGGTGATGTGCTGAACTCATTAAGGTCTCTTTCCTTGTCAGGAGATTCTTTCCCAAACTATGTCCGGCTCGAGTGGGGAGTGGACGACGAAGAAATTCGTCTCCCACCCACCACCCACTTTATAGCCACTGTCGATGACTTAACCTACGTGCTTGACTTCGACTCCGAAGACATCGACGGTATGGACGACGATGCAGGAGAAGAAGAGGAACCAACGCCTATAGGGTGCTGGACAGCCACCTCATCATATGACATTTATATGGTGGACACCCCTAAAGAAAACAATGGTGATGAGGCAACAGAAGACAACCCCTTGGAGAAGCAATCTAGACACCGGCGTCATCGGCGCCGCTCCAAGCCCCGCCATAGCAAAAATAGTGATACCAGCCCGGATGGTGCCGAAGACCAAGACAACCCTACCCAGCCAGTTTCGAGCAGGCCGAGAAAGAGTATGGGCAAGCTAGCCCTAAAGAACAGGCAACTGATGGAGAATCAGAGGACGATAATTACATGCCTCTCTCCGAAGACGAAGTGAGCCTTGGCGATGAAGAATTCATCATGCCTGAGGATCCCGTCGAGCAGGAGCGCTTCAAAGCCGGCTTATAGCCACTACAAAAAGCCCGAAGAAAAAGCAGCAACAGCTTCAAGCTGATCAAGATCTGCTAACCGATAGATGGACCGAGGTCCTGGCTGCCGAGGAATACAGACTCGAGCGCCCTAGCAAAAGCTACCCAAAGCGCAGGCTGCTACCTCAACTCGAGGAGGAGGCTTTAAAGCCCAAGCTGCCAGCGCATGGCGCTGCTGACCGGCCACCCTGTGGCCGCGACAAAACGGCGTACCAGCCCGAAATCCAGACCGCACCCCGTGGCCAATCAAACAATAACACTAAGGCCCGGGGCTACACGAAGGACCTGCGAGATGTATTGGAAAACAAAGCAGGACAGTCAAGATCGATCTACGGATCACGGGGGCGCGCCACAAGACATGACGATGACCATCACGCCGGATACAATAAACCAAAGTCCGGCCGGGCCGGATACAATAGACTGGATTCATTTGAAACATGTTGGGATGTAGCCCGGCATAGAGGCGCCGCACACCCCCTATGCTTCACTGATGAAGTTATGGATCACGAATTCCCAGAAGGGTTTAAACCTGTAAACATTGAATCATATGATGGTACAACAGACCCCGCGGTATGGATCAAAGATTTTCTTCTCCACATCCACATGGACCGTGGCGATGACTTACATGCCATAAAGTACCTACCACTTAAGCTCAAAGGACCGGCTTGACATTGGCTGAATAGCCTGCCAGCAAGCTCCATTGGCAGTTGGGAGGATCTGGAAGATGCGTTCCTTGATAACTTCCAGGGCACTTACATGCGACCATCGGATGCTGATGACCTAAGTCACATAACCTAGCAGCCCGAAGAGTCAGCCAGGAAATTCTGGACTGTTCCTAACTAAAAAGAACCAAATTGTCGACTGTCCGGATGCCGAAGCCTTAGTGGTCTTCAAGCACAACATCCGCTTCTGCCCGACATCTTGGCCAAGAGAAGACAAAGTCCATGGTAGCCCCCACGACACTCATGACCCGCTTCTGCGCGGCGAGGACAACTGGCTGGCTCGCAGCAACGTCACACCCAAAAACTCAGGCGATTTAGACGCCAGGGATAGCAACGGCAAGCCGCGACGGAATAGACACAAGCGTCGCAATAATGGCGACAACGCCGAAGACATGGCAGTCAATGCCGGATTTAGAGGCTTTAAATCTGGACAACGGAAAAAGCCATTCAAAACAAATAGTCCGGGCTCGTCCAGTTTGGACCGCATACTCGATCGCTCATGTCAAATTCACGGCACCCCCGATAAACCAGCCAACCAAAAACTGTTGGGGAACGTAGCAGAAATTCAAAATTTTCCTACGTGTCACCAAGATCTATCTATGGAGAAACCAGCAACGAGGGGAAGGAGAGTGAATCTACATACCCTTGTAGATCGCTAAGCGGAAGCGTTCAAGAGAACGGGGTTGAAGGAGTCGTACTCGTCGTGATCCAAATCACCGGAGATCCTAGTGCCGAACGGACGGCACCTCCGCGTTCAACACACGTACAGCCGGTGGCGTCTCCCATGCCTTGATCCAGCAAGGAGAGAGGAGAGGTTGAGGAAGACTCCATCCAGCAGCAGCACGACGGTGTGGTGGTGGTGGAGGCGTGGCAATCTGCAGGGCCGCCAAGCACCGCGGAGAGGAGGAGGACTTGGGAGAGGGAGGGCTGCGCCGAACTTCGTGTTGAGCTCCCATCGTCTCCCCACTTTATATAGGGGTGGAGGGGCTGGTTTCTTGCCCTCCAAGTCCATTGGGGCGTTGGCCAAGGTGGGAGGAAAGAAATCCCATCATTTCCTTCCCCATCGATTGTTATCCCCCTTTTAGGGATCTTGATCTTATCCTTGGGATATGATCTTATTCCTTCTAAGGGGGATCTTGGTGCGCTTGACCAGGGGTGTGGGGCCTTTCCCCACTACCCACGTTCATGTGGGCCCCCCATGCAGGTGGGCCCCACTCCGGAACCTTCTAGAACCTTCCCGGTACAATACCGAAAAATCCCGAACATTTTCCGGTGGCCAAAATAGGACTTCCCATATATAAATCTTTACCTCCGGACCATTCTGGAACTCCTCGTGACGTCTAGGATCTCATCCGGGACTCCGAACAACATTCGGTAACCACATACAAACTTCCTTTATAACCCTAGCGTCATCGAACCTTAAGTGTGTAGACCCTACGGGTTCGGGAGACATGTAGACATGACCGAGACGTTCTTCGGTCAATGACCAACAGTGGGATCTGGATACCCATGTTGGCTCCCACATGTTCCACGATGATCTCATCGGATGAACCACGATGTCAAGGACTCAGTCGATCCCGTATTCAATTCCCTTTGTCTAACGGTATTGTACTTGCCCGAGATTTGATCGTCGGTATACCGATACCTTGTTCAATCTCGTTACCGGCAAGTCTCTTTACTCGTTCCGTAACACATCATCCCGTGATCAACCCCTTGGTCACATTGTGCACATTATGATGATGTCCTACCGAGTGGGCCCAGAGATACCTCTCCGTTTACGGAGTGACAAATCGATCTCGATCCGTGTCAACCCACAGACACTTTCGGAGATACTGTAGTGCACCTTTATAGTCACCCGATTACGTTGTGACGTTTGATACACCCAAAGCACTCCTACGGTATCCGGGAGTTACACGATCTCATGGTCTAAGGAAGAGATACTTGACATTGGAAAAGCTCTAGCAAACGAACTACGATCTTTGTGCTATGCTTAGGATTGGGTCTTGTCCATCACATCATTCTCCTAATGATGTGATCCGTTATCAACGACATCCAATGTCCATAGTCAGAAACCATGACTATCTGTTGATCACAACGAGCTAGTCAACTAGAGGCTTACTAGGGACATATTGTGGTCTATGTATTCACACGTGTATTACGATTTCCGGATAATATAGTTATAGCATGAATAAAAGACAATTATCATGAACAATGAAATATAATAATACTTTTATTATTGCCTCTAGGGCATATTTCCAACAGTCTCCCACTTGCACTAGAGTCAATAATCTAGTTCACATCGCCATGTGATTAACATTGACAGTCACATCGCCATGTGACCAACATCATCAAATGAGTTACGGGGTTTGATCATGTTTTGCTTGTGAGAGAGGTTTTAGTCAGCGGTGCGAGCCTTTCAGATCCGTGTGTGCTTTGCAAATTTCTAGGTCATATTGTAAATGTTGTTTCCATGCTCCACTTGGAGCTATTCCAAATGGTTGCTCCACTATCGTATCCGGTTTGCTACTCGAGTCACTCGATAGGTGTTAAAGCTTGCATCGGCGTAACCCTTACGCGAACTCTTTATCACCTCCATAATCAAGAAACATGTCCTTATTTACTCCAAGGACAATTTTGACCGCTGTCCAATGATCCATTCCTAGATCATTCTTGTACCCTTAGTGACTCATGGCAAGGCACACTTCCGATGCGGTACACAACATAGCATACTATAGAGCCTATATACGAAACATAGGGGCGACCTTCGTCCTTTCTCTCTTTTACGCCATGGTCGAGCTTTAAGTCTTGACTTCATACCTTACAACTCAGGCAAGAACTCCTTCTTTGGTGATCCATCTTGAACACCTTCTAGATCATGTCAAGGTATGTGCTCATTTGAAAGTACTATTGAGCGTTTTGATCTATCCTCATAGATCTTGATGCTCAATGTTCAAGTAGTTTAAACCAGGTTTTATATTGAAAACACTTTTCAAATAACCATATATGCTTTCGAGAAATTCTACATCATTTCGATCAACAATATGTCAACAACATATACTTATCGAAATTCTATAGTGCTCCCACTCACTTCTTTGGAAATACAAGTTTCTCATAAACTTTGTATAAACCCAAAATCTTTGATCATCTCATCAAAACATACATTCCAACTCCGAGATGCTTACTCCGGTCCTTAGAAGGATCATTTGGAGCTAGCATACCTTTTAGCATCCTTAGGATCGACAAAACCTTTCTTATTGTATCACATACAACCTTTCCTTACGAAAACTGGTAAGGAAACTCGTTTTGACATCCATCTGCCAGATTTCATAAATGCAGCTAATGCTAACATGATTCCGACGGACTTTAAGCATCGCTACGGATGAGAAAATCTCATCGTAGTCAACTCCTTGAACTTGTGAAAAACTCTTCGCCACAAGTCGAGCTTCATAGACGGTGATATTACAGTCCACGTCCATCCTCTTAAAGATCCATTTATCTCAATGGCTTGCCGATCATCGAGCAAGTCCACCAAAGTCCATGCTTTGGTCTGATACATGGATCCTATCTCGGATTTCATGGCTTCTAACCATTTATCAGAATTTGGGCCGACCATTGCTTCTCCATAGCTCGTAGGTTCATTGTTGTCTAGCAACATGACCTTCAAGACAGATTCTTGTACTACTCACTCAAGCGAGACGCATCCTTGTAACCCACGAGGTGCGCTAGTGACTTGATCCGAAGTTTCATGATCACTATCATAAGCTTCTACTTCAATTGGTGTAGGTGCCACAGAACAACTTCGTGCCTGCTACACACTAGTTGTAGTGACGGTTCAATAACCATATCAAGTCTCCACCATCCTCCCACTCAATTTTTGAGACAAACTCTTCCTCGAGAAAGGACCCGATTCAAGAAACAATCCTATTGCTTTCGGATCTGAATTAGGAGGTATACCCAACTGTTTTGGGTGTCCTATGAAGATGCATTTTATCCGCTTTGGGTTCGAGATTATCAACTTTGAAACTTTTTCACATAAGCGTCGCAGCCCCAAACCTTTAAGAAATGACGACTTAGGTTTCTCTAAACCATAGTTCATACGGTGTCATCTCAACGGAATTACGTGGTGCCCTATTTAAAGTGAATGTGGTTGTCTCTAATGCCTAACCCATAAACGATAGTGGTAATTCGATAAGAGACATCATGGTACGCACCATATCCAATAGGGTGCAACTATGATGTTCGGACACACCATCAAACTATGGTGTTCCAGGCGGTATTAATTGTGAAACAATTTCCACAATGTCTTAATTGCGTGCCAAAGCTCGTAACTCAGATACTCATCTCTATGATCATATCATAGACATTTCATCCTCTTGTCACGATGATCTTCAACTTCACTCTGAAATTACTAACCATTCAATAATTCAGACTTGTGTTTCATCAAGTAAATATACTACATCTACTCGAATCATCTGTGAAGTAAGAACATAACGATATTCACTGCATGCCTCAGCACTCATTGGACTGCACACATCAAAATGTGTTACTTCCAATAAGTTGCTATCTTGTTCCATTTTTTGAAAAGCGAGGCTTTTAGTCATCTTGCCCATGTGGTATGATTTGCATATCTCAAGTGATTCAAAATCAAGTGAGTCCAAATGATCCATCTGCATGGAGTTTCTTCATGCGTATACACCAATAGACATGGTTAGCATGTCTCAAACTTCTCAAAAGCGAGTGAGTCCAAAGATCCATCAACATGGAGCTTCTTCATGCTTTTACACCAATATGACTTACATGGCAAAGTGCCACAAGTAAGTGGTACTATCATTACTATCTTATATCTTTTGGCATGAAAATGTGTATCACTACGATCGAGATTCAATAAACCATTCCTTTAGGTGCAAGACCATTGAAGGTATTATTCAAATAAATAGAGTAACCATTATTCTCCTTAAATGAATAACCGTATTGCGATAGACATAATCCAATCATGTCTATGCTCAGCATAAACACCAATTCTCAATGGTAGAGGGAGCGCGATGCTTGATCACATCAACCTTGGAAACACTTCCAACACATATCATCGACTCACCTTTAGCTAGTCTCCGTTTATTAGTAGCTTTTATTTGAGTTACTAGCACTTAGCAACCGAACGGTATCTAATACCCTGGTGCTACTAGGAGTACTAGTAAAGTACACATTAACATAATGTATATCGAATATACTTCTATCGACCTTGCCACCTTCTCATCTACCAAGTATCTAGGGTAATTCCGCTCTAGTGACTATTCCCTTATCACGAAGCACTTAGTCTCGGGTTTGGGTTCAACCTTGGGTTTCTTCACTGGAGCGGCGGCTGATTTGTCGTTTCATGAAGTATCCTTCTTGCCCTTGCCCATCTTGAAACTAGTGGTTTCACCAACCATCAACAATTGATGCTTCTTCTTGATTTCTACTTTCGCGGTGTCAAACATCATGAATACCTCAAGGATCATCATATCTATCCCTGATATGTTATAGTTCATCACGAATCTCTAGCAGCTTGGTGGCAATGACTTTTGGAGAAACATCACTATCTCATCTGGAAGATCGACTCCCACTCGATTCAAGTGATTGTTGCACTCAGACAATCTGAGCACAAGCTCAACGATTGAGCTTTTCTCCCTTAGTTTGCAGGCTAAGAAGATCGTCGGAGGTCTCATTCCTCTTGGCGTGAGCACGAGCACTGAAATCTCAATTTCAGCCCTCGAAACATCTCATATGTTCATGACGTTTGAAAAACATCTTTGGTGCCTTAATTCTAAACCGTTTATCCGAACTATCACGTAGTTATCAAAACGTGTATGTCCGATGTTCGCAACATCCACAAAGCGACATTTGGGGTTCAGCACATCGGCGGTGCATTAAGGACATGAGCTTTCTCTTGTCCGCATAATCGCCATTGTCAACTTTCAACTATATTTTCTCTAGGAACATATCTAAGCAGTGGAACTAAAGCGCGAGCTTCGACATAATTTGCAAAGATCTTTTGACTATGTTCAGGATAATTAAGTTCATCTTATGAACTCCCACTCAGATAGACATCCCTCGGTCATCTAAGTGATTACATGATCCAAGTCAACTAGGCCGTGTCCGATCATCACGTGAGACGGACTAGTCATCATCGGTGAACATCTTCATGTTGATCGTATCTACTATCGACTCATGCTCGACCTTTCGGTCTCCGTGTTCGAGGCCATGTGCGTACATGCTAGGCTCGTCAAGTTAACCCTAAGTGTTTTCGCTGTGTAAAACTGTCTTACACCGTTGTATGTGAGCGTAAGAAGCCATCACACCCGATCATCATGTGGTGCTTAGAAGCGACGAACCGTAGCAACGGTGCACGATCGAGGAGAACTCTTCTTGAAATTTTGTAAGGATCATCTTATTTACTACCGTCGTCCTAAGTAAACAAGATGCATAAACATGATAAACATCACATGCAATCAAATAGTGACATGATATGGCCAATATCATTTTGCTCCTTTGATCTCCATCTTCGGGCTCCATGATCATCATCGTCACCGGCATGACACCATGATCTCCATCATCATGATCTCCATCATCGTGTCTTCATGAAGTTGTCTCGCCAACTATTACTTCTACTACTATGGCTACGGTTAGCAATAAAGTAAAGTAATTACATGGCGTTGTTCAATGACACGCAGGTCATACAATAAATTAAGACAACTCCTATGGCTCCTGCCGGTTGTCATACTCATCGACATGCAAGTCGTGATTCCTATTACAAGAACATGATCAATCTCATACATCACATATCATTCATCACATTCTTCTTGGCCATATCACATCACATAGCATACCCTGCAAAAACAAGTTAGGCGTCCTCTAATTGTTGTTGCATGTTTTACGTGGCTGCTATGGGTTTCTAGCAAAACGTTTCTTACCTACGCAAAACCACAACGTGATATGCCAATTGCTATTTACCCTTCATAAGGACCCTTTTCATCGAATCCGTTCCGACTAAAGTGGAGAGGCGGCACCGCTAGCCACCTTATGCACGAAGTGCATGTCAATCAGTGGAACCTGTCTCACGAAGAGTATGTGTAAGGTCGGTCCGGGCGCTTCATCCCACAATACCGTCGAAACAAGATTGGACTAGTAACGGTAAGCATATTGAACAAAATCAACGCCCACAACTACTTTGTGTTCTACTCGTGCAAAGAATCTACGCAATAGACCTAGCTCGATACCCTTTGTTGGGGAGCGTGGCAGAAATTCAAAATTTTCCTCGTGTCACCAAGATCTATCTATGGAGAAACCAGCAACGAGGGAAGGAGAGTGAATCTACATACCCTTGTAGATCGCTAAGCGGAAGCGTTCAAGAGAACGGGGTTGAAGGAGTCGACTTGTCGTGATCCAAATCACCGGAGATCCTAGTGCCGAACGGACGGCACCTCCGCGTTCAACACACACGACAGCCGGTGGCGACTCCCATGCCTTGATCCAGCAAGGAGAGAGGAGAGGTTGAGGAAGACTCCATCCAGCAGCAACACGACGGTGTGGTGGTGGTGGAGGGCGTGGCAATCTGCAGGCTTCGCCAAGCACCAGGAGAGGAGGAGGACTTGGGAGAGGGGAGGGCTGCGCTGTAACTTCGTGTTGAGCTCCCATGCGCCTCCCCACTTTATATAGGGGTGGAGGGCTGGTTTCTTGCCCTCCAAGTCCATTGGGGCGTTGGCCAAGGTGGGAGGAAAGAAATCCCATCATTTCCTTCCCCATCGATTGTTATCCCCCTTTAGGGATCTTGATCTTATCCCTTCGGATATGATCTTATTCCTTCTAAGGGGGATCTTGGCGCTTGACCAGGGGTGTGGGGCCTTTCCCCACTACCCACGTTCATGTGGGCCCCCCATGCAGGTGGGCCCCACTCGGAACCTTCTAGAACCTTCCGGTACAATACCAAAAATCCGAACATTTTCGGTGGCCAAAATAGGACTTCCCATATATAAATCTTTACCTCCGGACCATTCCGGAACTCCTCGTGACGTCTAGGATCTCATCCGGGACTCCGAACAACATTCGGTAACCACATACAAACTTCCTTTATAACCCTAGCGTCATCGAACCTTAAGTGTGTAGACCCTACGGGTTCGGGAGACATGTAGACATGACCGAGACGTTCTTCGGTCAATGACCAACAGCGGGATCTGGATACCCATGTTGGCTCCCACATGTTCCACGATGATCTCATCGGATGAACCACGATGTCAAGGACTCAGTCGATCCCGTATTCAATTCCCTTTGTCTAACGGTATTGTACTTGCTCGAGATTCGATCATCGGTATACCGATACCTTCTTCAATCTCGTTACCGGCAAGTCTCTTTACTCGTTCCGTAACACATCATCCCGTGATCAACCCCTTGGTCACATTGTGCACATTATGATGATGTCCTACCGAGTGGGCCCAGAGATACCTCTCCGTTACACGGAGTGACAAATCCGATCTCGATCCGTGTCAACCCGCAGACACTTTCGGAGATACCTGTAGTGCACCTTTATAGTCACCCGATTCGTTGTGACGTTTGATACACCCAAAGCACTCCTACGGTATCCGGAGTTACACGATCTCATGGTCTAAGGAAGAGATACTTGACATTGGAAAAGCTCTAGCAAACGAACTACACGATCTTTGTGCTATGCTTAGGATTGGGTCTTGTCCATCACATCATTCTCCTAATGATGTGATCCGTTATCAACGACATCCAATGTCCACAGCCAGAAACCATGACTATCTGTTGATCACAACGAGCTAGTCAACTAGAGGCTTACTAGGGACATATTGTGGTCTATGTATTCACACGTGTATTACGATTTCCGGATAATACAGTTATAGCATGAATAAAAGACAATTATCACGAACAATGAAATATAATAATACTTTTATTATTGCCTCTAGGGCATATTTCCAACAAAAACCAACAGGGAATGCTGGGTGTTTAAACAGGCCGGCAAGTTGAATACCGAAAACAAGGAAAAGGGGCTGCATAGCAACGACGACGAGGAGCCCCGACAACCCGAAACAGGAGGAGACGTAAGAAATTCCCTCCCGGTAAAAACAAGAATATGATATACGCAACCCATATCCCCAAGCGGGAACGGAAGCGTGCACTAAGGGACGTCTATGCGATGGAGCTAGTCGCCCCAAAATTCAACCCATGGTCCTCTTGTCCAATCACTTTCTATCGCAGAGACCATCCTACCAGTATCTGTCATGGCGGTTCGATCGCATTGGTCCTTGACTCCATCATCTTTGGCTTCACGTTGAAGATCTTTAGCCACAGGCCGAAGTGGGGCCTGATGCGGAGAAAAGCCTCGCACGCGACGATAAACGCGAGATGTTGAGGATGAAGTTATGGGCCAGATCATGAAAATCCAGCCCGTAATAGAACATGAGCCCGCAGACAAATCGGTGGAGGGGGAATCCCACTCCACGGACGAAGTGGGCGAGGCACACGACCCTCTCATGGGGTCCCGGAGTCGGAATGATCTGCCTTGCGTCCGGGAGCCGGTGCACAATATCTGCGGCCAAGTATCCGGCCGCCCCGAGCTTTGTAATGTCCTCCTGCTTGACTGAGGAGGCGATCCACTTGCCTCCCGCTCCGGACATGTTTGGCTGTGCAGAGAAGGTGAGAACTGGGGCGCTGGAGCTCGTGCATGCGAGAATGGATGAGGGAAGAAGGAAGTAGGCATGGGTGAAAGAGGAGAATCCTTATCTCTTTATAAAGGCGGTAGAAATTGTGTGCCTCCCCACTTGCCCGTTAAGATCGCTTATTTGCCAAGCGCCACGATTGATGGTGCAGTTGGGTTACCCATACCCGTATTGATGAGAACCCGTGATAAGGGGACACGATCTCTGCTTCGACAAGATGTGTCAAGGAAACCGCCTTGCATTACATGCGGTAGCTAGTTGTGAAAAACGGTTCGAATAATGACCAAACCATGGCGTGATGTCATGCTATAAAAAGCTGTCAGCAGATTAGATTTGTGGAATGTTATACTCTCTACGGTGGTATGTGGAATTTGTTTTGCAGAGCTGGACATGGTCCTTGTGTTCTAATTCTTCTATGGAGTATTCGGAGAAGGAACCTGCCTTGCAATGCCGAAGACAATTTGCGCGCCGGACTCATCGTCATTGAAGCCTGGTCCAGGGGCTACTGAGGGAGTCCTGGATTAAGGGGTCCTCGGACAGCCGGACTATATACTTTGGCCGGACTGTTGGACTATGAAGATACAAGATTGAAGACTTTGTCCCGTGTCCGGATGGGACTCTCCTTTGCGTGGAAGGCAACTTGGATATTCAGATATGTAGATTTCCTTCACTGTAACCGACTCTGTGTAACCCTAGCCCCCTCCGGTGTCTATATAAACCGTAGGGTTTAGTCCGTAGGACAAGAACAATCATAATCATCGGCTAGCTTCTAGGGTTTAGCCTCTACGATCTCGTGGTAGATCAACTCTTGTAACACTCATATCATCAAGATCAATCAAGCAGGAAGTAGGGTATTACCTCCATCGAGAGGGCCCAAACCTGGGTAAAACATCGTGTCCCGTGCCTCCTGTTACCATTAGCCTTAGACGCACAGTTCGGGACCCCCTACCCGAGATCCGCCAGTTTTGACACCGACACTCTTCCTCTTACGCAGCCTCCCAACGCCAGCCACCCAAGGAGACGACCCCGAGAAGTTCAAGGAGCCGGCGACACGGATGATGGGATCGCCGGTGCCGCCCGGAGAAGCGCCCGATGCCTAGTCGGACCCGTCATCCTGCCGCCCGCTACCCTCGTCATCGTTGCCATTGTCTTCCTCGCCACTCTCGCTCGAGGAGGAATCTTCATCGTCAGAAGAGCTCTCCATGTAGCACCTTACGCGAGTCCCGAATTGCCCGAAGATCTTGACGGAGAGGAGGCCACTCTCCATTAGTTTGAAATGGAGAGTGAGCCCCTCCGTCAAGCTGTGGATGCGAGCGGAAGTTTTCCACCCTTGACGGAGATACATGACATGAGGGGCGGGGAACTCGATGTCGGCCCATGTGCCACTGTTCCCACAACCCCTCATATGCAGCCGCAACGCCTGCGGTGGATCCAGCTCCATCTCCAGCGCAAATGGAGTCGGGAGGCGAAGACGACGGCGCGGTGGCTGGCGCAGCCTGATGAAGAATTCGCAAGGGTTGTCCCCGACGTGGCCCTCCATTGGAGGAGGGGCCGCTGGCGGAGGCGAGGTCGATCTGCCGCCCCATCCTCCTCTCACTCGAGCGCCACGACAGCCTCAACCTCGCCCCCTCCCCCTCCCTCTAGCAGCCGGCTCCGCCGCTACAAGCTCTTGGGGAGGAGCGATGCGTTGTCTAGCCGAGACCCTCGCCGCCAGCAATGAAGCGTCGCCATGCCCCCTCGCCATGACAGAAGGAAGGAAGAAGCAAGAATGAGGAAAAGCATATGATGAGGGATTGAGGGGCGCTGTTCCTCCCGCTCCCCTCTTTATAAAGGGGCGGGGTCGAGGCTCGACCACCCCTCTCGGCCAATCCGGCCCGTTGAAGTGACAGCAGGTGGGGCCGTCGACCGTCCTTCCCGCTCCATTGAAGGCACGTGGGAATCGACCCACGCGTGCACGTGACTTCCCGCATCCCGCGCGCCTGTCATTCGCTCTGCATCGTGCATGCAGCGAATGTGGCACAAGGGATGGGCGCAGTGGGACGCGTGGAGCGACGGTTGTCGGTGTCAAAACCGGCGGATCTCGGGTAGGGGGTCCCAATCTGTGCGTCTAAGGCTAATGGTAACAGGAGGCAAGGGACACGATGTTTTACCCAGGTTTGGGTCCTCTCGATGGAGGTAAAACCCTACTTCCTGCTTGATTGATCTTGATGATATGAGTATTACAAGAGTTGATCTACCACGAGATCGTAGAGGCTAAACCCTAGGAGCTAGCCTATGATGATTATGATTGTCCCTATACGGACCAAACCCTCCGGTTTATATAGACACCGGAGGGGGCTAGGGTTTACACAGAGTCGGTTACAAAGAAGGAGATCTAATATCCGGATCACCAAGCTTGTCTTCCACGCAAAGGAGAGTCCCATCCGGACATGGGACGAAGTCTTGAGTCTTGTATCTTCATGGTCCATCAGTCCGGCCAAAGTATATAGTCCGGCTGTCCGGATACCCCCTAATCCAGGACTCCCTCAGTAGCCCCTGAACCAGGCTTCAATGATGATGAGTCCAGCGCGTAGATTGTCTTCGGCATTGCAATGCGGGTTCTGTCTCCGAATACTCCAATGTAGATTAAGGATTGTGTCCGGCTCTGCGAGATAATTTCCGCACAGCGCCGTAGAGAGCATAACACTTCACAAATCTGATCTGCTGACAACAATTTTTTTTACGGTGTGCCCTTATGTTGTGGCCTGGTCCAACACGGACCGTTTTTTCTCAGCCTGCCTCGATACGCGTTGCGAGACAGTTTCATTGGCACGCCTTGCCAGAACAGAGATCATGTTCCTCTTATTGCGGGATCTTCCATCAATACGGGCGCGTGCAACCCCACGACGCCTGTTGGTATGACTTCGTGTTTTTAGGTGAGTCTCGAGCGGTTACGCTGAGGACGCTTGATATTCACCCCTTTATAGAGGGGCCGAGGCCTATCCCTGTTTTCTACCACGCTTGCGCCTTTTTGCATCTTGAGTTCTAACACCCGAAGCCCAAGCTCAAGCACTTCGGATCTTCAATCATGTCCGGATCCAACCTTCACGGCTGGTGGATGGCCTCCTCGTTTAGAGAGGAGGACATCGCGAAGCTTAGGGAGGCCAGATATCTGACCGCCGACATCAAGCACATGCTTCCTGCTCCAGGGCATGTCATCCCTACTCCCGAGCCCAACAAGAGCATCATATTTGTTTCTCACTTCCTTTGCGGCTTAGGCTTCACCCTTGATCCCTTTGTGAGAGGGCTCATGTTCTATTACGGGCTAGATTTTCATGATCTAGCTCCGGACGCCATCCTTCACATCTCATCGTTCATCGTTGTGTGCGAAGCTTTTCTCCATGTCACCCCGCACTTCAGCTTATGGCTCAAGACCTTCAATGTGAAGCCGAAGATGATTGAGGGGGCGCCACGCGGAGTGCGGAGGTGCAGTAATAAGCAGGAACGCTGACGCCCCATGGCCAGAGGGCTCCTTCCCAAAGGTGTCCGATCTATGGCAGCGGAGGTGGTTTTACATCACGGCTCCTAGAGGCAAAAGTGGGTGGTTGCCCCCGACTTCCGTTCGGGCCCTCCGCCTCAACTGACGTCATGGGCCAATGTTGGACGGGATTGGGGGCCTGCGAATGATGTACCAACATTGCAGAGCCGAATTTGGGAGCTTCTTGAGAGGGACATTAGCCTTGTCAGCATAATTCAGGTAATGCTAGTCTGACGAATGTTGCCGTGCAAATGCAGGCCTCTCCGGATGTGGGAGTTCAATCCGGAAGGTTCGCGGACTATTCTACACTTCTTCGACATGACGCTCAAAGGGATGTGTAAGTTATTCTTCAGACCACAAGTAAAGTGTCCGGACACCACCGAGGATGCGGGCCTGAGCTGCAACCGCCCAGATACCCAAGTAAGTAACCCAGAAACCGAACACTTCGTTTATATTTATCATAACATTATTTTGAAAATCCTCCATGGCCAGGAATGGCTCAGCAAGGCGGAGAGAATCAGGTGTCCGGTGCCACTTCCCGAAGGCTCGCCTATTCCCGCCATAGCCAAGATGCTTGGTCGTGTGCTAAGTAAAGTGCCCTCGGGGAAAGGCGAAGGGAAGAACAGAGAAGCAGAACTTCACACATTGCACATCCAAATCGGGGGAATTGCTACCTCCCCAAAGGAGGACAGTTGGGGAGGGGAATCCAAGGTCTCCTCCCCTCGCGGGAAGAAGAGGTCCGCCTCCGAAGACTTGGAGACGGAGGTGCCCAGACAAGGGAAGAAAACTTCACCAGGGGGCCGCCTCCATGCACAGTAAAGCCCAATACATAGTATAACTAGTTTCTTGCAATTTTTTCGTATTGGAATCGTAAAGAGGTGGAGATATAGTTCCTCTCTCATAATAATTGCAAGTAGGATCAGCAAGCACATGCATATTATATTCATCAAAATTATCATGTGCAACGGTAAAAGGCAACCCATCAATGTAATCCTTAATAAGTGCAAACTTCTCTGATATAGTCTAGTTTGGAGAATTCAAAAAGATAATAGGACTATCATGTGTGGGTGCAATAGCAACAATTTCATTCTTAACATAAGGAACTATAGCAAGTTCATCTTCATAATCATAATTCATATTGGCATCTAGGCCATAAGCATAGCAAGCATCAAGTTCATTAAAAAGGGATATTTCAAACAAATCAATGGGGTCATAGCAATTATCATAGCATTCATCCTTCGGTAAGAATGAAGGGATATTAAACAATGTATGAGTTGAAGAGTTACTCTCATTAGAAGGTGGGCATGGGTAGATAATCCGCTCTTCCTCCTTTTGTTGTTCACTCTCCTCATCATCTTTTTCATCCAATGAGCTGACAGTTTCATCAATTTCTTCTTCCATAGACTCCTGCAAAATATTAGTCTCTTCTTGGACAACGGAGACTTTCTCAATAAACACATAAATATTGGCATTGTATTTATAATTTTCATAGCAATATTTAAGTATAGCAAAATTTCCAGGCCTATAAACACAATCATCATACTTTTCAAACAGAGATTCAATTTCATAAGCACCCTTAAAGCCAACAAATTCTTCTATTCGTTCCACATCATAGTAATCATATCTATCATTAGCATAAGAAGCTAAGGTTTCATTATCGTTAAATTTGCATGAAAAGGGAAGGTGTGGAGCCTTCATCCTAGAGCAACAAGTAAAATCATATCTCTGGCATAAATTCCAAGCATATCAATGCAACATATCAATTTGATCCCATAACAGTTTCCCTTTTCATGTCAAGCGACAATCCCTAAAGTATTCACGTTGATCTAATGTGTCTCCCATTATCAAGTTGAATGAGGTTTTCTCATGATTATCAAAGTAGTGCATAATATTTTTCACATAACGAGCATCGAGGGTTTTAGGAGGTTCCCCATCTCCATGAGTAGCAAGTACCACTATTTATTTTGGTATTTTGTGTTCCATATTTTTTCACATAAAAAGCATCCTTCCATAATCCCCATGGGCTCTACGCCAACACATCAAGCACCACGCGGACCCATGATAAGACCTAGAGCACGCGCAATGGAAACCGAGGTGAACTCCTTCCTAGTTGACATGCATATGGATAAAAGTGGAACTTGGTTGCTACCTCACCAAAATACGTTATGCCTCATTAGGTACGAAGAGGACACCACCAAGAAGCTCAAGAGCATCACCATGGAGTAGGAGGACCACCCCATGGCTGCGAAGAACAAGACGGAGCCCAGCAGCAGCAACACTAGAAGTCCTAGGCGAACCCGTGCGCACGGACCCCCGATACCCCATGCCCGCGGACTACTCAGAGAGTTGGCGCTGTGGCACCCCATGCGCACAGACGTGTACCATGCCCAGGGGACCCCCGTGCGCACGGGCCCAACTATCCCCGTGCACACGGGCTCTCCAGGATGGACGGCTGTGATCTCCTGTTTGAGCCCCTCTTCATCCACTTCAACCCCAAGCCTATATATTCAGTACCTAGGGTTATGTTTAGGGTTAGCAAAGTATTAGATGAGATATTTGTGAGCTTTGCTCCTTCTACCACCTCCATTGGAGATCAAGGCTTCTTTGGAGAGGATCCACTTGTGGATTTCAAGACCTCCATCTTGGAGAAGACTACCATCATCAAGACCTCATCTCCTAGGAGTGGGAAGAACTCTACCATTGTATCTTTCCTTTGATTGTGTTTGTGACTTGTGGATCTTGTGTTGCTACTCTAGTGGATGTGTAATTTCGTATTGTTGGAGTGAATTCCTCTTTGTGTTCTTGGTGTTCTTCCTCTTTTCCCCACCAAGTGTGAAAAGATCCATCTTAGGGTTTCACCCTACAACATCTTGGTATCATAAGCAAGGTTGATTCACATCTCGGAGTCCCTACCCTCCACTTTCTAGCTTGATTTTTTTTGTTTTTCATCCAAATTCGAAAATCCCCACCAAAAATAGCCCCAAAATGTTTTCTTGCAATTTGTTGATCTTGTGAGATTTGGTTGATTTGATCCACGAATTTGGTGTTTGGCAAGTGGATCTACCCCCCTACCATCTTCCCCACCCTTCCACCCATAGATTTTGGCCTCAAATTTGGAAATTACCATGGATCCGGAGCAGTTCATCCGCTCGACGAGGACCCCGTGCACACGGGCCTTCGGGACCCCGTGCACACGGGCCTTCGGGACCCCGTGCACACGAGCCTCACTTACCCCATGAGAACGGCCTATCCTGAGACTTTCGGCCAGTTTTGTTTTCCACCATTTTGACACCCCACCACCACTTGTGTTCTTTCCGCAATATTTCTCGTGGTTGTTTGAGTATTGGGTTGCAGTTTCTCGCGTGTTCTAAGGTGTTTCGGCTACTTAGGCGCGATTTGACTTCATCATCACCGCCACTCGACCATCGACTCGGACTCCACATCGGCTTCGACCACTCCATCTTCATAACAACCATAAGCATTGACGGTAACCTCGATGGCACCATTGTATTACCCTTGCCATTACCTTGATAGCTTCAAGCCTCTTTTGTGTAGCTTACCCATCAAGACTAGCTTGTCGATTATGGCCGAGCCATGCATTTAGTGCACCATTAGTGTTACGCCTCTCGCATGCATATACTACTTGTTATCTCGCATCGTGGCTCATATATCAAGCATCGTGGCATAGTCAAAAAAAGAAAGAAAAAGCTTTTAAGCAAAAGAGAAGAGAAGCAAATAGCTTATAAGAAATAGGATCGAGCCTACTAGCATGGCTACATCATCTTGGTCACTACATGCATAAGCATACTTGGGATAGTAAGACGACCCATTTCTCTTCTAGGTTGGTGCACTAGCCTATCTAGCCCATTAGAGCAATCAAGCTAGCGTCTCTCTAGTATCCGTACAACAAGAGCATTTCCATGGTTTCACATCTTAGGGCTCACTCCTTGGTTGTGCGGATCCCATTTATCTTTCGTGTGTGTGTTCCTAGTGATATCCTTGGGCTTGATCTATTTGTCTTACTTGCTATTTGTGAATCTTCTCAACTTTGTCAATATCTTGACTAACATTTGCTTTAATTATTTGTGCCACTTCCTAACCAAGATCCTCCATAAGCCTTTTATTTGTAGGTGTGAGAAACAATACCAAGTACCAATTCTCCTATTATAGCATCACGTGGGATCGTACTTGTTACATCCACAATCTTCGGAAAAGGTAACTTTGGTTTTGTTCTCTCATTTTCCTACTCACCACCATTCCACATGATGGATAGGCCTTTTTCTTCAGCAAACCCCCTTTCGAGGAGAAAGACAACGAACGCGACTACATCACCAAGAATCACTTCTTCATCACGCAACGAGCTTTACATCAAGAGAGTGAAGCTTTGGGTGATTGCATCGAACAACTCGCCACCGACCTACAACAATCGGAAGCACGACAACGGGACTATTTGGACGCCAATCTCTCCAAACAGATGGATGAATTCCGCAACATGGTCGTGAGCCGAGCATCTTCCTCAACTTCTTCACCAAGACGGTGTCACTCAAGTTTCCACTCGTCATCATACTCATCTTTCGATGCGAGTCCTCCTCGATGCGATAACACTCAAGACCGCCAGGCGCAAGAAAATCTGTTCCATGGCAATGGCCTACAAGACCGAGTTTGAGCACATGAGCAGGCGCGATGCCATGAACGAGACGTCATGGATCAAGAACAACCACCGCCGCCACATCGTCCACATCAAGAATCTCAAGACGGCGAGGCAATTTGACAAGAGAAACAAAACCATGAAGCTCAAGCTCAAGCAGCTCAAGACGCACTCCGAGAGTCCACTCGAGCCGTCGCCCAACGAAGTCGTCAAGTACGTGAGCAAGAGGAAGCTCTTCGGTGGGAAATACAAGAAGAAGCCGCTCGACATGAAGAACAACAAGAAAGGCGAAACTGGGAACATATGCTTCGACCTCCTCCTCGGCAACCGGATCGAGTGATCCACGACCCTACTGCACACAAAGAGCAACATCAAGCAGATCGAATGCTTGAAGATCCTCTTCCTCAACAAGACCGATATCAACATCATCACTATGATGAAGAACTCCGCTACAGCAAGCTCAATTTCACCATGCCCAAGTTCTCCGGAAGCAACGACCCCGAGGAATACCTATCATGGGCATTGAAAGTAGACAAGATATTTCGTCTACACAACTATGACAAGGAAAAGAAGATCGCCATGGCATCCCTCGAGTTTCAAGACTATGCCCAAATTTGGTGGGAGCAAGTGATCGAGCATCATCGTGAGAAGGACGAGCCACCCATCACGACTTGGACACAAATGAAGGATGTCATGAGAGCTCACTTCGTGCCTACGTACTACACTCGAGATCTCTTCAAGAAGTTGCAACTCCTCAAGGAAGGCACGAAGACGGTGGAAGAATACTATCAAGAAATGGAGATTGCCATGATATGAGCCAATGTCAAAGAAGATGATGAGTAAACAATGACACGCTTTTTGAATGGCCTCAACCACCCAGTACGGAAGATTGCCGATTTCCAACCCTACTCCAACCTCCTCGAGCTAGTTCACCAAGCGACCAAGGAGGAACGTCAAGTACAAGAAGACTTCAAGTACGCCAAGTACTCATCCAAGACCTACGACTCATACACTCAAGCTACCCCTACTACGACTTCGACACCTCCTACTTCGACTAGAACATCACCAAGTACCGGCGACAAGTCAAGTTTCAAGCAAGCAACACCTTCCTTGACTCGTCCTCCGGCAAGCACCTACAAGAACAAGACTTCTTCTTCGGCACCACCGGACGGTCCCGTCAAGACAAGTTCTATCAAGTGCTTCACATGTGGTGGCCATGGACACAAGTCTTTCCAATGCATCAACAAGCGAACCATGATCGCCAATGATGATGGCACATATGACTCCATGAATGAAGATGATATGGAAGCTATCGAGCACGTCGCCATGCACCATCAAGTGAATGACGAAGAAGATGCTCAAGTCTATTGTGACAATGATTCAAGTCCCGCTCTCGTGGTCTCCAAGGTTTTGACACTCCAACACCATCAAGATGAATACCAAAGGTGTCACATCTTCCACACCAAGGCCAACATCAATGGGCACTCCATGATAGTCATTATCAACGGAGGAAGTTGCTACAACTCGGCAAGTGAAGAGCTATGTTGCAAGCTGCAATTGGTTTAGAAGAAGCATCATCGCCCCTACAAGGTCCAATGGCTTAGCGACTAAGTCACAATTCAAGTGGATCACGCCGTGCACGTTTCTTTCAAAATCGGCGCCTACAAGGACACCATTGAGTGTGACGTGGTTTATGTCCGTGTGACATCTCCTCTTGGGGAGACCTTGGCAATTCGATCGTGGCATCATCCATAACGGGAGAACAAACCACTATAGCTTCAAGATGAAGGGAATGGAGTAAGTGCTATGACCTATGTCTCCAAGCCAAGAGATCACCGACAAGCAAGCATCCACCATCATGGAGAGACTAGTGAGAGAGTGAACCGCCACGAAGAGAGTGAGCACCACAAGCAAAAATTGAGCGACTCTTAGCCAAGAGAGAAAAACTTAGTTCTCCTAGCCACAAAAAGAGAGATGAGAGAAGTGTGTGAGAACCCATCGAGTGTCATCCACTATGTCCTACTGTGCAAAGATGATGTGGCAAAGACTAACACTCCTAATCCTCTCCCTCTAGTGTTCTCTAACTTGCTGCAGGAATTCGCCGATGTTTTTCCCGATGAGCTACCTCTCGGTCTTCCTCCTCTACGTGGCATTGAACATCTGATCGACCTCATCCCTGGAGCACTTCTTCCTAACAAGAATCCATACCGCGTCAACCCCGAATGTCGTGGAATTGTCATGGCAGATGTCCTAGTGTGAGGACTTAGTCGTGGAGCCATCGCAACTAGGTTAGCTTAAAGGGGTTAAATGGGACAAAGGACACAGAGAGGTTATACTGGTTCAACCCCTTGTGGTGAAGGTAAAGGCCTAATCCAGCTTGAGGTGGTATTTCTTATGTCTCGATTACCAGGGAGCGAATATGCTTGACCTAGCTTTCGATCTCTTGTCTCTTGCCCTGATCCGCCGCCGGGTCGTCCCTTTGTATACACAGGTTAACGCCCAATGGCTCACGGAGTCCCGGCCGGCTCATAGACAACATGTCCGGCTCGATGACTAAATATACTCGCCTTACAATATAAGTCATACACATATGGCGGTTTACCCCTATGGGCCTCACGTCGCCCTTGGGCCTTGGGCCCTTGCTTCATGAATCGCCATCTTCAATATCCTCATGGGCTTCGTATTGATGAACCACCATAGATATAACCCAGCCCCTCTTGGGAGGGTCATACCTAATAGTCATATCCCCAACATTAGGCCCCAGATTGATTTGAACTTGTTCATGTCAATCTTCAACACTTAGAAAAAATCCTTCCTTCTTCATTTGTACGAGATCTCATAACCCGCCATGACGTCATCTCCTGCGATTGTGGTAACCCGCCATGACGCCATCTGCAATTTTGCACAATATCCAATATATCTTAATAGATCCTTATCTTTAATAACCATCCCGAAAATCAAGGAATCCGACCGGCTAGATAATCATTCTTTGGCCTCCTCGTTTTTTGCGCCCATCTATTACCCTTCTCCTTATAAATAGGGTCAAACAGCCCTCCTTTCATTTCCCCCCTTGCCTTCTCATCTTCTTCTTCCTCTCGCGACTCCTCTGCCGCCTCGAGCTTCGCCGCTACCGTCCTCCGACCACTGCACCAATTCAGGCCGCTGCATCAACCTGACTAGTCCAGAAAATGCCGGTGCTCCACCGCAGTCCAGCTGCATCTGTAAGTGTTCATCTCCCTATGCGTCAGATCTGCATTAGGGTTAGCCTTGTTCTTTGGTGTTCTTTGTTGTTCTTTGCTTTCTTCTTCAACCAGTAGCTTCTGATCTGAATATAGTATAAAACTCGTGCGGTAGCAGTTTAGCCTTTCTTTTTAATATCAGAATACTTTTTTCTTCATAGACGATCACATCGGAGCACACAAACTCCTCTGCTGCCGCTTTAGGTTTAGAATTTACTGCATTTTCTGAACTGCCACCGATCCGAAATTATAGCTTCAGTCTGTGAAATATGTTTGTCCATCACTTAGCAAAATTTTCTTCTTGATAGATCTTAACTATCAGTATTGTCATGGCAGCTTACATCACCAGTTATAGCTAGTCATATATCATTAAGCCGCTTTTATGCCGCCACTCTGAATATGTACTGTAATGTTTTACCTCCGGCTTAATGAATCAACTTAAACCGGCAAAATTGTTCTTTATTTTTAGGCTTCTTTCTTCACAATGCCGCCGAAGACAGTCACTTCATGTAATTGGGTTCCCTCCATTGTCACCGAGGACACACTCAAAGACTTTGTAAAAACCGGCTATTTACCAGCAAAAACTGTCATGCATTACTGCGCCCCCAATCCAGAAGAAGAAAGACCTTAGGCAAAGGATGATGAGGTCATTGTTTTTACTGATCACATGAATCGGAGCTTCTCACCGCCTGGTTCTAAATTTTTCTGAGATGTTTTGCACTTCTTTCATCTTCATCCTCAAGACATCGGACCCAATTCCGTGTCAAACATATGCAACTTTCAAGTTTTCTGCGAAGTATACCTTCAAGAGGAGACCAATGTTGAACTGTTTAGGGAATAATTTTATTTGAACCGCCAAAATGAGTTTACGAAAGGACCCAGCTTGGAACTTGGCGGAATCTCAATTCAACAAAGAAGAGATGCTATCTTCCCCTATGCTTGCTTGCCGAGTCACCCCAAAGATTGGAATCATACGTGGTTTTATTGCAAATATACCTCTCCGGCTAACGAGAATCCACTGCTAGGCTATCGTGCCCAGCGTCTCGACCCAAAACATCATCTTCCTGAGAAGCTTACCACTGCTGAACGTGCTAAGCTCGCCCCCACCATTGCAAAGGTCAAGGCTCTGCTGGGAAATGGTTTAACTGGCATTGACTTGGTTCAATGTTGGGTTGCTTGGCGAATCATACCCTTGAGTCGCCGATCCGGCTTAATGTGTACTTACACGGGTGGTAAAAAGGATCCACTACACCATAGCTCTATGCGTTTAACTGATGAGGCAATCAATGAAATGACAAAGAGCCTTCTGAATGAAGATCTGGAAGACTGCATCAAAGTGGGTCTGAACCCTTTCTGCAAACTTAACCCGCCACCAGATGTGAGTCTTTAAATTACTTACTTTTACCTTCATCATTCAAATATTCTATTAGCTCAACTTTGATGACTTTCATAGGCTGACTCTGATTTTTGGAAAAAAGAAATATAACCATGAAGCTGCCAAAAAGGCCAGGGCTGCCAAGAATGCCGCCAAGTAAACCACCAAGAAGAATAAGAAGAAATCAAGTACTTCCGAGCTGTTTGAACTGGACGACGACTCTGAGTCGGAGGTAGCTCTTGATTCTTTTGGCTCCCTTTTCAACTATCTTATTGACATTGATTATCATCAGGATGACACGGGGGCCAGTCAAGCTGGCGATGAAGAGGTAACTATCATTTCCTCCGACTCCGAGCCTTTGCCAAGACAGAAAATTTGAAGAGTAACCCGGAAAGTAAGCTTTTCACACCCGTTAGATCATCTGGATCCTCACTTTCTTTTCAAGCAACAGTAACACGAGAGCCGGCACAGACTCGGACCAGCGGAAGTGAAGAATTATCTTCCGGTTTATGAAATACTCTAGCTCCAAGGAAACGTCGAAACAAGGTCATCCCAAATGTAAACTCTTTTTATCATTTGGCGGGTCTCATTCGCCAGCCACTTAATTCTTCCGATTCAAATTATCAGGAGACTTCTCACTCCTCTTCAGGTGACTCATCACAGCCCCAGATGCCGGTTTTCAAAACTGCTCCTGGGTAATAACAATTACTTATTATTTGCTCCTTATGCTCCTTTATATTTACACTGACCTATCATGACCCATGTATTGGAAAGGCCAAGCCTAGCAAGAAGGCAAAGGTGAACAAACCGGCTGAAGACCCCAAAGTTCCTGAACTGGAGCAACAGATTCCAGTGTCTGACACCTCCGTCCCACAACAGAAGAACCGGTTCATGACGTTCCACCAGAAATGCCTGAACCTTCCATTGACCAGACAAACAACGATCCTTTGAATACTGAATCATCAAGCCCAATTAAACCGGCTGAAACACATGCCGATGATGTGATGATAACACCGGCTTTAGAGAGCCGGGAAGACCTACTGTCTTGGCCAAACACTCCGCCAAAGAAGAATATGTTGAGAAATGAAAAGTGAGATTTCACGTTGCCAACTATTCTCAATTGAGCGTTAGTGAAGTTTTCTCTGGTTATCTCAATCAAGTGCACACCAGCCGCGACATTGAAGTTGACATGGTGAAGCAGATGCATAAAAAATATGAGGTATAAACTCCTTCTTTACTGAGCTATGCATATCTTGTTAGCCCCCAAGTCTATTGTGTATGATAGGCTTGAATATGTTGCAGACTTGGAATAACGATGAGTATAAATAGTACCCTTGATAGAATCTTTCAAAATCCGGCTTACACCATCCGAGTTAAAGCATCTATAGCCCCCAAGGGCCGGTTTAATCAGCATGAATGAGCCGGTCTTGTTCATCATTGTTTATAAATCAAAGCTTACTTGTGTAGCTCTCATGAGCCGGTTGTGATCATTTCCGGCACGAACGGGTCATCATAAAGCAGTAAGAATACACAAGCAATATGCATTAGCCCCCAAGTGCCAAGTACTCTTGCTTGCAAAGTGCTTGGGACTTATTCACATAAGCTGTTGTATAAATAGTTTTTTTTCGGCAGGCATTAGCCCCCAAGTGCCAAGTGTTGTTGCTTGCAAAAGGCTTGGGTCTTTATTTCTGTAACCCAAATATGAACATGATTTTGAACCGGTGTATGTACAGGACACCACTGCTCAACTTCAATCGCAATTTGCTAACGTGAAAACCCGGCTGGAGCACCAAGAATCTGAGACCCGGAAAGCAGACTCAAAATTCCAATTTAGCTTGGCTGAAACAGAAAAACTGAAGACCAGCTTTGAGGCTGAAAGAAATGCCTGGGCTGAGGAGAAAACTGCCTTGACACAACGGGCTAAAAAGGCGGAGGCGGCTCTTCAGGAGGTGACCACTGAGCTTACCGGTTTAAAACACCATGTATCCCAGATGGTTTCTGCTATCTTTGGTGAGCCGCCTTGCTAGTACCAAATTTGAATCTCTTCCTTGATGGTATAAACCGCCTCTAACCAACCCATAATTATGATGCAGGTCCCAGGAGCAACAATCTTAGTCAAGAGATGCTTGTGAAGCTCAAGGCTGTTTATACACTTGTTGAACAATTATATACTGGAACTCAGCGCACACTGGCCACAATTTCTCCGACTAATGAAGCACCTACTCTCTTGATTGATGTCTTAAAAAGCTTTTTGTTCTTCCTGAGAGGATTAATGAGATGAAGCAATCATCTGCAAGAGCCGGTGCTGTGACAGCTTTAAGCCGGGCCAAGGCATGGCTAGCAGAGCTAGACCCGACCGATATAGCTACCGGGTATCCAAGCTTAAAATAAGATGGCACTCCCTTTGAGAAGAAAGACTTCGCTGCCTACATGAAGGAGATACGTCCCCTGGCCAGTCTGATTGCAAATGAAACGGATCTTTCAAGATACCAACCGGCTTATGACATCGAGAATCAGAAGCTGCCCACGCCGGCTTATAAAGTGATGGATCTAATTCCCCCAATCCGTAAGCATACTTTTGCTCCTGAAGTTGAACCGTCTGAACTTATAGATGATGAAGCTGAATTCCAAGCCTTGTGTGGCATCGATTGGTCATCACCAAACTTCCAGGCAGCAGAGGAGGACGAAGAACTGGAGAAGGATGATCCAGAAGCTTCAAGCCATGAAGGCCAAGAAAATTGATCCACTGGCTGTTCATATATTTGATCTTCTAAAAACACTTAATCATTTTGGCTCATTGATTCATGTAATAGGCTAGTAAAAACTTTGCTCTGTCGTGCCATCGTGCACGTTTTGTGTTTTGCCCAACACTGTTTGATCCGTCACTGGAAAACTATCATCTTACACTTGTGATGACATTGATTTATGCATATGAGATTTAGTATTATCCTGCACACAAGCAGATCACAAGAGCCCTGGCAGTTTACCGCAGGGCAGGTCATAATATCCCATATAAAAACACTGTGACTAAAATAGTTCATGACCAGGTCCGGTTTAATCATAATCATATAAAATCTTAACAAAAAATATCATACCTTTGATATTTAATTGTACTGTTGTCTTATGGTAACAGTGCAGTAAGAGTGATAACCCAAGTTTTGAACACATAATGCTCTGTTTCATTTGTCACATATTGCCGACTGGGTTTAAAAAACTCAACAATGCCCAAATATGAGACATGGACAGGGCTGCTTGGCCCAGCTTGTAATAACCATATGGTAAGAAAAAGGAAGTGATATAAATCCAAGATAGGAAAGAAAGCCAAAAAATACTAGGCTTTTATAGGCCGCCAAGCCAAAATTTTCTTCTTCAATGAAACTAGCATGATAGCCGCTGGAGTATCCGCGCTTTCTGTGAGCAGGCTTTCACATAACCCAATCGACATTTTAACCTGGATAAGTTCAGGGTCTTTCAAAGATTAACTTATCGAGAGTATGAAGGGGTCGGAATAGCATCATGCAAAACAGGCCGGTTTAACCAAGTTTCAAAGAAGGCGGCTTATCAGCTTGAGCTTCTACTTGTGTACTATAATCCGGCTCTTGCATGACCCAAGCAATGTCTTAACCTTAACAAGTTCAGGGTCTCTTTAAAAGATTGACTTGTTAAGAACAGGGCGGGTCATCCAGGATTACCTAGTCGAAGAGCATCTTGGATACAGGCCGGATAACCCGGATTTTTGGTGAATACACCTGGCATCCATGCCTATCAAGAGGGTAATTTCAGTTGTGTTCTTTGAGCAAGAAGCCCCCAAGTGATATATTTCGGAGCTGTGCTCAATGGGTACCTATGTTTGAGCTATGCTATGCATCCAACTCTCTTTGGTCCCTGTAATTTGGGCGTCAAGCCTCTTTAACTAAGATGATAATGAAGTCTCGGTTTTGAAGAAGTAAACAACAGAGGCCCTGAATTAGCAGGCATGCCGGCTTTATTATATTCATCATAATATATACATTGTCAAAAATATGTACATCACAGGAGCCGGTGGCTCAGGTGTAATACGGCCGAAGATGAGCAATATTTCATGGCCGGTGGGTCTCCTCCTCCGACGTGTGTGAGTCCTTGTGATCTCGAACATCGATAAGGTAGTTTGACCCGTTGTTCAGATTTTTGCTGACCACAAAGGGCCCTTCCCAAGGTGGGGATAACTTTTGCATATCATATTGATCCTGGATAAGCCGGAGCACCAAGTCGCCTTCTTGAAAGGTTCTAGTTTTAACCCGGTGGCTGTGATAACAGTGTAAGTCTTGCTGGTAAATCGCCGAACGAGCCGCCGCGAGGTCACACTCCTCATCTAACAGATCAAGTGCATCCTGACGTGCTTTCTCATTGTCAGCTTCAACATAAGCCGCTACACGGGGCGAGTCATGACAGATGTCACTAGGAAGAACCGCCTCTGTTCCGTAAACCATGAAGAAAGGTGTGTAACCCATAGATCTGTTGGGGGTAGTATTGGTGCTCCATAACACGGAAGGTAATTCCTCTACCGAACAACCCGACGTCCTTTGGAAAGGAACTATAAGCCGGGGATTGGTGCCTTTCAAAATTTCTTGATTGGCTCTTTCAGCTTGACCATTGGATTGGGGATGAGCTACCGACGATACGTAAAGTTGAATATGCTCACGTTGACAAAACTCTCTCATAACACCCTTGGACATATTAGTTCCATTATCAGTTATAATGTTGTGGGGAAAACCGAAGCGAAAAGTCACCTTTTTGATGAATTGAACCGTTGTTGCCGCATCACATTTACTGACCGGCTCTGCTTCAACCCACTTTGTGAATTTGTCAACCGCCACCAAAAGATGGGTCTTTTTGTCCTTGGACCTTTTGAAAGGCCCAACCATAACAAGCCCCAAGACTACAAACGGCCAAGTGATTGGAATCATCCTCAACTCTTGAGTCGGCACATGAGCTCGTCATGAAAATTTCTGACAACCATCACATTTACTAACCAAATCTTCTGCATCAGCATGAGCCGTCAGCCAATAAAATCCATGATGAAAAGCTTTAGCCACAAGAGACTTAGAACCGGCGTGATGACCACAATACCCTTCATGGATCTCACGAAGAATTTCACGATCCTCTTCAGGAGATACACAACGTTGAAACGCCCCAGTAACACTGCAATGGTGTAACTCTCCGTTGACAATTGTCATCAATTTAGACCGCCGAGTTATCTGCCTCGCCAAAATTTCATCCTCAGGTAACTCGCCCCGGGTCATTTAAGCCAAATATGGAACTGGCCAATCAGGAATCGCATGAAGAGCCGCCACCAATTGCGCTTCTGGGTCAGGAATAGCCAGATCTTCCTCTGTAGGCAATTTGACAGAAGGGTTATGCAGAATATCCAAGAAAGTGTTAGGTGGCACCGGCTTATGCTGGGACCCTAACCGGCTTAAGGCATCAGCCGCCTCATTTTTCCTGCGATCAATGGGTTCCACTTGATAACCCTTGAAGTGCCCAGCAATAGCGTCAACCTCGCGGTGATAAGCCACCATGAGTGGATCCTTAGAATCCATTTGCCTGAAACTTGCTGAGCCACCAAGTCTGAGTCGCCGAAACATCTCACTCGGCTTAAATTCATCTCCTTAGCCATCCGAAGACCATGGGGCAAGGCTTCATACTCAGCTGCATTGTTAGTATAGGAAAACATCAACCTTAAAACATAACAAAACTGATCACCTCAAGGGGAAGCTAAGAAAACTCCAGCCCCGAGCCTTCCAATTGCCTGGACCCATCAAAGTGAATAGTCCAATATGTGTTATTTGGCTTCTCTTCAGGCATCTGTAGCTCCGTCCAGTCATTGATGAAATCCACAAGTGCTTGAGACTTGATGGCCATGCAAGGCATATACTTCAAACCATGAGGTCCAAGCTCAATGGCCCACTTGGCTACCCGACCTATGGGTTCTCTGTTTTGAATAATATCCCCTAAGGGAGCAGAACTAACCATGGTGATGGGATGCCCCAAAAAATATTGCTTAAGCTTCTGACTGGCCATGAACACCCCATATATGAGCTTCTGCCAGTGCGGATACCTCTGCTTGGACTCAATAAGCACTTCACTGATATAGTAAACCGGCCGTTGAACCGGATATTCCCTGCCTGCTTCCTTTCGTTCCACCACAATAGCTACACTGACAGCCCGGGTGTTAGCAACCACATATAATAACAACGGCTCCTTATCTATAGGAGCAGCGAGGACTGGCGGCTCAGCTAGCTATTTCTTCAAAGCTTCAAACGTGTCATTAGCAGCATCACTCCAGACAAAGTGATATGTTTTCTTCATCATCTGGTACAGTGGTACAACCTTCTCACCCAACCGGCTTATGAACCGGCTTAAGGCAGAAATAGGACCCGCCAGACGTTGAACATCATTGATACACGCCGGCTTTGCCAAGGAGGTAATGGCCTTGATCTTCTCCGGGTTAGCTTCAACAATGCCTTTGTTAGAAACCAGAAAACCCAAGAGCTTGCATGCTGGCACACCAAAAACGCACTTGGCCGGGTTAAGCATCATCTTGTAGACCCGAAGATTGTTGAAGGTCTCCTTCAAATCATCTATCAAAGTTTCCTTCTCTCTGGATTTCACCACAATATCATCCACATAAGCATGAACATTGCGCCCAATCTGACTGTGAAGGCAATTCCGCACACATCGCTGGTAAGTCGCCTGAGCACTCTTGAGCCCAAAAGGCATAGACACATAGCAGAAGGCTCCAAAGGGAGTTATAAAAGTTGTCTTCTCCTAGTCTTTAACTGCCATCTTGATCTGATGATAATCAGAATAAGCATCCAAAAACTCAAATGCTCACAACCCGCCATAGCATCAATGATTTGATCAATACAAGGGAGAGCAAAGGGATCAGCCGAACAGGCTTTGTTTAAGTCCTTGTAGTCCACACACATACGCCAAGTACCATTCTTCTTAAGTACCAGCACCGGATTAGCCAACTGATGGATTCATATACCTAGGGTAGGGTCATAGGCCTGACCTAAACGTCCTACCCAAGGGCACTCATAGAAGAGATCATCTTCCAGTCGACCAAAGAGGGATCCACTCGACTAGACTGGAGGGACTCGACCATGAAGACTCACTCGACCACCAGAAGGTCAGAAGGCACTCCGCAGCGCAACGGTTCGCTATTGAATAGGCTTAAATGATAGTTAAAGCACCTTATGAAGGGCGTTACAAGAACCCCTAGCTTAATGTACTTTATTTCCCTCCATTACGTGGGCGGTGGGGTCTGGCGTATTTATATAAGCCACCCCCACCACGTATAGAGGGGTTCAGATTCTTGTAATACTCATACTCATAATCCACTCGACCGCCTCGGGGCTCCGAGACGAGGGCTGTTACTTCCTCCGAGAAGGGCCTGAACTCGCACATCCTTTGTCTCCACAACTGCTCCATAGCTAGGACATCGCCTCCTTAACCTACCCCTACTTCTACCGCCGACTTAGAACCACGACGGTTGGCGCCCACCTTGGGGCGGGTGTTTTAGCGATTTGTGGAGGAGTTGCAGATTCGAGTACCTTCATCATGATGACTTCGAGTTTTGAGCGCGAGCACGAGATCCGTCTCGGTGCTCTCACTTTTGTCGCCGACGACCAAGATGGCTCCGTGAAGCCCTCTTGACATCGAGGCGCTCCCGTCTGCTGGGCGACGACTACAGCATGTGTTCGCGGCGTTTGTGCATGCAACCGTCGACCAGATCGGTCGACTCCTTATCGATCGCTTCATGAGCCTCCCACCAGCGCAAGCGCCTGGTCGGTCGAGGCTTCAGCGGTGGGTGAAGCACGCGGTGGCTCGCCAGACAGCCACCGCCCAAGTCGCGCTATTGAGCTCGACGAATCCCTCTGACGGCCTGCTCGATCTGTCGACGGGTTCGAGAGATCGTGATCCGAGTGTGATAGCAAGTGATCAGCGGCGGAGATCCTCATGGTCAACGGCCCTCGAATCCTCGGCCGCCACCACGGGTGGGGGCTGGGAGGTGATCCTGCAAGAACACGAGGAGTACCAGCCCGAGACACTCGACTCTCTGCAGAGAGAAGAGCTTCGTCGTAGGAACATGGATGCACTACATACTCCTATCGCCGGAGAGACCCCTGAGGCTCGTGCCTTGGAGGAAGCACGTTTGGCCAATGTGGCTGAACGCGCTCGCTTGGAGAATCTTCAGCGAGCACTCGACGAGCGTGCGCGGCAACGACTCCCTGAATCCAGTCGACGTCGGCTCTTCCCGCCGACTCAGGTATACCGCACACCCATTCAGAATTTAGCAGCTGCAACTCGCATAGCAGAGTCCATCCAGCCGTCCCAGTCGGAAGCTGGAAGAGGCTTGCAGCAGATCAGAGATTTACTCCGAGCGGCAGGTGATCAGAACTCAGCCGTGTCGCAGTCACGTAACAGGATTCACAGCCGATCCGTCGCTGCGAACACTGTACAGTCGGCTCACAGCCCCAGATCGCCTCCGCGGCGGGAAGGGCGCGACAATCGGCGAGAGCAGCTCGAGATCGCTCCGACCGAGATGACAGCGCCGAATGCCCTTTCCCCCGAGGGAAGGGTCGACGCGCTCCTCGGCGCCGATGATGATGACGACGATTCAAGATAGGCGAAGGATTCCAGTCGACCCCAGAGAACCAGGCTTTGATGCGCGATCCATTATCGTGCAAGGCTTGGTCGACCGGAACAGAGCCCATCGAGGAGGACCCGAGAGAGATGCACCCACCAGCAGTCGAGTGCACGTCTCTGGTCCGGAGTGTTTTAGCAGGGCTATCAGAGCCGCAGTGATTCCCCCAATTTCAGATTGGCAAGCAGAGTCGCAAGTTCATCGGGGAATCTAAGCACCAAACTTGGCTCGAGGATTACCGAGTGGCTGTTCAGATTGGTGGTGGGAATGATGAGGTGGCCATGAAACATTTGCCCCTCATGTTGGAAGGTTCAGCCGTGGCATGGCTGAGTCAATTACCTCACAAAGAAGATATATACTTGGGAGGATTTGTCCCGAGTGTTCGTCACAGACTTTTGAAGGGACTTGTGTTTAATCGCTGGTTTGACAGAGCTGCAAGTTTGTGTGCGAAGACCAATGAAACTCTCCGAGAGTACATTCAGAGGTGGATTACCTTGCACAATATGTGGAAAATGTGTCCGACCATCAGCGGTTTATGCCTTCAAGGACGGCGTCAAAAACAGAGAATTGAGTCGAAGTTCGGTCGAACCGGGACATGACCCCGAGTCGAATGATGGAGATTGTTAGCAACACGCCTAACGGCGAGGAAGAAGACCGACTCCGAAGCGGTAAATACAAACCAAGTCAGTCGGAGAAGGGCAATTCCAGTCGGAAGCAGAAGCGCAAAGCCGAGCCAGCAGCTCCTGGTGAGGCCCTGGCCGTGACTCAGGGGAAGTTCAAGGGGAAGCCCAAAGGATCCTGGAATCCGAAGAAAGTGAAAGATAAGGAAGGAAATGACGTGATGGATATGCCATGCCATATTCACACGAAGAAGGATGAAGAGGGCAATATTATTTACCCGAAACACACCACTCGCCAGTGTCGACTCCTGATCCAGCAGTTTCAGGGCAAACAGTCTAAGGACAAGGAGAAGGAGCCAGACAAGGCCGGAGACAAAGAGGACAGTGAGGAGGAATACCCGCATGTCAACTCCACTCTGATGATCTTCGCGGATGTGGAAAGCAAAAGTCGACTGAAAGTCATCAATCGGGAGGTGAATATGGTTGCCCCAGTTAAGCCAAGTTATGTGAAGTGGTCCCAGACACCCATCACATTCGACCAATCTGATCACCCGACTCACATTGCCACCCCTGGGCGGCAAGCGTTAGTGGTCGATCCAATTGTCGAAGGCACTCGACTGACAAAAGTGCTGATGGATGGTCGTAGTGGGCTGAATTTGTTGTATGCGGATACATTAAAAGGGATGGGCATTCCGATGTCCCGATTGAGCGCCAAAGAATATGAGTTTCCACGGGTCATACCAGGAAGAAGGCCAACTCACTCGCCAAATAGCCACGGACGTGGTTTTTGGTGATTCCAAACACTTCCGCAAAGAAAAGTTGACCTTTGAGGTTGTGGATTTTCAGAGTGCATACCATGCCATTTTGGGGAGGCCCGCCTACGCACGATTCATGGCTCGACCATGCTACGTGTACCTCAAATTGAAGATGCCGGGACCCAAGGGAGTGATCACTGTCACCGGAGATCGGAAGAAGGCGGAAGAGTGCTTTCAGAAGGGCTCAAAGATTGCCGACTCCCAAGTGTCAGCAGTCGAATTCGACGAGTACATGCAACACGCAGATCCGAGTGACTTACTACGATCTAAGAAACCAGCCATAGAGTCTGCATTCAAGTCGTCTGGTGAGACGAAGCCAGTCCATATTCATCCGACTGATCCCGATGCAGCTCCGACCCACATATCCACAACACTCGACTCGAAATAGGAAGAAGCGCTCATCCAGTTCCTCCGTGAGAACTGGGACATCTTTGCATGGAAGCCAGCTGACATGCCGGGTGTTCCCAGGGAATTGGCTGAGCATCGCCTTCAGTCGACAAGTCAGCTAAACCAATAAAGAGCATCTGCGACGGTCCGCCGTCCAGAAGAGAAAGGCTATTGGGGAAGAAGTGGCTCGACTGTTGACAGCAGGATTCATCCGAGAGATTTACCACTCCGAGTGGCTCGCTAATGTTGTCATGGTCCCCAAGAAGGATGACTCACTCCGCATGTGCATTGATTTTAAGCACATTAATCGGGCCTGCCCGAAGGATCATTTTCCTCTCCCCCGCATCGATCAAATTGTCGACTCGACCGCGGGGTGTGAGAGGTTGTCTTTTCTAGATGCGATTCGGGTATCATCGATCCGTCAGTATGGACCCGACGAAATAAAACAGCTTTCATCACTCCATTCGGTGCTTCGCTATATCACCATGCCATTCGCCTCAAGAATGCCGGAGCCACATTTATGCAAATGATTCGAAGTGTCTTCTCACTCGATCGGTCGGAATGTGGAAGCGATATGGATGATATCGTCGTTAAGTCGCGAAAAGGTTCCGACCTGCTCACGACCTCGCCAAACATTTGCCAACCTCCGAAGGTACGATATCAAGCTCAATCCGTCAAAGTGCACATTCGAGTTCCCGTGGAAAATTACTCGGTTTTCGCTTCCAACGAGGAATCGACGCTAACCCAGAGAAGATCGGCACTATTCTCCGAATGAAACGCCCGTCTTGAAAGTACACGACGCCCGAAGCTTATGGATGCTTGGCGCTTTAAGTCGATTCATCTCACGACTCGGTGAAAAGGCATTACCTCTTTACCGATCGATGAAGAAGGCCGACAAGTTCGAGTGGACTCTGAAGTCGATGCAGCGCTTGCCGAGCTAAAAGCTCGCTCTCCACCCAGCCGGTGCTTGCTGCTCCAATCAGCAAAGAGCCTCTGTTGCTTTACATTGCAGCCACTGGGCAAGTTGTCAGTTCTGTGCTTACGGTCGAGCGGGAAGAGGAAGGAAAGGCCTTCAAAGTTCAACGCCCGGTGTATTATTTGTCTGAAGTTTTGACTCCATCCAAGCAGAGATACCCTCATTATCAGAAGCTTGTGTATGGTATATACATGACCACAAAGAAGGTTGCTCACTATTTCTCTGATCATTCATCACGATCGTCACGACGCTCCTTTATCGAGATCTTGCATAATGTAGACGCGAACCGTCGAGTGGCTAAGTGGGCGATTGAACTTCTTCCCTTGATATCAAATTCGAGGCAAAGAAAGCCATTAAGTCCCAGGCTATAGCGGATTTCCTCGCCGAGTGGATTGAACAACAACAACCGACTGAAGTTCACTCGGAGCATTGGACCATGTTCTTCGACGGCTCCAAGATGCTGAATGGTTCTGGTGCTGGGGTTGTTCTGGTTTCCCCCAGAGGAGATAAGCTTAAGTATGTGCTCCAGATTCACTTTGATTCCTCCAACAATGAGGCAGAGTATGAGGCCCTTTTATATGGATTGCGCATGGCCATCTCACTCGGCGTCCGTCGCCTGATGGTTTATGGCGACTCAGATCTAGTGGTCAATCAAGTGATGAAGGAGTGGGACGTGAGAAGCCCTATGATCGGATATCGCAATGCAGATGAGGAAGCTGGAAAAGAAGTTTGAGGGGTTGAGCTCCATCACATCCCCGATCGAAAAATCAGCAGCAGATGATCTGGCGAAGATAGGGTCCAAGAGGGAAGCCATTCCAGTGGTGTGTTTTGGAACATATACACACTCCGTCACCAAAGAAGATCCCACACGTAAGAAGCTCCACAACCCAGAGTGCCACGGACTCGACCAAGTTGAGGTCCCGGAAGGGTCGACTTGGTCATGGAGGTTTTAGTGGTCACTCCCGATTGGACAATTCCATATATTGCGATATCCCGAGAAAGGAACTCCTGAAGATGAGGAAGAGGCTCGCAGATCGTCCGTCGATCCAAAGCCTTTACCGTTATCAATGAGAAGTTATCTGAGAAAGCCCAACGAGTCGGACAAAATGCATAACGCCGGAAGAAGGTCGAGCCATTCTCAATGATATCCACTGGGACCTGTGGTCACCATGCGCCCTCTCGGACCATTGTAGCCAAAGCATACCGAGCTGGGTTTTATTGGCCAAGAGCAAATGAGATGGCGAAAGAAATAGTGGACAAGTGCGAAGGATGCCGTTCTACTCCAATATGTCACACAAGCCTCGTCGACTTTGAAGACCATTCCGCTCGTCGGCCTTTCGCAAAGATGGGGTTGGACATGATCGGTCCCTTGCGAACGGGACGAGCGGCTTCACGCATGTCTTGGTAGCGATCGACAAGTTCACCAAGTGGATTGAGGCTAAGCCAATCAAAAACTTGATCTTTCGGTATCGCTGTTTCCTTCATCCGAAAGTTGACGTTCAGGTATGGAGTCCCGCACAGTATTATCACGGACAATGGGTCGAATTTTGACTCGGAAGAATTCAAGGATTTTTGCAACTCCCAAGGCATACGAGTCGACTACGCTTCAGTTGCCCATCCACAGTCGAACGGACAAGCAGAACGGGCCAATGGACTAATCCTCAAGGGTTTGAAGCCCCGTTTGATGCGAGATCTCAAGCATGCGGCTGGAGCTTGGGTCGACGAACTTCCTTCGGTACTTTGGGGTTTGCGGACCACGCCCAATCGGTCGACTGGGAGAACTCCTTTCTTCCTAGTCTATGGGGCAGAAGCAGTTTTACCGAGTGATCTCCTTCACAATGCTCCACGAATTGAACTTTATAATGAAGCAGAAGCTGAGCAAGCACGTCAGGATGCAGTCGACCTCCTGGAAGAGGAAAGAGAAATGGCTCTGATCCGCTCGACCATTTACCAAACAAGACTTGCGCCACCAGACGCTTTAAATGTGCGAGGTCGAGCCTTCCAGAAGGAGATCCGTCCTTCGAGTGGATCAGCGAAGCAACATAAACTCGCTCCCTCATGGGAAGGTCCTTCATCGTCACAAAGGTGCTCCACAATGGGGCATATCGTCTCTACAATGTCGAACACGATATCGATGAGCCTCGAGCTTGAATGCGGATCTGCTCCGCCTGTTTACACTTAAAGTTTTTCACTCGGAAGAATTGTAATAAAAGTACTCTTGTAGCTCACGAGCTTTGAAGTAATAGTGTCACAATTCCTTCATAATTTTTGTCACTTTTATTTTACGTCGAGTAAAATTTTCACTTCCCCATGGGTGGCCTAGCGCGAATCCGTTCCGCCTAAGTGTTTTAAATCCCACCGAGTGGTAAGCCGACTTCCACTCGGGGCTTAGCTGCAGCTCCTGCTCGCCTAAGTGTTTTACAAATCCTACCGAGTGGTAAGCCAGACTTCCACTCGGGGGCTTAGCTGCAGCTCAGTGCTCGCCTAAGTGTTTTACAAATCCTACCGAGTGGTAAGCCAGACTTCCACTCGGGGGCTTAGCTGCAGCCCAGTGCTCGCCTAAGATAAAAGAAATCCTACCGAGTGGAGAGCAAACCTCCCACTCGGGGGCTTAGCTGCAGCCCAGTGCTCGCCTAAGTTATTAAAAATCCTACCGAGTGGTAAGACAGACTTTCACTCGGAGGCTTAGCTGCAGTCCAAGGACTCGCCTAAGTATGAAGTATATTCGCAAGGAAAACGAGGCGCAGGCCGACTGCGACCCTCTTCTCCGAGCTTCGACACAAATACAAAAGAAATCCTACCGAGTGGAGAGCAAACCTCCCACTCGGGGGCTTAGCTGCAGCCAGTGCTCGCCTAAGATAAAAGAAATCCTACCGAGTGGAGAGCAAACCTCCCACTCGGGGGCTTAGCTGCAGCCAGTGCTCGCCTAAGATAAAAGAAATCCCACCGAGTGGAGAGCAAACCTCCCACTCGGGGCTTAGCTGCAGCCAGTGCTCGCCTAAGATAAAAGAAATCCTACCGAGTGGAGAGCAAACCTCCCACTCGGGGGCTTAGCCGCAGCCCCTGCTCGCCTAAGATAAAAGAAATCCTACCGAGTGGAGAGCAAACCTCCCACTCGGGGCTTAGCTGCAGCCCAGTGCTGCGCCTAAGATAAAAGAAATCCTACCGAGTGGAGAGCAAACCTCCCACTCGGGGGCTTAGCTGCAGCCCAGTGCTCGCCTAAGGAATAAGTCGATCGAGAAGCGCTCATTGTTAACCTGCAAAGAGCAATTCAAGCCAAGGGCAATCATAGCCAAACATTCAATCCAAATTTAGGTCGACACCTAAAAGTAACCGAGAGTGCTCGGGCACTAAGCACATTAAAGTTTTATCGGTTACAACTTCACTCGCATACCGAGGCAAATTTAAGGTCAAGGAAAGTTTTTTAACCCTCCTGTGGAGGGCTGGATGGAGCAACGAACTCGTCAAGATCAATCCCGTCGGCAATCCGCGTGGCAGCAGCGATGAAAGTCTCCATGAAGGTCCTGAAGTCGTGCTTTTTGGTGTTGGCCACTCGGAGAGCCGCCAGCTTATCTTCTCGAGCTTCCTTGCAATGGACTCGCGCATTATTGGGGCAACGTCCGCACCACACCGAGCCGAAGATTTCTTCCACTCTTGCACTCGGTCAGGGACGGTGTTCAGTCGAGCCATCAATGACTCAAGGTCATTTTGGAGTGTTTCATTGGGCCAGAGCGTCGAGTCGATGCGGGATGTAGCCACCTTCAGTCTGGCGAGATAATCCACAACAGCAGCAACGCGAGATTCCAATCGGAAGATGTTCATGGCAGTTTCATCGTTCACCGGGGAATTGACAGGGTCAAGGTTCGTCTCCAGCTGGCTGGTTTCTTCTTCAAAGTTGCGGCAGAACTCTGCATAGACAAAACCTCGAGTCAGGAAAACAGTCGAATGGAAACATAACAGTTGGGAGGATTGGTCGAGTGGAGAAGGTTACCTTCGAGCTTAAGGAATAATTTCTTAGCAAGACCGCCCAAGAAGCTTTCCAGCTCGTTCTTCTTCCCAGCCAGTTGGAGGATCTTATCGGTCAGGTTCTTCTTGTCAGCCTTCATTCGCCAAAGATCCTTGCGGCGATGGCGAGCAGCCTTGGATCGGCGTTTTCCTGTTCGAGCTTGGCAACTGAGGCCAATTTTTCGTCAGCAAGCTTGATCTTCTCAGACAGCTCAAGCTCCTTCTTCCTTTGAGCCTCCTTCACCTTGCCTGTAAATCGCAGCAAAGTCAAACTTGAAGCAAGTGGGAGGAGGACAGAGTCGTCGAAATCTCACCAAACATACCTTTGGTCTCCTCCTTCGCCTTCGTCAGATTCTCTTGCACCAGTTTCAAGTCCAACTCGAGCTGAATATGCTTCGCTCCGATTCGAGATAGCGTGTCGCAAGATCACAAGATTTCTACGAAGAGTCATTGCAAAATATCGAGATAATCCACTTCCGAGTGAATCAAGAAGAATTGTGCGTTTTAAGACTACAATCGAATGCAAGCATTCAACCGTAGTCTCGGGGATTACACCTGGGTGCACTCAGCGTGCCCCCACTGGTCTTATTCAAGACATAGTCGACCAGTCGACCAGTAAAAAAAAAAGAGAGCGAGTCGACCAGTCGACCAACTTCATTCTTAGTAAGCCTAAGATAGAGTCGACCAGTCGACCAACAAAAAAAAAAAAAAAAGTCGACCAGTCGACCGGTGATTCTTCAGATCGTAATCAATCGCCAGTGATCGACCACGCCTCGGGGATTACACCGGTGGGTGCACTCAGCGTGCCCCCACCGGTTTCGTAAACACATTCATTCCATTCGGATCTCGATCAACGTCTACTTAGTAAGTTTAAGACCGATCGCCGTGATCGACCTTAGCCTTGGGGATTACACCGGCGGGTGCACTCAGCGTGCCCCGCTAACTCGGAGTTTTTATCGACACACCCTTCGGGTGACCGCTATTGCTATAAATTTCGTAAAGAAAAGTTTTGATAGCATATCCTAACGAGCAATGTGGCGGTCGATCGACCAACATTGCTCGAAGGGCGAGCTGGCATCATAAGCCGCTTGGCTCGCATCCCGAGCGATCTTCACTGCTCCATCATGATCCCCGCTGACGGATCGCCTCCTTAGCAGCATCGCTTTGGTCTTCCGGACGTGGTGCGTGGTGAAGATCGAAGGTTGTCCAGACTCGACGAAGTGGGCCGAAAATCGGTCACCGCACCGCGAAGGTCACGGTATGTCGAGTGCCGCCCTCCCTTCCGTCACGACGGTCTCGGGTGCCGCGCGCTACGGGTTTCTCGCCGGCAGATGCCTTCCTACTCCTCCTAGCCCTCAGTGGCTCCTCATCCTCATCATCGTCGTCAGGGAGAGTGATGATGTTATCGGTTGGAGCTTCAGAAAAGAGTTAAAGTCAGAAATCTTGAGTCAGTCGACTAAGAGCAAGAATTAAGGATATAATACCAAGATTTGAGGTGGCGGCGTCTTCCATCTCACGATCGTCAGCCTTAGCTGAGGTTTCAGAAGTCGCAGCACTGAAAATCCAAAGAATCAGTCGACCGATTCAAGTTTCAATCAGAGATAAAATTTATATAGAACATAAGAATTTAAGCAATATGTTTACCCTGAGATGGTGGGTATGGACACTTTCATTTTTGGCAGAGGCTTGGTTGTCCTCGGCGGAACTACCTTCGCCTGCTTTGGCGCTTTCTCAGTCGGCACCGGTGAAGCGGTTCGAGGGCGTTTGGTCGACTGCGAGGCAGTCGCAACTCCCTTACCGCGTTCAGCCGAAGGATCGTGCACAAGTTTTGACCGCCTTTCCGAGCGCGGTGGCGCGACTTCCTCCTCTTCGTCCTCGTCATCATCATCCTCGTCATCATCATCATCATCGCCGTAAATGCGTCGCAGCGGCGTCGAGTCCCACTTCTTGACTCTCGCCTCGCTGGCTTCACCCTCCTCGCCGAATCTGGGCGCCATTGGGCATGGAATACAGCTCGGTGAAGGCACGGAAGTATTGAAGCGTAGATTCATCGACTAAGTTACGTAAACACACTCGGCGGACATACAAGAAAAGCAGAACAAGTGTACCTTATCCGAATGTCGTTACGATCAAGCGGAGAAATCCTCCGGATCCGCGAGGATTGTCCTTGTTTCCGTGATTGAAGCCATCCATCTTTCCACTACGGCATCGCCGATCGCCTCCGGGTGGACGCGAGTCTCGTCTTCGTGCCGCAATACAACCACATCTGATGACTCGAATGAAGGGGCTGGATTCGCCTCCAAGAAAAACCTCCGGAGATCCATGCCGCCACTCCGTCCCTAACCAGCTGCACCACTCGGTCCATCAAGCATCTTCACTTCAGCCCTCTCTTCAGAACAACCTTCGTGGAGGAGGGTTTATTCACTCGACTCATGGTAAATTCGGGAGGCGGTCGGCGCCCGGCGTCGTCTCGTTCCGCAATAGAACCAGGTCGATCGCCAACCCCGACCGACTCGGGAAAATGCATAGCTGAAAGGTGCTTTTGCTCCTCAACTGGACTCCTAAACCACCACACATCTGGACTACTTGGGTCTTCTCGTCACGGGGCTTGCCTTCTTCATACCGAGAGCGACATGTAAAGATGTACTTGAACAAACCCCAGTCGGTCGACAGCCCGGAAATTTTCGCACATAGACACAAACGCTGCAAGGTATGCGATGGAGTTTGAGGAAATGGTGGAGCTGGGCTCAAGAAATTCAGAAAACCTCGAAAAAAGACACTCGGTGGCAACGAAAAACCCCGGTCGACATGGGTGGCCAAAAGCACGCACTCACCCTCTTCTGGTTGAGGCTGCCACTCTCGACCGGGAAGCCTCGCGGCTCCGTGAGGAATCAATCCGTCATCAACCATATCAAGGAGATCCTTCTCCCTGATCGTCGACTGGATCTAGTCTCCCTGGACCCAGCCCTTCGGCAGTTTGGATCTCGACGAAGAACCACCGCGACCGGTGGATCTCCCCTTCGCCTTCTCGGCCGCCGACGCCTTCTCCGCCATCGACGCCTTCTTCGCGACGCTTCCAAAGATCGTCGTCTTCTCTTTGCCCATGGCCGCCGGCGGAATGCGCAAGGAGAGAGATGGCAAGGGAGCAGCAGCTGAGGTGGAGAGCGGAGATGGAGAAAACTGGGGAGGAAGAACAAGGTACTATGCATGAACCTCCAGGAGTTACATTTATAGCATCCCTTCCGAGTGGATGACGGGTGGACCCAAGCAATCCAATCATATCCCGGGCAGCCGCACCGCGCGATACGTGGCGGAGAAAGCGGCGCGAAAATCGAGGCGCCTCTGTTACGTCCCATCCAAGCGCCACAGTTTGTTCCGTTTGCGCTTCCCCAAATTTCAGATCCGCGAGATCCATGGCGACGGATCGATCTGTCAAAAGCGAGATCTCCTGCGATCATTACTCGGGTATAGCAAAGGAAGTCACTCGACTAAAGAACAAGAATGGATCAAGTCGACTGAAGGAAAGTTTCTTGTTATCAACAAAGAAGATCTTGATCCGAGACAACACGTAGCCAGAATGCAAAAGCAGTCGGAAACAACGTCAACTCCTCCTTCACTCAAGCCTCAATCCATTCGGGGGCTAATGATGGATTCATATACCTAGGGTAGGGTCATAGGCCTGACCTAAACGTCCTACCCAAGGGCACTCATAGAAGAGATCATCTTCCAGTCGACCAAAGAGGGATCCACTCGACTAGACTGGAGGGACTCGACCATGAAGACTCACTCGACCACCAGAAGGTCAGAAGGCACTCCGCAGCGCAACGGTTCGCTATTGAATAGGCTTAAATGATAGTTAAAGCACCTTATGAAGGGCGTTACCAGTAACCCCCCTAGCTTAATGTACTTTATTTCCCTCCATTACGTGGGCCGGCTGGGGTCCTGGCGTACTCTATATAAGCCACCCCCCACCACAGATAGAGGGGTTCAGATTCTTGTAATACTCATACTCATAATCCACTCGACCGCCTCAGGGCTCCGAGACGTAGGGCTGTTACTTCCTCCGAGAAGGGCCTGAACTCGTACATCCTTTGTCTCCACAACTGCTCCATAGCTAGGACATCGCCTCTCCTTAACCTACCCCTACTTCTACTGTCAGACTTAGAACCACGACACCAACCACTCAGGATGAAAGACTTTAATAATGAACCTAGCCGCCAAGAGCCGGGCCACTTCTTCACCAATGGCCTTACGCCTCTCCTCATTGAAGCAATGAAGGAATTGCTTGACCGGCTTAAATTTTGGATCAATATTAAGAGTGTGCTCAGCGAGTTCCCTCGGTACACCTGGCATATCAGAAGGTTTCCATGCAAAGATGTCCCGGTTCTCATGGATGAACTTGATGAGCGTGCTTTCCTATTTTGGATCTAGGTTAGCACTGACACTGAACTGCTTGGCTGAATCACCAGGAACAAAGTCAACCAACTTAGTGTCATCGGTCGACTTAAACTTCAATACCGGATCATGCTCTGTAGTTGGCTTTTTCAAAGACGTCATATCCGCCGGATCAACATTGTCTTTGTAAAACTTCAATTCCTCTATTTCACAAACAGATTCAGCATAAGCAGTGTCACCTTCTTCACACTCCAAAGCTATTTTCCGGCTTCCATGCACTGTGATGGTCCCCTTGTAACCCGGCATCTTGAGTTGCAGATAAACAAAATAGGGCCGTGCCATGAACTTGGCATAAGCCGACCATTCAAACAGAGCGTGATACGGGCTCTTAATCTTGACCACTTCGAAGGTTAATCTCTCGGCCCTGGAATCATGTTCATCCCCAAAGGCTACTTCTAGATCAATCTTGCCTACAGGATACGCCGACTTACTAGGCACCACTTCATGGAAAACAGTATTGGTCGGCTTAAGACTTTTATCAGTCAACCCCATGCGGCGGAAAGTATCATAGTAAAGGATATTAATGCTACTACCCCCATCCATGAGTACCTTAGTGAATTTGTATCCACCAACTTGAGGCGCCACCACCAAAGCCAAGTGACCTGAATTATCAACCCGGGGTGGGTGATCCTCTCGACTCCACATAATGGGTTGCTCAGACCATCGCAAGTAATGGGGAACTGCCGGCTCAATGGAGTTCACAGCCCTTTTATGGAGCTTCTGATCCCGCTTGCATAAACTTGTGGTGAAGACGTGGTACTGCCTGCTATTCAATTGCTTCAGATGACTTTGATATCCAGACTGCTGCTGCTGCTGAGCTCCCTGACCGGATTGTTGATTGTATCCACCCTGATTACCCTGATGGTTTTGGTGGCCCTGGAAACCGGAACTAGAACCGCCTCCATCGTAACCTGGACCTTGTGAGCCAGAACTTGAGCCGCCATTCAAGCCATGGCCGTGCTGGAAAAGATGGGACTCCTTGAGCTGCTTCATGATAAAGCAATCCTTCCACAAATGCCTAGATGGTCTTTCCTTCGTTCCGTGCCTTGGACACGGCTGGTTCATTAGTGCTTCTAGGTTGACCTCTCCTCTAGACTGAACTGGTCTCCCCTTATGATGCTGGTTATAATTTTGCGTGTTGGTATTGGCCAAAAAATACAAACTATTACCAGCCTTGCACTTACCATTGCCCCCTAACCTGCTGGGTTATGATGCTGCCCCTTGGTGTTGCCACTCTTCTTTCCCTTTCCCGGCCTTTCATCATCAGACTGGGGGTACTTGGTACCATCAGAGTTGGCATACTTAACCAGAGCCGCCATCAGCTCCCCCATGTCGCTGCAGTGGCGCTCAAGCCACCCTAGCTTATGTTTAAGGGGCAAAAACCGGCAATTCTTCTCTAACATCAATACTGCTGAACCGACATTGATGCAATCTGATGAGTGCAGGATAGTTGAGACCCGGTGCACCCAGTGGGTTGTTGACTCGCCCTCTTCCTGGACACAGGCATCTGATGTCTACCACACAACCTTCTTCTTGTAGACGTTGTTGGGCCTGCAAGTGCATAGGTTTGTAGGACAGTAGCAAATTTCCCTCAAGTGGATGACCTAAGGTTTATCAATCCATAGGAGGCGCAGGATGAAGATGGTCTCTCTCAAACAACCCTGCAACCAAATAACAAAAAGTCTCCTGTGTCCCCAACACACCCAATACAATGGAAAATTGTATAGGTGCACTAGTTCGGTGAAGAGATGGTGATACAAGTGCAAAATAGATAGTAGATATAGGTTTTTGTAATCTGAAAATATAAAAACAGCAAGGTAACAAGTGGTAAAAGTGAGCGTAAACGGTATTGCAATGATAGGAAACATGGCCTAGGGTTCATACTTTCACTAGTGTAAGTTCTCTCAACAATAATAACATAGATAGAACATATGACAAGCCCTCAACATGCGACAAAGAGTCACTCCAAAGACACTAATAGCGGAGAACAAATGTAGAGATTATGGTCGGGTACGAAACCACCACAAAGCTATTCTTTCGGATCGATCCATAAAAGAGTTCGTACTAGAATAACACCTTAAGATACAAATCAACCAAAACCCTAATGTCACCTAGATACTCCATTGTCACCTCAAGTATCCGCGGGCATGATTATTCGATATGCATCACACAATCTCAGATTCATTCAACCAACATAAAAGTACTTCAAAGAGTGCCCCAAAGTTTCTACCGGAGAGTCAAGAACGTGTGCCAACCCCTATGCATAGGTTCCCAAGTGTCACGAAACCCGCAAGTTGATCACCAAAACATACATCAAGTGGATCAATAGAATAACCCATTGTCACCACGGTTATCCCACGCAAGACATACATCAAATGTTCATAAAAGACTCAATCCAATAAGATAACTTCAAAAGGGAAAACTCAATTCATCACAAGAGAGTAGAGGGGGAGAAACATCATAAGATCCAACTACAATAGCAAAGCTCGGGATACACCAAGATCGTGCCATAGATGGAACACGAGAGAGAGAGAGAGAGATCAAACACATAGCTACTGGTACATACCCTCAGCCCCGAGGGTGAACTACTCCCTCCTCGTCATGGATAGCGCCGGGATGATGAAGATGGCCTCCGGTGATGGTATCCCCCTCCGGTAGGGTGCCGGAACGGGGTCCCGATTGGTTTTTGGTGGCTACAGAGGCTTGCGGCGGCGGAACTCCTGATCTATTTTCTGTTCTGGAAGTTTTAGGGTACGTACGTATATATGGGTGAAAGGGGTACGTCGGTGGACCTCCAGGGGGCTCACGAGGTAGGGGGGCGCGCCCAGGGGGAAGGGGCGCGCCCCCCACCCTTGTGGGCAGCCCGGGGATCCCCTGACGTGCACTCCAAGCCCATCTGGTTGGTTTCCTTCCAAAATTAACTTCTCCAGTTGATTTCGATTCGCTTTTGACTCGGCGTCGATATTCCTTTTCCTCGAAACACTAAAATAGGCATGAAACAGCAAATCTGGGCTGGGCCTCCGGTTAATAGGTTAGTCCCAAAAATAATGTAAAAGTGGATAATAAAGCCCAATATTGCCTAAAACAGTAGATAAAGTAGCATGGAGCAATCAAAAATTATAGATACGTTGGAGATGTATCAAGCATCCCCAAGCTTAATTCCTGCTCGTCCTCGAGTAGGTAAATGATAAAAAAGAATTTTTGATGCGGAGTGATACTTTGGCATAATTTCAATGTAAATCTCCTTAATTGTGATATGAATATTCAGATCCGAATGATTTAAGACAAAAGTTCATATTGACACAAAAATAATAATACTTCAAGCATACTAACTAAGCAATTATGTCATCTCAAAATAACATGGCCAAAGAAAGTTCATCCCTACAAAATCATTTAGTTAGGCTATGCTTCATTTTCGTCACACAAAGATGTTCCCAACTTCTATACCCCCGATGACAAGCCAAGCAATTGTTTCATACTCAAATAATCTCAAACTCTTTCAACCTTCACGCAATACATGAGCGTGAGCCATGGATATAGCACTATGGGTGGAATAGAATATGATGATGGGATTGTGTGGAGAAGACAAAAAAAGGAGAAAGTCTCACATTGACGAGGCTAATCAACGGGCTATGGAGATGCCCATCAATTGAAGTCAACATGAGGAGTAGGGATTGCCATGCAACAGATGCACTAGAGCTATGAATGCTCAACAAAAGAAAACTAGTGGGTGTGCATCCAACTTGCTTGCTCATGAAGACCTAGGGCATTTGTGGAAGCCCATCGTAGGAATATACAAGCCAAGTTCTATAATGAAAAATTCCCACTAGTATATGAAAGTGACAAAATGAGAGAATCTCTATTATGAAGATCTTGGTGCTACTTTGAAGCACAATATATGAGACTCACTACATGAAGAACAAGGTGCTACTTTGAAGCACAAGTGTGGTAAAAGGATAGTAGCATTGTCCCTTCTCTCTTTTTCTCTCATTTTTCATTTTGTTCATTTTTTTTATTTGGGCCTTTTCTCTCTTTTTTTGGCCTCTTCTTTTTTTTCGTCCAGAGTCTCATCCCGACTTATGAGGGAATCATAGTCTCCATCATCCTTTCCTCACTTGGGACAATGCTCTAATAATGATGATCATCACACTTTTATTTCTCTTACAACTCAACAATTACAACTCGAAACTTAGAACAAAATATGACTCTATATGAATGCCTCCGGTGGTGTACCGGGATGGTGCAATGAATCAAGAGTGACATGTATGAAAAATAATGCATGGTGGCTTTGCCACAAATACGATGTCAACTACAAGATCATGCAATGGCAATATGACAAAAGTAAAGTATGTCATGATGAACGGAACGGTGGAAAGTTGCATGGCAATATATCTCGGAATGGCTATGGAAATGCCATAATAGGTAGGTATGGTGGCTGTTTTGAGGAATATATAAGGAGGTTTATGTGTGAAAGAGTGTATCATATCACGGGTTTGATGCACCGTGAAGTTTGCACCAACTCTCAATGTGAGAAAGGGCAATGCACTGCATCAAGAGGCTAGCAAATGCGGAAAGGTAAAAGTGCGTATAATCCATGGACTCAACATTAGTCAAAAGAACTCATATACTTATTGCAAAAATTTAGAAGCCATCAAAAATCAAGTACTACGCACAATGCTCCTAGGGGGATAGATTGGTAGGAAAAGACCATCGCTCGTCCCCGACCGCCACTCATAAGGATGCACAAGCCAGGTACACTTCATGCTTCAAATTTGTTACACAACTTTACCCATACGTGCATGCTACGGGACTTGCAAACTTCAACACAAGTATTTCTCAAATTCACAACTACTCAACTAGCATGACTTTGATATTATTACCTCCATATCTCAAAACAATTATTAAGCATTAAATTTATCTTAGTATTCAATTCACTCAAAAGAAAGTTTCACATATCTTGAACACTAAGTATATTAACATTAAGCAAATTGCCATGCTATTAATGACTCTCAAAATAATCTAAGTGAAGCATGAGAGATCAAGTTTCTTTAAGATAAATCCACCACCGTGCTCTAAAAGATCTAAGTGAAGTACTAGAGCAAAAATTATCACGCTCAAAAAGATATAAGTGAAGCACATAGAGTATTCTAATAAATTCCAAATCATGTATGGCTCTCTCAAAAGGTGTGTAAAGCAAGGATTATTGTGGTAGAATAACAAGCAAAGACACAAATAATACAAGACGCTCCAAGCAAAACACATATCATGTTGGTGAATAAAAATATAGCTCCAAGTAAATTACCGATGGAAGTGGACGAAATAGGGGATGCCTTCCGGGGCATCCCCAAGCTTTGACTTTTTGGTGTCCTTGGGTTATCTTGGGGGTGCCATGGGCATCCCCAAGCTTAGGCTCTTGCCACTCCTTGTTCCATAATCCATCAAAAGAATTCACCCAAAACTTGAAAACTTCACAACACAAAACTCAACAGAAATCTCGTGAGCTCCGTTAGAGAAAGAAAACAAAACCACCACTTAGGTACTGTAATGAACTCATTATAAATTCATATTGGTGTAATATCTACTGTATTCTAACTTCTCTATGGTTCATACCACTTAATACTAGCCATAGATGCATCAAAATAAGCAAATAAGCAAACAACACATAGAAAACAGAATCTGTCAAAAACAGAACAGTCTGTAGTAATCTGTATAAAACGTATACTTCTGGAACCCCAAAAATTATGAAATACATTTCTGGACCTGAGCAATTTGTCTATTAATCATCTGAAAAAAGAATCAACCTAAAAGAACTCTCCAGTAAAAAATGGCAGCTAATCTCGTGAGCACTGAAGTTTCTGTTTTTCACAGCAAGATCACATAAACTTAGCCCAAGTCTTCCCAAAGGTTCTACTTGGCAAGCTATAAAACATGATTACTACAGTAGCATAATCATGTGGACACACAAAAACAGTAAGGATAAGTATTGGGTTGTCTCCCAACAAGCGCTTTTCTTTAATGCCTTTCTAGCTAGGCATGATGATGACAATGATGCTCACATAAAAGATAAGATTTGAAACATAACGGGAGCATCATGAAGCATATGACTAGCAAATTTAAGTCTAACCCACTTCCTATGCATAGGGATTTTGTGAGCAAACAACTTATGGGAACAATAATCAACTTGCATAGGAAGGCAAAACAAGCATAGATTTAAGAATTTAAGCACATAGAGAGGAAACTTGATATTATCGCAATTCCTACAAGCATATGTTCTTCCCTCATAATAATTTTCAGTAGCATCATGAATGAATTCAACAATATAACCAGCACCTAAATCATTCTTTTCATGATCTACAAGCATAAAAAATTTACTACTCTCTTCATAAGCAAACTTCTTCTTTATAGCATACGTATCATCACAATAATCATCATAGATAGGAGGCATGCTTTCATCATAGTAAATTTGCTCATCAAAGCTTGGGGGACAAAAAATATCATCTTCATCAAACATAGCTTCCCCAAGCTTGTGGCTTTGCATATCATTAGCATCATGGATATTCAAGGAATTCATACTAACAACATTGCAATCATGCTCATCATTCACATATTTAGTTCCAAACATTCTATAGATTTCTTCTTCTAGCACTTGAGCACAATTATCCTTTCCATCATACTCACGAAAGATATTAAAAAGGTGAAGCGTATGAGACAAATTCAACTCCATTTTTTTGTAGTTTTCTTTTATAAACTAGACTAGTGCTAAAACAAGAAACAAAAAGATTCAATTGCAAGATCTAAAGATATACATTCACTTACCTAGCCTCCCCAGCAACGACGCCAGAAAAGAGCTTGATGTCTACTACACAACCTTCTTCTTGTAGACGTTGTTGGGCCTGAAAGTGCACAAGTTTGTAGGACAGTAGCAAATTTCCCTCAAGTGGATGACCTAAGGTTTATCAATCCGTAGGAGGCGTAGGATGAAGATGGTCTCTCTCAAACAACCCTGCAACCAAATAACAAAAAGTCTCTTGTGTCCCCAACACACCCAATACAATGGCAAATTGTATAGGTGCACTAGTTCGGCGAAGAGATGGTGATACAAGTGCAAAATAGATAGTAGATATAGGTTTTTGTAATCTGAAAATATAAAAACAGCAAGGTAACAAGTGGTAAAAGTGAGCGTAAACGGTATTGCAATGATAGGAAACAAGGCCTAGGGTTCATACTTTCACTAGTGTAAGTTCTCTCAACAATAATAACATAGATAGAACATATGACAAGCCCTCAACATGCGACAAAGAGTCACTCCAAATACACTAATAGCGGAGAACAAATGTAGAGATTATGGTCGGGTACGAAACCACCACAAAGCTATTCTTTCGGATCGATCTATAAAAGAGTTCGTACTAGAATAACACCTTAAGATACAAATCAGCCAAAACCCTAATGTCACCTAGATACTCCATTGTCACCTCAAGTATCCGTGGGCATGATTATTCGATATGCATCACACAATCTCAGATTCATTCAACCAACATAAAAGTACTTCAAAGAGTGCCCCAAAGTTTCTACCGGAGAGTCAAGAACGTGTGCAAACCCCTATGCATAGGTTCCCAAGTGTCACGAAACCCGCAAGTTGATCACCAAAACATACATCAAGTGGATCAATAGAATAACCCATTGTCACCACGGTTATCCCACGCAAGACATACATCAAGTGTTCATAAAAGACTCAATCCAATAAGATAACTTCAAAAGGGAAACTCAATTCATCACAAGAGAGTAGAGGGGAGAAACATCATAAGATCCAACAACAATAGCAAAGCTCGATACATCAAGATCGTGCCATAGATGGAACACGAGAGAGAACACGAGAGAGAGAGAGATCAAACACATAGCTCTTGGTACATACCCTCAGCCCCGAGGGTGAACTACTCCTCCTCGTCATGGATAGCGCCGGATGATGAAGATGGCCTCCGGTGATGGGATCCCTCCGCAGGTACCTAACAGCAGGGTCCCAATTGGTTTTTGGTGGCTACAGAGGCTTGCGGCGGCGGAACTCCCTATCTATTTTCTGTTCTGGAAGTTTTAGGGTACGTACGTATATATTGGTGAAAGGGGTACGTCGGTGGACCTCCAGGGGGCTCACGAGGTAGGGGGCGCGCCCAGGGGGGTGGGGGGCGCCCCCACCCTCGTGGGCAGCCCGGGGATCCCCTGACGTGCACTCCAAGCCCATCTGGTTGGTTTCCTTCCAAAATTAACTTCTCCAGTTGATTTCGTTCCATTTTGACTCCGTCTGATATTCCTTTTCCTCGAAACACTGAAATAGGCATGAAACAGCAAATCTGGGCTGGGCCTCCGATTAATAGGTTAGTCCCAAAAATAATATAAAAGTGGATAATAAAGCCCAATATTGCCTAAAACAGTAGATAAAGTAGCATGGAGCAATCAAAAATTATAGATATGTTGGAGATGTATCAGCTTCCAAATCCACAATTGACTAGACTACTTGCAGGTATCTTTAAAATTCTGAATAAACCAGGCTTTCAACTCGGCCCATGACCCAATGGAGTTAGCAGGCAACCCTTTCAACCAAGTACGAGCGGTTCCATCCAACATCATGGTGAAATACTTAGCACACGCAGCGTCACTAACATCCAAGAGTTCCATGGCCATCTCATAACTCTCAACCCATGCCTCAGGGGGTAAATCAGCTGTATAGTTAGGTACCTTGCAAGGACCCTTGAAATCCTTGGGCAAACGTTCATTACGTAGAGCCGACACTAAGCATGGTACACCCGCGGTTCGAGTGGTTACACCTGCCTCAACCGAAATTGTCGGATAAGCCGGAAGATGTTGATGAGCCGCCTGCTGAGCCGCCAGCTCAGCTTCTTGACGTGCCCTGTCCTGGTCCACCAAATCTTGAGCACCATCGCGCACCGGGTCATGTCCACGTGGCTGGTTATGGTGCCTGTCACTGCTTCAAACGGCCTGTGAGTCCATGTGCCTGCTATAGCTCCGGGTTGGGCGAGGGGTTGAGTGGATGAGGCCCCGGCTGTATGAGTAAGCCGCCTGTTGAGCCACAGCCGTCTGTAGCAACTCCCTGGCCCGTCGTACTTCCATCGCTGTCGGTGATTCGCCCTGAACTGGTAGAGCTGCCAGCCATGTCGCTGCAGCAATCATGTTATCCAAAGGGTTAGAATAGTGACCCGGTGATGTCAGTACATACTGAGACAGAGTAGTATTCAGAAGAGGTGGTTCCGTCGTGTGCGGCCAAGCCGGTGCTCCGTCCCCAGGTGCTTCAACCCGATTTATCCCTGGTTGGTTACTGGTCCTCGCTCCAGGTGTGCAAAAGAGGTTCCTCGCCTCGTAAATTGGAGGTAGACGAGACTGATGCCTCCTCCTCGTGACTTCATTTGAAGCATTTTGATCCATCATGAGCCGGAAGGCCTCTGACTGAATCCGTTGTGCACGAGCATCTAGGGCAGCCCGCTCTGCAGTCATCCTAGCGTTCTCCACCACCAGGTCTTCCTTGGCTTGCGCTACCTCGTCATGCAATTTTGCAATTTCCGCGCTATGTTGAACTTGATTTGCTGGGTTAACCTCCGCTGTTAACAAGGTTGTCAGATTATCCAACAAATCAGTTAAAACTTGAGCCAACGGGCGCACAGGGCCTCCTGCCCCAGCTGCCATCGTCGTTCCTGACTCGGAGACCATTATTGCCGCAGTCAAAGAATTCTGTGCGGGCTGTGTACCGGCCATGAAGATTGCAACCCTATTCGGCGGCTCATAGGGGTCCGGAATACTGTCACCATCGGAACAACCCCCAAGCCTGCCGTCTTGCAGCTGGTACAATGAAGTAGTCTCGCCCGTGGACGACTCAGCATCAGAATAGATGGTCGTCTCACCGCCAGACATGGATCCTTCCTCAAATTCCGCCCCATGGATGATCCCATGGAGGCACGTTTCATGGTGGGCTGGGCTCGGGCGGGTCGTGCATGCTGAACCATCTCAATGATGTCGGTGCAGATGTCCGCCTCAGGGCCCGGCTCGCCGATCTTGTCGATGAAGACGTGAATTCTGCCGAAGGGGACCTGGTACCCGTACTCAATTGAGCCGGCCTCGGGACCCCAGCCTGCATCGTCGTGACGACTCTTGGTCATCCGGCCCACAGTGTATCCCTTGATCCCTTCAAAGCTGCCCTTCAAGAACTCAAAACCACCGTGCGCTGGCCCCATGGTGGGCGCCAACTGTCATGGAATTGTCACGACAGATGTCCTAGTGTGAGGACTTAGTCGTGGAGCCATCGCAACTAGGTTATCTTAAAGGGGTTAAACGGGACAAAGGACATAGAGAGTTTATACTGGTTCAACCCCTTGTGGTGAAGGTAAAGGCCTAATCCAGTTTGAGGCGGTATTGCTTATGTCTCAGTTACCAGGGAGTGAATATGCTTGACCTAGCTTTCGATCCCTTGTCTCTTGCCCTAATCCGCCGCTGGGTCGTCCCTTTATATACACAGGTTGATGCCCAGCGGCTCACGGAGTCCCGACCGGCTCATAGACAACATGTCCGGCTCGGTGACTAAATATACTTGCCTTACAATATAAGTCATACACATATGGCATTTTACCCCTATGGGCCTTAAGTCGCCCTTGGGCCTTGGGCCCTTGCTTCATGAATCGCCATCTTCAATATCCTCATGGGCTTCGTATTGATGAAACGCCATAGGTATAACCCGGCCCCTCCTGGGCGGGTCATACCTAATAGTCATATCCCCAACACCGACGAAACCAAAGAAATACAAAGGCAAGTCCAACATCTCATAGACCATGGACATGTGCGAGAAAGTTGAGTCCTTGTGCCGTACCGGTCATTATTTTGCCAAAAAGAGATGGTAGCTTTCGCATGTGTTCTGATTGTAGACATATCAATGCTATCAACGTTCACTATAGGCATCCCATTCCACGCCTCGATGATATGTTAGATGAGCTTAGCGGTGCCACTATTTTCTCAAAAATTGATCTCAAAAGTGGTTACTATCAAATTCGCATACAAGAGGGTGATGAATGGAAAACCTCTTTCAGAACAAAGTTTGGTTTGTATGAGTGGTTAGTAATGCCTATGGGCTTATCGGAAGCACCTGGTTCCTTCATGCACCTTATGCATTATGTGCTTCATCCTTACATAGGTGTGTTTGTTGTAGTCTACTTTGACGACATTCTTGTGTTTAGCAAATCCCTCAAAGAGCATGTGAATCATCTTCGGGGCGTTTTGCAAACTCTTAGAAAAGAGCGTCCTTGCCAATATGGAGAAATGCACTTTTGGTGTTGACAAGATAGTTTTCTTGGGCTTTGTTGTGTCTTCCAAGGGAGTCCATGTCGATGAGTCTAAAATTGAAGCAATTAAAACTTGGCCCCAACCCACTAATTTGCAACAAGTGTATAGTTTCCTTGGTCTAGCGAGTTTCTATCATCGCTTTGTGAAAGACTTTAGCACTATTGTCGCACAGTTGCATGCTTTGAGTAAGAAAATTGCACCTTTTGTTTGGGGAACATCCCAATCTACCGCATTTGATGAGCTCAAATCTTTGCTTACACATGCCCCAAATTATCGCATTACCCGATTTCACCAAAACTTTTGAAGTTCATTGTGATGCTAGCGGTCATGTAATTGGTGGAGTTTTGACGCAAAAAAGCGACCCATTGCATATTTTAGTGAAAAACTATCGGTCCTCAACTTAACCATCCTATATATGACAAAGAATTGTATGCTTTAGTGCGAGTATTGCATGTTTGGGAGCATTATCTTCGCCCACATGAATTTATCATACATACCGATCATGATACTCTAAAGTACCTTAAAGGTCAAACCAAGTTGAATAAACAACATGCTAAATGGAGTGAATTTATTGAGTCTTTCCCTTATGTGATCAAGTACATTAAAGGCAAAGAAAATGTAGTGGCGGATGCTCTTTCCCGCATATGCATGCTTGTTACTCAACTTGAGTTAAATGTTATTGGCTTTGAGCATATTAAAGATCTTTATGTGAATGATCCTTCCTTTGTGTTACCTTATGCCAAATCTCTTACTCACACTTGTTGGGAGAAATTTTATCTCAAGGATGGCTACCTTATGCGTGCTAACAAACTTTGTGTACTCAAGTCTTCTCTTTGTTTGTTGCTTTTGCAAGAGGCTCACGGAGGTGGACTCATGGGACATTTCGGACGCGATAAGACCTTCGCCACACTCTCCTTCAAGTGCTTTTGGCCAAAGATGTTCTGTGACATGGCACGCTTCACCAACAAATGCTCTACATGCCGCAAAGCTAAGTCCAAAGCACAATCTCATGGTTTACATATGCCACTTCCAATTCCATATCGACCATGCGAGGAAATTAGTATGGATTTCGTGCTTGGTTTACCTAGAACTCGGAATGGAAAGGATTCTGTATTTGTCGTTGTGGTCCGATTCTCAAAAATGGCACATTTCATACCATGCAACAAGATAGACGATGCTTCACATGTTGCTAATCTCTTTTGTAGGGAAATCTTGAGGTTGCATGGAGTACCAAGGACCATTGTGTCGGACCGGGACGTCAAGTTCCTAAGATACTTTTGGAAGACAATTTGCGCCAAGCTCGGCATCAAGCTTCTGTTCTCCATGGCATATCATCCACAAACCGATGGCCAAACCGAAGTCAATAACTGGACGCTCTCTACTCTCATACGTGTGTTGATCAAGAAGAACATCAAGGAGTGGGAGGAGTGCTTACCCATTGCCGAGTGCGCCTACAATCGAGCTCGACACTACACTACCAGCAAGCCCCCCTTTGAGGTTGTTTACGGCTTCAACCCATTGTCCCCATTGGACATTCTACCTCTTCCGCTCCAAGAATGTGCCAACATGGATGCAAGTGCAAGGGCAAGTTTTCTCAAGAAGATGCACGAGGATACAAGGGCAATGATCGAGCGTCAAGTAGATCGCCTCTCCAAGAAGCTCAACATCAATAAGACACCAATGATGTTCCAACCGGGAGATCTCGTGTGGCTTCATCTTCGCAAGGACCACTTCCCTAACGAGAGCAAGTCAAAGCTACTACCTAGAGCTGATGGACCTTTCAAGGTGCTAGCACGCTACAATGACAATGCTTACAAGATTGACATACCATGCGACAAGTACAACGTAAGCGACATCTTCAATGTCAAAGGGCCAACTACCATGGTGATGAAGATCATGATCCATGGACGGATCTCTCCCAAGGGGGGGGAGATGATGCGAAGCATCCTTCCATCATCCCCATGGACTCTACACCAAGACATCAAGCACCACGCGGACCCATGACAAGAGCTAGAGTACATGCAATGGAAACCGAGGTGAACTCCTTCGTAGTTGACATGCATATGGATACAAGTGGAACTTGGTTACTACCTCACCAAAATACTCTATGCCTCATTAGGTATGAAGAGGAACACCACCAAGAAGCTCAGGAGCATAACCAAGGAGTAGGAGGACCACCCCATGGCCGTGAGGAACTAGATGGAGCCTAGCAGCAGCAACACTGGAAGTCCCAGGTGACCCCATGCACACGGGCCCCCTGATACCCCGTGCCCACGGACTACTCAGAGAGTTGGTGCTGTGGCACCCCATGAGCACGGGCGTGTACCGTGCACACGGGCCCCCTGATACCCCGTGCCCACGGACTACTCAGAGAGTTGGTGCTGTGGCACCCCATGAGCACGGGCGTGTACCGTGCACACGGGACCCTTATAGGATCGAAAGTATGTCTAGAGGGGGGGTGATTAGACTACTTGACCAAATAAAAATCTAGCCTTTCCCAATTTTAAGTCTTGGCAGATTTTAGCAACTTAGCACTAGTTAAGCAAACAGCCTACACATGCAATTCTAAGAGTATAGTAGCGGAATGTAAATTATTGCATATGAAGGTAAATGGGAGGAGTTTGGAGGGAGCAAACACAATGTAGACACGGAGATTTTGGCATGGTTCCGATAGGTGGTGCCATGGAGGGCTCCACCCACGAAGGGTCCATGAAGAAGCAACATTTTCTATCCCACCAGGGACATCCCCCACGAAGGACTTGCCTCACTAGGGTAGATCTTCACAAAGTAGGCGATCTCCTTGCCCTTACAAACTCCTTGGTTCAACTCCACAATCTTGACGGAGGCTCCCAAGTGACACCTAACCAATCTAGGCGACACCACTCTCCAAAAGGTAATAGATGGTGTGTTGATGATTAACTCCTTTCTCTTGTGCTTCAAATGATAGTCTCCCAATACTCAACTCTCTCACACAGATTTGGCTATGGTGGAAAGATGATTTGAGTGGAAAGAAACTTGGGGAAGGCTAGAGATCAAGATTCTTGTGGTTGGATTGGAATGTCTTGGTCTCAACACATGAGTAGGTGGTTCTCTCTCAGAAAATGAGTAGTGGAAGTGTAGGCATGTTCTGATGGCTCTCTCACTGATGGAGAAGGGGGTGGAGGGGTATATATAGCCTCCACACAAAATCTAACCATTACACACAAATTCTCAAACTCGGTGGGACCGAATGGTTAAACTTGGTCAGACTGACTTGGTTCAAAATGTGAAAGTTAGGCATTTTGGTGGGACCGACAACATCAACTCGGTGAGACTGATGCGCTAGGGTTAGGGCAAAACCTCATCTCGGTGATACCGATCACATGAACTTGGTGACACCGATTTCAGTAATAAGCAAACAGAGACTTGGTTAGACAAACTCGACGGGGCCGATCGCTCACTTCGGTAAGACCGAAATGTTACAAAAAGGAAACAGCGAGTTTGCAATGCCAAATCGCTGGGACCGATCGCTCACTTCGGTAAGACCAAAATGTTATGAATGGGAAACAGAGAGTTTGCATTCCCATCTCGGTGAGGCCGACATCCCTATCGGTAAGACCGAACTAATTAGGGTTTGTGGATATTGCTATGTCAAGTGAACTCGGTGGCGCGGGATAGATCAAATTGGTGGGGCCGAGTTTGACTTTAGGTTTAGGACATATGTGGAAATGAGAAAGTGGTTGCGGGTTTTGGAGCATATCACTAAGCACTTTGAGCAAGCAAGCCATTAAGCAACACCTCATCCCCTTTTAATAGTATTGGCTTTCCTATAGACTCAATGTGATCTTGGATCACTAAAATGAAAATGTAGAGTCTTGAGCTTTTGCCAATGTGTGTCCTTAGCATTTTGAGGGTCCACATCTCTAGTTCATGCCATACTAATCATTGAACTTTCTGAAATATTGATCTTGAAAGAGTATTAGTTCAATGAGCTATATGTTGTTATGAATTACGAAAACCACCCGGGGATTAGTTGCACTTTCAATCTCCCCCTTTTTGGTAATTGATGACAACATATAGATCAAAGCTTCGACAAATGATAATATAAATGAAGTACATCGTCGCTTTGAGAAGTATGTGATAAGCAAGAGCTCCCCCTAAATTTGTGCATTATTTAAATTTGCTTTTGAATGCAAATGCACAACCAATTAGGATTATGGGTCACTCTTCCATGTCACATACATCTTGGTGGAGCACTCAAAATGATAGAATATGCACTCATCACCAAAATAAGGTATGAATGATCATACATAAGATAAAGATATCATCATTAAGCACAAGCATTAAAGTATGGTATGATCAAACATATGATCATAAGAGTATCTCACGCACAAGCATAAAATATTGTTTCAACCAAACAAGCAAAGCAAACGGAGTAGCAAAAAGAGGCAAAAGAAGCAAGCACATACACACTCTCTCTCTCGAAGCCTATGATCTATACACTTTCTCCCCCTTTGGCAACAAGTTACCAAAAAACTTGAAAATGCATAGTGCTATGCGGCTCTAAGCATGATCTCTGGGAGCTCTGGAGTGTGAAGGTGGTGTGAATAGCAGTCCTGTGACGAATGCATCCAAAGAGGTCTGAGGAGCTGGTAGAGTTGCAACTGGAGGAGCAACTGAAGCTGTAGCTTTTTGCAGGTGCTGACACTGTGGGTCTAGGATCTGTTACAACTGGCACAGCTGATGACATAGGTCCCCTTGGGACTTGCTGAAAAGCATCTGTAGTAGGTCCCTCATCCCTGTCTTCAAGCTCTTCTAGGGCATTTATCAGCTTTGCCCACCTAGCCACAGTTGATTGGTACCTAGTACCCTCTGCCATCCACACAATTTTACCATTAGGGTAAAGTGTGCTGTGGAGTAGAACTGCATGATCAACTCATCATTCCATTTAGTTAGCTTCTGGCCAACAAAAGCATCAACACATGTTAATCTGACGCTCTCATGGACTCCTATGAAGTGATCTTCATTGCTATCAATGTATTTCCAGTCGACCCATCTCATATTACTGACAATTGGTTTCTTGTCAAGCAGCGCAGTCTCATAGAAGTCTTATTGTTCCTTTGTGTGGAACCTGTAGTAAATAGTTGTTCTCCTTCTAATGGCATATGGGTCATTTTTTCTCCATAGCCTAAGACCTGCATCCTTCCTGAGCTTCATGTTTTCAGCAACAGGGTGAGTGTCATCATGATCAGGATCTTTGGCTTCAACTTTCTGAGTACTTGCTCATCTTCTTCTTCTTCCATCTCAGGCACTGGGGCCTTGTTCTTCCCAGCAGCAAATATGTTTCTGGTGGATCTCTTTGGAGCTTGAGCAGCAGGCTTGGGGCAGATTTGGGCTTAGAAGGAGTGGCCCCTGATCTGATTGCATCCCCCATCAGTTTCTGTGATTTGGCAGGAGGTGCCTCTTGCTCTTCATCTTCTTCTCGGTCTCTGATCATAGAAGATCTCCCAACGAATCTGGCCATTGTCTTATTGACCCTCTCCTTCCTCTTCTTGCCCTCACCAGCCTCTTTGGGTTCAAGATTGAACACCATACTCTCTTGGGTTGAGGCTCTGACTTTGGACATATGAACTCTTTTAGTAGGAGCTTTTGTCTTCAACCCTGGCTTAGCAGCAGTGCTAGTTTCCTTCTTCTCTTCTTTCCTCTTGGATGAGACTTCCTCATCAATCACAAAGTCTTCATCCTCAAAATCAGATGTCTTCTTCTTCCTTTGCCTAGTTGCAGCTTTGGGCAGGTTACTGGGAGTGCTTCTGCCCCCATCATCTTGACTGCTCTCAGAGGGACTAGTGCCCTCACTCATCTGAACCTGTTCCTCTGATATATTCTGGCTATCACTGTTGTCAGACATGCTGCAAACTGAAAGCTGGCCCTGTGAATAGATGTAGATGAGATAGAGTCGATGAGCATCACAAAGTGCAGAGGTTTTGCAAAACAAATGACCCAAAAACATAGTTTTAGTTTTCTACTAAAGTCATTTCGGAGCTACCGATTTGCTGAACTCGGTGACACCGAATCAACATTCAGTGTCTAAACTAGTGAACTCGGTCAGACTGAGGCACAATTTGATGACACCGATATTGTTAGGGTTTCACAAATTTCTAAACTCGGTCACACCGATTAGCGAGTTTCGGTCAGACCGAAAATCACAGTGCAATGGCCTAGGCCAAATCGGTGGGACCGATTTCTACAACTCGGTCTGTCCGAGATGAGCTCGGAGGAACCTAACCCTAAATTTTTGAATCAAAACTAATCTAAAGGGAGTTTTTGCTGGATAGAATAGTTTCAATCGTGGCAAGAATCATGTCATTATCTTTGTGCTAAAAATCCGAGTGAGAAAGCACAAAGGATTGAACCCATACCCTAACTTGGCGGTGAGTTTGCTACGACGACAACGGAAGAGGAGATCCCGTTGACAGCAGCGGAGACTAGCGGCAGGAGGACGCTGGCGACGGGGGCGATGATCCGGAGACCTGGTGTCGGTAGAGATGGACAACACGGGCAAAGGGTTTTCGGAGAAGTTTCCAAAAATTTGACCTGTGGTATATATATCCAGACCCTGTCGGTGGGACTAAGTGGAACAACTCGGTGGCACTGAGATGCAGAATTGCAGGCGGTTATTGCAACTCGGTAAGACCGAAGTGTTCAAATCGGTTACACCGAGATTGAAACCTAGATCAACTTAATGAACTCGATGTGACTGAAAGGAATGAATCGGTCAGACCGAGATGCATCAAGAGGTTTTGGAAGCTTAAGTCTTTTCCCAATTTTAAGTCTTGGCGGATTTTAGCAACTTAGCACTAGTCAAGCAAACAACCTACACATGCAATTCTAAGAGTATAGCAGCGAAATGTAACTCATTGCATATGAAGGTAAAGGGGAGGAGTTTGGAGGGAGAAAACACAATGTAGACATGTAGATTTTGGGCGTGGTTCCGATAGGTGGTGCTATCGTACATCCACATTGATGGAGACTTCAACCCACGAAGGGTAATGGCTGCGCGAGTCCACGGAGGGCTCCACCCACGAAGGGTCCATGAAGAAGCAACCTTGTCTCTCCCACCATGGCCATCTCCCATGAAGGACTTGCCTCACTAGGGTAGATCTTCATGAAGTAGGTGATCTACTTGCCCTTACAAACTCCTTGGTTCAACTCCACAATCTTGACGAAGCCTCCAAGTGACACCTAACCAATCTAGGAGACACCACTCTCCAAAAGGTAATAGATGGTGTGTTGATGATGAACTCCTTGCTCTTGTGCTTCAAATGATAGTTGTCGGTGTTCTGGGAATGGGGGTCCCCAGACTTGCCTGCCCGCGGCCCGCGGCGTGGCTCCACCAGTGGCCCAGTATGACCCGTCTTCATCGACCCAACACTCAAGACCCTCGCGAGGAGCCAAGCCTCGTGGGGCGGACGACACAAGGCCTCCTCAGGAGTGGCCTCACCGGGCAGGCTCGCAAGGAGGCGGAGAGATCAAGGCAAGGGGTACCTCGCGAGGTGCCCATGACGCAAGCCATGACGACCAAGGCGAGGCGGGCGCCAGCCCGCGTAATGTCCTTGGTTCCCCTTTGGTGCTAAGGGGGCAAGCGCAGGCGCGGAGTACCGAGGCATCAGGCAAAGGTTTCCATGTCGGTGCAACAAGACCAAGACCAGCAGGACGGCAGGACGGAGGTCACCATGGAGCCCAAGACGACGTCACCACCAGCGCCTTTGGCAGGCGAAGACCACCTTTAGTCAGGATAGCTTGTACTAGCTGTCCCCCTTCAAAATGGCTGTTGTTGGATCCCTTGCCGCTCAATATTTGGGAAGAGGACCAGGGCCTCTATAAATAGGGCTACCCACCATAGTAGAAGGGACAAGTTAAGTTCATTTACACGCCACACCAGCACAAGAACACCTCTCCTCGCGAGGCTATTCTTCCCTTGTACTGTTCATCACACTACAAAAAAATACACTTCCGTGAGATACGTGTTTGTCACAGTAGGTCGCATTTTTTGTCATGCATGTACATCCATGACGATTTTATGACAGAATCAAGATAGTCATACCTGTGTTGTCGTAGAAGTGTTCCATGACATTACCAAAATTATCATCACAGAAGTGTCCACTTCCATGACGATAAATCGCGCATCACAGAAGTGCTTTCGTCAAGGGTGACCGACACGTGGCATCCACCGTAACGGAACGCCGTTAAGCTATCAGGTCGGGTTTTGGATCCGATAACCCGTTAACAGCCCCGACCAATAGGAAATTTCCACGTGTAAAATTCTTATTGGCCGGACGAAACACGTGTCAGCTCGTCAGTGGGCCAGATAGGCGCCTATGATATGTCGACATGTGCCACGGTCCACCACTGGCCCGTTTAGCTTACAAAGCCGGCCTGTTTGACTTGGTCAAAAGTTAACGAGCTGGCCCATGAAAAGCCTGTTAACGGTCTCTTCGCAAATAGCCCATTTTACGGCCGGTTAACTCACGACCCGTTAGGCCCTAAAGGAAATCGGCCCAACAACATCATGTGGGCTGTCGAATATAACACCTGCCCATTTCACTTTCGGCCCATGTATGGCCACGACGTCTTTCGGCCCATATGAGGCCTTCGTATCTTTCGGCCCTTTACAGGCCCACGGTGACTCTAGCCCATAATGAACAGTAATTTTCTTTGTACCTGTTAACCGCCCGTGATTTACATGGTCCGTTTCCAGCCCGTGTTAGCTTTCGGCCTATTGACGACCCACACGTTCTTGGGCTCCTTTTCGGCCCTCGATTACTTCCGGCCCATTACTGGCCTGTTCCCCTAATGGGCCAAATTTGGCCCATGGCAAGAGTCGGCCCGTTACTGGCATGTTCCCCAAATGGGCCAAATTCGGCCCATGGCAAGAGTCGGCCCGTTACTAGCCTGTTACCCTAATGGGCCAAATTCGGCCCATGGCAAGAGTCAGCCCGTTTCTGGCCTGTTAACCCGTTGCACCGTTTCCAACCCGTCCTATATTCTGGCCCATTAACGACCCGTTATGCTCGTGAATTAAGCCTTTTGCATCCCACGGACGTTAACGCCCGTTACTGCGTCTTGAGCCGATACCAATTACGCTCGATTACGGCCCATGTAGACCCATTTATCCGACGGCCCGAGGCCCACCGATTACAGACCCATTTATCGACGCCCCGAGGCCCACCGATTACAGGCCCATTTATCGACGGCCCGTAGGAGACCCATGGATCATACGACCCGTATATGGCCGATGGTGGTTGCGGCCACTAGCAAACCAGGGAAAAAGAAGACTAGGAAATAAATAAGGCCGAAACTAACACTAGGCTATTAAGGCGATTGCACAGATTACATCCACTCGGCATCAAAGATCGCCACCAGTGCAAATATAGGGAACACCCTACTCTATACAAAAATGGCTTGCTGCTTTCTTCAGTCGGTGGCTGCACGTTCAGAATAAATTTTGTATCGCACCAAAACAAATTACAACTATATAACAAAAGGAATGTTGGCATAAAACTTAACAGTCTAGCAGATAAATACACCACCAGAAGTTTAGAAGCTCGGTTCATTTGACCTGACTGTTATGTTTTCATGTTGTATTGTCCGATGGAGCACCATAACCCTCGCCTTCATTTCCCCTAGGCTCCTGAACAACATAGCAAATGTCTGATAGTCTGGTTTCAAAACCATGCATATCTTGACGACATTGAGCAATGTTTCTCCTTGTTTCACAAAGGGCCTCTGTTAGGGAATGGACTTGTGTCTCGAGCGCAGATCTGACATTGCTTTGAGCTTGCATATCTTGATCATGAGGCGGTTTGGACGATATTGCCTTAACAACCAACCCAAGATACGCGAAGAACGTGCTTTTAGCCTTGTTAGTGGTGCATCTTGACCCACTACAGCAAGAGCTGACATTGCGGTTATAGTTGCCTCGCCACCTTCAGAAGGTGGCGGTTCCACCATTTTTTCCATAGCTCGCTGAAAAGTTGAGGTTTTAGATTAGTAGTACCAGAACAAAAGATATTAAGGAGGCAGCAAAACCAAACAAAATAGCTTTGGTCTATATACAGAACTTATTCTGGTGAACCCATGTAAAATATTGGTTGTATTTTATTGCAAAGTACATAATAAAACCAGGTTCCAAACATATGACCATGTACCATCGCTAATGTATTGTCTATTTCTTCACATTGTATTGAGGGCTAAGGATAAAGAGACGAAGTTTATATTACGGTAAGCATAGTATGACATCATTCATATCACAAAACAACTGAGAACAGACAAACGTGCAATTGTAACGTCGTGTGGGCAAGTCCAGCACGGAACTAGATTACGGGTCAAGATCAAAGGAACATCACTCCTCTCTTTTAAACCTTGTAAGGTGCAATGATACGCTAAGACAATTGTGTATAAAATTGAAAAGAGTAATAGACATTGGCTGCAAACCATGCGATTCAAGGCACAAGTCGAGTAAGTAGTAGTTAAAAGGCATGAGGATTAAGGACTTACAACAGTTTCTTTGGTGGTGTAGTCATGCCCTTCTTCTTCTGGTGTGTGATGCTTTAAGATTTCCAAACATTTGGTTCAGTACTTTTTGGTCCTTCGGGCTTTCCTCTGCATTTGAACAAGTCAATATAGATGCGATAATATGGTGCAATGAAAAGAGTGAAACAATGACTAATTACAAGAGCCTCGCGATTGTGCAATATAGCTACGAGATCCTGTCGCTTTGTTGGAATTTCACTTTAAATGCGGTTGGCCTTGTTCTTTGAGCAGTTCACCTACAAGAAGATAGATTTGTGTGGCACATGCGTAAATAGGACTTAAACATGTGATCGATCACATATATATAATGTACCGATACTTGGATCGGACCGGTGTTTAACAAGGCCCCTCCGGTCTTCATCCGATATATTTTCCTTTGGAGATGTTTGGGAAAGTTCACGTTAGCCTTGCCTTCAAAGTGAGTTTTCCTCAAGTTATACCGATCTTGTCATGAGCAGACTTGAAAACATGGGTGCAAGCTTGTCTGGTTGCATCATCTTGGCTATCCACTCCCTCCGTACATAAGAACAGAGGGAGTATACTACGGATGAGGATCCCCTGACGTGGCGGAACCCATTGAGTAACTGACATGCGGGGCCTAGCAAGCATGGGGTCCATGAGAAGTGACGAAAGGGAGGGTAAGGCGAGGATACCTACGTCGGAGGATCCACTTCCACTATACTACTTTGACCAAATGTTAGAGTAATAATATATGACATGCAAGTTACACAAATGTTAGAGTAATAATATATGACATGCAACTTACACAAAGCATACAAGGTCTAATGCGTTTTTCGAGGCTAACTTTGACCAAATGTTAGAGTAATAATATATGACATGCAACTTACACAAAGCATACGGTCAATTTCACATGTGAAAGGAGTTTCCAATGATATAATTTTCACATTATACATCTCATGTACTCCCTCCATCTAGGTGTGTAAGTCATCTTACGAAAACGAAATAATCCCAAAACACGTAGGCGCGGTGCATTAACTTCTACCTTGTTTCTTGTTTCTTGACATATCAACCAATAAGAGATGAGGGTGTGCATGCTTTTAATGACCTGAGACTATCAAACATGACATGCGGTGGTTAGTTCATTTCATGCAATACTATTAATTAGCAAATAAACATTAATGTCTCTCGTTTTCCTCTCCTCCTTGGTCACGGTGCACATCCTAAGATGACTTACTCACCTAGATGGAGGGAGTACTATTAATCTTGTCAATAGTCAAATTGGAAACCATCTTGAGTACAAATCTAGGAGTACGTACGAATCTAACAATATTGACTGGGTGTTGTTGAATGTTGATACCTTTTTGATCATAGTAGAGATACTTTGACTACACATAAAACTTATATGTAAAGTAGAAAGGATAGGAGGGAGTATATTGTACGTACAAAAACGAAACGAACATTGAATACCCTTTATATATGATTTGCGGATGCTATGATCACCGGTTCAAAATTTTGAATCCGCCTTAGGTATCACGTGCCCCCACTCGTTCCCTCTCGATTTCATCTCGGGGTCCAGAGATCTATTAAAAGAGTACTAGGGTGGGTACATGCGAATGATACTCGGCGGAATGTTCAAATGAGGCATGCGGGAGGATGGACTCGACTAGAGGGCGACATGATCGACGGAGAAGAGGGTTGGAGAGGAATGAGAAATAAGCAAACGCCACATGATTACACTTGAACGGCTCAAATAAACAATAAGTTGTCTCGCTTGGCCTACATAGTGAAAGGCCTAATGCACAACGCGGAGCACTGACGCTCGAATATGGCCGGGAAAATAGGGAAACCGACATGTGGGGCACACCCGTCGGGACAACGTAGCGCAGACTAGTCCAATGGAGGAGCTAGCCCACGACCTCCTCGCCACCGACAACCGTTCATGTGGGTCGTTGGGGCCAACAATGGGGCGCAGCTCCAGCACCGCCTCTGGACACGGCGACCGCGGTGAGCGATACGCGCATATCATCGCTAGACATGGTCGGTTTCAGTGTGCCGAGGGTGGCGTTAGTGCTGTGGCACGAGCAACGGTATGTTTGGTTTGTGCCCAAGGTTGCCCCATCAAAGCATTGGGTAGCCAAAATTTTGGTTGAGGTATTGGTTGCCCATGATTTGGCCGACATTGGCAAGAAAAATGAACTAGAGTTGGCTAGAGTTCATTGTCATGCCAAAGAAATGGCAACCATCCAAACAAAGACCAATCTTTGGGTCATGACCAAAATTTTGGTTGAGGTATTGGTTGCCCATGATTTGGCCGACATTGGCGAGAAAAATGAACTAGAGTTGGCTAGAGTTCATTGGCATGCCAAAGAAATGGCAACCATCCAAACAAAGACCAATCTTTGGGTCATGACCAAAATTTTGGTTGAGGTATTGGTTGCCCATGATTTGGCCGACATTGGCAAGAAAAATGAACTAGAGTTGGCTAGAGTTCATTGGCATGCCAAAAAAATGGCAACCATCCAAACAAAGACCAATCTTTGGGTCATGACCAAAATTTTGGTAAGGTGCACTTTGGCCACAATCCAAACACATCCCAACACCCGGCTCGTCGAGGATGCACGGGGCGCCGCGATGCGTCCGCGGAGTGGTGTAGCACGGCCAACTACATCCTCTGGACCTGAGACCATGCCAGGTCGTCTTGCTTTTTCAATGAGATGCAGAGATCGCATTTGAGCAAAGGGCATCTCCAATGTTGCCAAGACCGCAGCTGACTACCTGGCACACCAAAGCCCTCGTCCCTCGCGCCGTCGCGCGGTGTGTTCCCAGCCGGCGCCAGCTGCCCGCATTCATGTCGTCCATTCGTATGTCGTTGTTAAGAGGCTCGGTGCCCGAGGAACCAACTCCGGCGACTTAATGACGCAACCGGATGCTTGGCCTCACCGGAATGCGCTACTTAAAGTGGCAACGCCCAGCTAACCTCCACACCATAGCGCATCGTCCTCCTACCTGGCACCACATCCGCCATGACTGCAAGTGCGAACGCTCTGCGGGAGAGCTTGTCTTCGGGGATGAAGCTCGAGGTCGCCGCCCTCGCTCAAGTTGCCTCTCGCGACGCAATAGCGGCGTAGCCGGACGCAGACGTGACCGCACAAGCGGTGGCCACGCTGGTGGCTGACGACGGGAGCACCGTCAGCCACGCGTTCTACTTGCCGCCATCCAACATCCGGCACCGCCGAGGTCGGGGACTCCTCCGAGATGAGTAGGGCATGGGAGGCGGCAGGGCATGGTGTGCCAACTGGCCGGTCCATATCCTGTGTTCTACTCTTTCTCGCCGGAGACCGCACCTTCACTTCACGGGTCTTGAACCCCGCCCCCGTACATTGAGATCGCAGATGGAGGATGTCGGTCGCCGCCGTTGAATAGGTTTAGGGTCGGGTTTCTTTTATTTTTCTGTCCTATAAAAGTACGAAATGTAATGAAAATCTGCCGTGTTTGCATTAATCTTGGCCGGTGTATATGAACTTTCACAATAATATACATATTGTAGGAGTACTAGCAAGATGCCCGTGCGTTGCACGGAAGATCAAGATCTTGTGGGAGAAAAGGATGAACGAGGGAAAGCCTTATCTGCAAATGTGGAGAGGAGTGCGGGTAAATTGTCATAGTTTCCTTCCTATCCGTTAGATATAGATCGGACGGCCTATATTGCAGGATGACAGGCACACCATCATCACCAACTCTGCTTTTTATTGAACTGAGACAAATCTAAAAAACCCAACTAAGCCAACCTCCCAGCATATCGCGCGGGAAAAGACCCGGCCGCGCCGTTTTAGTTGGGATTACCGGATTACTAGTAGTACTATCGATGGATCGCGCGAAGCAACAATTTTTTTTTTGAGGGGGCGAAGCACCTAGTTTAAAAGGAAAAAAGGCGGTACACTCACAGCACTCCTGTCGCGGTCGCATTGCACCCCACACACGTTCGGTCCTCCACACGGCTCATGCAAACGGAACGCGCTTCGGCTTGCCTCTTCACTGACACGTGGGACTGCACTTGGAGAAACCGACCATGCGCCAAACTCCCCCCGCCCACCGCGCGAAAATCCTCCCCCCTCCACAAAAATTCCCCCAAATCCGATTCAACCGCCCTTCGGCCAAATATTCCCCAAACCCCCTCCCCGTCCCCCTCCACTCCATTCGCTCCGCCAAAGCCGCCCTCCCCGCCGCGCCGATACATCGGTGCCGCGGTTCGTCGAGGGGACGCACGGCGATCCTCTCGCTCCCACAATACGCTCTCGTAGACTGCTGTCCTCTAGCCGCGCCGCCACCTCTGGCTACGTTCTTGTGGAGGCGCACGACGGTCAGCGCCGCCACCGCTGGCGACGTTCGTGTGGAGATGCACAGCGGTCAGCTTCTCCCACGGTACGCGCATTCTAGACTGAGGCCCGTTCATGTCGGTGTAGCGCCGAATGTTAGCTGATAGACGATGTTAATCTCCTTTGTTTGCGAAGTAGTTTCTTGTCAATATGCTCGCTTAAGAAGCTTCCTTGCCTGCTCGCACTCAATCTGCTTAGCTGAGATGGCATGCCAAGGCTGATTAGTTGCTAAAATATCCTGCCATATATTTATTGTGACGTAGATTGCCATGGTCTAGTAGCCAATCTATTAGGTGAAATAGCTCTACACCGTTTTCTACTCGATCTTTGTTGCTGCGATGGCCTTCGATAGTTTGATGGCTGTGTGCTCGGCCTCATTATTCTTTGAAACAACCGCCATAATTTAGCATTCAAATCTGTTTGCTGAATTAGCTTTACATATATTTCGTTACTTAGATCTGCTCGTCCAAATATCTTGCCATAGCTTTAGACATCGACCTAGGTATTTTTTTCGGACTTCATAAAAAGCATATATGTTTTTCTGTAATATCTAGTAGAAGAACTAATTTGTATGTCTAATGATGGACAGGACTTGGATAACTACTGCTCAAAGATTCTCCGCTGCATATCGAGGGGGTTGAAAACTTCATGAACTTTATCAGAGCTGAGTACGGTGGTACAAAATCAGATGTGCTCTGCCCGTGTAGCAGTTGTATGAATTCAGTTACAAGACCCCAGTCAACTGTGCAAAATCATCTACACTTGTATGGGATGTCGGTCACATATACTAGGTGGGATCATCATGGTGAAGCTGCGAACGTCAATCTTATTGACTACATGGAAGCAGCAGACCACCATCTTGATCTGCCTGATGCTCAGGTGGAAGAGGAGGAGGAGGTGGTGGTGGCGGAGCCAGTGAGTTTGACCAACATTGAAACAATGCTACGAAATGCTCGTGCATTCCGTGAACTTTCACCTGCAAAAGAAAAACGGTGGGCCCGCATGTTGGAACAATGCAACATTGTTGTCACCCCAGGAAATAAGCTGTCAGTATTCTCAGCTATGGTCACCTTTCTTCAGGTGAAGACATCTGAGCGGATGACCAACAAATCATTCAATGCGATGTTGGCTGCTTTCTGCAAATCTTTTCGAGATGCGTCTGAGCTGCCACACACCTACAGTAAAATGAAGAATTTCTTTCATGCAATTGGAATTGGATATGATATGATCCATGTTTGTAAGAATAATTGTGTTACATTAGGAAGGATTATGCCAACTTAAGTGAATGCCCGAAATGCAAATCATCAAGATGGAAAGATGGAGATCTTTGTGAAGAGGGTTCCTCATAATGTTACGAGACATTTTCCAATTACACCAAAATTGCAGAGGTTGTTTCATGATGAAACAAGAGAGGATGTCTTGTGGCATTCTAGGAACCAGAGTACAGAGATCGTAATGTAATGAGCCATCCATCTCTTGGTAGTGAGTGGAAAATCTTCAATGATAAACACAAAGAGTTTGTCTTGACGAGAAACATTAGACTTGGCTTAACTTCAGATGGATTTAACCCATTTGGCCACTAGAGCGCCACATATAGCATGTGGCCAGTGATTGTTATCCCTTACAACATGCCTCCAAATATCTGCACCAAAGAATCAAACTACATGATGGCCTTGCTCATCCCAGGTCCAAAAAGTCCTGGAAAGGATTTTGATTTGTTCATGGAGCCTCTTGTAGAGGAACTTCAACAACTATTGAAGGGTGTTCTCACTCGAGACCTATATAGCAGCCCACCAGCTGATTTCTTTCTACGTGTTGTTGTAATTTGGTGCATCCATGATTACAATGCATGTGTTCGCTGTGACAAGAATCCGCTGTCATACGCAATACTTAGCAAGATCTGTTACATTGGACACCGTCGTTTCCTTGCCAAGGACAAGCCGCATCCTAGAAAATACCGAAGACATGTGTTCAATGCAAAGCATGAAAATCGTGATGCGCCAAAGAGGCTCACCGCCGATGAGTTGCAAGTGGAATTAGAGAAGGTCAAGCATATTACACGTGAAACCATCACGGTAATGGTAGCGGGAAAAGGAAGCGTGGCACGGTAGAAGAGAGATTATTGTTTACCCGCAGGTCCACTTTGTGGGACTTGGAGTATTGGAAAGATTTGTATCTGCGGCATAATCTTGATGTGATGCACATCGAGAAAAATATATGTGACAACATTATTGGCACACTTCTTAACATTGAAGGCAAGACGAAAGATACCTTAAAATCTAGGATTGATTTGACACACCTGGGTATCAGAAAGGATTTGCAGGTGCAAGATGAAGGTAAACCACACGATATGGCACTAGCCGTGTACATCTTGGACAAGGTAAAAAGAAAAGAATTCTGTGAGGTCCTGTCACGTGTGAGGTTCCCACATGGATTTGCTTCCAACCCTGAAAGGAGAGTCAGTGCAGATGGAAACAAGGTACAAGGGTTGAAAACTCATGACTGCCACGTCCTACTTCAAAGGGTTTTACTGTTATCCTTAGAGGATTGGGCATACGACTTATCTGAGCGATTTGCAGAGTTGGGACAATTCTTGAGGAACTCTGCAAAGAGAAATATCAGGATAGATGCTTTGGAGCATCTTAGAGACAAGATACCAACTATCCTATGCGACCTTGAGAAGATATATCCTCCGGCCTTCTTTGATGTGATGGTGCATTTGGCTGTTCATCTACCTGATGAGGCACTACTTAGAGGTCCAGTACAGTATGGCTGGATGTACCCTATTGAAAGGCGGCTAGGCACTTTCAAGGGCTATGTTTGGAACAGAGCTAGACCCGAGGGTTCCATTGCAGAGGCCTACATTGCTATAGAAGCGTTGACATTCTGCTCAAAATACATTGAAACATCTGATTAGCTTAGCAAAGAGGTGGGTGAAGACAATCCCGGGCTCAATGTTTTCGATTATTCTGTTCGAGTTACAGCGAAGTGTCGACAAGAGGACAAACCTAAAGATTTGGACAAAATGGTTTGGTATGTGTTGAATAACTGTCCTGCGATACTACCTTATATCAAGTAAGTGCAGTACTGCAGCTTATACATCGTAATCTACTAAACTTGCAGCACATTCTTATATATTTAGATGTTTGACGCGATCACTATGTTGTGCAGCATCTACAAAGAGGAGTTACTGCCGCAAAATCCAAGAAACATTGACAAACTGGTTATGGCAGGATTTGCGAAATGGTTCAAGAACCATGTAAGCTTTTGAAGTGCACTGTCAGTTTTTTTAATATATTGAGTACATAAGATGATCAACTTGTCTATTTAGTTTAAGAAGATGCGGGAGGATGGGCAGGCAGTTGATGATGCCCTTTACTCACTAGCAATGGGCCCTGATACTCGGGTAATACATTATGAATCTTGCATTGTTGGAGATGTGCGCTACAACACCCTTGCATGAGACGAAGGCAGGAAGACACAAAATAGTGCCATCATGAGCACGGATACGCATGACAAAGAGAACATCGAAATGTATGCTAACATAATGAGACATTGTTCGATTGCAGATATCTCGCCGAGGATCATCGGTGTGTGGTTCGTTGTGTTGTTGTTGGTATAACCTGTTTTCCAGGATCGCAAAACCTAGAGCTGATGATTATTTCAAATCCATCAATGTCAAGGCGGCGTACCAGACCAACGAGCCTTTTAGTTTGGCAAATCAAGCAACACAGATATTTTTCTTGGAAGACACATTTGCACGTAGCGATGACTGGAGAGTATTGCAAAGGTTTGAGCAGAGGAATTCGTTTAATGAAGTTGCACAACAAGATGATGCTTACACTGCTCCTGATGTATAAGATAACACAGATGTTCCTAATACCTTTGAGAACCATCACGTCAATGACACCAGCGAAAAGATTGCCTGTCATGCTGTGGACATACAAGAGTTGATCAAGAAGAAGCCAACGTTCGAGGACGTTGAGGACGAAGAAGAAGATGACACCATGGGGAATTACGATTCAGACTGATACACATGGCGAAGATGTTGACGCTGCTGCTGCAGATGATGATTACATTGCTTTTGTCGATTTTGCTCGTCGAAGACATTTTTATCTACTATGTGAAATTGTGTTTGCTATGACAACTGAAACACGATGAACATGTTGTTTAGTATTTTGTTGTGAGAACATCACTTGTTATGTATGCTGATTTGTGTTTGGTGATTGTATGACAACTAAAACATGATGACATTGTTGTTTAGTTGTACTCATATTTGGCTGTGAAACTTGAATTTGATGACATAGTTTGCTGTTGGACTGCAATTTGCTCGATGTCTTCGAATGAGAACAAAGCTGACCCGACAGGGCCTCTGCTATTTATTTATTTATATGAGCAAAAGGGGATACCCCCTAATTTCCGTTAATAGAAATCATTAGATGTTCACAACACTACGCCCAGCCTGCTACACAGGTTTCATTCATTACTAGTTTCAGCAAAGTGCTCATGTCGTAGCCACCGAATACATCACGAGTGCTACATACACTGCAAAAAAAGAGACAATCATCCTACAGAGCACATCGATTTTTCCCATTATCTTCACAAGCTCTTTCATCTCCTCATTGTTGTCAAGGCCGTTCAATAGCTGTTGCTTGGCCATGATCATAGGAACTGCATCTTTAACCTTCTGCTCTGCATCTTCCTCTTCTGGCGTTCCTTCAGTTACTTGTCCAACACCCCAACCTGCCAGTATTGGGATTCCTCGGCTAACCAAATAATCAGCATAGTTGCATTCCCCCACATCAGCAACTTCCCAGAAATACAAATCACACGAATCTTCCCTTTTCTGCACGAATCAAATTGGAAGATCATCAACCAAACTATTAAAAAAACAGCAACTGAAAGCAGCAGAACAACACTTAAACATATTATTACCCCATGATTTGGGCATTTGTAGAAGACTTGGCCAGGGTTGCGGATTGTGGTTGAGACGCGATGGATGACTCTGCGTGATTTGCAGCAGTGGCACCACACCAACGGCAGCGGGTTGTGATGAGCAATCGGCTGCGGTGCGCGTGCCGGCGGGGGTATGATGAGACCCACAGACGATGGTATGGGTGGCGACTTGGCGCATATCTGGTTGTTGCCTGCTGAAGAGCAGGTGGACGAGCAGCCAGCGGACATGGTTGTTGTGGCCAGAGCTTCTGATGCTAGGCAGAGTAAGTAGAGAAGAGGAGAAGCAAACGTTGGATATGTCAGTTTCATTACTTGCAGAGTAGCATAGCACCATATATAGTCATAGTCTAGGTTTGGATTCGAACCAGCTACAGGAGCACATCTTTCTTTTTTTCTAAAACTCGGCAACGTCTCTTTACTGGTACACTAGCTTGTTTCAGACGCCTTCCCAAGTCTTTGATTTTCTTTCCCTTTTTTGCGAGGAAGGAAGGAGGACAAAATTGAGAGTTCCTCGGACTCGAACCCAAGACCTCTCGGTTGAAAACCAAGGGTGCTAGTCACTTATGTGGCGAACATTCCCTGTGAGGAGGACGGCAGACGAACGCATTTTCCTCGCAGTTTTCTTCCTATATATAAAAAATTATGCTACTTGGTGTCCGCTTAGTCAAAAAAGATTGTGCCTTGACCGTTGGATTGACATTCAACGTATGTCGCGTTTCTTCAGTCTCTTCTTCCTCGAGCCGCCAAGGCCAAACCAGCACCGGCGGGACCGCCTGCTCCCGCCTCCCACGGTTGGCTGTGATCTTCCCCGGCTCCTGTTCGTTCCCGTCCGAGGCCTCACCATCGTCCTCCGCCTTGGTTCGCTTGCCGCGGCGCCGCCCTCCGGTGTTGTCAACATGGTCAACAACCGAGAGGAATAAGGAGATGACTGTACATGGTGAGGATGACAGTAGGGACCCAAGACGTCTTGTGATAATTTTGTTTTTCGGGACGGAGAAGGGTATCAAGCTGGGTTGTGCGGGACCCGTGGCCTGTCTAGCCTGTGCTTTTATTTCATATGTTTAGCACATGACCAGCCCAGTTTGTTTTTCCTTTCTGAAAAATGGCTAGCCAACTATTTTGTTTTTTGCAGAATAACCAACATAGGCCTACTTGCTTTTCTACGCCTCTTTGGTGAAAATCTTTCAAGACGAGGAGGGATACATTTAGCCCGAGAAAATGGGCTATAAGTAATAAGAAATGGGCTATAAGTAATAATAAATGGGCTGTAAAATGAAAAAAATATAGCAAACAGGCAATTAGTTCCCAAATACTGTTTTCTTTCGGATTTTGATATTTTAAATTTCATTGTTTTTGTCGGGTAAAATTTCATTGAATTTAAATTAAGGTATATTCAGATTTAAAATTAATTTGAATCGGCTAGAAATTTCAGTGTATGTCTGTTTGGGACAGATTTGGAGGCTCACTTGTGGGTCTACTAGGTTGGCGTGTACTTTGGCTTTGTCAACTTAGTCCTAAGCGATTCTAGCAGCGATGACCGTTGGATGTTAATCCAGCGGTCGTCTTCTTCTTCAATATCGATCTTCTTGCTCCGGCCGCCCAAACCAGCTCCGTGGGACTGCTGCTCCCGCCTCTCGTGGCGTTTGTCTTTGCCCGACAGCCGCATCGCCCACCCTACTTCATTCTTGGCGAGCCATTCCTCTACTCACCCACACCTCCTATTATTTTTCAAATGACGGCGGTGGACGAAGAACCTCGTACTCCCCACGGCAGGCAACCATTCCGAGTCTTCCCGGCTCGTGTTGTTCCTTCCTAGGCCTCGCCGTCGTCCACCGCCATGGTGCTCTTGGCACGGCCTGGTCGGCGTGGTCAACGAACGACATCCATCGGCCGTGGGTGTGACGCATAAAATAATGATTCCTCCACCGACGGTGGGACCCACCGGAAGGGCCTCTATATTTCACGAAAAAATGTTCCCCCCGCTGACATGTCGGACCCACGAGCTATATCTTCGCACGCAAGGAAGTGCCTCCTTATTACGCACAAAAAAATGAATACCCACCCTGCTAGCTGGGACCCACCATAGTGGGAGGATGACTTGTGGGCCAACTAAGTTGACGGGGACGGAGGGCTTTGTCAACTTAGTCAATATGAACGATTCTAGCTCCAGTGACCGTACGATGTCCATCCAACGGCCGTAGTGCTTCTTCAACCTTTGGTCTTCTTGCTCCAGCCGCCCAAAGCAGCGCCGGTCATGTCGCATGCTCCTGCCTCCCGTCGCCGGCTGTGCTACCGCGGAGGCCTCATCGCCCCTACTATTCCCACATTTGTCCTGGAGCCTGCGGCGACGGCGCCTCCACATGCAGCCAAACCGGTGAACCCTCATACTCCTCTCCGCGGGCTTCCTTCGCCGTGTCTTTCCGGCTCGCGTCGTCCCTTCCTAGGCCTCGCGTCGTCCACCACCGTGGTGCTCTCGGCGCTGCCGGTCAGCGTGGTCAAGGGCGACTTCCATCGAACATGGATCAGATGCGTGGAGAGGCCGACAAGTGGGTCCATACCGCTGAGAAGGAAGTGCCTCCTTATTACGCGGAAAATAATGATTCCTCCACGACAATGGGACCCACCGGACGGGCCACTGTATTTCGCGGAAAAAACGTTTCCCCCTGACTGATGGGACCCACCAGCTTCATCTTCGCATGCAAGGAAGTTCGTCCGGGCAAAAAAATGATTCGCCCCCCTGACTACTGGGACCCACCAGCTACACCTTCGCACGCAAGGAAGTGCGTCCGGTCAAAAAAAGATTCATCCCCCTGACTGCTGGGACTCACCAGCTACATCTTCGTAGGCAAGGAAGTGCCTGACAGTCGGGACCCACCTGGTCGAAGCGTACGTAGCATTGTCATCCTGGTCGCGAACGTGTATGTGCATAGTGGTCGATGTAAAGGTGCGCACGTGTCGTAGTAGAGGCGTGCCCATAGCATGTACACGTACGTACAGCGGCCAGGGTGCAAGAAAGAAAATACGGTCACATATGTGTACATACGGGCGGGGTCTCGAACGCCTACTCGCGCATACGTACGTCCAGGGCTCGTGTACATGGCTAGGTCGAAACGGAGAAACAGCGTCGTCGTCGTGTTCATGGGGAGGCAACGGAATGCATCGTGTTCATGGGGAGGCAACGGAATGCGCCGTGTTCATCGGGAGGCAACGGAATGCGTGGGAGCCAACCGGCTGGGTCGGAACGGAATGCGTGGTCGTGTTCATTGGGAGGGCTTGGACGGAACAGGCGATGGAAACGAGGCTGGCGCATCGCGCAACAGAGAAATGGAACTCCTACGTTGGAGCGGGTCCTGTTGATCGGGAGGGTGTGGCATACCGCAAAAGCGGAGAAGCGGACCTCCTACGGTCAAACGAGGTCCTGTTGATCGGGAGGGTGTGGCGTACCGCAAAGCGGATGAAACAGACCTCCTACGGTCGAACCAGGGTCTGTTGATCGGGAGGGTGTGGCGTACCACAAAAGCGGATGAAACGGACTTGTGTTGGGCGCCACGGTCGAAAGCACGGGGTCTGTTCGCCGGGAGGTGTGGCGTCCACAAACAGGACTCCACGGATCTGTTCATCTCCACCGTCGACCTCCTCCGGCCTCCACAGCTACCATCGACCTCCTCCGGCCTCCACGGGCTCCTGTTCATCCAGCCTCCACGCGCTTACTCCGCCGGCCTCTGTTCACCCACCCTCCACGGCACCCCTCCACCGTCTCTGTTCATCCAGCCCTCCACACCACGGGTCTGTTCAACCACCCTCCACGGCCACCCTCCACCGTCTACTGTTCATCCAGCCCTCCACACCACGGGGTCCTATTCATCCAGAGGCAACGCCACCACTCACCGTTCATCCAACCCCTCTACAATGCTCACTGTTCATCCAATCGACCGGCTTCAGTTAGCAGCAGTAGCGAAGGAATCGCTCGATCAGGTTTAGTTAACAGCCATCGATCAATCGCTCGGGTTTAAGTAACGTAACTGTAGTGCAATTCTTTGGGGTTACTGTTAGAGCCCAACGCCTCGCTTGGTTCGATCAAAATAACATACCACGCGTGTACGAGAAAGCAGCGCATCGCTCGGCCCCCGACCTCCCACCGTAACCGGTAACTCCCCGAAATTTTCCTCGCCCTCGCTTCTACCATGGTTTTTTCCGTCATGGACGGCCCAAAGAATGTCATGCAACTGCGTCTCCGGCCCGCCCAGGACGAAAAGCCCATTTTCTGTCATGATTTTCTGTCATAGAAGTAGGAGCCCACCACATCTATGATGATACCGGGTTTTGTCACAATTATCGTCATAGAAGGGTTATATGTATGACGGAAAAAAAATCGTTTGGCCCAAAATGTCACAGATGTGTCTTTTTTTTGTAGTGTCATCAGCCCAAGAGGCAATCCACCACCACCACACAGGAGTAGGGTATTACACCACAATGGTGGCCCGAACCTGTATAAATCTTGTGTCTCTTGTGTTGTTCATCAAGCTAGCTTAGAGATCACGGCGAGGTTGAGGGCGTGTTTCGATAGGAGGAAATCTTCGTGCGCACGCTAGTGTTCGAACCTTTAGGGTTTTGCCGGAACTTGATATTCGACATTTGGCGCACCAGGTAGGGGTGCGCCGAAATCTTCCTTCCGTGATCCGCGTCCCATCGCTTAGTCGCATCCATGTCGGACGCCCGCCGAGTACGCGCCGAGCGCCGGGCTGCTCTCGCTGCTCGCGTCGCCCAGACGGCTCCTGCCGGCGGGCCTCCTCGTCGTTCTCCGTCGCTTTGCCATGCCATTGCCACCGCCCGCCTGGAAACGGCAGCAAGCATCCTCGCTGCACCCCTCGATGCGGCGGGAAGGCCGCACCACCACTCCATCGCTGACCCCAGCTGGCTCGTCGTCCCATGCTCGTCGTGCCCCCACGGACGCGCAGGCTGCGCTGCTTCTGGCACGCGAGCTCCTCCATTACCGTCCTGTCGATGACCTCTACAAAGAATGGCTCGCTCGCATCACCAAGCTCGTCAGCGCCGCAGGGGGATCTCCCGCGCCATCCCTCGCGCCGCCTCGCCCTCCGCCAGGTACGGGCGATGCGGCTCAGGGAGCGCCTTGACCACCTCCGCACCAAGATGGCGCCTTGGCTCCAAGGCGTGCGACCCTTGGACGTGACCCGCCGCATCCAGCGCCCGCGTGACAAGAAAGAAGCCGCCAAGAAATCCCTCGGCCTCAAGAAGGTTCCCCCGTGCTCCCTGCACCGGCGTGACAAGACCGCGCACTACCCCTAGTGGCGGTGCTCGGGTACCACCAAGAGCAAGCTCCGCGTCAGCAAAGGGCTCCGGTGACCACAGCAGGTTGCCGCGCCTTCACCCCCGAGTTGCGTAGCGTTGCCTGGTCGGGTAAGTTCAAGCAAGACCTGCCTCCTCGCTATGACAGTACCGCCGACCCCGCGGAGTTCTTGTAGCTGTATGAGCTGAGCATCGAGGTGGCCAACGGAGACGAGAAGTTCATGGCGAACTGGTTTCCCATGGCACTCAAGGACGATGCCCGCATCTGGCTCCTGAACCTGCCTCGGCTCGATCTCCTCCTGGGACGAGATGCGCAGCTGCTTCATCGCCAACTTCCAGGGCACTTGCGACCGCTGGTGACCTACGCCGCATCAAGAAACAGCCTGGGGGGACCCCACAGATATACATCCAGCGCTTCAACATCGCCCGCCTCAAGATCCCCAAGGTGACGGACGAGGCCATCATCTCAACATTCTCTGATGGCGTCTGTGACGTCAAGATGAAGGAGGAGCTTGCCATCCACAAGGAGTTGTGCACATCCCTGGAGCTGTTCAACCTGGCGACCAAGTGCGCAAGAGCTGAGGAAGGACGCCTCTCCCTCATCGAGCTTCTAGCTGCGGACCCAGAAGAAAAGAAGACCAAGGCCAAGGACATGAAGCGCAAGGGAGTAGCCGTGCTTGCAGCGGAACCAGACACGATGCGCGGCAGGGACCAGCCAGAGTCGTCCAAGGGCAGCCGACCGTTCTGCGCCGACCACAACCTCCACACCCACAACACCAGCGACTGCCAGGAGCACAGGGCCGTTCGAGAAGGACGCTTCGGTCGACGCCCCGAGCGCAACGACCGGGGATACGGCCGAGGAGGAGGACGAGGCGGAGGACGATGGGACGACCGTGGCCCTTGCCAGGAGTGGCGTGACCGACCTCGTAAGGATCGCTGGTAGGACCAGCCTCGCGAGGGCACCTGGAGGGATCAGCCTCGCGAGACCGCCCGCAGGGTAACGCAGGCCTTCCTCCTCTGCCGCCATAGCCAAGAAGGAATGACGACCACCATCAGGACGAGGGGGCTGGAGGCTTCCAGGAGCCACGTGCTATCGCTTGCATCTTGGGTGGAGCTCAGGCCCCAGCCTCTCAGCGCATCTTCAAGCAGTTTGCTCGCGAGGTGAACGCAGTCCTCCCCAGGCTTGAGGCCACGCACCCGCTCAGGTGGTCCAAGTGCGCCATCACCTTCAGTTCAACAGATCAACTCAAGTGCGCGGCCACTGCTGGCGTTCTCCCAATGCTCTGTTCCCCAGTCATCAGCAACGTGCAAGTCACCAGGACTCTCATTGATGGTGGCATAGGGCTACATCTTGTCCGTTGAGATGTTTGACAACCTCCAAGTGCCATATGACCAGCTCCAGTCTACCAAGCCTTTCTCAGGAGTCACTGACGGTTCCACCATCCTGATAGGGCAGGTCTGCCTCCCTATCACCTTCGGCAAGCGTGACAACTACCGCACCAAGCTCATAGACTTCGACGTCACCCATATCCACCTGCCGTACAATGCCATCCTCGGGTATCCAGCCCTGGCCAAGTTCATGGCAGTGACCCACCACGGCTACGACGACCTCAAGATGCCAGGAAGCGGCGGAATCATCACGGATCCCCTGCGAAGAAAGAGATGTGGTGTGCTCCCTCGAGCATGCCTTCCTAGCTGCAACAATCTAGGACCCGGACAGCAAGGGCGAGAACACTCCTGAGGTCGTCCCCAAGAAGAAGAAGCAACCGCTCAGCGCAAGGCCTCAGGAGGTCGGCATCTCAGGTGGTGCCGCGTCAGGATCAGTGCCCGTGCAAGGGACGCCTCCTTCCATCGCATAGGAAGGCGCGCCCGGCGCCCACCTCGGGCAGGGATCAGGGGCTCTCTTTCTAGAGGGCCTCAGACCTTGCCAACATCACGAGGGAGGCGCTCGGGCACCACTTGGAGGCGTGCTTCGCGGCACATTTCCCTCAAGAAGGCACAGGGCGTGGAAAGCCCAACATTCAGGAGTTCATCACCAAGACCACTCAGGAGCTTCAGGAAGCAAGAGCCATGCGCGGCGATCGCTGCTTGCCTGGCGTGGCTCCCCATCCAGGCGAGGATGGTGGGCTGCGCGTCTGCGTCAACGTCCCAGGGCTCAACCGACCCACATCTCAGGAGCGCCTCTGGCCTTCGCGCGTGGGACGCTGCGAGGGTCTACTGCACAGCTACGTTCGCATGCCTTTCAGCCTGCCGAACGCGGTTGCCACCTACCAGCGTCACCTGCGGAGCATTCTGGCGGCTCAGAAGGCCAGGCATCACGTGGTCCTAGCGGAGATGGAGGCGGTCCTCAAGGAACCACCTGGACCCCTAGAGCCTCCCGAGGCTTAGGGCCCTAGTGACTCGTGAGGGTCGGCCTCTTCACCGCACATCTTCGGCTACCTCAACACCCCTCCTACAATGGTACCAGGTGACATCTTCCAAGTTCATTTCAGCTGGGAGCACCCTCAGGGCTGCATCATTCCCAGGCCGCGTGGGTCCGTCCCTGCGGCATGCATCTTTTTCTTATCTCTTTAGTTTACCTTCCTGGGGGCGCCCGTCGGGCTGCATCATCCCCAAGCCGCTTGGGTCCGACCCAGTGGCATGTATCCATCCTGCATTTACCTAAGCCGATTTGCCTTTCATACCTAACATGCCTGTGATTATCGCCTGCTCGATTGACGTCTACCACGGGAGCTGCCCTTGCTGGCACGGTGCTTGCGCATGGGTCCGTCCCTGCAACGCTGACAAATCTGAGCAGTCGAGCTCTGGCCCGCAGCAGCCCTGTGCGCGTCACCTCACCAGGCCCTCAGTGCCCTTACCTCTCTCCGTCGGAGCAACCAATGGCTAGCCAACAACCATAATGGCAACCCGTGTTTTTCTCGTGCTGGTTTACAGGAACCTCCTGAGGTCTACAACGGGCGGCACCACAAGCTCTCTCTCTCTCTCTTTCCCAGGCGATCCGCTTGCGCATTAAAAGGGGGGCTCCTAAGCATCGTGACTCAGGAGCTCTTACTGGCTCTCCAGCCCTCACCCCCTGGCCTTGACCACGGCATCGCGACCTGGCATACTAGCGGCGGCTGAGCTTGCTCGAGGGCCGGGACCTGAGGATGCAGAGCACGAAGGAGAGTGTGGGAAGAAGGGGGGGAGCTCACGGGGGCCTAACCTAGCTGCGCCACGGTCACTGACGCACAAGTATGGCGCAACGCAAAGGAACGACTCCAGATTACCAAGATAAGTTCCACGCCTGGAACAGCTAATCGTTACAACACGAGATTCTCACTTGCTGCGGCTCTGTGACGGCAACGTTGCCTCCCTTTCTCACCTCTCGGCGACTGCTTGCACGCTAAAGGGGACCTCCTGAGCATCACGCCTCAGGGGCTCTTACTGGACCTCGGGCCGCTCACCTCCTGGCCTTGACCACGGCATCGCGACCTGGCATACCAGCGAGAGCTGCAGCCTGCCTGGGAACCGGGACCTATCAGCATAGAGCGCTAAGTCGTCGTGAGGTTAGAAAGAGGGAACAAGGCCGGGACAGGACAAGCACTCGCACAATTTCATAATAAGGTAACATCAGCAAAAGACATCGCAGGACCCTTTACATGCCCCCGCGGGGTGTTTTCTTGATTCATCACAGGGAACAAAAGGCGAGAACTCTGAGGAGCCCTAACTACACACGCCTCCATGGCCGACGCCATCATCAACAGTGGGCCACGGGAGGACGGCGCCAACCCCATCCAAATCAGTTGCGGCGACAGACTGACGCTGCCGCCTTGCTCCGGGCGTGGCGAGAGCTCGGGGTACGTAGCTGTTGTCGCTCGTCTCCGGAGTCACGAAGAGCTCAGGGAAATCGCTGGACTCCCAAGCGTCGCTGCTGCTGCCGGAGGAGCCGTTGGGGGAGCAAACGGCGGGCCCGGTCCCTGCCGCGTCGATGTCCTGACTGCCTCCTCTGGGGCAGCACTCCAGGTGGCGGCCTTCCGCATCGAAGACCTTGAACAACAACATGGAGGCGCCGTCGTACTCGAAATGGATCACGAGGGCGCCTCCCGTTCGGCAGACCCGGGCGACTTCGCCCCAGCCCCGGGTCATGAAGATCTTTCCCGGGGCAACGACTTCAACCTCTGCTCCGATCGCCGGAGCGCCACAGTCAGCATGCTGCAGCCAAAGCTCGAGAGGCCCCCTCGGCGGCATCTCGGTGGCGAAGAACAAAGGGAAGCAGATCCAGGTGCCTGGAGGCATCACCGCATGCAGCACGAGATCGCGAGAGGAGTCCGCGGGGTGGGCCCCAGGAGCAACGGCGCGCGCCACCACGGTTCGACGACCTCGCCTGTGGCGTGGGCAGCGTTGCTCGCCGTCCCTTTCTCCAAAACCTTTGGCTTGGGCGTACAGGGGTAGCGGGAACCCAGGAGGTGGCCGCTCGCACCAAGGCCTCATCATCTCCAGCCCCACGACCTCACCATGGCGGTGGACCGATCTCTTCTTCGGCGGGAGCGGATCAGGTCCATCCCGGGGAGCCTTCCCCTTCTCTTCGGCCGAGAATCTGTGGATCGGTGCCATCGGCATCAAGGCAGAAGGTGGAGCAGGGAAGAAGAAGCAGGCGGAGCAAGAAGAGATGAGCAACGGGGGCTCTTGCCCCTCCTCATTTATAGCCCAAGGGAGTCCAACCGTCGACCTCCACGGTCGCAGGTAATGATGACCCCTTTTTGCATGCAGCAGGAACTCGCCAAGTCGGGCAGTTGCTGAGGCAGCGTGGGCAAGCGGAGACGCCCACATCCAATCAGTCGCCACATGTCGACCAAGGCCGCAGGCTGTTGGGGCATGCGAAGCTCCGCACTTGCCCCTTGGCTTCGCTGCTAAGCCAAGTCCGAGCGCGCCTTGGGCCTGGGAGCTACTGTCAGCATTTTAGGAACGGGGGTCCCCATACTTGCCTTCCTGCGGCCCGCGGTGTGGCTCCACCAATGGCCCAGTACGGCCCGTCTTCATCGACCCAACACTCAAGACCCTCGCGAGGGGCAAAGCCTCGCGGGGCGGACGACACAAGGCCTCCTCAGGAGTGGCCTCACCAGGCAGGCTCGCCAGGATGCGGAGAGATCAAGGCAAGGGGTACCTCGCGAGGTGCCCATGACACAAGCCATGACGACCAAGGCCAGGCGGGCGCCAGCCCGCGCAGTGTCCTCGTTTCCCCTTTGGTGCTAAGGGGGACAAGCGCAGGCGCGGAGTACCGAGGCATCCGGCAAAGGTTTCCATATCGGTGCAACAAGACCAAGACCAGCAGGACGGCAGGACGGAGGTCACCATGGAGCCCAAGACGGCGCCACCACCAACGCCTTTGGCAGGTGAAGACCACCTTTAGTTAGGATAACTTGTACTAGTTGTCCCCCTTCAAAATGGTCGTTGTTGGATCCCTTCCCGCTCAATATTTGGGAAGAGGACCAGGGCCTCTATAAATAGGGCTAGCCACCATAGTAGAAGGGACAAGTTTAAGTTCATTTACACGCTCTCCTCGTGAGGCTGTTCTTCCCTTGTACTGTTCATCATCATCCCAAGAGGCAATCCACCACCACCACACAGGAGTAGGGTATTACACCAGAACGATGACCCGAACCTGTATAAATCTTGTGTCTCTTGTGTTGTTCATCGAGCTAGCTTAGAGATTGCGGCGAGGTTGAGGGCGTGTTTTGGTAGGAGGAAATCTTCGTGCGCACCCCAGTGTTCGAACCTTAAGGGTTTTGTCGGAACCCGATATCCAAAAATAGTCTCCCCAACACTCAACTCTCTCACACAGATTTGGCTATGGTGGAAAGATGATTTGAGTGGAAAGCAACTTGGGGAAGGCTAGAGATCAAGATTCTTGTGGTTGGGTTGGAATGTCTTGGTCTCAAGACAAGAGTAGGTGGTTCTCTCTCAGAAAATGAGTAGTGGAAGTGTAGGCACGTTCTGATGGCTCTCTCACTGATGGAGAAGGGGGTGGAGGGGTATATATAGCCTCCACACAAAATCTAACCGTTACACACAAATTCCCAAACTCAGTGGGGCCGAATGGTTAAACTCGATCAGACCGACTTGGTTCAAAATGTGAACGTTAGGCATTTTGGTGGGACCGACAACATCAACTCGGTGAGACCGATGCGCTAGGGTTAGTGCAAAACCTCATCTCGGTGAGACCGATCACATAAATTCGGTGAGACCGATTTTAGTAATAAGCAAACAGATACTTGGTCATACAAACTCGGTGGGACCGATCGCTCACTTAGGTAAGACCGAAATGTTACGAAAAGGAAACAAAGAGTTTGCAATGCCAACTCGGTGGGATCGATCGCTCACTTCGGTAAGACCGAAATGTTACGAAGGGAAACAGAGAGTTTGCATTCCCATCTCGGTGAGACCGAGATCCCTATCGGTAAGGCCGAACTGATTAGGGTTTGTGGATATGGCTATGTCAAGTGAACTCGGTGGCGCCGAATAGATCAAATCTGTGGGGCCGAGTTTGACTTTAGGTTTAGGACATATGTGGAAATGAAAAAGTGGTTGAGGGCTTTGGAGCATATCACTAAGCAATTTGAGCAAGCAAGCCATTAAGCAACACCCCATCCCCTTTTAATAGTATTGGCTTTCCTATAGACTCAATGTGATCTTGGATCACTAAAATGAAAATGTAGAGTCTTGAGCATTTGCCAATGTGTGTCCTTAGCATTTTGAGGGGTCCACATCTCTAGTCCGTGCCATACCAATCATTGAACTTTCTGAAATATTGATCTTGAAAGAGTATTAGTTCAATGAGCTATATGTTGTTATGAATTACCAAACCACCCGGGGGTTAGTTGCACTTTCAACCCCTGTGCGCACGGGCCCAACTAACCCCGTGTGCACGGGCTCTCTAGGATGGACGGCTGTGATCTCCTGTTTGAGACCCTCTTCATCCACTTCGACCCCAAGCCTATTTATTCCGTACCTAGGGTTATGTTTAGGGTTAGCAAATTATTAGATGAGATATTTGTGAGCTTTGGAGATCAAGGCCTCTTTGGAGAGAATCCACTTGTGGATTTCAAGACCTCCATCTTGGAGAAGACTACCATTATCAAGACCTCATCTCCTAGGAGTGGGAAGAACTCACCATTGTATCTTTCCTTTGATTGTGTGTTGTGACTTGTGGATCTTGTGTTGCTATTCTAGTGGATGTGTAATTTGGTATTGTTGGAGTGAATTCCTCTTTGTGTTCTTGGTGTTCTTCCTCTTTTCCCCTCCAAGTGTGAAAAGATCCATCTTAGGGTTTCATCCTACAACAATAGGATAACCATAGATCATTGGGAAATAATATATGGAGTTGAGCACCATGTTTAAGTAGAGATTACAGCGGAGAGAAGGAGTGTTACACCGCTGCATAGAGGGGGAGAGAGTTGGTGTAGACGGTAGCAAGATTGTTGATGTAGATCGCCGTCACGATCCTTGCCTCGGCGGCACTCCGGCGCCACCGGAAGAGAGGGGGAGAGAGCCCCCCTCCTTCTTCTTCCTTGGCCTCCCCCTAGATGGGAGGAGAGTTCTCCCTCTGGTCCATGGCCTCCATGGCGGCGGAGGGGCGGGAGCCCCTACGAGATTGGATCTCCCTCTCTGTTCTCTTCCATTTTGCGCTCCCCAGATCTGGCCGAAAATCGTTTCTTATATTTCGTGAGATCCGTAACTCAGATTGCGCTGAAATTTTAACACATTTTTTTCCAGATATAAGCTTCCTTGCGCCCGAAGTAGAGATCCAACCGACATCCGATGAGGGCATAAGACACCTGGGCACGCCCTGGTGGGTTGTGGTCCCTGTGGGGCCCCTCTTCTGATGATTCCAACTCCCCAAAATCACAAAAATTTCAAAATAATTCTTCGTAAAATTTTATTGCATTTGGGCTTCGTTTGATATGGATATTCTGCGAGACAAAAAACATGCAAAAACAGGAAGTGATACTGGGCACTTGATCAATAGGTTAGTCCAATAAATCATACAAAATGTTGCCAAAAATATGAAAAATTGTATAATATTGACATGAAACAATCAAAAATTATAGATACGACGGAGACGTATCACTGACCTTGCGGGCCACCCGTCGTACCCGACGGAGAACGGCACACAGGCGCGCACACACACACACACGGCGGCCCCCCACCCCGAGCCTCTCCCCGACGCAGAAACCATGCCCACCAAAACGCTCGCACACAGAGAGGAGGAGCACCCGCGACGCCAGACCTAGGCCCACCTATAAATTACAGGGGTCTACGAGAGGAAGACGAGTCCGAATCAGAACTGGAGCTACCGAGCGGCCAGGATCACGACACATCAGTCTGGCCCCACAGATCGAACGGCCCGTATTGCAATTGACCTGGGAGCGCCCTTATTCCGGCATGAATCAAGAATTGAGATGGGCCGAATCCATGATGTCCTTCATTCCTATCTTCTCAATCCTTGTGTGTGCGTCTTGCAGTTTTGCGCGCTTGGCCTGGCCTGAACGAGCCCAGACGCACGCGCCCAGAGACAGACACAGAGAGGCGCGAGACGAGCAGGCGGCGCAAACCGCAAAGCCATCCGACGGCTTCCCTCCAACTGTAGCACCTAGCACGTCGCGCGCCGCCGCCTACTCGCTACAGCTTCCCCCGACGCCCCGGACGACGGAATCGGTGGCGCGGCGCGACCTTCCACACAGCCAGCCAGCCAGCCAGCGGGAAGCATTGCGGGTGCGGCCACCGCCCACCGGACGCCACTCGCCAAATCCTCAATCCCGCCTCGGCCGTGCCGTGAGTTCCCCAATCTAGCTTCCAGTTCCCAGTTTCTAATCGGAGTAGAACTTGTGAATGTTCAAACGACCAGCTGGCGAGTTGATTGCTCTCTTTTCTTGCCTCTTTATTTCGTGTAGGTATCAAAGATTTAGAGGTTCAGCGGGACTCTGAGAAATGAAGAAGAGCATGGATTTGAAAACGTTGTGGGATAGAGCTTCCAAGAAAAGCAAGATTGCCTCCACCTCGACGCCAAAACCCGCACCGATTGGAGTTGAAAGCCGGTCTCGGAACCAAGGCAACCCTTCCCCATCAGATGGGCTGCAGGTGGTACCGGAGGATGATGAATCTGGTGACGACGAGTCCATTGCTTCAAATGCTAAGCAGTTGCAGGCCGAGGCTGAGGCTCTATATCTGTCCCGTTTGAAAACTTCAGTCCAGTGCCTGAGGTTCATCTTGCAGCAAGGCTTGCCAGTCCATGGACATCTTGAAAATGAAGGTAATGCAGGGAATTTTCTTGAGCTTGTGGATTGGCTGGCAGAGAGTGTTGAAGGAGTTAAACGGGTGGGTCTGAAGGATGCTCCAAGAAGCAGCGAGCTGTTGGACCAAAAGGCACAGGAGCAACTCATCAACGCTTGTGCCGAAGAAACTACTAGGCTCATCATTGAAGACCTTGGTGATGGTTATTTCGCGGTGCTTGTTTATGAATCTCGCGATATGGAACAACAGGAACAATTGGCCCTTTGCCTGCGTTATGTTGGTACAAAAGGAATGGCCATGGAAAGGTTCCTCGGCATCGTCGGAGTTGAAGACACTACCCCTTTGACAATTAAAACAACAATTCAGAATCTTCTTACGGCACACTCTTTGAGCTTTTCTAGGGTCCGTGGGCTGGGATATGATGGTGCTTGTGCCATGAAGGGTTATCATAATGCTTTGAAGAAAATAATTGTGGACGAGTCCCCTTCTGCTTATTATGTCCATTGCTTTGCCCATCAACTTCAGGTAAATATGGTTGCTGTTGCTAAGCAGAATGTTCATGGCGGTTGGTTCTTTTATCACCTTCAATATTTGATGGATTTTCTTGTGATGTGCTGTGAAAAGATAAGAATGCTTGGAGTAGCTCAAGCTGAGTATATCATCGAAACATTTGAACTGGAAGAAACTGAAGCTGAGTATGGTCTTGATCGAGAGAGCCTGGGAACGCCCTGTGATACTCCTCGGGGATCCCGCTATGAAAATGTGATGCATGTTATCTCTTTATATCCTGCAATTTGGGAAATTCTCTGTACGATTGGGGATGAGCATAATGGCATAAAATCACTACGAGCTCAACAGGTGTCTTATGCATTCGAGACATTTGAGTTTATCTTTATAGCACACTTGCTGCAAACTATATTTGAGTATACAGATGACTTATGCAGTGCTTTGCAAAAGAGGGATCAAGATATTGTTAATGCTATAGATCTTGTTAGCATGACAAAGAAACGGTTGCAGTTACTGCGGGAAGATGGTGAATGGGAAAGTTTTCTTCAGAAGGTCACCTCTTTTTGTGTGAAACATGACATCGAACTTGTGGACATGGATGGTTTGTATGACCCGATCGGGAGATCTCCAAAGTTCTACGAAAAGGCCACGAATCTTCATTACTACCACGTTAATATGTTTTTGGACGTCATTGATAGTCAACTCCGAGAATTTGATGGCATGTTTGATGAGGTCAATACGGAGTTACTGATTTGCATGGCAGCATTCAATCCCGCCGACTCATTTGCTGCTTATGATGAGGAAAAGCTGGTTAAGCTTGCCCACTTTTATCCCGAGGATTTTTCACAGTCTGAGTTGTTGCATCTTCCCTTCCAACTTTCAAACTTCGTTGATCTGTGTCTAGACGAAAGGTTTAGAGAAGTGAAGACTCTTGCGGAGCTTTCTATCAAGCTTGTTGAAACAAGGAAGGACCGTGTTTACAACATTGTCTACAGGCTTCTCAGATTGGTGCTAATCCTTCCTGTAGCTACTGCCAGTGATGAGAGGGACCTGTCTTCAGTGAATTACGTGAACAATAAGGCGGTAAACAAGCTATCGGAGCAATGCGCGAATGATTGCCTGGTTACATGTCTTGAGCGTGAAACCTTTGAGCAGGTGAAGGACGATGCCATCATATCTCGCTTCCGAGCTGTGAATAACCGCTAGGATGTGTTGTGATTTTTATCTACTAGTTTGAATTCTCTCTGTATCAGTTGAACGAACGAGCCTCGAACCTTCATGTTTTCTTTACTGTTGAGTAGTCTGTGAACCTTTTATGTTACTATGAACAAGCTGTCAGCCTTCATGTGTATATCATTTTGATTATGCATACGTGTTTTAGAATGTAACGTATCATAGAACTTTACGCGATTTTTATACTGGTATAAGATGTGGCATTCCTTCCCTGCGCTGCAAGTGGAAGTTTATAAGGTCTGTATCCAATCAAGCTTGAAGCTTGCTGGTAAGAGGAAGACAAAAAGGATATAGGAGCAGAGGAATGTAAGAGCTTTTTTTTTTTTTTTGCGGGGAGAGGAATGTAAGAGCTGTGGCTAAGCAGCCAGCTTGTCCACCCGGAACAAACAGGATGTCTGTGTTCTTGATTGGATACACGAGACGCCCATGTACGCAGCTCAGTAGCGATATTGTTCAGCAGATTCGAGCGTGCACATGTTGGTTCTCGGAGGGCTGTTCGATGGACATTTAGAGCATTTTCACTCGTTTGGCCCCCTAGCGCATAGGCCGGCGCTCTTTCGGGCGCTCGCCCGGCGATTTTTAGGCCCTGGGGGCAATTAAGGCCCCAGCCACGCCCCCAGGGGCTGCCCCCAAGGCGCCGATTGCCCCAGCCACGCCCCAAGGATCGGCCCCAGCCACGCCCCAAGGCGCCGTAAATTCAAACTTGGTCCATTCCGGCTCCCCAAAAAGGCCACAAGTCCAGCGATCGGCGTCACAGTTCGGCGATCATCATCTTGCCATAGTTCGGCGATCAAATGAAAAGTTCGGCGTACAAAAAGAAAGGACGCGCAGGCAATGTATCAAACAGCGGTGTTGGCCTTCGGCGTTTGAGGAGTCGGCGTGTGCGGGCTGGGCGGCGTCGGCGCGGCTTCTGTGTTGCTGGGCGTCGCGGAGGCATCATCACTCGGGCTTGGCGGCGGCGTTGGCGGCGGCGTCGCCGGTATCTGGTTCAGGACGAGACCGCGCTCCGCCAGGTACCATGCCTTGAGCTTCTCGTCGCCGCTCTGGAGCATGTTCGCGTCGCCCATCAGGAAAGCCAGGTCGGTGTTCCTCTTCTTCCCGGCGACGTTGGTCCGGAGCAAGTCGAGTTTGATGGTGCTGTTCGTCATCAACGCCGACCACCGCACCTCGGTTTTCTCTTTCCGCAGGGCGGCCCGGGTCTTGGCATTGGCGAGGCAATGCTTGATGGACTCTTGCACACGTGCGGTAGCCGACTCAGCGTGTTTCACCTTTTTGGCCCCTTTGTTGCCGTCCGGGTGCTCGTCAGCCGCGCCCGGCGTCGGCGCGTCCGGCTTGTACATCTCCTTGGCCTTGGCGAGGGTGCGCTGGACATCCGCCCACTTCTCGCACTTGTCGATCCGCTTGAAGACATGGAGGTCCTTGAACTCTTGGTCGATGTTGTCCTGGCGAAACATGGTGAACATCCGCAGCAGCTACGCCGAGGAATATCAGTCGGCGGGCGTGCGCACGGTGAAAAGAAAAGGGAGATGCCAGCATGCCATACCTGATCCTCAACGCTGGCGCCGCTCTCCGGGCGAGCCGCGAGCTCCTCGACGATCCCGTGCCATTTATTGCACGCCGTTTGGATGAGCCCCCAGTGGTTCGCCATTGCCTTCGACCCACGCTGCATGTAGACGCCTTTGAAGTAGGGGTCGACGAGCTTGCGCTCGTAGAACTCGGCCTTGATGCGGTCCCAATACGTGTCGACGCTCGGGTTCGTGCCGGTGATCGGGTCGAGGCAGACGACTTTCCACGCTTCGGTGAGGCACTCGTCCTCCTTGGACGCCCACTTGATGCGCGGCTCGCCGGTCCTGGCCGCCCGCTTCTTCTTCTTCTTCCCTTTCCTTGCCGGAGCAGGTGAGGGAGTCCTGGATTAGGGGGTATCCGGACAGCCGGACTATATACATTGTCCGGACTATTGAAGCGTGAAGATACAAGACTCAAGACTTCGGCCCGTGTCTGGATGGGACTCTCCTTTGCGTGGAAGGCAAGCTTGGCGATCCAGATATTGTGTTTCCTTCCTTGTAACCGACTCCATGTAAACCCTAGCCCTCTCCGGTGTCTATATAAACCGGAGAGGTAGGTCCTTAGAAGGCCGATCACAATTACAATCATACCATCATAGGCTAGCTCTTAGGGTTTAGCCTCTACGACCTCGTGGTAGATCTACTCTTGTACTACTCATATCTTCAATATTAATCAAGCAGGAAGTAGGGTTTTACCTCCATCGAGAGGGCCCGAACCTGGGTAAACATTATGTCCCTTGCTTCCTGTTACCATCAGCCTAAGACGCACAGATCGGGACCCCCTACCCGAGATCCGCCGGTTTTGACACCGACATTGGTGCTTTCATTGAGAGTTCCTCTGTGTCGTCACTATAGGGCTTGATGGCGCCTTAAATCATCAACAACACGGTCTAGGGGGAGACTTTTCTCCCCGGACAGATCTCCGTGTTCGGCGGCTTCGAACTGCGGGCCAATTCGCTTAGCCATCTGGAGCAGATCGATAGCTACGCCCCTGGCCACCAGGTCAGGTTCGAAAACTTGAACTACACGCGGATATTCGCGGAGACTTGATCTTCGACGGATTTGGGCCTGCGCCAGGAGCACCGAACAGTTACGATGGGCACGGCTTAGACCTGATGTCGGACGACGCTCGAGATATCACCTCTGCAGTAGCCCCGGATCTAAATCCGGAGCAGGTTGCGTTGCCTAAGGACGGAGGGGTGGACCCCGCCCTGCAGGCCACACACTCATCGGCGGTGGAGCCAAATACAGGTCTCACCTCTGTGGAAGCCTGTAACCCCGGGCCCCGGACTCGTATCCGGTTGTTGGTTCCGGTCCGCATACCCTTGAGCCAGCCGAGCCAGGTTGGGCTCCGGTAATGGAGTTTATCATGCGGACATCTTTCCAAAGACTCGCCCTTTGGCGACATGTGAACTCATTAAAGTCTCTCTCTTTGTCAGGAGGCTCTGGGCCGAACTATGTACGGCTTGAGTGGGAAGCAGGCGACGAAGGAATTCGCTGTGCACCCACCACCCACTTCATTGGCACGGTCGATGATTTAACAGATGTGCTTGACTTCGACTCCGAAGACATCGACGGTATGGACGACGATGCAAGAGAATTACAGGAGCCACCGCTCACAGGGCGGTGGACGGCCACCTCCTCATACGACATATACATGGTGGACACTCCAAAGGAAACCAATGGTGACGAGGCAACAGAGGATAACCCCTCAGGGAGAAAAGCAAAGCATGGGCGTCGTCGGCGCCGCTCCAAGCCCCGCCACAGTAATACCAGCCACGGAGAGGAAAGCAATCCGAATGGTGCCGAAGAGGAATACAACCCTGACCAGCCCGCCTTTGAGCAGGCCGAACAGGAGGATGAGCAGGTCAGCCCAGACGAACAGGCGACTGACGGATACCCAGAGGAGGACAACTATATGCCCCCCCTCCGAAGACGAGATTAGCCTCGGCGACGACGAGTTTGGCGTGCCTGAGGATCCCGTGGAGTAGGAGCGCTTCAAGCGCCGGCTTATTGCCACTGCGAGGAGCCTAAAGAAGAAGCAACGGCAACTCCATGCTGATCAAGACCTGCTCACAAATAGATGGACTAAAGTCCTGGCAACCGAGGAATACGGACTCGAGCGCCAAACGGCTGACCGGCCACCCCGTGGCCGGGATAAAACGGGATATCAGCCTGAATACCAGCCCACTCCCCCACGCCAATACACTATGGCCCGGGGCAACACGCAAGACCTGCAAGATATTCTGGAAAACAAAGCAGGACAGCCAAGATTGATCTACGGATCGCGGGGGCGCGCCCCAGCGCGCGATGATGACCGTCATGCCGGATACATCATCAACAAGTCCGGCCGGGCCGAACACAACAACCTGCACCAATTCAATGCGTAGCCACATAGCCCGCAAGCAGAGGCGCCAAGACACCCCTCTCGCTTCATTGACGAAGTGATGGATCATGAATTCCCAGAAGGGTTCAAACCCGTAAACATCGAATCATACGATGGCACAACAGACCCCACAGTATGGATCGAAGATTTCCTTCTCCACATTCACATGGCCTGTTGGGGAACGTAGTAATTTCAAAAAATTTCCTACGCGCACGCAAGATCATGGTGATGTATAGCAACGAGAGGGGAGAGTGTTGTCTACGTACCCTCGTAGACCCGAAGCGGAAGCGATCACAACGTAGAGGAAGTAGTCGACGTTCTCCTCGCGATCCGACCGATCCGGCGCCCGTTACTCGGCGCCCGAAGTTCTTGACACACGACAGCTCGATGACGCCCTCGACTCGATCCAGCCGAGTGTCGAGAGAGTTCCACAAGACGACGGCGTGGTGACGATCTTGATGTTCTATCGGCGCAGGCTTCGCTTAAGCTTCATGACGATATGACCGAGGTGGAATATGGTGGAGGGGGCACCGCACACGGCTAAGGAACGATCCGTAGATCAAACTTGTGTGTTCTAGGGTGCCCCCTGCCTCAGATATAAAGGAGGGAGGGGGAGGTGCGGCCGGCCTAGAGGAGGCGGCTGGAGGAGTCCTACTCCCACGGGAGTAGGACTCCCCCCCCCCTTCCTAGTTGGAGTAGGATTGGGGGAGGGGGAAGAGAAAAAGGGGGGGCGCCGCTCCCCCCACCCCCTCCTTGTCCTATTCGGACTAGGGGGGAGGGGGGGCGCGGCCTGCCCTGGCCGGACCCTCCTCTTCACCCTCGAGGCCCACTAAGGCCCATTTAGTTCCCGGGGGGTTCCGGTAACCTCCCGGTACTCCGGTAAATTCCCGATTTCACCCGGAACCATTCCGGACTCCAAATATAGGCTTCCAATATATCAATCTTTATGTCTCGACCATTTCGAGACTCCTCGTCATGTCCGTGATCACATCCGGACTCAACTTCTTGGTACATCAAAATACATAAACTCATAATAACCATCATCGAAACCTTAAGCGTGCGGACCCTACGGTTCGAGAACAATGTAGACATGACCGAGACACGTCTCCGGTCAATAACCAACAGCGGGACCTGATGCCCATATTGGTTCCTACATATTCTACAAAGATCTTTATCGGTCGACCGCATAACAACATACGTTGTTCCCTTTGTCATCGGTATGTTACTTGCCCGAGATTCGATCGTCGGTATCCAATACCTAGTTCAATCTCGTTACGGCAAGTCTCTTTACTCGTTCCGTAATACATCATCTCACAGCTAACTCATTAGTTGTATTGCTTGCAAGGCTTCAAGTGATGTGTATTACCGAGAGGGCCCAGAGATACCTCTCCGACAATCGGAGTGACAAAACCTAATCTCAAATACGCCAACCCAACATCCGCCTTTGGAGACACTGTAGTACTCCTTTATAATCACCCGATTCGTTGTGACGTTTGGTAGCACCAAAGTGTTCCTCCGTAAACGGAGTTGCATAATCTCATAGTTACAGGAACATGTATAAGTCATGGATAAAAGCAGAGCAACATACTATACGATCGAAAGTGCTAAGCTAATGAATGGGTCATGTCAATCGATCATTCTACTAATGATGTGACCTTGTTAATCAAATAACAACTCTTTGTTCATGGCTAGGAAACATAACCATCTTTGATTAACAAGCTAGTCTAGTAGAGGCATACTAGTGACATGTTGTTTGTTTATGCACTCACACATGTATCATGTTTCCGGTTAATACAATTCTAGCATGAATGATAAACATTTATCATGAAATAAGGAAATAAATAATAACTTTATTATTGCCTCTAGGGCATATTTCCTTCAGCCTCCCACTTGCACTAGAGTCAATAATCTAGATTACATAGTAATGATTCTAACACCCATGGAGTCTTGGTGCCGATCATGTTTTGCTCATGGAAGAGGCTTAGTCAACGGGTCCGCAACATTCAGATCCGTATGTATCTTGCAAATCTCTATGTCTCCCACCGACTAAGTCCCGGATGGAATTGAAGCGTCTCTTGATGTGTTTGGTCCTCTTGTGAAATCTGGATTCCTTCGCTAAGGCAATTGCTCCAAGATTGTCACGAAGATTTTCATTGGACCCGATGCACTAGGTATGACACCTAGATCGGATATGAACTCCTTCATCCGACTCCTTCATTAGCTGCTTCGAAGCTGCTATGTACTCCGCTTCACATGTAGATCCCTCACGACGCTTTGTTTAGAACTCGCACCAACCGACAGCTCCTCCGCTTAGTGTAAATACGTATCCGGTCTGCGATTTAGAATCGTCCGGATCAGTGTCAAAGCTTGCATCAACGTAACCATTTACGATGAGCTCTTTGTCACCTCCATATACGAGAAACATATCCTTAGTCCTTTTCGTATTTCAGATGTTCTTGACCGCTGTCGATGATCCACTCTGGATTACTTTGGTACCTCCCTACTAGGCTTATAGCAAGGCACACATCAGGTCCGGTACACAACATTGCATACATGATAGAGCCTATGGTCAAGCATAGGAACATCTTTCATTTTCTCTCTATCTTCTGCAGTGGTCGGGCATTGAGTCTTACTCAACTTCACACCTTGTAACACGTGCAAGAACCCTTTCTTTGCTTGATCCATTTTGAACTTCTTCAAAATTTTGTCAAGGTATGTGCTTTGTGAAATTCCAATTAAGCGCCTTGATCTATCTCTATAGATCTTAATGCCCAATATGTAAGCAGCTTCACCGAGGTCTTTCACTGAAAAACTCTTATTCAAGTATCCCTTTATGCTATCCAGAAATTCTATATCATTTCCAATCAGCAATATGTCATCTACATATAATATTAGAAATGCTACAGAGCTCCCACTCACTTTCTTGTAAATACAAAGCTTCTCCAAAAGTCTCATATAAACCCAAATGCTTTGATCACACTATCAAAGCGTTTATTCCAACTCCGAGATGCTTGCACCAGTCCATAAATGGATCGCTGGAGCTTGCACACTTTGTTAGCTCCTTTGGATCGATAAAACCTTCGGTTGCATCATATACAACTCTTCTTCCGTAAATCCATTCAGAATGCAGTCTTTACATCCATTTGCCAAATTTCATAATCATAAAATGCGGCAATTGCTAACATGATTCGGACAGACTTAAGCATCGCTACGGGTGAGAAGGTCTCATCGTAGTCAATCCCTTGAACTTGTCGAAAACCCTTTATGATAAGTCGAGCTTTGTAGACGAGAACATTACCGTCGTCGGTCTTCTTCTTGAAGATCCACTTGTTTTCTATTGCTTGCCTACCCTCGGGCAAGTCAACCAAAGTCCATACTTTGTTTTCATACATGGATCCCATCTCGATTTCATGGCCTCAAGCCATTTTATGGAATCTGGGCTCACCATCGCTTCTTCATAGTTCGAGGTTCATCATGATCTAGTAGCATGATTTCCGAACAGGATTACCGCACCACTCAGTGCGGATCTTACTCGTTGATCTACGAGGTTCAGTAGTAACTTGATCGAAGTTTCATGATCAACATCATCAACTTCCTCACTACTTGGTGTAGGTGTCTCGTAAACCGGTTTCTGCGACAAACTACTTTCAAGTAAGGGAGAAGGTACAATTACCTCATCAAGTTCTACTTTCCTCCCACTCACTTCTTTCGAGAGAAACTCCTTCTCTAGAAAGGATCCATTCTTAGCAACGAATGTCTTGCCTTGGATCTGTGATAGAAGGTGTACCCAACTGTCTCCTTTGGGTATCCTATGAAGACACATTCGATTTGGGTTCGAGCTTATCGAGTTGAAGCTTTTTCACATAAGCATCGCATCCCCAAACTTTAAGAAACGACAACTTTGGTTTCTTGCCAAACCACAGTTCATAAGGTGTCGTCTCAACGGATTTCGACGGTGTTCTATTAAGTGTGAATGCGGCCGTCTCTAGAGCATAACCCCAAAACGATAGCGGTAAATCTGTAAGAGACATCATAGATCGTACCATATCTAGTAAAGTACGATTACGACGTTCGGACACACCATTACGCTGTGGTGTTCCGGGTGGCGTAAGTCGCGAAACTATTCCGCATTGTTTCAAATGTAGACCAAACTCGTAACTCAAATATTCACCTCCACGATCAGATCGTAGAAATTTAGTTTTCTTGTTACGATGATTTTCAACTTCACTCTGAAATTCTTTGAACTTTTCAAATGTTTCAGACTTATGTTTCATTAAGTAGATATACCCATATACGCTTAAGTCATCTGTGAAGGTGAGAAAATAACGATATCCGCCACGAGCCTCAACATTCATCGGACCACATACATCAGTATGTATGATCTCCAACAAATCTGTTGCTCTCTCCATAGTACCGAGAACGGGTTTTAGTCATCTTGCCCATGAGGCACGGTTCATAAGTGCCAAGTGATTCATAATCAAGTGACTCCAAAAGTCCATCAAGATGGAGTTTCTTCATGCGCTTTACACCGATATGACCTAAACGGCGATTGCCACAAATAAGTTGCACTATCATTATCAACTCTGCATCTTTTGGTTTCAATATTATGAATATGTGTATCACTACTATCGAGATTCATCAAAATAGACCACTCTTCAAGGGTGCATGACCATAAAAGATATTACTCATATAAATAGAACAACCATTATTCTCTCGATTTAAATGAATAACCGTCTCGCATCAAACAAGATCCAGATATAATGTTCATGCTCAACGCAGCACCAAATAACAATTATTTAGGTCTAAAACTAATCCCGAAGGTAGATGTAGAGGTAGCGTGCCGACCGCGATCACATCGACTTTGGAACCATTTCCCACGCCAGATCGTCACCTCGTCCTTTGCCGAGTTCGCTTAATCCGTAGTCCTGTTTTGAGTTGCAAATATTAGCAATGTAACCAAGATCAAATACCTGTGTGCTACTACGAGCTCTAGTAAGGTACACATCAATAACATGTATATCACATATACCTTTGTTCACCTTGCCATCCTTCTTATCCGCCAAATACTTGGGGCGAGTTCGCTTCAAATGACTATCGCTTGCGGTAGAAGCACTCGATTTCAGGCTTAGGTCCGACTTGGGTTTCTTCTCCTGAGCAGCAACTTGCTTGCTGTTCTTCTTGAAGTTCCCTTCTTCTTCCCTTTACCTTTCTTCTTGAAACTAGTGGTCTTATTGACCATCAACACTTGATGCTCCTTCTTGATTTCTACCTCCGCAGCCTTTAGCATTGCGAAGAGCTCTGTATAGTCTTTACTAACCCTTGCATATTATAGTTCATCACGAAGCCTTTGTAGCTTGGTGGCGGTGATTGAAGAATTACATCAATGACACAATCATCCGGAAGATTAACTCCCAATTGCGTCAAGTGATTGTAGTACCCGGACATTACGAGTATGTGCTCACTAATGTAACTATTCTCCTCCATCTTGCAGCTATAGAACTTATTGGAGACTTCATATCTCTCAATCCGGGCATTCTGTTGAATATTAACTTCAACTCTGGAACATCTCATATGCTCCATGACGCTCAAAACGTCGTTGAAGTCCCGGTTCTAAGCCGTAAAGCATGGCACATGAACTATAGAGTAGTCATCGCTTTTGCTCGCCAGACGCTCACAACATCCGGTGTTGCTCCAAAGAAGAAGCTGGCACCTAGCGGTGCATCCAGACGTAACTCTTACGTGCAGCAATGAGGATGATCCTCGTTACGGACCCAAATCCGTGTAATTGCTACCATCATCTTTCAATTTTGCTTTCTCAAGGAACGCATTAAAATTCAACGGAACAATAGCACGAGCCATCTATCTACAAACAAACATAAACAAGCAAGATACTATCAGGTACTAAGTTCATGATAAATTTAAGTTCAATTAATCATATTACTTAAGAACTCCCACTTAGACAGACATCCCTCTAGTCATCTTAAGTGATTACGTGATCCAAATCAACTAAACCATAACCGATCATCACGTGAAATGGAGTAGTTTTCAATGGTGAACATCTTATGTTGATCATATCTACTATATGATTCACGCCGACCTTTCGGTCTCCGTGTTCCGAGGCCATATCTCGCATATGCTAGGCTCGTCAAGTATAACCCGAGTATTCTCGTGTGCAAAACTGGCTTGCACCCGTTGTAGATGGACGAGAGCTTATCACACCCGATCATCACGTGGTGTCCGGGCACGATTTAACTTTGGCAACGGTGCATACTGGGAGAACACTTCTTGATAATTTAGTGAGAGATCATCTTATAATGCTACCGTCAATCAAAGCAAGATAAGATGCATAAAGGATAAACATCACATGCAAATCAATATAAGTGATATGATATGGTCATCATCATCTTGTGCTTCGTGATCTTCGCGGCACCACCATGATCACCATCGTCACCGGCGCGACACCTTGATCTCCATCGTAGCATCGTTGTCGTCTCGCCAAACTTATGCTTCTACGACTATCGCTACCGCTTAGTGATAAAGTAAAGCATTACAGGGCGATTGCATTGCATACAATAAAGCGACAACCATATGGCTCCTGCCAGTTGCCGATAACTTCGGTTACAAAACATGATCATCTCATACAATAAAATATAGCATCACGCCTTGACCATATCACATCACAACATGCCCTACAAAAACAAGTTAGACGTCCTCTACTTTGTTGTTGCAAATTTTACGTGGCTGCTACGGGCTTAAGCAAGAACCAATCTTACCTACGCATCAAAACCACAACGATACTTCGTCAAATAGACTCGTTTAACCTTCTCAAGGACCGGGCGTAGCCACACTCAGTTCAACTAAAGTGAGAGAGACAGACACCCGCCCGGTCACCTTTAAGCAACAAGTGCTCGAGCGGTGAAACCAGTCTCGCAGAAGCGACGCGTAATGTCGGTCCGGGCCGCTTCATCTCACAATACCGCTGAACCAAAGTATGACATGCTGGTAGGTAGTATGACTTGTATCGCCCACAACTCACTTGTGTTCTACTCGTGCAAAACATCAAACCATAGAAAAACCTAGGCTCGGATGCCACTCGTTGGGAACGTAGTAATTTCAAAAATTTTCCTACGCGCACGCAAGATCATGGTGATGTATAGCAACGAGAGGGGAGAGTGTTGTCACGCCCTCGTGAGACCCGGCGGAAGCGATCACAACGTAGAGGAAGTAGTCGACGTTCTCCTCGCGATCCGACCGATCGGCGCGTTACATCGGCGCCCGAGTTCTTGACACACGACAGCTCGATGACGCCCCTTGTACTCCGATCCAGCCGAGTGTCGAGGGAGAGTTCCACAAGACGACGGCGGCGCAGGACGATCTTGATGTTCTACGGCGATATGTTCGCCTAAGCTTCATGACGATATGACCGAGGTGGAATATGGTGGAGGGGCACCGACACGGCTAAGGAACGATCCGAGATCAAACTTGTGTGTTCTAGGGTGCCCCTGCCCCGTGATATAAAGGAGGGAGGGGGGAGGTGCGGCCGCCTAGAGGAGGGCCGAGGAGTCCTACTCCCAGGGAGTAGGACTCCCCCTTCCTAGTTGGAGTAGGATTGGGGGAGGGGGAAGAGGAAAGGGGGCGCCGCCCCCCCCCCTCCTTGTCCTATTCGGACTAGGGGGGAGGGGCGCACGGCCTGCCCTGGCCGGCCCCTCCTCTTCTCCCTCGAGGCCCACTAAGGCCCATTTAGTTCCCGGGGGTTCGGTAACCTCCGGTACTCAGTAATTTCCCGATTTCACCCGGAACCATTCCGGACTCCAAATATAGGCTTCCAATATATCAATCTTTATGTCTCGACCATTTCGAGACTCCTCGTCATGTCCGTGATCACATCCGGGACTCAACTTCTTCGTACATCAAAATACATAAACTCATAATAACCGCCATCGAAACCTTAAGCGTGCGGACCCTACGGTTCGAGAACAATGTAGACATGACCGAGACACGTCTCCGTCAATAACCAACAGCGGGACCTGGATGCCCATATTGGTTCCTACATATTCTACGAAGATCTTTATCGGTCGACCGCATAACAACATACGTTGTTCCTTTGTCATCGGTATGTTACTTGCCCGAGATTCGATCGTCGGTATCCAATACCTAGTTCAATCTCGCTACCGCAAGTCTCTTTACTCGTTCCGTAATACATCATCTCATAGCTAACTCATTAGTTGTATTGCTTGCAAGGCTTGATGATGTGTATTACCGAGAGGGCCCAGAGATACCTCTCCGACAATCGGAGTGACAAAACCTAATCTCGAAATACGCCAACCCAACATCGCCTTTGGAGACACCTGTAGTACTCCTTTATAATCATCCAGTTACGTTGTGACGTTTGGTAGCACCCAAAGTGTTCCTCCGGTAAACGGGAGTTGCATAATCTCATAGTTACAGGAACATGTATAAGTCATGGATAAAAGCAGTAGCAACATACTAAACGATCGAGTGCTAAGCTAATGAATGGGTCATGTCAATCAGATCATTCTACTAATGATGTGACCTTGTTAATCAAATAACAACTCTTTGTTCATGGCTAGGAAATATAACCATCTTTGATTAACAAGCTAGTCTAGTAGAGGCATACTAGTGACATGTTGTTTGTTTATGCATTCACACATGTATCATGTTTCCGGTTAATACAATTCTAGCATGAATGATAAACATTTATCATGAAATAAGGAAATAAATAATAACTTTATTATTGCCTCTAGGGCATATTTCCTTCATGGCCCACGGAGACGATCTACACGCCATCAAGTATCTTCCCCTTAAGCTCAAAGGACCAACCCGACACTGGCTAAACAGCCTGCCAGCAAACTCCATTGGCAGTTGGGAAAACCTGGAAGACGCATTCCTCGACAACTTCCAGGGCACATATGTGCGATCACCGGATGCTGATGACCTGAGCCACATTACTCAACAGCCCGGAGAGTCAGCCAGGAATTTCTGGACTCGGTTCCTAACTAAAAAGAACCAAATAGTCGACTGTCCGGACGCCGAAGCCCCGGCGGCTTTTAAGCATAATATCTGTGACGAGTGGCTTGCTCGACACCTTGGCCAGGAAAAACCCAAGTCCATGGTAGCTCTCACAACACTAATGACCCGCTTTTGCGCGGGTGAGGACAGCTGGTTGGCTCGCAGCGGCACCACGCCACATTCCGGCACTTCGGATGTCCGCGACAATAATGGCAAGCCACGACGCAACAGACATAAGCGACGGAACAACGGCGACAACACTGAAGACACGGCAGTAAACGCCGGATTCAGCGGATCCAAGTCCGGTCAGCGGAAGAAGCCGTTCAAAAGAAACAATCGAGGATCGCCGATGCTCGACCAGATATCGAGCGCCATGCCAAATTCATGGCACCCCGGACAAGCCATCCAAGCACACCAACAGAGACTGCTGGGTATTCAAACAGGCCGGTAAAATAAACGCCAAAAACAAGGACAAGGGGCTGCACAGCGACGATGACAAGGAGCCGCGGCGTCCGAACACGGGGGGACAGAAGAAATTTCCCCCCTAGGTGAAAACGGTCAACATGATCTACGCCACTCACATTCCCAAGCGGGAACGGAAGCAGGCACTACGGGACGTCTACGCGATGGAGCCAGTCGCCCCCAAGTTCAACCCATGGTCAGCTTGTCCGATCACCTTTGATCGTAGGAATCATCCTACTAGCATCCATCACGGCGGCTCAGCCGCATTGGTCTTAGACCCAATTATCGACGGATTTCACCTCACACGAGTCCTTATGGATGGCGGCAGCAGCCTGAACCTGCTTTATCAGGACACAGTGCCAAAATGGGAATTGACCCTTCAAGGATCAAGCCCACCAAAACCACCTTTAAAGGTGTAATTCCTGGAGTAGAGGCCCGCTGTACGGGCTCTATAACATTGGAAGTGGTCTTCGGATCTCCGGATACCTTCCGAAACAAAGAGTTAGTCTTCGATATTGTCCCTTTCCGTAGTGGTTACCATGCACTGCTCGGACGAACCGCATTCGCTGGATTCAATGTGGTACCACATTATGCATACCTTAAGCTCAAGATGCCAGGCCCGCGCGGGGTCATAACAGTCAACGGAAACATGGACCGCTCTCTCTGTACAGAAGAGCATACTACAGCCCTTGCGGCAGAAGTACAATGCGGTCTCCTCCGGCAAACCACCAATCCCGCGACGACAACCTCAAGCACCGTCAAGCGAGTCCGGAGCACCCCGCAACAGGATCATCAGGCACGCCAAGAGCACGATTAGCAATCTGGCCTCCGCTCAAACCCCATAAAAGCAGCATTCGTGCCATGTGTACACAATGACGCACTCACAATACCATGGGCACAGGCGGAGGCGCAGCAGTGACTCAGTCAACATTGCAGTATCGCCGCAACATACCTTCATAATCTTTCCCTTTTACCTTTCAGGACATTGCTTTAGTGCAAGCTCTTCTGCAGCCTCTTCAGAAGAGCCGGATTTTCGGACTTACACAGGAGAGAAAACCAAGGAGGCAACAGGCTTTGTGCACAGAAGGAAACACCCAGGTGGAATCTATTTACGATCGTTATACCTGTTTTATCTATCTGTACGTGACCTGCCCCCGGATAGGACATGTCAAATAGTCCTATTTATCTCTGCTTAATGCATTCATTGTAAACATACGCTTAAACGTATTATTCATCAATGGGAGATCACATATAGCGCCACTTATCGGTCTTATTTGAGCATTTTCTCACAAATGTTTATTTGATATTGCATCCGTACACCTTGGTACGTTCAGTTTGCCAGGGACTTCTTATGGCGCCCCATAATACGGCAAGACAAGTTCGAACACTTTCAACAGTGCGGCACCCCAAACTTATAGCACTATATGCATCAACTCCAAATCATGTCTTGGGTCTACAGTTGGGTTAGCCCGACTCCCTTGTTTTGGTACCTTACGTTCCGTTATATCGGCTAAGGTAGCGTAGGGAGAACTACTGCGATTGTGTCCCGGTTCTTCCGGACGAGCACCTCAGTAGAGAAAGCCGAAAACTGACCGGCATGATGTGGCGAGAGCTGGTCGCTGTTCGAGAGGTCTTAAAATCCTTAAAGATTTTTTCCACTTTAGGCGATAAATCGGCTCCGTCCGATCTAGGTGTATATAGCGCCCCAATTCGGCCTTCCGGATTCTAGGGGCTTTGCCGAAATTTAAAATTGTAGACTTCTATGGCTAAGTGAAAGTTATAAAGTCAAGATAGTCTCGATTGCCTTGTTCATTGTGCGGACACCTCCTTAAGGGACCAAACATTTGGATAAAGAGTGTCCGGTTTTCCACTTAACACCCCAAGATTAGTTACGTGGGGGAGGAAGTCGACGACTGGCCTACTTTCAGAATTTTATAAACAGCCGCACAGAAGGTAATATTTTAAATAACACAAGTGCTACATAGCGCAAGTAACTTCGTCTTTAAATTACAACAGCGGCAGAGGTACATTTAGTCAAAGATCTTGTCCTTGGTACACTCATCGGCCACGAGACGAGCGCCCTTCATAACGCCATCATAGTACTTCTCGGGATGGCGATGCTCCTTGCCCTCTGGTGGACCGTCCTTCACCAGCTTCTCAGCATCCAGCTTGCCCCAATGCGTCTTTGCACGGGCAAAGGCCCGGCGGGCACCCTCAATGCAAACAGATCGCTTGATGACTTCGAGCCGCGGACAGGCATTCACCATCCGCTTGATCAGGCCGAAGTAGCTAGCCGCAGGGGCTCACTAGGCCACATCCGGACTATGAAATCTTTCATAGCCACTTCGGCCGCCCTGTGGAGTTTGACCAACTGCTTCAGTTGGTCACTCAGAGGCATTGGGTGTTCGGCCCGGCATACTGGGACCAGAACAGCTTCTTCGTTAAGCTCCCCTCCTGGGCACGGTAGAACTCCGCGGCATATGATACGCTATGTGGCAGATCTGCGAATGCCCCTGGAGAGCTCCGAATTCGGGTAAGTAAAAGAAACGCCTCCTCCACATGTTTGCTTTGCATAAAGAATTTCTTACCCGTCGCTATCTTTTTGGCCTCCTGGATTTCCTACCATGCCTTCTCGGCTTCGGCCTTGGCATCTTTCATACTCACAAGGGCCTTCGCAAGCTCGGCCTCTTTTATCTTCAGATCGTGCTCCACAGACTCGAACTTCTTGCCGAGGTCCCGGAGCTCTTGTTGTACCTCGCCCACTCTAGCATTTTGCTTTTCGCGCTCCTTGCACTCCAAGGCCGCCTTGCCTTCGGCCTCAGACAGCGCTTTCTTCAGGGACACCACTTTGGCGGTGGCCCCTGTTACATAGTCATGACGCTTCGTCGTTAGACTAACCAATTTTATCTATCCTTAAATACATAAGAGCGGGGAGTCACTCACCTTTGTTCTCTTCGAGCTGCCTCTTTGTGAGGTCGAGCTCTCCCTGCGCCTGCTCTAGGTCCCGCTTTAGTTCGGCGACATCGGCTGTGCGGGCAGCAGCGGCAAGCAGCACAGCCTGCTTATTCACATAAATACTTGTTATTAGACTCCTGCAGATTATAATTGACCCTTCGTTTGGTTTTTCTTTCCGAACACCAAACAGAGTATCAGGGGCTACTACCTATTGGGTGGTAATTTCACACAGTTTTACTACTTAGCTCAAAGCCCGTCAGGAGGCTGGTGCAAGCTTCGGTTAGTCCGCTTGATGGATTTAAACTTTCAATCACCGCACTCATAAGAGTACGGTGCTTTTCATCCATGGAAGCGCCAAGCGCTTCCAAAGAGATAATCCGGCGCCGGGCGCAACGGAAGTCTCGACGCAGACGGCTCGCCCTCCCGACGAGGGGCTGCCGCTCGAGTCCGGAACCATTGAAGGTTCCAGGCGGTGTTTGCCGAGAGCCCGCCCATCTGTGGCTCTCATCGACATGATCCGCGGGATCTTGAACCTCAGCGTGTCGACATCTGGAATTCCGCCTTGGGCGTCTCGAGTCACCTCCCCGCCTGAGCCTTGGGACAACACCTCCGTGTCATCCGCGGGTTGAGGAGTAGTGGCCGTCGGAGCGAAGTTCATCTTCGAATTGCTCAGGATCCATCCAAGAAGATACCGGGATGAACCTCGCCGACTGCATATATGTTCGGCGTTATAAAAGACTGTGAAGTAAAGTCATAACAGAGTGCGGATACTTACGATCTCGCCAGAGGCTTCCCCCTGGGCAGCCACCCCTCCTCGCTGTGAGTGGCCGTGATGGAGTAGTCCGGAAGGGACACCTTTCCTTCTTAGGCGAGCCTCCCCTCCGGGCGGCTTTCCTTTTCTCCTCCCCAGTGCAGGGAGGTAGAGTTTCTTCTGGCTTCCCCCCGCCTCCGCGGGAGGAATCTGTCTCGTCATCGTCGGACGGCGTGGGTATGACGGCCTTGCGTCGAGGGCCTTTCCCGGCCCCCTGGTCTGCCTCCTGAGGCCCCTCATCCTTTTCGGATGGGGAGGCTTCTTCTTCTTCCCCCCTTTCGGGGGAGGAGTTTGCCTCGTCGTCTTCGGACGAGGCTTCCTGCACAACCTTACGCCGGAGACCCTTTCGGATCCCCGGGCCCTTCTTTTCGGCCTTCTTCTCCGGCACCTTGTAAGGTGTAGGGACCAGCATCTCTGTCAGCATCAGCTGGGCCTTCTGGCAGTGGAGCCAGACAGTCAATCTGCTCCGCTGTCTCCACATAATCCTGAACAAATATGCACAATTACTTAAGGCTCCCCCATGAATATATTGGGAGGAACCGAATCCAGTGGTAGCCTGAAAACTCACCTGACTAGGAGGGCGCGTGGCGTGGAGTCCACGGTCCTCGGATGTGGGAGGAGGTACTTCGGAGGCCTTGAACAGCGCCTTCCATGCGTCATGCCATAGAGCCTCCGAAGCGTCTGGTGTTCGGCTGGGGCGAACTCCCACAGATTAAATGCCCGCCTTTGGCACGGGAGAATCCGGCGAACGAGCATGACCTGGATCACATTGACAAGCTTGATGTTCTTGTCCTTCATGCTCTTGATGTAGGTCTGGAGTCCGGTCAGCTCTGTAGATTCGCCCCAGGACAGGCCCTTCTTTTCCCAGGAGGTGAGCCACATGGGGGTTCCGGATCGGAACTCGGGGGCCGCCGCCCAGTTGGCGACGCGCGGCTCGGTGATGTAGAACCACCTCGATTGCCACCCCTTCACGGTTTCCGCAAAGGAGCCGTCAAGCCAGGTGACGTTAGGCATCTTGCCCACCATGGCCCCTCCGCACTCCGCTTGCTGGCCGCTCATGATCTCCGGCTTCACGCAGAATATTTGCAGCCACAAGCCGAAGTGAGGCTTGATGCGGAGGAAGGCCTCGCACACGACGATAAACGCTGAGATGTTGAGGACGAAATTCGGGGCTAGATCATGGAATTCTAGCCCATAGTAGAACATGAGCCCGCGGACGAAGGGATGAAGTGGAAACCCCAGTCCAGGACGAAGTGGGCAAGAAACACGACCCTCTCGTGGGGTCCTAGGGTTGGAATGACCTGCCCGTCGTCTGGTAGCCGGTGCGCTATGTCTGCAGCCAAGTATCCGGCCGCCCGAAGATTTGTGATGTGCCTCTCCTTCACGGTGGAAGCCACCCACTTGCCTCCTGCTCCAGACATGTTTAGCTGTGCGGAGAAGACTTGGGCTAGGGCGCTGGAGCTCGAGGGGGCAAGAGTGGGCAAATGAGGAAGAAGGCGTGGGTAAAAATGGGGAACTCTTATCCCTTTATAGAGGCGATGAAAGCGGCGTGCCTCCCCACTCGCCCGTTGAGAATCGCTTACTTCCCAAGCGCCACGATTGATGGCATGGTGGGATCACCCATACCTGTATTGATGAGAATCCCGTGATAAGGGGACACGATCTCTGTTTTGACAAGACGTGTCAAGGAAACCACCTCGCAATATGCGATGTGGCTGGTTTTAGGAAAACAGGTCGAATAATGATCCGGCCGTAATGACATGTCACGTTGTATAAAAAAGTTGTCAGCAGATTGCATTTGTGAAACATCATTCTCTCTACGGTGGTAGGGTAAGATTATTTTGCGGATTCGGACACGGTTGAAGTGTTCGATAATTACCTTGGAGTATTCGGAGAAGGAACCTGCCTTGCAATGCTGAAAACAAGACTGCGCGCCAGACTCATCGTCATTGAAGCCTGGTTCAGGGGCTACTGAGGGAGTCCTGGATTAGGGGGTATCCGGACAGCCAGACTATATACATCGTCCGGACTATTGAAGCGTGAAGATACAAGACTCAAGACTTCGGCTCGTGTCCGGATGGGACTCTCCTTTGCGTGGAAGGCAAGCTTGGCGATCTGGTTATTGTGTTTCCTTCCTTGTAACTGACTCCATGTAAACCCTAGCCCTCTCCGGTGTCTATATAAACCGGAGAGGTAGGTCCTTAGAAGGCCGATCACAATTACAATCATACCATCATAGGCTAGCTCTTAGGGTTTAGCCTCTACGATCTCGTGGTAGATCTACTCTTGTACTACTCATATCTTCAATATTAATCAAGCAGGAAGTAGGGTTTTACCTCCATCGAGAGGGCCGAACACAGGTAAACATTGTGTCCCTTGCTTCCTGTTACCATCAGCCTAAGACGCACAGATCGGGACCCCCTACCCGAGATCCGCCGATTTTGACACCGACAGCAGGCGCCGGCTCCTCCTCCTCCTCCGGCTCTTCCTCGCCATAGTCGAGCTCGTCGTCCATGTCGCCGTTGAGGTCCATTGTGTCGTCTTGGGTAGTGAACCCGGGGGAGGCGGCGGCGGCGACCGAGCCGGTCGTGATGATGTCTTACATGTCGGCCTCCGTTGCGTCGGTGTCGTCGAGATGCGACGAGGAGGCTTGCGAGAAGAGCAGCGCGCAACGGCGGAGAGGTGGCGTCGGGGAGGCTGCGTACGCCGGCGGCTAGTAGGTGTACGGAGGGTACTGCACGTCGGCGAAGGCGGGCGAGGGCGTGCGCTAGGCCGGGTGACCATGGGGGAAGGTGATGTTGGGGTTGAACCCACAGGCGCGCCGCCGGGCGTAACCAGCGGCGGCGTGCAGCCTGTGGTTGTGGCGACAACGAAGCCACCGAGATCCGACGCTTTCTTTGCTCCAGGGCAGCAGACTGGCCGTGGCCGGGTGGATTCATCATCCTCGCGAGCCGCCTCGTTTTGTTCGGCCGCGCTCCGCCGCTTCCGCCACCGCCGCGCCGCAAGCACCACCATCACGGGCCTTCTTGGCGTTCGCCTGTTCACCTGTCGGTGGGCGACAGCCTCCGTGAACCGCCTTCGATCGGCGTTAGACATGCCAAGGGGTTTGGATGGCGGCGCCCTCTGCTTCCTCTGCTTCGGCTGGGTGGCGACGGCGGTGGTATCCGTCGCGGCGCGGGGGACCACGTACTTCTTCGGCGGCATGGCGGCCGACTTGGAAGGGAGGAGGAGATTGGCGGGAGGAATGGAGAATGAGAGGGAAGCCGAGGGGGAAAGTTGGAGGAAACGGCGGAAAAAGGGCCTCCTCTCGCTGACAGAGCGGCACCACGCCCCTTTTTGCTTCTGCCGGCGCCCCCAGGCGACCGGGGACGCTTGGGTTCGGCTCGGGGTCGCTGGCTGTTAATTCGGCCCAAACCGGCGCCAAATGAGATTCTGGGGACGTGACTGGGTTGATTTTCGACCGCCGGCGCTAAAAAATCGCCTTAGGGGGCCTGTTGGGGACACGGCTGGAGATGCTCTTAACTACCTCGAAACCATCGAGCATTTCTGCAGGGTATGATGGATGGACTCCAGCACTGGGCACATCATGATGGGTCTGACTGGAGGTTTTAGTTGTCATATTGTCCTTGGTGTTTAATCTGCCCCTACGCCTATAGGCAATCCATGGAAAGAATTTGTGTCGATGTGGTTCTTCCTCATACTGTATTTGTAAACATAGTAACCAGAGATTTTTGCTTTAACGTTGCCAACTTAGTGGTACACATGGTGGCAAATGCATGCACGAGTAGAAGTATTTTTTACACCATATGACGGCTTCAACAAGTACCAGGAAGAGCAACAACAGCATGTAAAAACGAAACCAAGCATCCAGACATCAAAATGCAACAAACTCATAATTGATTGTCAAAGCCAATAAAGTGTAGATTGTGCATCCAAGACACACGTTTGATACTGAGTTCCAAATTACTCGAGGACGAAGTCTGACGATAGAGCAGGCTGTTTCAGTAAATCATCTCAGAGAAACTTGCACACACGGCCAAAACAGCTAAAGAACGTCCTATGTTCCCTGAGGGCTGCGAGCGAGCGAACTACCCCGGCGCTCCAACAAAGCAAGGGACAGGGCACGCACTCTGCTCTCACGAACTCGAGCTCGGTGATGCCTGCCTCAGCTTGGCTTGCAGAAACATGCCCATTTCGTCTGCTATGCTCTTCTTTTTGGTCGCCATCTGCACATGAAGAATAGAGTGATCATCTGTACAGCATTCAGGTTAGGTATGTGCCTTGAAGTTGAGGAATAGCTCAGACACATGAATTATAACACATAATCATATTTAGCGCCGAGTGTCAAGTTCAGTGGAGGCGGATGCGAGTCGCAGCGTAGCTCAATATAAGTTGTGCCTTCCAAATAGAGATGACTAGCTAGCAATTTATGTGGCTATCATTATCAATATAAGACAATCCTATTACAGCATACACTGTCAAACGACCGACAATCAAATACTAGGTTCGTACCAGAGAATCACCAGATGAAAATTCGCCACAATAAAAAGGAGTTTGCTAACAGAATAACACCGACTGTAAATGATAAAAGCTTCTGGCAAAATGACATTGGTGCTTTGTGCTGCTAGCCCCAATGTTGTGTACTACATTCCACCAGACTATTCACATTTCACACCTTGTGATTGACCAAAATATGCATAACTAATGTAAACTGGTAGACAATATCATATTTGTAACATGCTTAAGGGAATAACAAAGCATTGGTAATGCTACCTATTGTGACCAGTTGCATTCTATGCCAATAATGGCGTCCCTAGATATTGCTCCATGTATTCTACAACTTAAATTAGAGAAACCCGAAGCCCTGATTTTTTATTACGATACTGATAGTTTTTTTTGTAAGAACTGATACTAATATGATGAGCAGTTGCACTAACACTAATCATATTTGACGGCACTGAATTATATCTTCCCATCAACTTGGTCAGTTACATGGTGCCTAAGGTTAATCTGGTGGCAACTGGCAACACAGAATGAACTTTTACAAAGAATGCTGTCGGTATGCAACACAAGTCTAGACCTGAGCATATAAGATAAATTCGACCAAACCAAAAGGTCTGCATGTTACAAGCTTACAGCACACATGCATAGATGAATCAAAACATTCTCCTAAAAGTTTCGTTATGAGACCATTTCTACCTCACTCAACTAAAAGTTGCTCAAGCTCAAAATGGCTTTATGAACTTCAGTATCTTCAGTGTTTCTACTCACATTCAGTTAGAATGTTAACAAAATACAGGCTAAAGCATTCGTCCTCCAGTTGTGCTAAAATGAGTAGCTACAAGAGCGGTGCAGTCAGTCAATATTACCTCAAGTAGTTCATCAAAGTTGGACTTCAGCAAATTAATTTTCCTTTCACAGTATTCTTTTCCTTGAGTCATAGTTTTCTGCACACAAGAAAAAAGAATCATACGACAGGCGACAGATAAAATAAATAAATAAATAAGATGTATCATTTGAGTATAAATATGGTTTACTTAGGGTACTGCGCCGCTCACTTGGTTCTAAAAGAGAGACCTAAATTACAGGCCAGGAAAACATGCATCTCATGAGCAACAGAGCAAGTTCTAAACTATGTCTCATTCACCAAGCACCCAATTGGCCACAAATCACTGGCAGCTAGTTCAAGTTGGGAGACCTTCACGATTAACTTCTCCTGACCAAACAAGTCTGAACTTAAAAATGGAATAAGACAGGTCAATCAGCGCTTGGATGATTTCGGTGCAATAAATAGTGGAACTTTCATGGCAACTTGATGTTGTGTTGCTGATCGTGTGTTTTTCCTGAATATCAAAATGTCGCCAATAACCGACCAATACTATGTTTCTTTTTCCGTATATATCCGAAGAAGCTGATAAGCTCATGACCAATTTGTATCACCACATTGAGAGATTCGCTGAAGTAGTGAGCCAACTAACTAAGCTATTACAAACCCAATCATGTGCAAGATACCTCAATGTAGTAGCCGGTGCCAACGTCGACGAGGACCTTCTCGGCGTCGTCGAGCGTGCCGGGTACATAGAGGGACGCCGTGAGCGGCACGAGCAGCTTCTTCCCTGCACACGCCGAGCCGCAAAGGAAAAGTTTAACCAAACCCCCGTGGAAAGGGCGAGAAGATGGAACGCTGTGGAGAAGAGGGAATTAGGGTTGGGCGAGCCGTGCCTTGGGGGCGGAGGGAGAGCTCGTGGAGGGCGGCCGTGGCGTTCTCGAGGCGGGTGGCGGCGGTGCGGATCTTGGATAGGCTGTCCTGGAGGAGATTGACCTCCAGATCGGTCTGCTCCTTGAGCGCCTTAAGCTGCTCCACGCTCAGCTTATCCACGTCGATGCGCGCGGGGCTCGCCATGGCTTCTTGCTGGCCGACGCCGGAGGAGGTGGGAGAGGGGGATGGGGGGAGAGGCGGCGGCGGTGGACTGGTGGGCAGGGAAGGAGAAAGAAGAGCCGAGACCGCGAGGGCGATCAGTAGACATAATCAGCATCGTGGTTCAAATAAAGAAATAAGCTTTCCATGTAAGACAGGCAAATTCGCCCCTATAGCTCAGTGGTAGAGCGTCAGTCTTGTAAACTGAAGGTCTGTAGTTCGATCCTGCATGGGGGCATGGCATCCTTTTTTTGTTGTATGTGCTCGACTATTTTTCAATGGAGTGGACAATTTGGCCTTCACTTTGAGCTCTGCAACAATTTGTATTTTTTTTCTATATTCATAGCTGAAAATATATGTTGAGAAGAGTTTTCAATCTTCTAAAGAAAATTTAATGGTCATTGCGAGAGCGAGCCTCCATCTGAATATTTTCATTCATAGTTACCTATGAAGCTTTACAACATCTTGTATGTTCTTTAATCATAGCCTTTCTGTTCACTTGCCATTCCCACAATTTATCTTCTTTGCAGCTTGGCCTACTCTGCTTGTTGCGTGTCATAGGCATATGTGACCTTTTCGAACAAAGTTTGATGGATTAAATTTATTATTTGACAGGTAATTTTTGCTTTTACTCTTTATATTATGCTATTTTATCTACTTATTCACCATGGGCTGACAAAAAATTGTACTTGCCATTTTAATATTGCAGATTTGTGGAGTTCATATCATCTGATGGAAACCCTTATTTACCATCTATTCTACCTCGCGTTTGTGCGACCGATTTACAAGTTCATGGTCTGCGTTCCTCGTGTGGTACTGAAGCGCCAACTGAGGAATATCCTTTTATTTCCGAGTGAACTTTGTTGCCAGATCCACACACTCAGGTTTATCAATTTGATTCTTTCGACGATTCAGCGACGAAGTCATCACTAACTTTATTGGGATACACTGATTATTACCCTAGAAGATTCTTAGTTCTCTTGTTTTTCTAGAACTATGTATTCCTTTATCATCAAGTTACATTTGATGAAATTTGCTTTTACATAAGATTCTTCTCCTGCTCCTAACATAATATTGTATTGCAACTCAAAGAACATTACGCACCCTAGTCCTAGTGACTCCCGCATTCTCTTCTTTCAGTCCTACTGTCACTGCACCTTCTATCTGATATACCTCTGTCAGTTCCCGATGAGTAAATACATTGTCTGAACATTTCACTCAGTACACATTCCCCCCCCCCCCGATATATGTACATTGCTTAATTTCTCAGTTCCTTTCAGAGCGGTTGGAAGAGGGGATACGGATGCACGAGCTCGCAGACGAATCCCGGAGAGTAGAGTTTGCCCTATCCACCGAGGGATTGGGGAGAAATAGTGGAACTATTAAAGCTATATGATGCGGAGCATCCCATCAAAGTGTTACTTGCCTTGCTGATGATCCGCGAAACCTAGAGATTCGAAGTAGCAAGAAGCGCAATCCGGGTACTCTATCGCAAACAAACAAGCAAACAAGCATACAATAAGTACTCATCTAATGCACGGGTAAAACTCAAATAAGAGATCTAACCAGAAAGTTCAACTTAAGAACTCCGGTTTGCAAAAAGAATCAAATCGAACCAAGAAACAAAACTCAAACGGCGAAAGAAACTAGCTTCGTTTACTAATCTGGACCTAAGTCAAATTTTACAGAAGCAAAAACTGGTTTGAGTAGATTATTCGGAAAGAGGGTTTCGAGACGAAACTCTAGGTGCTTGAATCGCCTGATTCCGATAAACGAGCGAAAAGATAAACTAAAACGAAAATCGGATCAGAAATCGCGATCAGAAAAATCGCGGAATAAATCCGAGAAAGAGAAAAACGACGAACAGATTAATGAACAAACGTTCGTTATCTGGACCTAAACGACGGATACGTCCGTTAAAACGAACGAATGAGCGAACGCTCGTTAAATAAATAAACCAATCTAAAAAACGAAGCTAGGGTTTTCTAAAAAAAACCGAAGTGGTTTTCTTAAAAAAAAAACCGGTCCGGTGGCGGCGGCTCGGGTGGTACCTCGGCGAGGCACTCCGTGGGCGGGCGGCTCGTGGGTGGTGAGGGCGGCGGCGACTTCGGGCGGGGGCTCAGCTGCGGCTCGGGCGACAACTCCGTGGCGCGGTAAGTCAGGGCGGGTGGAACATGAGGCGGCGGGTGGCTGGTCACGGGCGGGGTTCGGCGGCGGCGGCTTGGGGCTCCAAGGTGGCGCTTTATATAGGGCGGCGGTGGCTTGGGCGAGGGCGCCGGGAGGAGTCCGGCTCGGACTCTCTCGGCGTCCGTCTGCACAGAGAGATAGATTGTACACATGAGAGGAGAGGCGCTAGGTTGGGCCGGCCTGGCTCGGATGGGCTTCGGCCCAGTCGGGCGCGGGCGTGTTTTTTTAAATAATTATGCCGAGCTGAAAAAAAATCTAGAAAATAAATAAAAATCTGAAATGCCCAAAATAAATTTTCATCGTCCAAATAAAATATTTAGGACAAGATGAACATTTTTTTGGTCCTAAAATGCATTTTTGAAAATCGTGCAATGTTCCTAAATTCAAATAAAATAGCAAAAACATCAAAATAAATTTTATTTGATTTTTTTATTAAATCCTCATTATTTCTTTATTTTGGGAAAGTCATTTTATTCCCTCTCTCATATTTTTTTAATTGAAATAACTGAAGATAAAATAAATAAAATCAAATGATCCTATTTTCAAGATTTGAGAAAAACTCAAATATGAAAATAACGAAATCCCCAACTCTCTCCATGGGTCTTTGAGTTGCATAGAATTTCTAGGATCGAGGCAAAATGCAAATAAGATATGATATGCAATGATGATCTATGTATAACATTCCAAATTGAAAATTTGGGATGTTACAAACCTACCCCCCCTTAAGATGAACCTCGCCCTCGAGATTCGGGTTGGCTAGAAAATAGGTGAGGGTGGTCCTTCAGCAAATCTTCTTCTCGCTCCCAGGTGGCTTCATCCTTGGTGTGGTGGCTCCACTGAACCTTACAGAACTTGATAACCTTGTCATGGGTGACTGGCCGATACTCAAGAATCTTAACCGGTTTCTCCTCATAGGTCAAATCACCATCCAACTGAATCGCCTCTAGTGGCCATCAGATCTCTCAGTGGTATATCAGCCATCTCTGCATGGCACTTCTTCAACTGGAAAACGTGAAACACGTCGTGAACTCCTGACAATCCCTCAGGCAATTCCAACTTGTAGGCAACCTCTCCCATACGCTCCAAAACTTTGCATTGTCCCACAAAATGTGGCGCTAACTTTCCTTTAACACCAAAACGCTTAACTCCTCGAAGTGGAGATACCCGAAGATAAACTCTATCCCCAACTTCAGAAGCTGTCTCCTTATGCTTTTGCGCCAAAGATAGCTTTTCGCTCTGGACTGGCTACCTTGAGCTGTCGTGCGAATCAACTTCACTTTTTGTTCAGACTCTTTAATCAAATCTGGTCCAAACAACTGACGGTCTCCAACTTCGTCCCAAGACAACAGGGTTCTGCACCTCCTTCCGTATAAGGCTTCGAAAGGGGCCATCTTCAAACTGGATTGATAACTATTGTTGTAAGAGAACTCCGCACACGGCAAATTGTCGTCCCAACTAGATCCATAATCTAGCGCACAAGCTCTCAGCATGTCCTCTAAAATTTGATTGACTCTTTCGGTCCATCCATCATGCTGCGGATGAAAAGCGGCATGAACTCTAGCCCGGTACCCAAGGTTTCGTAACCGATTCCGAACTTTGAGGTGGTGGGTTCCTCTATCGATACAATGCTCCTTGGAACTCCATGCAGACATACGATCCTGGTCATGTAAATCTTGGCCAATTTGGCACTGGTGTAAGTAGTCTTCCTTGGAATGAAATGAGCTACCTTCGTCAAACGATCGACTACCACCCAAATCGAGTCATAGCCTGAACTAGTCCTGGGTAATCCCGTAATGAAATCCATGCCTAGCTTATCCCACTTCCATTCGGGTATCGGCAATGGTTGCAACAACCCTGTTGGTTTCTGATGCTCTGCTTTTACTCTCTGACATACATCACAAACTGCTACATACTAGGCAATGTCCTTCTTCATTCCAGTCCACCAGAAAGTCTCCTTCAAATCCAAGTACATCTTGGTATTCCCTGGGTGAATTGAATACGGCAAATCATGGGCCTCTTGCAAAATCAACTTCCCGATCTCAGGGTCATTGGGTACATAAACGCGGTCCTCAAACCATAAGGTATCGTGCTCATCCTCACGAAATCCCTTGGCTTTTCCCTTGTTCAACTTCTCCTTTATCTCAGCAATTTCCTTGTCGGTCTTCTAAGCTTCTCTGATCTTATCCATCAAAGTCAACTGAATTTCCAATGTTGCTACATAGCTTCTCGGAACTATCTCCAAACATAGTTCGCAGAAGTCCTCGGCTAACTCCTTTGGCAGTCCTACGGTCATGAGTGTATTAACATGGCTCTTACGGCTCAACGCGTCGGCTACTACGTTAGCTTTTCTGGGGTGATACTGCAATCTCATATCATAATCCTTGATGAGTTCCAACCATCTCCTTTGCCTGAGATTCAACTCCTTTTGCGTGAAAATGTACTTCAAACTTTTGTGATCCGTGTACACCTCACAATGATTTCCGATAAGAAAATGTCTCCATGTCTTCAATGCATGCACTACGGCTGCTAACTCCAAATCATGTGTGGCATAATTCAACTCATGAGGTTTAAGCTGTCGTGACGCATACGAAACAACTCCAAGTCCTCGATGTGAAGCATCGCAATACACCTCATAATCCTTGGTCTGATCTGGCAGAATCAATACTGGTGAGGTAACTAAACGTTTCTTCAATTCCTGGAAACTGGCCTCACATTCCTCAGTCCAATTGAACTTGGTATCCTTCTGTTGGGGAATGTAGCAGAAATTCAAAATTTTCCTACGTGTCACCAAGATCTATCTATGGAGAAACCAGCAACGAGGGGAAGGAGAGTGCATCTACATACCCTTGTAGACCGCTAAGCGGAAGCGTTCAAGAGAACGGGGTTGAAGGAGTCGACTCGTCGTGATCCAAATCACGGAGATCCTAGTGCGAACGGACGGCACCTCCGCTGCTCAACACACGACAGCCAAGTGGCGCCTCCCACGCCTTGATCCAGCAAGGAGAGAGGAGAGGTTGAGGAAGACTCCATCCAGCAGCAAGACAACGGCGTGGTGGTGATGGAGGGCGTGGCAATCTGCAGGCTTCGCCAAGCACCGCGAGAGAGGAGAAGGAGAGGTAGGGCTGCGCCTTGAGGAGAGGTTCTCATGTCTCTGGCAGCCCCAAAACCCCACTATTTATAGGAGGAGGGAGGGGCTGCGCCTCTAGGGTTCCCTCCCGGGGGTGGCGGCAGCCCCAGATCCCATCTGGTGGCGGCGAGAAGGGGAGAGAGGAGGCGCACTGGGGTGGGCCTTAGGCCCATCTCGCCCTAGGGTTTGCCCCCTTCCCACTCTTCCCTTCGCCTTGGGCCTTGTGGGGGGGGGGGGGCACCGGCCCACCTGGGGCTGGTCCCCTCCCACACTTGGCCCATGCAGCCGTCCGGGGATGGTGGCCCCACTTGGTGGACCCCCGAGACCCTCCCGGTGGTCCCGGTACGTTACCGATAAAACCCGAAACTTTTCCGGTGACCAAAACAGGACTTCCCATATATGAATCTTCACCTCTGGACCATTCCGGAACTCCTCGTGATGTCCGGGTTCTCATCCGGGACTCCGAACAACATTCGGTAACCACATACAAACTTCCTTTATAACCCTAGTGTCATCGAACCTTAAGTGTGTGGACCCTACGGGTTCGGGAGACATGTAGACATGACCGAGACGTTCTCCGGTCAATAACCAACAGCGGGATCTGGATACCCATGTTGGCTCCTACATGTTCCACGATGATCTCATCGGATGAACCACGATGTCAAGGACTCAATCGATCCCGTATACAATTCCCTTTGTCTGACGGTATTGTACTTGCCCGAGATTCGATCGTTGGTATACCGATACCTTGTTCAATCTCGTTACCGGCAAGTCTCTTTACTCGTTCCGTAACAGATCATCCCGTGATCAACCCCTTGGTCACATTGTGCACATTATGATGATGTCCTACCGAGTGGGCCCAGAGATACCTCTCCGCTTTTACAGAGTGACAAATCCTAGTCTCAATTCGTGCCAACCCAACAGACACTTTCGAAGATACCATAGTGCACCTTTATAGCCACCCGATTACGCCAGACGTTTGGTACACCCAAAGCATTCCTACGGTATTCGGGAGTTGCACAATCTCATGGTCTAAGGAAATGATACTTGACATTAGAAAAGCTTTAGCATACGAACTACGATCTTTGTGCTAGGCTTAGGATTGGGTCTTGTCCATCTCATCATTCTTCTAATGATGTGATCCCGTTATCAACGACATCCAATGTCCATGGTCAGGAAACCATAACCATCTATTGATCAACGAGCTAGTCAATTAGAGGCTTACTAGGGACATGGTATTGTCTATGTATCCACACATGTATCTGAGTTTCCTATCAATACAATTATAGCATGGATAATAAACGATTATCATGAACAAGGAAATATAGTAATAATAACTAATTTTTTATTGCCTCTAGGGCATATTTCCAACAGTCTCCCACTTGCACTAGAGTCAATAATCTAGTTCACATCGTCATGTGATTAACATTCACACGTCACATCACCATGTGACCAACATCCAAAGAGGTTACTAGTGTCATTAAACTAGTTCACATCATCATGTGATTAAGACTCAATGAGTTCTGGGGTTTGATCATGTTTTGCTTGTGAGAGAGGTTTTAGTCAACGGGTCTGCAACTTTCAGATCCGTATGTACTTCGCAAATCTCTAGGTCATTCTGTAAATGCTGCTTCCACGCTCCACTTGGAGCTATTCCAAATGGTTGATCCACTATACGTATCCAGTTTGCTACCCATAGTCACTCGGATAGGTGTTAAAGCTTGCATCGTCGCAATCCTTTACGCCGAACTCTTTATCACCTACATAATCGAGAAACATATCCTTATTCCTCTAAGGATAATTTTGACCGCTATCTGGTGATCCACTCCTTGATCACCTTTGTACTCTCTTGCCGACATGTGGCAAGGCACACATCAAAGTGTACTTAGCATAGCATCTTTGTAGAGCCTACGTCTAAAGCATAGGGGCGACCTTCGTCCTTTCTCTCTTTTCTGCCGTGGTCGAGCTTTAAGTCTTAACCGTACCTTACAACTCGTGCAAGAACTCCTTCTTTGATCGATCCATCTTGAACACCTTCAAGATCATGTCAAGGCACGTGCTCATTTGAAAGTACTATTAAGCATTTTGATCTATCTTATAGATCTTGATGCTTATTGTTCAAGTAGCCTAATCCAGGTTTTCCATTGAAAAACACTTTTCAAATAACCCTATATGCTTTCTAGAAATTCTACATCATTTCTGATCAATAATATGTCAACAACATATACTCATCAGAAATTCTATAGTGTGCCCACTCACTTCTTTGGAAATACAAGTTTCTCATAAACTTTGTATAAATCCAAAATCTTTGATCATCTCATCAAAGCGTACATTCCAACTCCGAGATGCTTGCTCCAGTCCTTAGAAGGATTGCTGGAGCAAGCATACCTTTTAGCATCTTTAGGATCAACAAAAACCTTTCTGATTGTATCACATACAACCTTTCCTTACAAAGACTGGTAAGGAAACTCGTTTTGACATCCATCTTCCAGATTTCATAAATGCAGCTAATGCTAACATGATTCCGACGGACTTAAGCATCGCTACGGATGAGAAAATCTCATTGTAGTCAACTCCTTGAACTTGTGAAAAACTCTTCGCCACAAGTCGAGCTTCATAGACGGTGACATCACCGTCCACGTCCGTCTTCTTCTTAAAGATCCATTTATCTCAATGGCTTGCTGATCATCGGGTAAGTCCACCAAAGTCCATGCTTTGTTCTGATACATGGATCCTATCTCGGATTTCATGGCTTCTAACCATTTGTCGGAATTTGGGCCCACCATTGCTTCTCCATAGCTCGAGGTTCATTGTTGTCAGCAACATGACCTTCAAGACAGGATTACTGTACCACTCTGAAGTAGTACGCATCATTGTCACCCTACGAGGTACGTTAGTGACTTGATCCGAAGTTTCATGATCACTATCATAAGCTTCTACTTCAATTGGTGTAGGCGCCACAGGAACAACTTCCTGTGCTGTAACGCCCCGGATCCGATGCGCCAGGTGTCCGCCAGTTATTCGCCGTCGTTGCCATGTCATTTGCTTGCGTGTTGCACTTTGCCATGTCATCATCTGCATTTTTATCATGTCATCATGTGCATTTCATTTGCATACGTGTTCGTCTCATGCATCCGAGCCTTTTCCCGTTGTCTGTTTTGCAATCCGCACTCCTATGTCTCCGGCGTCCCCTCTTCTCTCTTTTCGTGTATGGGTACTAAACTTTCTCGGAATGGTTCGAGGTTTGCCAAGCGGCCTTGGTATAGCACCGTAGACCGCTGTCAAGTTTCGTACCATTTGGAGGTCGTTTATACTCCAACGGTTAACCGTAACCGTGAAAGCCTTCTTTGTTGCAGCCCAACACCCTTCCAAAGTGGCCCAAAACCCATCAAACTCCTCTCCATGCTCTCGGCCGTTCGATCACGATCGCGTGGCCGAAAACCGCTCCTCATTTGGACTCTCCTAGCTCCCTCTACCTATTTATATGTGTGCCTCCCCGATTTTCGCAGTCCAAACCCTAGCCCCCATCTTTCCTCCACATACGGACATCGTCCGCCCGGCGCGGACGCGTCCGCCGCCGCCCGACGAATCCGGGATCGCCACGTGGCAGCAGCCGCCAGATCGCGCCGCTGCCCATGAGCCCACGGCGGGCCTGAGCATGACTCCGACTACCCCGCTGCTGCCGCCTGAGCCTTCCGGCATGCGCGCTGCGCCGCCGCCCACCGGCCGCGCCTCGGCGCGGCAACCGCCGCCGCCCTGCGCGCCATCCGCCGCGCCGCGCCTCTCGCCTCGCCGTCCTCGCCTCCCTTCGCTCGCGCTGCCTTGCCCCATGGACCTGACGCCACTTGATCGCCGCCTGCCTCGCCCGCGCCCGGCGGCCAGCGCCGCCGCCGCGCCTCGCGCCCAGCCTGCCAGCGCCTCGCGCCGCTCCGCCCGCGCCTCGCCGGCCCGCCCTCCGCGGCTTGCCCACGGCTTCGCCCGCCAGCGCCAAGGCCGCCGCCTGGCGGCAGGGCCGCGCCTCCGGCGACCTCGCGCCGCTGTAGCCGCTTCCGCCCGTCAAGATCCGGCGGGTGGGATGAGATCCACCGTCCCAACCAACGCACCGCGCGCCGTCCTGCGTACCACTCCGTCCCGGTACCGCGTCGTCCCGGGTTGACTTTCCCGGAGGTGAAAATCCACCAAGTCCCGAATCTGTGTTTATTTTCATGCATTTTCATCGCATCACATCTCCGCAACCGTGGCTCCGTTTTGGGCGTATAATATGTCAAATTTTTCGTCTCGAAGAGTACATCATTGCATCCCATTGCATCATTTGCATTTGAGCTCATCTTGATGCCCGAAATACTGTTGGAAGAGGGCTTCAGATCGTTAGTTCCAGAATCTTATCAGCTCGAGCTCTTTTGTCATTTTTGCCATGATTTATGTGTGCATCCTATGAGTATGAGCTCTACATGAATGTTGGACTATGCCATGCCATCTTTCCAGGGGTGTCAACCATGTATTTTTGTGATGCTTGTAGTGAGTGCATTGAGCTTGTAAAGTAGGGTAGTTGCTGTTGTTGTTTTCCTGGCAGATTCTGTTACATTTTGATGCCATGTTAACATGCTTCCACTAATCAATCTATGCATAATATGGAGATGCTCTATAAACATGTTTTGATATACATGTCATGCTCTATCCATTCATGCCCTTGTTTGCAATTATAGCCTGCTGGAACATGTTCATTTCTTGCTCCAAAGTTGCTTGAAAATGTTTCCTGACAGATTGTTTGCATGAGATTCAATTTTCACGAGGTCGTTGTAGTTGATCCGTGTATGCTATGACCTTGCTCTTGCCATTCTTAGCTTCATAATCATGCCTTCTTACTGTTGGTTGCCTTGCCATGCCATGTATTGCTCTGTAGTGAGTGCATCGAGCTCACGAACATGCCTACTCGTTAACTGTTTTTGCCATGCCCAGTTTTTCTGCTGTCTGAAATCTGTTATAAAACTTGCTATGTTTACATGGGTGCCATCATTTCTTAAGGTCCTTTTTGGCTTATGGTCAGTAAGGGACTATTGATATATGCTTTGAGTAGAATCATGTCATGCCTTGATTTGCTATTATAAGTTCCTGTAGCATGTTGTTTGCTTGCTCTAAACATGCCTTCTGATGTTAATTCTCGCATGTTAGTATTTTCACTAAGTCTGTGAACTGATATTTTAGCACTTTCACCATGCTTGTTTGATCATGTTATGATGTGATTTAGCCGTAGCTCAGTGTTCCTCTTTTGTTAAGCATCTCCTGTAGTTCGCTGCCATATGCTTTGTTTTTATGTTGGGGTGATGTAGCATAATTTCTTGTTGCGTGCTAAGTAGCATCGGTCTGTTAAACGCAGATTTGCGTCATTCTTGTTTTGCTTGTCATTTGCAAACCGTGCATCCGATTCCGGTGATCTTTATATCGATTTCACCCGAAACCATCCCATCTTTCCAGCGGCATACTTGGTTTGCCAAGTTGATGCCCGGTTCATAATTTTCCTTCCGGAGCATACATATGCATTGCATATCACATCTCGCATAACATGTCATGTTTTGCATCATATTGCTTGTGCATTGTTCCTTGTTTGATTGTGGTTCCGTTGCTTGTGTTCTTGCTTTGGGTAGAGCCGGGAGACGAGTACGTGAACGAGGAACCTGTTGAGAACGCCTACGAGGATCAAGCCTTCGTTAACTTTGAGAACCTTGCAGGCAAGATGATCATACCCTCGAAATCACTACTATCTTTGCTATGCTAGTTTGCTCGCTCTTTTGCTATGCCAATGCTACGATGCCTACCATTTGCTTGTCAGCCTCCCAAATTGCCATGTCAAACCTCTAACCTTTGACACCATTCCTAGCAAACCGTTGTTTGGCTATGTTACCGCTTTGCTCAGCCCTCTTATAGCGTTGTTAGTTGCGGTGAAGATGAAGTTTGTTCCTGTTGGAACATGGAGATGTTGTTCCTTGTTGGAACATGTTTACTTGTTGGGATATCACAATATCTCTTATTTTATTAATGCATCTATATATTTGGTAAAGGGTGGAAGGCTCGGCCTTATGCCAGTGTTTTGTTCCACTCTTGCCGCCCTAGTTTCCGTCATACCGTGTTATGTTCCCGGATTTTTGCGTTCCGCGGTCGGGTGATTTATGGGACCCCCGACAGTTCGCTTTGAATAAAACTTGTCCAAAGAAGGCCCAACATTGCCTTTTACCATTTGCCTCACCTAGCCCTTTTTTTTCCCTTGGGTTTCGGAGCCCGAGGGTCATCTTTATTTACCCCCGGCCGGTGCTCGTTAGAGTGTTGGTCCAAACCGTCACCGCCGGTATACTGGGGCAACTACTGGGCTGGCCTACGGAAGTTTGGACAATCCGGTGTGCCACGAGAACGAGATATGTGCAGCTCCTATCGATTTGTCGGCACATTCGGGCAGCTTTTGCTGGTCTTGTTTTACCATTGTCGAAATGTCTTGATGTACGGGATACCGAGTCGATCGGAGTGTCTCGGGTGAAGGTCTATTCTTCGATGATCGCGAGAGCTTGTCATGAGCTAAGTTGGGACACCCTGCAGGTATAAACTTTCGAGAGCCGTGCCCGCGGTTATGTGGCAGATGGGAATTTGTTAATGTCGGTTGTAGAAAACCTGAAGTTGACCTTAATTAAAATACATCAACCGTGTGTGTTACCGTGATGGTCTCTTTCCGTGAGTCCGGAAGTGAACACGATGTTGGAGTTATGCTTGACGAGGTTGCTATAGGATCACTTCTTGATCATACTTTTATCGACCGTGCTTTGCCTTCTCTTCTCGCTCTCATTTGCGTATGTTAGCCACCATATATGCTAGTCGCTTGCTGCAGCTCCACCTCATGCCTTTACCTTACCCATAAGCTTAAATAGTCTTGATCGCATGGTGCGAGATTGCTGAGTCCCGTGGCTCACCAGATTCTTCCAAAACCAGTTTGCGGTGCCTATGTTAATGAAGCGGTGGCGCAACCAAGCTCAAGGAGGAGCTCGATGAAGATCTTGTCCTTTATGTTGTTTCGTTCTAGTTGATCAAGAGTGGAGCCCGGTTGGGGTCGATCGGGGACCTTTGTCGCATTTGGGTTCTTCTTTTATTTTGGTTCCGTAGTCGGGCCTTGTTTGTATCTGGATGATGTAATGCTTTATTCATGTATTTGTGTGAAGTGGCGATTGTAAGCCAACTATGTATCTTTTTCCCTTATGTATTACATGGGTTGTGTGAAGATTACCTCACTTGCGACATTGCTTTCAATGCGGTTATGCCTCTAAGTCGTGCTTCGACACGGGAGATATAGCCGCATCGAGGGCGCTACAAGTTGGTAATCGAGCCTTCCCGACCTTAGGAGCCCCCAACGCTTGATCGCTTTTAGTGGCGAGTTGTGTCTAGAAAAATGTTTTGAGTCATTTAGGATTATATATATCGGAGAGTTAGGAATTCTTTTTACTCCCATTCCTTGACCTTCGGTGAGGTATCCCGACGTAGAGTTTTGACTCTTCTCTTCTCAAATTTCACTAAATTTTTTTTTAGGATCACGGGTATCTTGGAATCGCTCCGATATTCTTATGACGAGAACATTGTTCTTGGTGCCTCCTGTCATTTAGGGGTTGTGGCGGTGTCCCGGGAGTTGAGCTCCGAGGTGTTGTCGTCATAATTTTATCGTTGCAGATTCGGAATACCGAGTTTAGTACGCCGACATCGAAAATCTCTTTTATGCAGTTGTTGGTGAGATAACCCGCTAACCCAAGATCGAGGTGAGTACGGAGTATTGCCATGACTCATTATAACGGATGCTTTTCAAGGTTGAGGTAGACGATTTCGAAGGTTTCTTGGTTATGTGTTGACGGATGGATACAATTTGGATGTAGGGATTGTTAGTTTGGGTGAGATATATTGCTCCTGTATCCCCAACACCGATTGCATAACCGGAAAGTTTGGGAGTTTTATAGGTGGGAATTCAAGTAGCTCTTAGGATATCTTTCCGACGGATGTATGATATGAAATTGGGGTTCGACGTCTAGTGGTCCACCTATTCACGGTTGGTTTTACTGATGGTCTCGTTGTGTCTTAAAGAGTCCTTGGCTATGCCGACTGGGACGCTTCAGATGTCATGTGCCTTGCCTTGTACATGATGGTGCTGCACGATTGAGCCCGTGTAGGCCCCACCACGAAAACTTCGGACGAAATCTCTATCATATGTTTGTTCTGGCTTATTCTGCAAGCCAATCCTTTGTTTTGAGTTGTGGTATTCGAGTTGCTTCAATGTCAAGTGTTGATTCCATACCTTTCCGAAATGGTGTTCTCATACTCCGATGTGAATACCAATCCTTCTCGACAATCGAGATTGTCATGTCAATCCTTTTCAACCAGCGTGTTTCTCTTCAAGAGGATCCGATCACTTCAACATCAGCAAGACCAATTATCATTTCTTCTCAACGGTGTTTGTTTCATTCGTCTCCAAGTTGCCTTTGTTTTTCCCGCCCACCCACCTTTTTTTTCTTCAAGGACACAGATCTCTTTACCAAGTATCCATTTATTCATGTGAAGTCTCTTCATTCTTTTCAATCAATGTTCTTATCCGGTGATTTCCTATGAAGATGCTCAGCAGTTTCAAGTTCATCATCCTTCATTGTTGTTCCTTCTCCGGTGGATCCAATTCAAGCTTTCAGTGTTGATCATATTCCTTTCCTCGTTTCTAATGCTTTATCATGCGGATGCACCTCTTAATTTTTCACTTCTCGTTATTCATTTGTTCTGGAGTGCTCAAGATATCTCGAAGATTCGTGTTTCCACTCTGCATCCGTTCAAGATATTTCGAGATTGGTATCTCATTCAAGCCATTTAATTCAACCGGTGCAACATCTCTTTTAAATCTGTTCAACGGTGTTCTTTTGAGTGGGACCTAACCCACAGGTCTTTTCCCAGGATCTTACCTGACTCTTCTATTTTCCCAGAACTATCCTAAATTCTTCTCCAAGTTTGACATAAGAATGAGTTTTCATCAGTCACATGCCTTCTCCAAGACCTTTCAAATTCTTTTCATAGTTGGCTCAACCTCTTCGCTTTTGATTCTTCCGGTGTGCCTCAATAATTCTTGGTGGTGTTTCTCGTTGTCATTCTCATCATTTGAAGACCGAAGAAGGATTTCTCTTTAATCTTGCTCTATTCTCTTCAATATTCATGGTGCTAGCTTGTTGCCATCCTCTCATAATTGTTTTCGATTGTGAGAATCTTTTTCACCCATCAGGAGATATTCAAGAGTCTTCTCAGTTTGTCATCCGGAGTCCATCAATTCAGGATTATTCATTCTCAGCTTTCAGCTCTCGTTCTCCAAATCATACCGGTGCATCATTCAAGTATTCTCTAATCAGTTCATGTTCTCTTTGTTCTCATGTATCTAAATACCCTCAAGTATCTTCATTCGTTTTCCAATTCTTACCGGTGAATTGTACCTTTGCTACATTCATTTTCATTTCTTACGGTGGTTCTTTCAAGGTCTCTCTTCCTTGTTCATCATATCAATTCATTTGTTGTTCCAATCCTACCGGTGGTTCGTTGAAGACCTTCTCAAGTTTTAATATATCTCTTTTAATCCTTTCTACGAGAATAAGTAGTATGCCAAATCTGTTGATTGTCATCAATTTAATTGGTGAAGGATAAGCATAACATAATTCTTATTCTTATTTCATCCAAGTGATTAATTTCTTCTTTCCGGAGTTGTTCATCATATCACATTCTTGGTTCGAGATGCTTCATCTTTTCTTTTCCGGAGTTCCAAGCTCTAATTATCATGAAGCTTCATCTAAATCATCGCAAGGCTTCACCTTGTGCTTTCAACTTCTCTTTCTTTTTATCATCCTCTTGTTTTACCGGAGTTCTTCATGGAGTTTCTTCATGGTGGTCCGTCAAGGATTCCTTTCATTCTTCAATTGTTCTTCAAGATTTCTCTTGAAGTTATGATCCGCCAAGCTTCACTCTAAAATAAACATGGTGCTCAACACATGTTTTGTTTTGAGGAGCTCAAGTATTCTTCTTCTTGCATTCCAAAGTGCAGTTCTTCCGGCCTTATCTTTTCAGGTGGTGTTATGTCATTTTGACAGTTTCATTCATGTTTCATGATTCACATGTTGTCAAGAATGAGGTATTTTAAATCCATAAATCTATTCGTTGGATTTATCTTGTGTCATGTTTTCACCTAAAGCCTTCCCTAAGGAATGTTGCTATTTTGGTGATTATTAATGACCCAAGTTATCTCTTCCATCTTGATGGAACAAGTTTTCATCTCTTCGTTAATCTCAAGCAATCATTTGTTTCCGTTGGTGGCAGAAGCTCACCTCATAATTTTGAGATGTTTTCATAAGCCCATATCAAGCTTATTCTTTTCGTTGTTGGTTTTTCCAACAACTCCGTTCAATTCTTCGTTGCAAGGGTGCTTTCCAAGATCATTCGTGGCAGAAGTTGTCATTTTATTCTCCGTCCCTTTATCTCAACGGTCTAACTTCTATTCTTTCGTTACGGAGGCATTGTGATGTTGCTCTCTTCACTCATCATCTCCAATTGTGAGGATCGTGTTCTTTTCATGCTTATCCATTTAACCGGAGTGTTGTGTTCTCATTCAAGTTCTTTTCATCTTATGAAGTTTTCCTTCTTGTTTCAGTTGGAGTGCTGCTCAAATTATAACAATCTTATCTATTCTCTATCTTGTTTAACCGGAGTGGTTTCGAATTCTATCTTGTCCATTAAACTCTTGATTCATGTCTTTGCAACCTTCAAGTTCTCGTAATACTCCTTGTTCCTCTTTTCCTACCGGATTGTTTGCAATCTCATTCATCTTCGTTGTACTCTTTCTTTTAAATTGATCAACCTCTCAAGGTTCGTGGTTTCACTCGTTCGTCAAAGAAGCAACTTAGTTTTTACCTCTTCTCTTCCTCTTCCGTTTTTCCCTCCGGTGCCATCCTAGATCTCGGGACGAGATCCTCTCGTAGTGGTGGAGTGTTGTAACGCCCCGGATCCGATGCGCCAGGTGTCCGCCAGTTATTCGCCGTCGTTGCCATGTCATTTGCTTGCGTGTTGCACTTTGCCATGTCATCATCTGCATTTTATCATGTCATCATGTGCATTTCATTTGCATACGTGTTCGTCTCATGCATCCGAGCCTTTTCCCCGTTGTCCGTTTTGCAATCCGGCACTCCTATGTCTCCCGGCGTCCCCTCTTCTCTCTTTTCGTGTGCGGGTATTAAACTTTCTCGGAATGGCCCGAGGTTTGCCAAGCGGCCTTGGTATAGCACCGGTAGACCGCCTGTCAAGTTTCGTACCATTTGGAGGTCGTTTGGTACTCCAACGGTTAACCGGGTAACCGTGAAAGCCTTCTTTTGTTGCAGCCCAACACCCCTTCCAAAGTGGCCCAAAACCCATCAAACTCCTCTCCATGCTCTCGGTCGTTCGATCACGATCGCGTGGCCGAAAACCGCTCCTCATTTGGACTCTCCTAGCTCCCTCTACCTATTTATATGTGTGCCTCCCCGATTTTTCGCAGTCCAAACCCTAGCCCCCATCTTCCTCCGCGCGCCGGACACGTCCGCCCGGCGCCGGACGCGTCCGCCGCCGCCGCCCGACGAATCCGGGATCATGACGCAGCAGCCACGCAGCCGCGCCGCTGCTCATGAGCCCACGGCGGTCCCATGAGCCCGACTCCGCCGCGCAGCGCGCCGCAGCTGAAGCCTCCCGCCTGGCTGGCCGCCGCCGCCGCCCGCCGCCGCGCCTCGGCGCGGCAACGGCCGCTGGCCGGCAATCGCTGCCGCCCTGCGCTGCCATCGCCGCCGCGCCTCTCTCGCCTTGTTGCCTCGCCTCCTCTGCCTCGCCTGCTTGCCCTCCATGCCGGACCTGACCGCCATGGTTGATCGCCGCCTCCACCCGCGCCCGGCGGCAGCGCCCGCCGCCGCGCCTCGCGCCCGCCTGCCGCGCCTCGCGCCCGCTCCGCCGCGCCTCGCCCGGCCCGCCCCTCGCGGCACAGCCCGGCTTCGCCGGCCCCGCCGCCGGTTGCCGCCCTTGGCGGCCGGCGCGCCTCCGGCGACCTCGCCGCTGCCGGCAGCACCGCCCGTCAAGATCCGCCGGTGGGATGAGATCCACCCGGTCCCGAACCAAACGCACCCGCGCCCGTCCCGTACCACTCCGTCCCGGTACCGCGTCGTCCCGGGTTGACTTTCCCGGAGGTGAAAATCCACCAAGTCCCGAATCTGTGTTTATTTTCATGCATTTTCATCGCATCACATCTCCGCAACCGTGGCTCCGTTTTGGGCGTATAATATGTCAAATTTTTCGTCTCGAAGAGTACATCATTGCATCCCATTGCATCATTTGCATTTGAGCTCATCTTGATGCCCGAAATACTGTTGGAAGAGGGCTTCAGATCGTTAGTTCCAGAATCTTATCAGCTCGAGCTCTTTTGTCATTTTTGCCATGATTTATGTGTGCATCCTATGAGTATGAGCTCTACATGAATGTTGGACTATGCCATGCCATCTTTCCAGGGGTGTCAACCATGTATTTTTGTGATGCTTGTAGTGAGTGCATTGAGCTTGTAAAGTAGGGTAGTTGCTGTTGTTGTTTTCCTGGCAGATTCTGTTACATTTTGATGCCATGTTAACATGCTTCCACTAATCAATCTATGCATAATATGGAGATGCTCTATAAACATGTTTTGATATACATGTCATGCTCTATCCATTCATGCCCTTGTTTGCAATTATAGCCTGCTGGAACATGTTCATTTCTTGCTCCAAAGTTGCTTGAAAATGTTTCCTGACAGATTGTTTGCATGAGATTCAATTTTCACGAGGTCGTTGTAGTTGATCCCGTATGCTATGACCTTGCTCTTGCCATTCTTAGCTTCATAATCATGCCTTCTTACTGTTGGTTGCCTTTCCATGCCATGTATTGCTCTGTAGTGAGTGCATCAAGCTCACGAACATGCCTACTGTTAACTGTTTTTGCCATGCCCAGTTTTTCTCATTGTCTCAAATCTGTTATAAAACTTGCTATGTTTACATGGGTGCCATCATTTCTTAAGGTCCTTTTTGGCTTATGGTCAGTAAGGGACTATTGATATATGCTTTGAGTAGAATCATGTCATGCCTTGATTTGCTATTATAAGTTCCTGTAGCATGTTGTTTGCTTGCTCTAAACATGCCTTCCTGATGTTAATTCCTGGCATGTTAGTATTTTCACTAAGTCTGTGAACCTGATATTTTTAGCACTTTCACCATGCTTGTTTGATCATGTTATGATGTGATTTAGCCGTAGCTCAGTGTTCCTCTTTTGTTAAGCATCTCCTGTAGTTCGCTGCCATATGCTTTGTTTTTATGTTGGGGTGATGTAGCATAATTTCTTGTTGCGTGCTAAGTAGCATCGGTCTGTTAAACGCAGATTTGCGTCATTCTTGTTTTGCTTGTCATTTGCAAACCGTGCATCCGATTCCGGTGATCTTTATATCGATTTCACCCGAAATCATCCCATCTTTCCAGCGGCATACTTGGTTTGCCAAGTTGATGCCAGTTCATCATTTTCCTTCCGGAGCATACATATGCATTGCATATCACATCTCGCATAGCATGTCATGTTTTGCATCATATTGCTTGTGCATTGTTCCTTGTTTGATTGTGGTTCCGTTGCTTGTGTTCTTGCTTTGGGTAGAGCCGGGAGACGAGTACGTGAACGAGGAACCTGTTGAGAACGCCTACGAGGATCAAGCCTTCGTTAACTCTGAGAACCTTGCAGGCAAGATGATCATACCCTCGAAATCACTACTATCTTTGCTATGCTAGTTTGCTCGCTCTTTTGCTATGCCAATGCTATGATGCCTACCATTTGCTTGTCAGCCTCCCAAATTGCCATGTCAAACCTCTAACCTTTGACACCATTCCTAGCAAACCGTTGTTTGGCTATGTTACCGCTTGCTCAGCCCCTCTTATAGCGTTGTTAGTTGCAGGTGAAGATGAAGTTTGTTCCCTGTTGGAACATGGAGATGTTGTTCCTTGTTGGAACATGTTTACTTGTTGGGATATCACAATATCTCTTATTTTATTAATGCATCTATATATTTGGTAAAGGGTGGAAGGCTTGGCCTTATGCCTGGTGTTTTGTTCCACTCTTGCCGCCCTAGTTTCCGTCATACCGGTGTTATGTTCCCGGATTTTGCGTTCCTTACGTGGTCGGGTGATTTATGGGACCCCCCGACGGTTCGCTTTGAATAAAACTTGTCCAAAGAAGGCCCAACATTGCCTTTTACCATTTGCCTCACCTAGCCCTTTTTTCCCTTGGGTTTCCGGAGCCCGAGGGTCATCTTTATTTACCCCCGGCCGTTGCTCGTTAGAGTGTTGGTCCAAACCGTCACCACGGTGGCTACCGAGGGCAACTCGGGCTGGCCTACGGAAGTTTGGACAATCCGGTGTGCCCGAGAACGAGATATGTGCAGCTCCTATCAGGATTTGTCGGCACATTCGGGCAGCTTTGCTGGTCTTGTTTTACCATTGTCGAAATGTCTTGATGTACCGGGATACCGAGTCTGATCGGAGTGTCTCGGGTGAAGGTCTATTCCTTCGATGATCGCGAGAGCTTGTCATGAGCTAAGTTGGGACACCCCTGCAGGGTATAAACTTTCGAGAGCCGTGCCCGCGGTTATGTGGCAGATGGGAATTTGTTAATGTCCGGTTGTAGAAAACCTGAAGTTGACCTTAATTAAAATACATCAACCGTGTGTGTTACCGTGATGGTCTCTTTCCGTGAGTCCGGAAGTGAACACGATGTTGGAGTTATGCTTGACGAGGTTGCTATAGGATCACTTCTTGATCATACTTTTATCGACCGTGCTTTGCCTTCTCTTCTCGCTCTCATTTGCGTATGTTAGCCACCATATATGCTAGTCGCTTGCTGCAGCTCCACCTCATGCCTTTACCTTACCCATAAGCTTAATAGTCTTGATCTCGCGGGTGCGAGATTGCTGAGTCCCCGTGGCTCACCAGATTCTTCCAAAACCAGTTTGCAGGTGCCTATGTTACCGAGCAGGTGACGCAACCAAGCTCAAGGAGGAGCTCGATGAAGATCTTGTCCTTTATGTTGTTTCGTTCTAGTTGATCAGTAGTGGAGCCCAGTTGGGGTCGATCGGGGACCTTTGTCGCATTTGGGGTTCTTCTTTTATTTTGGTTCCGTAGTCGGGCCTTGTTTGTATCTGGATGATGTAATGCTTTATTCATGTATTTGTGTGAAGTGGCGATTGTAAGCCAACTATGTATCTTTTTCCCTTATGTATTACATGGGTTGTGTGAAGATTACCTCACTTGCGACATTGCTTTCAATGCGGTTATGCCTCTAAGTCGTGCTTCGACACGTGGGAGATATAGCCGCATCGAGGGCGTTACATGTGCCCTACTACACACTAGTTGTAGTGACGGTTCAATAACCATATCAAGTCTCCACCATCCTCCCACTCAACTTTTCGAGACAAACTTTTCTCGAGAAAGGACCCGATTCAAGAAACAATCCCTATTGCTTTCGGATCTGAATTAGGAGGTATACCCAACTGTTTTGGGTGTCCTATGAAGATGCATTTTATCCGCTTTGGGTTTGAGCTTATCAACCTGAAACTTTTTCACATAAGCGTCGCAGCCCCAAACTTTTTAAGAAACGACAACTTAGGTTTCTCCAAACCATAGTTCAAACGGTGTCGTCTCAACGGAATTACGTGGTGCCCTATTTTAAAGTGAATGTGGTTGTCTCTAATGCCTAACCCATAAACGATAGTGGTAATTCGATAAGAGACATCATGGTATGCACCATATCCAATAGGGTGCAGTTATGATGTTCGGACACATCATCACACTATGGTGTTCCAGGCGGTATTGGTTGTGAAACAATCTCCACAATGTCTTAATTATGTGCCGAACTCGTAACTCAGATACTCATCTCTATGATCATATCATAGACATTTTATCCTCTTGTCACAATGATCTTCAACTTCACTCTGAAATTACTTGAACCATTCAATAATTCAGACTTGTGTTTCATCAAGTAAATATACTCAACATCTACTCGAATCATCTGTGAAGTAAGAACATAACGATGTTCATTGATGCCTCAAAGACTCATTGGACTGCACACATCAAAATGTGTTACTTCCAACAAGTTGCTATCTTGTTCCATCTTACTGAAACCGAGGCTTTTCAGTCATCTTGCCCATGTGGTATGATTTGCATATCTCAAGTGATTCAAAATCAAGTGAGTCCAAACGATCCATCTTGAATGGAGTTTCTTCATGCGTATACACCAATAGACATGGTTCGCATATCTCAAACTTTTCAAAAACGAGTGAGTCCAAAGATCCATCAATATGGAGCTTCTTCATGCGTTTTATACCATTATGACTTACATGGCAGTGCCACAAGTAAGTGGTACTATCATTACTATCTTATATCTTTTGGCATGAAAATGTGCATCACTACGATCGAGATTCAATAAACCATTCCTTTAGGTGCAAGACCATTGAAGGTATTATTCAAATAAATAGAGTAACTATTATTCTTCTTAAATGAATAACCGCATTGCGATAGACATAATCCAATCATGTCTATGCTCAACGCAAACACCAAATAACTATTCAGGTTTAATACTAATCTTGATGGTAGAGGGAGCGTGCGATGTTTGATCACATCAACCTTGGAAACACTTCCAACACTTATCGTCAGCTCACCTTCAGCTAGTCTCCGTTTATTCCATAGCTTTTATTTCGAGTTACTAACACTTAGCAACCGAACCGTATCCAATACCACGGTGCTACTAGGAGTACTAGTAAAGTACACATTAACATAATGTATATCCAATATACTTCTATCGACCTTGCCACCTTCTCATCTACCAAGTATCTAGGGTAATCCTACTCCGATTGGTTGTTCCCCTTATTACGAAGCACTTAGTCTTGGGTTTGGGTTCAACCTTGGGTTTCTTCACTAGAGCAGCAGCTGATTTGCCGTTTCATGAAGTATCCCTTCTTGCCCTTGCCCTTCTTGAAACTAGTGGTTTCACCAACCATCAACAATTGATGCTCCTTCTTGATTTCTACTTTCGCGGTGTCAAACATCGCGAATACCTCAAGGATCATCATATCTATCCCTGATATGTTATAGTTCATCATGAAGCTCTAGCAGCTTGGTGGCAATGACTTTGGAGAAACATCACTATCTCATCTGGAAGATCAACTCCCACTCGATTCAAGTGATTGTTGCACTCAGACAATCTGAGCACAAGCTCAACGATAGAGCTTTTCTCCCTTAGTTTGCCGGCTAAGAAAATCATCGGAGGTCTTATACCTCTTGACGTGGGCACGAGCCTGAAATCCCAATTTCAGCCCTCGAAACATCTCATATGTTCCGCGATGTTTCGAAAACGTCTTTTGGTGCCTCAACTCTAAACCGTTTAACTGAACTATCACGTAGTTATCAAAACATGTATGTCCGGTGTTCGCAACATCCACAAACGACGTTTGGGGTTCAGCACACTAAGCGGTGCATTAAGGACACAAGCTTTCTTCTGTCCGCATAATCGCTACTTTCAACTTTCAACTATATTTTCTCTAGGAACATATCTAAACAGTGGAACTAAAGCGCGAGCTTACGACATAATTTGCAAAGATATTTTGACTATGTTCAAGATAATAAAGTTCATCCCATGAACTCCCACTCAGATAGACATCCCTCTATTCATCTAAGTGATTACATGATCCGAGTCAACTAGGCCGTGTCCGATCATCACGTGAGACGGACTAGTCATCATCGGTGAACATCTTCATGTTGATCGTATCTACTATACGACTCATGCTCGACCTTTCGGTCTCTTGTGTTCCGAGGCCATGTCTGTACATGCTAGGCTCGTCAAGTCAACCTAAGTGTTTCGCATGTGTAAATCTGGCTTACACCCGTTGTATGTGAACGTAAGAATCTATCACACCCGATCATCACGTGGTGCTTCGAAACGACGAACTTTCGCAACGGTGCACAGTTAGGGGGAACACTTTCTTGAAATTTTAATGAGGGATCATCTTATTTACTACCGTCGTTCTAAGCAAATAAGATGCATAAACATGATAAACATCACATGCAATCAAATAGTGACATGATATGGCCAATATCACATTGCTCCTTTTGATCTCCATCTTCGGGGCTCCATGATCATCATCATCACCGGCATGACACCATGATCTCCATCATCATGATCTCCATCATCGTGTCTTCATGAAGTTGTCTCGCCAACTTATTACTTCTACTACTATGGCTACCGGTTAGCAATAAAGTAAAGTAATTACATGGCGTTGTTCAATGACACGCAGGTCATACAATAAATAAAGACAACTCCTATGGCTTCTCGCCGTTGTCATACTCATCGACATGCAAGTCGTGATTCCTATTACAAGAACATGATCAATCTCATACATCACATATCATTCATCACATTCTTCTTGGCCATATCACATCACATATCATACCTGCAAAAACAAGTTAGACGTCCTCTAATTGTTGTTTGCATGTTTTACGTGGCTGCTATGGGTTTCTAGCAAGAACGTTTCTTACCACATAAAACCACAACGTGATATGTCAATTGCTATTTACCCTTCATAAGGACCCTTTTCATTGAATCCGTTCGACTAAAGTGGAGAGGCGGCACCGCTAGCCACCTTATGCACCAAGTGCATGTCATCGGTGGAACTGCCTCACGAAGAGTACGTGTAAGGTCGGTCCGGGCCGCTTCATCCCACAATACCGTCGAAACAAGATTGGACTAGTAACGGTAAGCATATTGAACAAAATCAACGCCCACAACTACTTTGTGTTCTACTCGTGCAAAGAATCTACGCAATAAACCTAGCTCATGATGCCACTGTTGGGGAACGTAGCAGAAATTAAAAATTTTCCTACGTGTCACCAAGATCTATCTATGGAGAAACCAGCAACGAGGGGAATGAGAGTGCATCTACATACCCTTGTAGATCGCTAAGCGGAAGCGTTCAAGAGAACGGGATTGAAGGAGTCGTACTCGTCGTGATCCAAATCACCGGAGATCCTAGTGCCGAACGGACGGCACCTCCGCGTTCAACACATGTACAGCCCGGTGACGTCTCCCACGCCTTGATCCAGCAAGGATAGAGGGAGAGGTTGAGGAAGACTCCATCCAGCAGCAGCACAACGGCGTGGTGGTGATGGAGGAGCGTGGCAATCCTGCAGGGCTTTGCCAAGCACCGCGAGAGAGGAGAAGGGAGAGGTAGGGCTGCGCCTTGAGGGAGAGGTTCTCATGTCTCTGGCAGCCCCAAAACCCCCACTATTTATAGGAGGAGGGGAGGGGGCTGCGCCCCCTCTAGGGTTCCTTCCCCAGGGGTGGCGGCAGCCCCCAGATCCCATTTGGGTGGCGGCCAGAAGGGGAGAGAGGGGAGGCGCACCTGGGGTGGGCCTTAGGGCCCATCTGCCCTAGGGTTTGCCCCCTTCCCACTCTTCCCTGCGCCTTGGGCCTTGTGGGGGGGCGGGGCGCACCAGCCCACCTGGGGCTGGTCCCCTCCCACACTTGACCCATGCAGCCCTCCGGGGATGGTGGCCCCACTTGGTGGACCCCCGGGACCCTCCCGGTGGTCCCAGACGTTATCGATAAAACCAAACTTTTCCGGTGACCAAAACAGGACTTCCCATATATAAATCTTTACCTCCGGACCATTCCGGAACTCCTCGTGACGTCCGGGATCTCATCCGGGACTCCGAATAACATTCAATAACCACATACAAACTTCCTTTATAACCCTAGCGTCATCGAACCTTAAGTGTGTAGACCCTACGGGTTCGAGAGACATGTAGACATGACCGAGACGTTCTCCGGTCAATAACCAACAGCGGGATCTGGATACCCATGTTGGCTCCTACATGTTCCACGATGATCTCATCGGATGAACCACGATGTCAAGGACTCAATCGATCCCGTATACAATTCCCTTTGTCTAACGGTATTGTACTTGCCCGAGATTCGATCGTCGGTATACCGATACCTTGTTCAATCTTGTTACCGGCAAGTCTCTTTACTCGTTCCATAACACATCATCCCGTGATCAACCCCTTGGTCACATTGTGCACATTATGATGATGTCCTACCGAGTGGGCCCAGAGATACCTCTCCGTTACACGGAGTGACAAATCCCAGTCTCGATTCGTGCCAACCCAACAGACACTTTCGAAGATACCAGTAGTGCACCTTTATAGCCACCCGATTCGTTGTGACGTTTGGTACACCCAAAACATTCCTACGGTATCCGGAGTTGCACAATCTCATGGTCTAAGGAAATGATACTTGACATTAGAAAAGCTTTAGCATACGAACTACGATCTTTGTGCTAGGCTTAGGATTGGGTCTTGTCCATCACATCATTCTTCTAATGATGTGATCCCGTTATCAACGACATCCAATGTCCATGGTCAGGAAACCGTAACCATCTATTGATCAACGAGCTAGTCAATTAGAGGCTTACCAGGGACATGGTATTGTCTATGTATCCACACATGTATCTGAGTTTCCTATCAATACAATTATAGCATGGATAATAAACAATTATCATGAACAAGGAAATATAGTAATAATAACTAAGTTATTATTGCCTCTAGGTTTCCAACACCTTCTTCAACCACTCCGTCATGGGCTTTGCAATCCTTGAAAAATTCTCAATGAATCTCCGGTAGTATCCCGCCAGTCCAAGAAAACTTCTGATCTCTCCAACTGTCGTTGGTGCTTCCCAATTAGTCACGGTGACAACTTGGTGGGGTCTACTGCTATACCCTCTCCGGATATAACATGTCCAAGGAACCCAACTTCCTTCAACCAAAACTCACATTTGCTAAACTTGGCATATAACTGGTGTTCTCTGAGCTTCTCCAATACCAAATGCTCCTTATGCTCCTCTTCGTTCTTCGAGTAGACCAAAATATCATCAATGAACACCATGACGAACTTATCCAGGAACTCCATAAATACTTTGTTCATCATGTTCATGAAATAGGCAGGTGCATTAGTCAGACCAAATGACATAACAGTATACTCGTACAGCCCATACCTAGTGGTAAAAGCCGTCTTGGGTATATCCTGCTCTCGAATCTTCAGCTGATGGTATCCTAATCGCAAATCGATCTTGGAAAATACCTTTGCTCCTTGCAGTTGGTCAAACAGATCATTGATCATCGGCAGTGGGTACTTGTTCTTGATGGTTACTGCATTCAATCCTCGATAATCAACAACCATCCTTAATGATCCGTCCTTCTTCTCCACTAGAAGTACTGGTGATCCCCAAGGTGAAGAACTTGGGAGAATGTAACCTTTATCCAGTAACTCCTTAATCTGACTTTTAATCTCCTCCAAATCTTTTGCTAGCATCCTGTATGGTCTCTTGGATATTGGCCCTGTGCCTGGCAAAAGCTCTATCAAAAACTCAATGTCTCTTTCTGGTGGCATGCCTGGCAACTCTTCTGGAAATACATCAGGAAAATCCTTTACCACTGGTACTTCCTCCTGCACAACTCCTGATAAGGAATTTACGTGCATCCCCTTCGGCTTATGCCTGGAAACATACTTGATCCTCTTCCCTTCTGGGGTTGTAAGTAAAATTGTCTTACTGTCACATTCAATGTTCCCACCATACTTTGATAACCAATCCATGCCTAATATCACATCCAATCCTTGTGATTCCAAAACTATTAGGCCTGAGGGGAACACGTAGTTACCAATCCTTAATGGTAACCGATCACACCATAGCCTGGCCATATACTCTGCTCCTGGCGAGGTTACTAACATGGGTGTCTTGAGGGCTTGGGTTGGCAATTTATATTTATCCACAAATCCCCTTGATATGTATGAATGCGATGCACCAGTATAAAAAAGAACGCGTGCAGTAAATGACTTAACCAAAAACTTACCTATTACTGCATCCTTCAACCTCCTCCACGCTAACGTGGTTCACCTGTCCTCTGTTGAAAGGGTTTGGCTTCTTCCCAGAGCTTCCATTACCACTTCCATTCTGGCCTTCAGGACATTCATTGGCATAATGTCCGGTCTTCTGGCACTTAAAACAAGTGACTTGACTCAGATCTCTCTTGGCTGGTGTTGAGGGGTTGGTACGGTTCTGGCTACTACTTGCTCCATTCCCGGTACCATTCTTGGGACCATTCTGATTGTGTGAACTACCTCCTCCATGGGTATCTGCCGAACTGTCCTCGACTTGGAGTAAAACGGGCTTCACGAGCTCCGAATTGTACTTCCCTTGTCCATACTTCCTCTTGCGGTTTTCAATCTGCTGCTGCTTCCCTTCAATCATGAGAGCACGGTCTACCAACTCCTGGTAGTTGTTGAAACTTGCTACCATCAACTGCATGCTCAGCTCATCATTCAGCCCTTCCAGAAACTTCTCTTGCTTAGCTGCATCTGTAGCAACGTCATCAGGGGCATAACGTGCTAGCTTACTGAAGTCATCCACATACTGGCCAACTGTTCTTCCTCCCTGGCGCAAGTTGCGAAACTCACGCTTTTTCATGGCCATAGCTCCTGCTGAAACATGGGTAGTATGAAAGGCCTGCTGAAACTGATCCCATGTGACAGTATCTACTGGATAAGTGGCTGTGAAATTGTCCCACCATGATGCCGCGGGTCCTTCGAGCTGATGTGCGGCAAATCGCACCTTCTCCGCATCTGTGCATCCTGCAGTGGTCAACTCCCTGGCTGTCTTGCGAAGCCAATCATCTGCAACAATCGGCTCGGTGCTACTGGAGAACACCGGCAGATTCAGCCTAAGAAAACGGGTTAAGTGATCAACAGGTGGTGGCGGTGGTCGATTGTTGTTGTTGTTGTTCCCCTGATTCTGATTCTGATTCTAGACTAGTATCTGCATCAATCCATTCTGCTGCTGGATCAACTGAGTGAGCTCCGGTGGGAAAGCAAATCCGTTATCACGCCTCAGAGGCATCTGGGGTTTAGAAAAGAAGAGAATATAGAATAGAATGAGGTCTAGAGGGAAAACACTACCCATATGCACATGAGACAAATAGAAATCAAAACACTTCATTCAAACAAGCAAGGGCATACAACGGTCTATCTATCGTTACAAAGTGCTCGGACTATAATAGATACATGGAGGGAAATTCTACTACTGTTATGGTGGTCTACTAGAAAAACTGCTCCGATGAAGACTCCATGATATCTGCTCTGGCTTCATCAACATAGTCATCATCACTATCATCTGGGTGTGAGTCGGTGTCGTCGATGATGATGTAGTTCTCGGGACAAGTGCAATCTTCGTCTTCTCCAGCTGCTGGAAATCCCATGAACACTCTTAGATTCTTCTTTAGATCATCATTCTTCTCGACTAGCGTTGATATTTCCTCCTCATATCCATCGCGTGTAGACTTGAGTTCTTCCTCCTGTTCCGTGATCTTGGTCATGGCCTTCTTCAGATCCATCATGCCTGCACACATCTAGTTCTCCTGGCGTCGAATGTGCTGGTTTAATTCCTGGATGAAAGCTACAATTGATCTGTCTTTCCTGGTGTTGACCATCTCCCATTGCTCATCTCGGCGCCCCCAAATCTGGTAGGTAGTATCCTTAAGCTCCTTGTGGTAAACTTCTCCAATACGTCCCATGGTAATGTGGGCTGCCATGCTCTTTCCTAAACTCCAGGTTGGTGCATCAAAAGAAAACTCTATGGGCTCAGTGACTGGCATGAACGTCCTTCCTGGAACTTGAACTTGAATCATCCAACGCTCTTCTTCAGGTAGAGTGGCGTTGTAGGTTCTGGTGAAGCTTGGTACTCCGATCTTCAGGTACTTGGTAACTTCCTTCAGATGTCGTCCAAAGGGTGTATCTTCGTCCGGTTGCATGAACTTGTTCCTTGCATCCGCCATCCTAGAAGAGTAGAAAAGATGAGGAGTTAGAAATGAGAAGAGAAATAGTAGTGATCTATGGATTTTGCTTAGTGGTCGTGTCCTAAAGTCAGCGTGTGCTCTGATACCATCTTGTAGCGACCAGACCTCAAACATTCTGATCCCTGTGCATCAGTGCCATCCCTGGATCAGTAATGCTGACACGCACAATACTTGAAGGATTTATAACAGAGTAGCAATCACACACTTATTACACCGGATGTCTCCAGAGAGAACTTATTACAATAAATATGGCTTAAGGCCATCTAATAACGATAACAGCGGAAGGCTTGGAAGATAAGTGAGTCCATCAACTCCAACGACATCACTGAGTATAGAACCACGATCCTAAAGCATCTTACTCGTCGTCTGAAAAGTCTGCAACATGAACGTTGCAGCCCGAAAGCAGGTCAGCACATGGAATATGCTGGCAAAGTAACACATAGAGAGTAATGAAAGAGTAAAGCTATACTACATGCATATATGGCTGGTGGAAAAGCTCTATGGTTACAGTTTTGCGTAAAGCAAATTTTTCCCTACTGCAAAGGAATAAATTTTATTTAACTATCATGGTGGTTGTTAAACATTGAGAATGGTTGACAGCATTCTCAATCCCAATTAAGTAACATCATCATTAAACCCAACAAAATTAATTAAAGTAACATGATGAGATTCACATGATAATCCAAGTACTAGATACTCAAAATGTCCATAAACGGGGACACGGCTAATCATGATTAGTTTATACACTCTGTAGAGGTTTGCACACTTTTCCCCACATGACTCGATCTCCTCCGTTGAGATTCTCGCACTACATGGTGTTTGAGAAACGGATGACCGAGACATAGTCTTTCAGAAGCGCTAGCACCTTACGATGGGTAGACCGTACCAACCTACATCCCCTACATCTGCTAGTCTACCACTATAAGAGTTCGCATGACTTAGTCAACTATGCTAGAGCCCATAATAGCATGTGGCTGCACACGGAAGTTTCTAGCATGAATAATCTTATGATCCCTTTGAGGCTGGGTGGCGGTCCAAAACAAACAGCAATCTCGAATACCAGTACCTCAATCCACCAGATGTGTATTAAAGTTGCCACCTTAAATAAACCATTAATTAACAATCTCACATCTGTCATGGAAATTCACTCACCCAATCCACGTCTACTAGCATAGCATGGCATAATAAGCAAACGTAGAAGTAACTCCCAAGGGTTTGATAATAAAACAGGTAATAGGCACTACCTCATCTACTTACCAAAACCCACAATTTAATTAGATCCTAATCATGCAATGTTTGAGGATTGATCTAATACATAAAAACTGGGTAGTAAAGAAGTATGATCAAAGTGTTACTTGCCTTGCTGATGATCCGCGGAACCTAGGGATTCGAAGTAGCAAGCGGCGCAATCCGGGTACTCTATCGCAAACAAACAAGCAAACAAGCATACAATAAGTACTCATCTAATGCACGGGTAAAACTCAAATAAGAGATCTAACCAGAAAGTTCAACTTAAGAACTCCGGTTTGCAAAAAGAATCAAATCGAACCAAGAAACAAAACTTAAACGGCGAAAGAAACTAGCTTCATGTACTAATCTGGACCTAAGTCAAATTTGATAGAAGCAAAAACAGGTTTGAGTAGATTATTCGGAAAGAGGGTTTCGAGATGAAACTCTAGGCGCTTGAATCGCCTGATTCCGATAAACGAGCGAAAAGATAAACTAAAACGAAAATCGGATCAGAAATCGCGATAAAAAAAATCGCGGAATAAATCCGAGAAAAAGAAAAACGACGAACAGATTAATGAACGAACGTTCGTTATCTGGATCTAAATGACGGATACGTCCGTTAAAACGAACGAACGAGCGAACGCTCATTAAGTAAATAAACCGATCTAAAAAAACGAATCTAGGGTTTTCTGAAAAAAAACCAAAGTGGTTTTCTTAAAAAAAAAAACGGTCCGGCGGCGGCGGCTCGGGCAGTACCTCGGCGAGGCACTTCGGCGGGGCGGTGTGGCTCCGACGGGGTGGTGAGGGGCGGCGGCGACTCGGCGGCGGGGCTCGGCGGCTCTGGGCGGTGGTGGCTGCGGCGGCGGGGTTCGGCGGCGGCTTGGGGCTCCAAGGGGGCGGTGGCTTGGGCGAGGGTGCCGGGAGGAGTCCGCTCGGACTCTCCTCGGCGTCTGTACAGACGCAATGTGCTTGTGAGGAGGCGGCGGCGCTTGGGTTTGGCTGGCTCACTGGGCTTTGGCCCGGTCGGGCAAGCGCTTTTTTTTAATAATTACTGACTGAAAAAAATCTAGAAAATAAATAAAAATCTAAAATGCCCAAAATAAATTTTCGTCGTCCAAATACAATATTTAGAATAAGATGAACATTTTTTTGGTCCTAAAATGCATTTTTTAAAATCATGCAATTTTTCCTAAATTTAGATAAAATAGCAAAAACATCAAAATAAATTGTATTTGTTTTTTTATTAAATCCTCATTATTTATTTATTTTGGGAAAGTCATTTTATTCCCTCTCTCATATTTTTTTAATTGAAATAATTGAAGATAAAATAAATAAAATCAAATGATCCTATTTTCAAGATTGAGAAAAACTCAAATATGAAAATAACGAAATCCCCAACTCTCTCCATGGGTCCTTGAGTTGCATATAATTTCTAGGATCAAGGCAAAATGCAAATAAGATATGATATGCAATGATGATCTATGTATAACATTCCAAATTGAAAATTTGGGATGTTACAACCACCACTTCCGCATTGCTAACTCCGGAACCACCAACGCATTCCGCTACCACCATTTGACATTTTCCTTGAGATTTTGAGTTCGCAGTTTTTTTACCATTTCCTAAGGTGTTTCGGCTACTTAGGGACGGGTCTACATCATCTTGGTATCTACATCAAGAACACCGCCACTCATCATCGCCACGAGGTCATCATCGACATCGACCACTTCACCATTTTGACAACCTAACCGTAAGCAAGTACGGTAACCTCCATATCACCTTGGTATCGTGGTATCCCTTCATTGTACATTCTTGCCATTACATTGTTAACCCTTCAGCCCATTTTGCGTCACTTGCCTATTGAGACTAGCCATTGAGTATTGCCGGCAACGTTACTTGTGCACATTAGTGATCCATACCTTCCATTGCATACATACCATGTCATATTGGTATGATCTTGGTATCATCATATCATCCCTTGTGTCACAAGATTGTTCCCGCATATACACAATTGCTATCTTGGCTTGTGCATTTTGCATAAGTGGCCATATCAAAAAAAAGAGAGAGAATAATCTTTTAAGCAAATGGAAAAGAGAGCAAAGAGCTTGTAAGCAATAGCCATAGCATCATACCGCATTCCACATAAGATTGTCATATCCGATCATCTTGGATCACCTTGAGAAGATCACCGGGAACATCATACACATAGCATACTTGGGATCGAAGGCTCATACATTTTTGCATGTTATAGGTTGTGCACAAGTGTCGTATCCGCCTATTGAGCAATCGTGCTAGCGTCTCTCTTGAGTTGTGCAACACAAGCGTTTTCCGTGGATTCCACATTTTGTGCTCATTCCTTGGTTACACGACCCCATTTATCTATCCGTGTGTGTGTTTCCGTGTGCCACATATTGCTATTGGTCTACTTGTTTCACTTGCGAATTTGTGAATCTTTTCCATTATTGACTCTTGCTAACATTTTGCATCAAATTTTTGTGCCACTATCCTCACCGAGCTCCACCATAATCTTTACTTGATAGGTGTGAGTGAACAAGTCCGGTACCAATTCCACTATTCTTTCATCTCACATTGAGTGAAATGGGATACATCCTCAACTTTGGGAAAAGGTAACTTGGTATTGTTTATCTCATTTCCTACTCACCTCTACTCGAGTCTTGTGATGGATAGGCAAGGCATTTCATCTCCGGTCTTCCATGACAATGACAACGTGAACAACTACATCACCAAAACGTCCATCTTCGGACTACAATGAGCAATGCAAGGCATTGAGCGAATCGCCATCGACATTCACCAAAACGAAGCAAGGATAAGAGACTACCTCGACACCAAGTTGGCCGAACAAAGGGATCAAGTCCGAGACATGGTGGCCAACTACAAGTCTTCTTCCCCTTCGTCATCTTCAAGGCGACGACGCTCAAGTGGCCAATCTTCGGAACGTCATCGAGCTCAAGCACTACAACGCCATCAAGATGAAGATGCTTGCGATGTGTACACCTACAAGTCCCAAAAAGCTCTACATCAAGCTATGGCCAGACATCATGAGCACAAGAGAAGACCGCAAGACAAGCACCACCAAGATGGAGCTATGACTACTACGACCACTTTGGCATCTTTGCCAAGTGTCATCAAGGCATCTTCGCCTTTGGATGTATGGCATCTTCGCCTACCTCCGACGAGTACGCCTACTTTGGCCTTCCTCCACGGCGACGGTGACGAGATGGTTGAGCATGAGATTTTCCTTTCGACCACAACGATGTATGATGACTTGAGTGACTTGTGCCACCATATGGAGAGTGATAGTGACTTCACCACTAGCCCCATATATGATGAGTTGCCACAATTCCCATGTGAGGAGAGCCACAACTCCCACCACTTGAGTGAGACAAGTGACTCCTTCATATGTGACATTGAGTGCACCTACCTTGAGGGAGTGAGTGAGCCACCACCACATAGAGAGAGTGAGGTCATTTCGATTTCTAACAACTTAACCTCTACCTCTATGGTGTGTTCTCATTTGGTGCTAGGTCCCATATATGATGATGCGCTGATCCGCGACGACTTTGTCCTTCCTATGGACAAGACGATGGCCATGGTGGACTATGATGCACCCCCCACATGGTTCCATCACGATGATGACGTTGACCACACTTTGGTGTTTCCCACCTCACCTACACCACTTGAGTGGAACGAGAAAGGTAACATAGGTGAAGGTGATGCTCTTGTCCCACTAGTGGACGTTCTTGACATTGATTGCTTGCATGATGTTGCTCCACCTATTACCATGCTTCATGCTAGTATGATTTCTCCATGCGATGATTTACCCATTTATGATGAGTTTGATGATTTCCATGAGGAGTCTATTAGTTGTGATGCCATGTTACATAGGATTTCTTGTGACAATTCTCTCGGTCACATCATGTTTGACAATCCGCTTGACTTGTCATATGCTATGCATGAGATCAACCATATGTCATATTTGCAATCTCTTCATAGTGACTATGCATATGCCATCAACATAAACCCAATTTGCACATATGGCATAGACGACAAGCCCTTGGTTATTGGCATTTGTTTTTCTTGTGATGATATTGATATGCTTCCTTTGCATCATTTATCTCATATGCCATCCATGACCACCTAGCTTCGGATATGCATTGTTTTGGATGTTATCCATTTTCTCCATATGATGTTTCCGCTATTGCTCATGAGGAGACCCCCATATTAGGAGATTTTGATCCATCCCATACTTTGCATGATCCCACTACTTGTGTGCACCATATGCTCCCCATGAATGAACATGCTAGTTATGTGCCATATACTTGCATTCTCAATTTGTGCCCCCATCGTGTCATACATAACAACTATTCTTTCATGATGGATGACATGTTCTTATACCATGCATCAAATTTCTTTGAGCGATGCTATTCTTGTTCTAACTCACACATGCACATACACATCATGATGGATGATGTGTTCATTTACCACGCACACACTTCTTTTGTTTGTGTCTCTTTTGTGTAGATATGCATTCTACCTCGTCAACCTCGCAATCCCATGAGTTGACGAAACGAGCTCCCGAGAGCAATGATGACTTGGGATCCCATGGATTGTCTTTCCCACCGCTCTCTTCGCGCAAAGACTTCGCACATTTCTTCTACATGGCTCTCATTTGGTTATGGGTTATTTACCACTTCTCACTTTATGCCCATATTATCATGTTCACTTTGCATGATATGCTCATTCCTATGCCTTTGCCATGCATTTGTGACCCCTGCTTTGCATTACACATGATGATTGATTCTACTACGTGCATGTGTATTTGCAAGTTTGGTGGAGATATTGCTTGTTATTTCCATGTTTGCTATGTGCTACATTCCTATGATGATATCTTGCTTTGCAATAGTACTTGTGATATGCCATCTGCATTGCCTATGCCTACTCTTTGCCCACATGACATGATTGCCATGATTTCCTCTAGTGTGTTCACTACAAAAAAAATACACTTCCGTGATGATACGTGTTTGTCACAGTAGGTCGCGTTTTTTGTCATGCATGTACATCCATGACAAATTTATGACAGAATCAAGATAGTCATACCAAGTCTTTGTCAGAGAAGTGTTCCATGACATTACCAAAATTATCATCACGGAAGTGTCCACTTCCATGATGTTAAATCGTAGCGTCCGTAAGTGCTTTCGTCAAGGGTGACCGACATGTGGCATCCACCGTAACGGAACGCCGTTAAGCTATCGGGTCGGGTTTTGGATCCGATAACCCGTTAACAGCCGCGACCAATGGGGATTTTCCACGTGTAAAACCATCATTGGCTGGAGGAAACACGTGTCGGCTCACCGTTGGGACAGATGTCATCCGCTCATTGGACCGAAGTCGCCTATGATATGGCGACATGTGGCACGGCCCAACAGAGGCCTATTCCTGTGAAAAGGGAGGCCCGTTTGACTTGGTCAAAAGGTGGCGGCCCGCCCACGAAAGCTCGTTAACGGCTGCTCGCATATAGCCCATTTCTGACCCGCAACCCGGGGCCCGTTATGCCCTATCTCGAATTAGGCCCGATGGCGTCATCCGGGCCGCCCAATATGATTCAGCCCGTTTTAACTTCGACCCATGTGTGGCCCATGACTTCTTTCGCCCATATGAGGACCTTTGTAACTCTTGGCCCATTAACGGCCCGTGGTGAAAGCGGCCTGTAATGAACAAAGGTATCACTTTATACCCATTAACGCCCGTTATTCCATTGGGCGTTTCCATTAAGTTATCTTTCGCCTTCTCGGGGCCTATTGATTCTTAGGCTCATTTGCAAGATTCGTTACATACGACCCGTTACTATCATCTTCTGCTTGTGGGCCAAATTCAGCCCGTCGTTACAGTCGGCCCGTTTGCGGACCGTTATTATGTTGGGCCGTTTTGATGTAAAAAATCCGTTGGGCTGTTTTCATAGAGTTATCAAATACGGCCTATTAACGGCCCGTTATGGTCCACGAATAGTATGACCCATGATTGGCGAAATGATGATACGCCCCGTAGAAGGCCCATGGAGCCTACGGCCCGTATGAGGCCCATGGATAGTACGGCCTGTAGAAGGCCCATGGATCGTACGATCCGTAGAAGGCCCATGGACCCTACGGCCCGTAGAAGGCCCATGGACGCTAAGGCCCGTATAGAAAGCCGATGGATCCTACGGCCCGTATAGAAGGCCAATGGATCCTACGGCCGGACGAATGCCCATGGATCATACGGCCTGCAGGAGGCCCATGGTTACAACAGTCCGTGTGTTGCCATGATTATTTTGGCCTAGTTACCAAAAATAGGCTATTGTGGCCACTAGAAAAACACAGAAAAAGAACTGCAGTGACTACAAGCAAACAACTAAACAAGACAATAAGGAAATAAATAAGCAAGCAATTAACGCTAGCCTATTACCGCTATTACACATATTACATCCACTGGGCATCAAAGTTCGCCACCAATGAAAATATAGGGAACAAAGCAGCATATTACATACACTGGCCGTCAAAATTGGCCACCAGTGCAAATAAACGCGGCAGCAAAACAAGAGCATAACTGAAACAACTTCATAAGAGCTCAAGAAACGTTATCCTGGGTATCCACCATGATGGCAATAAGCTTAGCAAGCTGATTAGCTTTGTCCTGTTTGGCGCTAAAATCCTCCAACGCTTGCTGTTGCACCAGAAAGTATGCATCTGAATGCTCCAGGGACTTCCGCAGTCCTTCCGCTTCTTGTCGCAGCACAGCTGATTGATGTCTTTCAGCTTGTAGTTGAGACTCAAGAAACCGAACTAAGTTAGACAGTGAGTTTGAATAGCTTGTGCAAGCGGTAGTGGCCAGTAACTCGAACACTAAACCAAGACAGGACTTTGGGGTTGTCTCGCTGTCTTCAAGATAGTCTTCCTTAGCTGTTTTATCAACTTTGTTGGAGACCAACAAGGATGTGTCACTATCCTGAACCTTATCTGCATTACTTCCTTTACCATTGCTTAATAAGGCACTCTTCCCCAATATTCTATCAGCATTCTAAAAGAAGAAACAAGAAGACACATAACAAGTTTAGCATGTACTAGTATATGAAACTCATTTCGGTGAACTAGTTCATTAGTAAGGTGGATAGGATTAAACTACCAAGTCTTCTATTGCCAAGTACTAGTACATAATAAAAACATCAAACAAACATATATCTATGTCCTATGGTCACTGCATTGTCTTGCCAAATCAAAATAGAGACACGGTTCAAATCATATCAGTTCAAGACAAAGCAGCAGTGAAAGAATACAAAGCATGGGAAACTACACGGCACAACAAGATTTCAGATGGGTAACATGGGTCTACATGTACAACAACACTATTGGCTCTGTTGTGATGCTAGTAATGTGCATGATATGAAAGTCAACTGTATACACAATTGAAATTGACATCAACAGAGCTATTGATAAGAGCAAACCTTTTAAAGAAACATGTGTGAACATACATGCTGTGCCATTGGAGTTTCGATTGGATCCTTCAATTTAAAAATAAGTTTGTATGAGTAAATACAGTGATACAAGAGCAAAGCAATCATATTTAAAAAAGGCGCGCCTAAGTGAGCGCTTAAGCGCGCCTAGGCTCTAGGCGTTGGCAAAATGCATTGCGCATAACTACGCATAATCTGTGCATAACTGTGCATAAGCATGCGCTTTGGTCAGTAAAGCGGAAGGCAGTGGCAAAATGCACATTAACGCCTAGCGCTTTTTTGAACTATGATAGCAATGGAATCTTAAATTAGAACATTGTTCTTCAGGTTTAGGCACGTGTTCTACATGAACAGAGTACAGTAAGACGCAAGAATATAATACTTAAAAATAGAAAATGAGCTCATAGACCTTACCACATTCTTGGTTCGTGCAAGATGAACAAGGCATTCCGATCATCGTCCGATAAATGTGTCTCAGAGAAGCGTAAGGGAATTTGATGAGTTTCTTTGCGGTGAAATACGTTTTCTTGAGTAATTCGACATCGCCACCAAGCATTCTTGAAGATAGCAGAGGTATTAGCATAGGTTACCTCATCCCGAGTTTCCAAATCGGTCCTTGAGGGAGTCTGGACTAGGGGTGTCCGGACGGTAGGACTATCAATATCCGCCGGACTCCTGGACTACGAAGATAGAAGATTGAAGACTCGGCTCGTGTCCGGAAGGTACTTTCCTTGGCGTGGAAGGCAAGCTTGGCAATACAGATATGTAGATCTCCTACCATTGTAACCGACTCAGTGTAACCCTAGCCTCTCCGGTGTCTATATAAACTGGAGGGCCTTAGTCCGTGAGGATGTAACATTACATCTCAACAATCATACCATAGGCTAGCTTCTAGGGTTTAGCCTCCTTGATCTCGTGGTAGATCTACTCTTGTACTACCATATCATCAATATTAATCAAGCAGGCGTAGGGTTTTACCTCCATCGAGAGGGCCGAACACAGGTAAAAACATTGTGTCCCTCGTCTCTTGTTACCATCCGCCTAGACGCACAGTTCGGGACCCCCTACCCGAGATCCGTCGGTTTTGACACCGACAGTCCTTCTCTATAGAGAAAAATGGGAAAATTTGTTGTATTATAACCATCATGAAAGTAGGATGTATGGGACAAAGCAAAGTAATTGCCATGAATAACATTACTTACACATAACTCTGGACAAACACTGAATCGGCATTTTCCTTCATCTTGAGATAATATTTCCAAGATGGGAAGATACGCTTTTATACGATTTAACAACATCAAATGCGATAGATGCTAAACTACGACTAGCTGGTTGTGCTTCCTCCACAGGAATAGGCGAGTAACCGTGGAGTTGGGGTTTGCCATGATAGTATCTTGGCCCTTTGGGCCTTTGGAGCTGCCTTACTAATCGCTCTTGTTTGGGAGCTCTGTGGTGGAGATGGTCTTTGTGTCAACATGAACTCAGGTTACTATCGGCTGGGGTTGGGGTTAGATTGGGTGAAGCTGGTTCTCTGTCCATCGCAGTAGGGGTACAATCTGTGAGAGTTTGGGTTATGTGTGGTAGGCCTGGTTCTTGTGTATGTACAACCGGGGTGCTATCTCCACCAGAGGTAACACTATTTTATTTGAAGACCGTGTTTTTATTTCTCTAGATACTGGCATCACCCGCTCCAATTCAAATGGCTGATAAACAGGAAACATAGTTGAATGTACAGACATTGTATGAGAGACAGATGCAATAGATAGTGTGGAAAAAGAGGGCATGAAATAATTGACATGTATATTGTTTAACTAAAACGGACAACATGACATAATTTCACATATATGATGTCTATCTAAACTGGATATCATAGCATAACATAATTCAAAGATATGATGAATAACTAAACAAGATCGCATGACATAATTCACCTACATGTTATCCAAGTAATCAGGATCGCATCATTTAATTCACATATGTGATTTATATGCTAAACAGAGGGCATTCGATATGATGTTTGAACTAAGAACATGGTGTTGAATATTGTGTATATGATGTCTAAACTATGCAATGCAAGACACCGTATGCATGATATGAGCAGTATAACCGTGCCAAGTTAGAGCATACACATCAGTGGGGAATAGGACTGGTCATCTCTCTCGAATCCATCTCGAGGAGCTATAGGGACCCAACAAGAGATCTGCTTCGATAGGTAGCATGCGCTCTCAAGGCCTTGTTTTCCTCTGCATTTTTCCATCTCCCACCCAAATGGCTGATTCATAGGAAGAATAGTTTAATGTACAAACATTGTCGACAAATGGAAATGTAACGAAGAAAAGGATGGGCAAGATATCATTCAAATATATGATGCCTGGTTAAACAGGATGGCATTGCACATTTCACATATATTATGGCTGGCTAAAAGACACGAGACTGCATAATTCCCATATATGATATAGAAACTAAACAGGTGGCATTACAAAACATGTCTAAACTAAGCAAATGACATATATGATGTCAAAAGTAGGCACTGCAAGGCAACATATGCATTATATGACTAGCATCATCATGCCAAGGTAGAGCAAACACCTTGGGGGGTAAATAGGAGTGGTCAGCGGCATCTGAGTCTGCCTCAGAACAGATATCTTCCTCTGGATTACAATCTAGAGAGGGGTGGGGATTGTTTACCATTGAACCCACCATGAAGCAATGTCTGCATGACATTGTATTGCCGCGCAAAACTAATCTCTTTTTCTCTACATCTTCAGCATGACTGTGTACAATATCTGACATGCATACGAAAAAAATATGGTGAGATTATGTAAGGAGAGCATGCAGAAATTTAGAGTGATGGTAACAACTAGTGGATCGACGTTTTTCCGTTGAACCAAAATAGCCCTAATGGATCGACATGAATGTATAGTAATAAGTGATGCAACAAGTGTACAACCTCTTTGCCATAGCCTCGCCGACCTCAAAGATCATTGGGTTGGTCATTTGAAGCATTTGAGGCAGAGGTGGCTGTCGGAGGTGTGGAGGAAGATCTCGAGGAATCAGAGCGACGCCCGAGGCCTTTGCTCTATTGTGATGGATTGTTCTATCGTTGGAGCAGCTCCAATGAGCCGTAAGACGTCAAGGCTGAAGCAGCATAAGACATACATCGTCAATCTCAAGTGGGATTCTAATAGCATCTCCAATAGATGATGTAAAATGGATGTAAAATTAACATCACCAAAAACCACTTGACTACAACAGGTGAGGTAAAAACTGTTGACTCTGAACTTAACTATCGAAACTGAAATTTACTGTGGAATCTGAATGCTACTGTCGAGACTGAACGCAATGGTAGCAGAGAGGCACTTGACATGTAGTTTAGGGAGGGCCTGCAGTTCATCTTCAACCTGCACCCCCCTGAGCCGCCAGCCACCACCGTTCGAACTGCCGGCCCCAGCGCTGCCTCGCCGCCCCGAAACAACTCGCCACCGCCGCCCCGGCTAACCCTCTAGGCCCCCCGCCCCCACCCTGAACCCTAAGATAGATAGTGGGGTACCTCTCCGGCGAGCCCCCGTCCTCGCTGCGGGTGGTTCTTCCTTAACTCCGGCGAGCCCCCTCCAACCCCTGAAAATCAACTGACCCAAAAGTCGATTCGGTCGAGTGAACTGTGGCTTAATCGGAGCAGAGCAGCAGCACAAGCGAGGGGGAGAGCAGCAGCAGTAGCTGGGCGAGCGAGCGATCGAGCGAGAGCTGGAGCAGCAGCAGCAGCACGAGCGAGCGAGCGAGAACCAGAGCAGCAGCAGATCCGACGGGTATGGACGCCGCCGCTGAAGGGACCTCACACTGGGGGAGAGCCGCCGTGGAGATGTCGCTCGCGGCGCCGGCTTCAAGGTAGCCGCTCCATGGGGGTGCGGGATGGAGCACCGTCGGCGCCAGGAGGTCGAGTTAAGGAGAAGGTGCGATGCGATGAGTGTAAAATGATACGTCCATTTTGCATCATGCTTTTATATCAATATTTATTGCGTTATGGGCTGTTATTACACAATATATCTCAATACTTATGGCTATTCTCTCTTATTTTACAAGGTTTACCATGAAGAGGGGGAATGTCGGCAGCTGGAATTCTGGCTGGAAAAGGAGCAAATGTTGGAAACCTATTATGCACAACTCCAAAAGTCCTGAAACTCCACAAAACATCGTTTTGGAATTTATAAGAATTATTGAGCAAAAGAAATACACCAGGGGGCTCACACCCTGTCCAGGAGACAGGAGGGCGCCCCCCTATAGGGCGCACCCCTATCTCTTGGGCCCCCTGGTGGGCCTCTGGTGTCCATGTTCTGCTATATGAGAGCTTTTACCCTGGAAAAAATCGTGGGCAAGCTTACGGGACGAAACTCCGCCGCCACAAGGCGGAACCTTGGCGGAATCAATCTAGGGCTCTGCCAGTGCTGTTCTGCCGGGGACACTTCCCTCTGGGAGGGGGGAATCATCACCAATGTCATCACCAACGATCCTCTCATCGAGAGAGGGTCAATCTCCATCAACATCTTCACCAGCACCATCTCCTCTCAAAACCCTAGTTCATCTCTTGTATCCAATCTTGTATCAAAACCACAAATTGGTACCTGTGGGTTGCTAGTAGTGTTGATTAATCCTTGTAGTTGATGCAAATTGGTTTACTTGGTGGAAGATCATATGTTCAGATCCTTTATGCATATTATTACCCCTCTAATTATGAACATGAATATGCTTTGTGAGTGGTTACGTTTGTTCCTCAGGACATGGGTGAAGTCTTGCTATTAGTAGTCATGTGAATTTGGTATTCGTTCGATATTTTGATGAGATGTATGTTGTCTTTTCCTCTAGTGGTATTATGTGAACGTCGACTACATGACACTTCACCATTATTTGGGCCTAGAGGAAGGCATGGGGAAGTAATAAGTAGATGATGGGTTGCTAGAGTGACAGAAGCTTAAACCCTAGTTTATGCGTTGCTTCGTTAGGGGCTGATATGGATCCATATGTTTAATGTTGTGGTTAGGTTTACCTTAATACTTCTTTTGTAGTTGCGGACGCTTGCAATAGGGGTTAATCATAAGTGGGATGCTTGTCCAAGTTAGGGCAGTACCCAAGTACCGGTCCACCCACATATCAAATTATCAAAGTACCGAACGCGAATCATATGAACGTGATGAAAACTAGCTTGACGATAATTCCCATGTGTCCTCGGGAGCTCCTTTCTCATTATTAGAAATTGTCCAGGCTTATCCTTTGCTACAAAAAGGATTGGGCCACCTTGCTGCACTTTATTTACTTGTTACTCGTTACTATTTATCTTATCACAAAACAATCTAACACCTACAATTTCAGTGCTTGTAGAGAAAACTTTACCGAAAACCGCTTATCATTTCCTTCTGCTCCTCGTTGGGTTCGACACTCTTACTTATCGAAAGGACTACGATTGATCCCCTACACTTGTGGGTCATCAAGACTCTTTTCTGGCGCCATTACCGGGGAGTGTAGCGCTTTTGGTGAGTGGAACTTGGTAAGGAAACATTTATATAGTGTGCTGAAATTTTCTGTTACTTGTCACTATGGAAACTAATCCTTTGAGGGGCTTGTTTGGGGTATATTCACCCCAACCAGAAGAGCAAAGAGTTTCTCCTCAACCTACTGAACTTTATGAAAATATTTACTTTGAGATTCCTTCGGGTATGATAGAGAAACTGCTAGCTAATCCATTTGTAGGAGATGGAATATTGCATCCCGATTTACACCTTATCTTTGTGGATGAAGTTTGTGGATTATTTAAGATTGCAGGTATTCCCGATGATGTTGTCAAAAGGAAGGTCTTCCCTTTATCTTTTAAGGGAGATGCATTGACATGGTATAGGCTATGCGATGATACAAGATCTTGGAATTATAAGCGATTGAAGTTGGAATTTCACCAGAAGTTCTATCCTATGCATCTTGTTCATCGTGATCGTAATTACATATATAATTTCTGGCCTCGCGAAGGAGAAAGCATTGCTCAATCTTGGGGGAGGCTTAAGTCAATGTTATATTCATGCCCCAATCATGAGCTCTCTTGGGAAATGATTATTCAAAACTTTTATGCTCGGCTTTCTCTTGATAATCGCAACCTGCTCGATACTTCCTGTGCTGGTTCTTATATGCTGAAGAATATTGATATCAAATGGGACTTATTGGAAAGAATTAAACGCAACTCTGAAGATTGGGGTTCCGACGATGGTAAGGAGTCAGGTATGACACCTAAGTTCGATTGTGTTAAATCTTTTATGGATACCGATGCTTTTCGTGGATTTAGCGCTAAGTATGGACTTGACTCTGAAATAGTAGCTTCTTTCTGTGAATCTTTTGCTACTCACGTTGATCTCCCTAAAGAGAAGTGGTTTAAATATAATCCTCCTGTTGAAGTGAAAGTAGTTGCACCTATTACATTCGAAGAAAAGACTATTACCTATAGTGATCCTATTGTTCCTACTACTTATGTTGAAAAACCTCCTTTTCCTGTTAGGATAAAAGATCAAGCTAAAGCCTCGACTGTTGTTCATAAGAGTAATACTAGGACTTATACACCTCCTGAGCAAATTAATGTTGAACCTAGTATTGCTATGGTTAAAGATCTCTTGGATGATGATTTAGATGGGCATGTTATTTATTTCTGTGGTGAGACTGCTAATATTGCTAGGCCAGACACTAAGACACATAGACCTGTCGTAGGCATGCCAGTTATTTCTGTTAAAATAGGAGATCATTGTTATCACGGCTTATGTGTTATGGGTGCTAGTGCTAGTGCAATACCTTATACTTTATATCAAGAAATTATGCATGACATTGCACCCATTGAATTAGAAGACATTGATGTTACTATTAAGCTTGCTAATAGGGATACCATTAAACCCTTCGGGATTTTTAGAGATGTTGAAGTTTTGTGTGGGAAGGTTAAATACCCTGCTGATTTTCTTGTTCTTGGTTCCCCACAATATGATTTTTGTCCCATTATTTTTGGTAGACCCTTCTTGAATACGACTAGTGCTAAGATTAATTGCGAAAAGAATATTGTCACTGTTGGCATTGATGGTATGTCTCATGAGTTTAATTTCGCTAAGTTTAGTAGACAACCTCGTGATAGGGAACCACCTAGTAAGGATGAGATTATTGGTCTTGCTTCCATTTATATTCCTCCAACTGATCCGTTAGAACAATATTTGCTAGACCATGAAAACGATATGTTTATGAAGGAAAGGGAAGAAATAGATGAAGTGTTCCTTAAACAGGAACCTATGCTGAAACATAACCTTCCTGTTGAAATTCTTGGGGATCGCCCTCCACCCAAGGGTGATCCCGTGTTTGAACTCAAACCATTACCTGATAATCTTAAGTATGCTTATCTTGATGAAAAGGAAATATATCCTGTTATTATTAGTTCTAACCTTTCAGAGAAAGAAGAAGAAAGACTATTGAAAACTCTAAAGAAGCACCAAGCTGCTATTGGATATACTCTGGATGATCTTAAGGGCATTAGTCCCACGTTATGTCAACACAAAATTACATTGGAGGACGATGCCAAAGCAGTTAGAGATCCTCAAAGACGATTAAATCCCAAGATGAAGGAAGTGGTAAGAAAGGAGATACTAAATCTCCTTGAGGCAGGTATTATTTATCCCGTTGCTGATAGTGAATGGGTAAGCCCTATTCATTGTGTTCCTAAAAAGGGAGGTATTACCGTTGTTCCTAATGATAAAGATGAATTAATCCCACAAAGAATTATTACAGGTTATATGATGGTAATTGATTTTCGTAAGTTAAATAAAGCTACTAAGAAAGATCATTACCCTTTACCTTTTATTGATCAAATGCTAGAAAGACTATCCAAACACACACATTTCTGCTTTCTAGATGGTTATTCTGGCTTCTCCCAAATACCTGTGTCAGCGAAGGATCAATGTAAAACTACTTTTACTTGCCCTTTTGGTACTTTTGCTTATAGACGTATGCCTTTTGGTTTATGTAATGCACCTGCTACCTTTCAAAGATGCATGATGGCTATATTCTTTGATTTTTGTGAAAAGATTTGTGAGGTATTCATGGATGATTTCTCCGTTTACGGATCCTCCTTTGATGATTGTTTGAGCAACCTTGATCAAGTTTTGCAGAGATGCGAAGACACTAGTCTCGTCCTGAATTGGGAAAAGTGTCACTTTATGGTTAATGAAGGCATTGTCTTGGGGCATAAGATTTCCGAGAGAGGTATTGAAGTTGACAAAGCCAAAGTTGATGCTATTGAAAAGATGCCATGTCCCAAGGACATAAAAGGTATAAGAACTTTCCTAGGTCACGCCGGCTTTTATAGGAGGTTCATTAAGGACTTTTCTAAAATCTCTAGGCCTCTGATTAATTTATTGCAAAAAGATATTCCTTTTGTCTTTGATGATGATTGTGTAGAAGCATTTGAAATACTTAAAAAAGCTTTGATCACCGCACCTATTGTTCAGCCACCTGATTGGAATTTACCTTTTGAAATTATGTGCGATGCTAGTGATTATGCTGTAGGTGCTGTTCTAGGGCAAAGAGTCGATAAGAAATTGAATGTTATCCAGTATGCTAGTAAGACTCTTGATACTGCCCAGAGAAATTATGCTACTACTGAAAAAGAGTTCTTAGCAGTTGTGTTTGCATGTGATAAGTTTAGACCTTATATTGTTGATTCTAAAGTTACTATTCACACCGATCATACTGCTATTAAATATCTTATGGAAAAGAAAGATGCTAAGCCTAGGCTCATTAGATGGGTTCTCTTGCTCCAAGAATTTGACTTGCATATTATTGATAGAAAGGGAGCTGAGAACCCCGTTGCAGACAACTTGTCTAGGTTAGAGAATGTTCTTGATGACCCACTGCCTATTGATGATAGCTTTCCTGATGAACAATTAGCGGTCGTTAACGCTTCTCGTACTGCTCCTTGGTATGCTGATTATGCTAATTACATTGTTGCCAAATTTATACCTCCTAGTTTCACATACCAGCAAAAGAAAAAGTTCTTTTATGATTTAAGATATTACTTCTGGGATGATCCACACCTTTATAAAGAAGGAGTAGATGGTGTTATTAGACGTTGTGTGCCTGAGCATGAACAAGAACAGATCCTACGCAAGTGTCACTCTGAATCCTATGGAGGACACCACTCTGGAGATAGAACTACACACAAGGTACTACAATCTGGTTTTTATTGGCCTACTCTCTTCAAAGATGCTCGTAAATTTGTCTTATCTCGTGATGAATGTCAAAGAATAGCTAACATTAGTAGACGTCAAGAAATGCCTATGAATTATTCTCTTGTTATTGAACCGTTTGATGTTTGGGGCTTTGATTATATGGGACCTTTTCCTGCCTCTAATGGTTATACACATATTTTAGTTGCTGTTGATTACATTACTAAGTGGGTAGAAGCTATTCCAACTAGTAGTGCTGATCATAACACCTCTATTAAAATGCTTAAAGAAGTTATTTTTCCAAGGTTTGGAGTCCCTAGATATCTTATGACTGATGGTGGTTCACATTTTATTCATGGTGCTTTCCTTAAGATGCTTTCTAAGTATGATGTCAATCATAGAATTGCATCTCCTTATCATCTGCAGTCTAGTGGGCAAGTAGAGTTGAGCAATAGAGAGCTCAAATTAATTTTGTAAAAGACAGTGAATAGATGTAGAAAGAATTGGTCCAAAAAACTTGATGATGGATTATGGGCCTATAGAATTGCATACAAAAATCCTATGGGTATGTCTCCATATAAGATGGTTTATGGAAAAGCGTGTCATTTACCTCTTGAACTTGAACATAAGGCATATTGGGCTATCAAAGAGCTCAACTATGACTTAAAACTTGCCGGTGAGAAGAGGTTGTTTGATATTGGCTCACTTGATGAATGGAGAACCCAAGCATAAGAGAATGCCAAGCTATTCAAAGAAAAAGTTAAACGCTGGCATGATAAGAGGATACAAAAGCGCGAGTTTAATGTAGGAGACTATGTATTATTGTTCAACTCTCGTTTAAGATTTTTTGCAGGAAAACTTCTCTCAAAATGGGAAGGTCCCTACGTTGTCGAGGAGGTATATCGTTCTGGTGCTATAAAAATCAACAACTTTGAAGGCACACGTCCAAGGGTGGTAAACGGTCGAAGAATTAAACATTATATTTCAGGTAGTCCTATTAATGTTGAAACTAATGTTATTGAAACCGTAACCCCTGAGGAGTACATAAGGGACACTTTCCAGAACGTTCCAGACTCTGAAAAGGTATATGTATGTGGTACGGTAAGTAAACCGACTCCAAAACAACTCCAATGGCAATTTTTATCAGTTTTGGAATATTTAAGAATTTTAGGAAGAAAGAAGTAGTCCGAAAGGGACACGAGGCCCCCACGAGAGTGGAGGGCGCCCCCCTACTGGGCGCGCCCCCTGTCTCGTGGGCACCTCGTGTGCCTCCCGGACTCCGTTTTCTTGCATATTACGTATTTTGGTCGGTAAAAATTCATTATATATACTCCCGAAGTTTTTGACCACCGTACCTCGACAAAACCCTCTGTTTTTCTTTTGAGTTGTTTTTGTAGCAGATTTGGAGCAAGATGTCGTCCCAAGATTCGGAGGGACAGAGCTACATGGATGATTATATCGCAAACCCAAAAGCATATGGGGATGTGGAACATTATGGCTGGACCACGGAGGAAGAAGAAGACTATGATCCAAAGGGGAAGGAGGAGACAAGCCCCAATGAAGAGGACGATCCACTACCTCAACCTGGCGATATGCATGTGGAGTTCAAGAAGTTAAGCCTCCCTAAAGTCCAATATATCCCACCACGTTTTTTGGAGGACAGCAAGGCAGCATTATGCAAAAAGATAATGAAACTTTATCTCAAGAATGAGGATCTGAGGGAGGAAAATTTTAGCCTCAGACGCAAGCTAGAGAAGAAAAATGCAATGACTCCACCATCACCACCTCCGAGGACATAATCACATGGGTATGGGCACTCCCCTTGGCAACCGCCAAGCTTGGGGGAGGTGCCCCGGTATCGTATCACCATCACACTCCCATCTTTACTGCTTTATTTAGTTCGATCCTTTTAGTAGTATCTTGATCTAGTAGATTAAAGTTTGAGATAAAGTAGTTTTGAGTTTTGCTTTGTGATCTCTTTTTGTAATCGAGTCCATGAGCTATCTATAATAAAGATTAGTGTTGAGTCAAGGGCTTTGCTTTGTTGCTTTGGTCTTGAGAAAGTAGAAAAAATAAAAGAGTTCATATTGATCTTATGGATAGTGATAACTTCACATATAGAAATTATGAGGCATAAAAATTGTTGAGAGTTGATGAACATAGTTTTGGTCATCGTTGCAATTAATAGGAAGTGATAAGGAAAGAGGGGTTCACATATAAATGTATTATCTTGGACACCTTTTATAGTTGGGAGCACTCATTAAGTATGATATGCTAAAAGATTTGACGTTGGACAAGGAAGACAACGTAATGGTTTATGTTTTCCGACATCTCAGTTAAAGTATATTGTCATTGACCTTCCAAACATGTTGAGCTTGCCTTTCCCCCTCATGCTAGCCAAATTCCTTGCACAAAGTAGAGATACTACTTGTGCTTCCAAATACCCTTAAACCCAGTTTTGCCATGAGAGTCCACCATACCTACCTATGGATTGAGTAAGATCCTTCAAGTAAGTTGTCATGTTGCAAGCAATATAAATTGCTATCTAAATATGTATGACTTATTAGTGCAGAGAAAAATAAGCTTTGTACGATCTTGTTGTGGAAGTAATAAAAGCGACGGACTGCATAATAAAGGTCCACATACAAGGGGCAATATAAAGTGACGTTCTTTTGCATTAAGATTTTGTGCATCAACCCTAAACGCACATGACAACCTCTGCTTCCCTCTGCGAAGGGCCTATTTTTTACTTTATGCTTGAGTCAAGGTGATCCTCACCTTTCCCTTTTTCATTTTATCCTTTGGCAAGCTCCTCGTGTTTGAAAGCTCCTCTCAAAAACCTAGTTCATCTCTTGTATCCAATCTTGTATCAAAACCACAAATTGGTACCTGTGGGTTGCTAGTAGTGTTGATTACTCCTTGTAGTTGATGCTAATTGGTTTACTTGGTGGAAGATCACATGTTCAGATCCTTTATGCATATTATTACCCCTCTTATTATGAACATGAATATGCTTTGTGAGTAGTTACGTTTGTTCCTGAGGACATGGGTGAAGTCTTGCTATTAGTAGTCATGTGAATTTGGTATTTGTTCGATATTTTGATGAGATGTATGTTGTCTTTTCCTCTAGTGGTGTTATGTGAACGTTGACTACATGACACTTCACCATTATTTGGGCCTAGAGGAAGGCATGGGGAAGTAATAAGTAGATGATGGGTTGCTAGAGTGACAGAAGCTTAAACCCTAGTTTATGCGTTGCTTCGTTAGGGGCTGATATGGATCCATATGTTCAATGTTGTGGTTAGGTTTACCTTAATACTTCTTTTGTAGTTGCAGATGCTTGCAATAGGGGTTAATCATAAGTGGGATGCTTGTCCAAGTTAGGGCAGTAGCCAAGTACCGATCCACCCACATATCAAATTATCAAAGTATCGAACGCGAATCATATGAACGTGATGAAAACTAGCTTGACGATAATTCCCATGTGTCCTCGGGAGCTCCTTTCTCATTATTAGAAATTGTCCAGGCTTATCCTTTGCTACATAAAGGATTGGGCCACCTTGATGCACTTTATTTACTTTATTTACTTGTTACTCGTTACTATTTATCTTATCACAAAACTATCTATCACCTACAATTTCAGTGCTTGCAGAGAAAACCTTACCGAAAACCGCTTATCATTTCCTTCTGCTCCTCGTGTGGTTCGACACTCTTACTTATCGAAAGGACTACGATTGATCCCCTACACTTGTGGGTCATCATACAACCTCTTTGGTGGCGCCGAGTAGGCCTCTGCTTCGTCTGAGGAGTCGGTGAGGATGCTGCGGTTTTGGTGGAGCAGGTTAAGGCGGCACTATGGGGATGGAGCAACCGTGATAGACGAGGTGATCGTCGGAGCATCTCCTTGGAGGTGGAGGACGGGGCGGCTGAACCGGCGGAACAGCGAGATGGATGACGGATCCTCATCTGGGAAGGTGGACGAGGGACGTTGAGCTGTTGCGGTGGACAACATCATCGGGGAAGAGGCTCCGGCTGGGCAGCGGTGATGTGGCGGACGGAGGAGGGTGGGGTTTCGCGGCTGGAGCAGAGAGGTTATGGTGTCCTGGGATTTTGAATGGCAAAAAGGGGGCGATGGGAGGGGGTGAAGCATGACTTAGGGAAGCGCTTGTCCAAAATGTAGGGTGTGTTACAAAAGTACCCCCCACAGATTTGAAATAGCGGCCCTTTCGGCTCAGGGTTAGAAGGGGGATTTCGCGTGTCGGGATTTGGTAGCTGGAGGGAGTTTTCGCGCGCGTTGTAATTTCGGGATAGCAAGGCACGGGTTGTGAAGGCGCCAGTTTTGGGAGCACGATATCTAAATTTTTGGGATATAACAAGACGCGGGTTGAATTTTAGGGACAAGCCTAACGTGTAGTAATATTGTACTTGTACGTACCAAACCAATTCGCACTTCCCTCAACCAAGAAGAAAATGAAAAAAAATAAAACTATTCACACCACACAAAGAGAGAGTCTTGCCCCATTTTACTATACAAATGCTATTCAAAGCTACTCCCTCCTTCCATCTATATAGGGCCTAATGCGTTTTCGATGCTAACTTTGACCAAATATTAAAGCAATGATATATGACATGCAACTTACACAAAGCACACCATTAAATTCGTCTGTGAAAGGTTCTTTCAATGATATAATTTTCACATTGTGCATGTCATGTACTATTAATCTTGTCAATAGTCAAAGGTGGTCTTAAAAATCTCATTACACCCTATATAGATGGAAGGAGGGAGTATGAATCCATGTTATGTCCGATTAAATTTTTTTGCTTGCTGTATAATGCATGTAACCTACTCATACCAACATTTTAGTGCATTCCAAATGTCTATACTACCACTGCAATTTGAACTAAATTTGAATTCGTTTCTCTATTTCAATAAGAATCTACAATCATGATTGTTGCCAACTTCAACCATCATAGTTTGCTTGCTATCCGCCAGATATAAATCGGACGGCCTATAATGCAGGATGGCAGACACACCATCATCAACTCCATTTTTTATAATAGTAGAGATAAAATATATTAAATGTAGTATAACATGCTCATAAACACACCATGTGTATCACCGTTATATATATTCACATGCGTCGGTTTAAAACACTATGATAAATTCTTCAAATATCCAAATTCGCTTTTTATAATGAAGTATATATGATTATTCGTCTTTTACACCCACACGACCCTCTTATCTTTGTAGCTAGCGCTAACTTTCTCTTGTGCATGCACACGCCTACATCCCTCTCACCCTCCCTCAGTAGTCTCTAGCTCCATCGCGCAAATTCGTCTGTTCACTTTAGGTGATTCACCCACGGTGTGTGTAGGCCCCCCAGCTCCTTCTTTACGGCACACATCGGTCGATATGCCTCTCTAGCCAGGTGTGCCTAGCACAAACCCAAGATTCCCCTCTTCTCTTGTCACCGTCCATGCCTCACTCCCACCACTCTTTTCATCGTTCTCGTACTTGCACACTCCTCCCCCCTCGATATAGTATGCCTCTCGTACCACCTCCTACATGCATCCCTCTCTCTCTATCCTTCTCCTCGTGCCTCATTTGCTTCTAACACACACATGCATGTATACCGATTGATCTCCCAACATATACCTAGATCGACTTTAACTACCCCCCATCGATCGACGTACCTCACAAGTTATGTCTCTCCTTTCTCTAAGAAAGGGCGATTGATCTTCCTATGTAGTTACGCGCTTACCACAGCCACATCGTCCCCCTCATCATTCGTGCATGCCTCTGACCCGTCTCTCACATGCACGTGCATGCACAACAAGCAGCCATCTCCTCTCTTATTGATATTGCGGGCGTGCCCTCCGTTTGTCTAGCAAGCCTATCCCACCATTTGTTAGAAGCAACTCCACTACCACCCCCTCCAACACTCTAGCTCTGTCTCTCTCCCAACCTTATTCCTCTCCTGCACATATGCATGGATACCGATCGATCTCCCTTAATACATGAGGCATATCGATCTCCTTAATACATGAGGTAGGCCTCTCTCCTCCTCCACACATATACCAGTCATTGTACCTCTATAGTTAATTGGGCCTCCCTCTTCCCCCACCACACACCGATAGTCGAGCGCTGCAGGTAGGTATCCATGCCACAAAGATAAACTGCACATGTCCCCTCTCATGTTCCAGTAGGCCAGCAACTCTATATCTTTGACATGGGCACACACAAATTCGACGACACTCTTTATCGACCGCGCGCGCGCACACACACTCACACACACACATCATCCCTCTCTTCGATTCTATGGACACCTCAAGCAGATGATACCTCCACTCTCTTCTCTTGGATCGCCCCCTCTATATATATATATGTTATATCTAGGACTCTATTTCACACACATTGCATATGCTACATTTTTTGATTGACCCCCCCCCCAAAAAAAAACTCTCAAGAACCCACACACTATATCTCTCTAGGTTTGTATCTCTCTCACACAACCCCACATAGGTGGTGTACGTATACAAGAAGAGAATAGGTGCACCGTGCACGTACTCACACTTCATGCCCAGCCACACCCGCGCGGGTACACGGTGGAGCTCATTTCTTTACGAAATGCCAGACCACGTGCTAATTTGAATGCCTGTAGCGGTTGTTTACCTAGGGAGGTCGTGTACCATGCGTGCATGAAACAAAGTTCGACTTGACGCGTTGCCGCGTTATTTTTAAATAAAGTTATAGCACTCAATGGCCCGTACACAGAATATAAAACGATTTTTATGGAGAAAAAGGTAGTCCGCTCACTATATACAATGGAGCCTTGCGTGCCTGGTTTGTCGCTCTTTAGAGTATCTCACACAAGGCTGCGGTGGCCTCTCTCTCTCTCTCACCGTTGGTCACTGATCCGGCCGCATCCCGTCCACCGGGGGAAAGGGAGTGCGGTGGCCTCTCTCTCTCTCTCACCGTTGGTCATTGATCCGGCCGCATCCCATCCGCCGGGGGAAAGGGAGGAAGTGCATCGTTTCTCCGTTCGACGGCGCCGAGGCAGCATGTCCCGATCTGCGGTACACGCCGTTCTCTCTGACCAAGCTCCGGCGCGGCAGGGCCTACGCCACCTGCTCGTAGATTTCGCCCGCTGCCGCTCACCTAGTTACATCCCGACGACCTCCAGGTATCCCCTCTGGCCTTGCTCCACTGCCCGTCTTCCCACGTCACTGCATGTGGATCTTCCATAGTTCTTTGCCCAAATCGTAGCTCGTCCGGCGTACTTTCCATATTGCATTCTCGTTCTCACACCGTTTTAGACAAACACAACCGTGTTGTTATCTTCTCTTAGGGAAAGGAATATGCTTCTTTTTTGTCATCGCATGTGTCATCAACTGTTATTGGCCAGTACTTGTTTCCTTTCTACCTCTTTTTTGCAAACAGGCCTATCCATTTCACCTCGTTGTTATTGCGACCTTTTGGTGAACTGCACAAATCACTTTTTTCTTAAGAGTGTTTTGTGCAGTTGTACTAAAATGTCACACGTGCAACGTCTCTACATTTCAGTGCGACTGCACAAAGGGAGATTGGTTTTGCTCTATCCTCCTCATCCAACTCCGAGCCTAATCTTCTCCAACTAGTTAGTCTTAAGAGAGACTGCAAAGGTGACCGGCTTCTATTTGTGTGTTTATTGTTTCATCAGCAGTCCTCTATTATCCTAATCACACTTAATATCTTTGGAACAGGGACACTCAGCTCTATTTTAGTGGAACTGCACAAAATGATCGGAATGTTACATGCTCCAAACAGCTACTTTTTTTCCCAACATGCCTTGTTGATTTAGACAGAGTTGGGGGGACGTTGTTGCCAATGAAATCATGGATCAATTTTAATTTAACACCTTCTCACAACTCTGTCTTCAGTTGTGATGTAATTATTAGCTCTGATCTGCTAATAATTGACATGCATTAGCAAGGAAGTTAGTTTTTTATTGTTTCCGAAAGAGCATCAATGGCAAGACACGCGAAACAAAAGCTGAAAGCTCACACCATTGTACAATTTCATGTCGCTGGAAAATTATTTGTATAGTACGTCAATTATGTAAAGAAATGATGGAAGCTTGATATCATTGCCAGAAGCCTCTTCATCATCCGGGTCCATGTGCCATGCACAAAATTATACTCCTTCGTTCCTAAATATTTGTCTTTTTACAAATTTGAAACGGGCATATTTTAGAGTGTAGATTCACTCATTTTGCTTCGTATGTGTACTCCCTCCGTTCCTAAATATTCTATTCGTCTTTCTAGAGATTTCAACAAGTGACTACATATCGAACAAAATGAGTGAATCTACACTCTATAAAATATGTACATATACATCCGTATGTGCCAGTCTATTTGAAATCTCTAAAAAGACAAATATTTGAGTAGTCACTCGTTGAAATCTCTAGAAAGATAAATACTCCGGAGTATATTTAAGAACCGAGGGGCTAGTGCACAACTGCATGGAAGACTCAGCCCGGTCGTTGCGCCGCATTAATAGTGAGTAATGAGCAGTCAAATCATAAGCCCCACCTTTCCCACTGTAAGTTGCTCTGAAGAAGCAACCATCAATACGCTCTTCTTTGAATCCGCTCGTACTACTCCATCCATCACTGTTTATACAGCGCGCTTCAGAAAAAAGAAAAAAAATCTGTGGGACTAAGGCGACTAGCGATCGGCCTTAAAAATAGCATTGGTAGTTATAGCACGGCGTCTATTACTAGAGGGAATAATGCGTACACACATGCATGCAGTGCTTCCACCCCGGGTACACAGATGCATGCACTTACTCCACTCTGTAGTACTCATTATTCCCTCTAGTAGTACAGAGTACATGGAGAGAAAATTGTGGACTTGATTGCGGTTACCACGCCCTAATTAATTGAGCATTAAACCAAACGCGTCTAAAGTCTCCCTGGTGGTGGAAATGCATTGAGAGAAATGCATCATAATGAAGCGCGCCCTGTAAACTGTGACGGAGGGAGGAGTAGTATGAAGGTGCAAAACCAAGTACGCGTATTGCCAATCAGTCAACACACCTCCTCTTGGCATATCACTGACATGTGGGACAGGAGTGTGAGCAAACCGGTCTCAATTGACGGCAAAGAGCCAACCCGCCGTTCTTTGAGAGAGACGAGGAGCGAGAACACACAGACGGGCTCGCACGGAGGCCAAGATATATTCGAGCATGGTTGGTTGATCGATATCATTCATTACATGTTGGGCTGCCGTTTTTCGCCCTTCTCCAGAATAAACGTGTACTTTATCAGAGATAAAAAAACAAGAGTACAGACGCTCCACCATGCAGTTCTAGTAGTAGTACTACTCGTACTACTGCGCTTGGCTCTTCGCCTCTTCGTGAAGTCGAACAATGATTGTACTCCGCATGTTGGGTACTATAGTGTATGCCTCTGACAATCTGACACCGAATGGACTGATGCATGTCCACCGAGGGTAGGTTGCATTAGTCAAAAGGCGTAAGCGAGCTTCACCTTGTCCTACAAGCTTTTCCTCATTCTGCGAGTTGACAGGACACACCAAAAAGTAGTGCTAGTCCATACTCACACCTTTCCGGTTAATATGGCTTAATCTTTTTTGTGGGTAAATGAGAGAGCTTTATTCATATATAAACATTCTTAGGACGATCAGCCAAGACACTGGTCACTAGGAAGCGAGGTACCCCGCAAAAAAGAAGAAGTAGGAAGCGAGGTGTTTCATCAAGCCAGCTCTCAGCCACATCCAAAGTGCAGCAAGCACGGTTCGCACGAAGATGCGCCGCAAGGTTTGCTGACCTGTTTACATGCTGAATAACAAAAAAAGAGGAAATATTACCGAGCGCTACTATTTGTAACAGGATATGAGCCAGAATTAAGCGAGAATTGTGGCGAGTGTTCCATGCAATCAACTTCCATTATCACATGCGAGAACCCTTGAAGAGAACCAAATGTGTTGAAGATTGCTTTATCACATTTTAAAATTATAATAAGAGTGCAGACGCTCCTCCATCCGGTTCCTAGTAGTCCCTCCGTTTTTATTTAGTTCACATATTAGCTTTGGTCAAAGTCAAGCTTTACAAACTTTGACCAAGTTTATAAGCAAAAATATTAAGATATACAATAAAAAAATCAACAATATTAGATCTATTGTTGAATGCACTTTCACATCGTATAGATTTATTATGATAAATGTCTATATTGTTTTCTACAAATTTGGTCAAACTTTACGAAGTTTGACTTCAGTCAACTCTAATATGCAGAGTAAATAAAAACGGAGGTAGTACTAGTATAGTACGTACCTGTATAGACTATAGTAGTAGTAGTAGTAGTACTAGTAAACTTTGCGCTTGGCTGTTCTCCTATTCGGGAAGTCGAACAATAATAGCACTAGTAGTATAGTGTATGCTTACGCAATCGACACGAATTAAGCTGTTTGACGCCCACCTTTGAGCGAGGGAGAGCTTGCATTAGTCAAAAGTTTCTCCTTGTCCTGCGAGCCACCGCGCGCAAGCTTCTCCCGTCCTGCAACCTTCTCCTTGTTCGGCAAGTTGACGGGACACAGCAAAGTAATGCTAGTCCATACTGCCTCCTCTCTAGTTAATATGGCTTAATTTCAAATGAGATAAATACACTGTCTGTCACTGTATATTTGTAAAAGTATGGTCAGTGGACTTCATAATACGCTCATTACGCTCAATATATATATTTTCCGGTGTTTATGCCGTCACTAGCTCACCCTGACTGAGTATGTGTGTGCATGCACGTGTAGGTTGAGCACTTAGCGTGACCGTGTGTGTTCCGTCGTGTGCTCGGACATGCATGCATTAGGGCGTCGCGTGCGTTTTTGCATCCATGTGTACATGTCACTGTTGCATACACGTAGGGGGAGTACATGTAGGGCCACTAAGGAGCAGTCAAATCACACAGTAAGTTAGTCGGAGGAAGCAACCATCATTTCACTCTTGAATGACACGTACGCAATATAAAATGGTTGATATGGAGAGAAAAAGAAAACCACTATATATACACTAGCAGGAGCCTAAGCTACAAGCCTGCTTGCTAAGGTTGCTCTCTTCACAAGCACAGAACGACGGGAGTGATTCCGCAGCTGGGGGAAGGGAACAATGTTCTGCGTAGACGCGGTCGACATCGGCGAGGGAGAAAACCCACAGTCGGTGCGTCCCAATCGTGGGTCACCGCGGTATGGGCCGATGCCGTGTCCCAACCGCCCTTCTAGCTACAACCCGACGTCCCAGGTAGTCCATCTTCCTTTTGGAGCCGGCTTGCTCCACTACCGTAGCTCCATCTCCATGTCGATCTTTCTCTATTTCTACCGGCTTCTACTTGTGATGAGTTTATGTCTCATGAATTAGTGCCAGTACTATTATTCTAATCACACTTCTTCAATATCTTTTCCATCAGGGATGTGCAGGTTGATTTTAGTGGAACTGCACAAAAGCATCGTATGATCCGAGGGTGCCAGCCGTCTTTCCTTCGACAGGTTCTACCTGGCCAGGGAATTAAATCATGTTTAGGGTTTAGGGTTTAAGTCGTAGGGACCCCATTAGTAGTTTTTCTTTCGTACACGCTCTCACAACTTTTTTCTTTAGTTATGAAGTAAATATTGGCTATGATCTGTGAATCATTGAGATGCATCAACATGCGTGTTAGTTTTCCTTTGTATTTGATGGAATGTTGTAACGGGGCAACCTTGGAATAGGAATGAAAATGGAGTGGAAAGTTTCCGTTTTTCCGAAGAAAAAATGGAAATGGAGAGAAACCAACGTTTCGTTTCGTTGGATCACGCCATTGAGCAAAACCAACGTTTAAATCGCGTCTGTCGTGTTCGTGTCTCACCCTCCTCCACGGCTCGACCCCACACGGTCGCTCGGCATGCCACTCACCGCAAACCGAGTATACGATAACTTTCCCGCCTGCTTGTTGATTGATCGCGCCATGGAGTACCAGCACTACCGAAAGAGATTGACGAGTTGGGGGAGGACAGCCAGCTGTAGCACGGACTCCCAAGAACTTTTTACATGCATGTTGTAGCCGGCTATTGCGACCTTTGAATGCGGAGCAGCCGCGTGCACCCGGAAGCGGCGCGGGCAATGCTCTCTCTGCCGGCGCACCGCTTCAATGCCGGCGCCAGTGAGAGGTCGCGTCCGCTTTGGCCGGGCATGAATGCGGCACTGACCGTTTCAGGCGGGAAGCACGCGCGGGTGATGAAGAGGGTTCAGCTTTGTCAGGACCGGCCGTGGCAGCGGTCCGGACGTGCGCAAACAAGAGATGATGTACGTTAATATTGTTGCGTATATAATCAACAACGTAAATAATGTGCCAGTTGGACAAATATGATTGGAGATGGAGATGGAAATGGAATTTTACGTAAACACAGATATGCATGTCTATGTCTATGTGTGTGTGCACGACGACTCTCGCGACCTGGAAGCAGGGGCATGTTTTTGATCGAATTTTCTTTCTTGGTACGTTAGTAAATCAGTTTGTCTAATTCACATCTAGATGTTATTTAAGGATATCACATCTAAGCTCCCACAAGTATATAATGTAGCAACAAGAAACGAAAAAACTAGGACAAAAAATAGACCACAAACAGAGTGGACATCAACTTAGATGTGACATAACTATGTCACATCTAGATGTGTCCTAGACAGACCCTTAAAAAATTGTCCGCCAGTTTTCGTTTCTTTTTTCCGGGAACGCGTGTATGCTATTTAAAAGAACTGCTATGGACAGATTTTTTACTCCATTATAGCCTCTTGTTTGATAGAGTTTCTCGCGTCTCGCTCTCTCACCCTCTCCATATCAAAACAAGATGACAGTGTCCACTCTATCTCTCTCCTCACCGGTGGTCACAGATCCGGCTGAATCCCGTCCGCTGCGGGAGGTGAGGAGGTGCAGTGTTGACGATGTCGCCGTCAGCGACGAAGGAAGCCGATGCGCACCGTCCTCTCAGAGCCGGCGCTGGCGCGGACGAAGATCCTCCGTGCCCTTGTTCGCTGCCGTCGTGTGCGAAGATCCCACCCACCCGCCTAAATGACATCTCGCCCACGTGAGGTATAACTTCTTGTACTGGTCCAGCTCCCCAGGTCGCTGCGTGCGGGTTTTCTTCTATGCGACTACTCCCCAGCTCCCCATGCATAGTAGCTAGGGTTCGTCGGCTGGTCCAACATCACCTACTAGTACTATTATAGAGGAAATGCCACTCGGAAAGTTGTCCTGATTTATGCCTTGGTGGAGGTATACATGTTGTTTCGACAAAAAGTACATGGTGGTTGTGTGGTCATTGTCCATATGGTGGTAGTACTATCACTGGTTAAATGAAGAAATGCTTTTTTTCTCGGGTATCCTGGTTTAGTTCCCATCAAGATATAATTATGATGCTTCTGTTTGTTGGTGTACTTTTCATTAATTCTTATTAACAATTGAGATGTCGTTGCTAACCCTTTTTTATACTTTTGGAAACAGCGATGCGTGTCTCCATCCCCGGGCATGTCTTCCTCAATTTTAGTGGAACTGCACAAAATTGGATGGCCATTGTTGTTCCGCCCATCGTCCTCCTCGCCACGTGGTTCTTCCTTCCTCGAGCTTGATTACTGAGAAGAAACAGACCATAGTGAGGATTTGTCGAACTTCATAGGTGGCTCACCCAAACTTGATGCCAAATGGATGATGCATCACCATGATGACCTATCGATGCTCATGGTTGCGCCTCATGGTTGCGTTGACTGGTGAAGATGATCGATTTTCAATGAAAAACAAGATGTCTTCCATTAGTGCTCTTTGCTTATTACGCACAAAGATGATATCCTTCGTCAGTTCACCTTGGTTGCGTTGGAGACGCAGTTGTCTTTCACGTTGGTGCAATTTTATCACACAATTGGCTATGAACCAAATGTTTCCTCGAAGAAGGATCGATGTTGGTACTAAGAGCATAAGTTTTGTATTGATTTCTAAGCCTTCTCACAACTTTGTCTCCAGCTCCCCTGTAATTTTATTTGTCCAGCTATTAACTTTGATTTAAAAAATGGTGTGGACTAAAAACCCGGATGGACGTAGTAGCCCTCCATTTTTATTTACTCCGCATATTAGATTTGACTCAAGTCAAACTTTGTAATACTCTCAAACCTTTCCAATAATTGAAATTAAAATTCTTTATTTGTACACACTCTCACACGTTTCCGATAATTTCGCGCATGTGTGGTTGTTCACTTAAGGGAGGGTAGTGTACCACACGTGAAGGACATGAAGTGCGACCAAGACACGTGGGCGTGGATCGTTAGTTCATCAGAAGTAGTACTAGTTTTCTTCACTGTACATTAAATAAAGAGTTTGGTTTCGTACTTACACAATTTAAAACGATTGTTATGGAGAGAATAAGAAAACCACTCCACTATATATTAGTCGTATACACGACAATACTATATGGACGCAGCTTCATTGACTTAGTGCACCTGCCTTTGGGTTTATGACAGGTGGGCCCAAAATGTGGCTGGCTCACCTATCATACAGCCAAAAGCAGATGTAGTGAAGGCACCGGAGCTCAGTCCATACTACATTAGTATATATATAAGCGGGAGCCTCAATGCTTGTTCGCTAGGGTTTGCACTCTCCACACGCTCGCTGCACTACATATATGTTACATGCTAGAGGCTCAGCATTCATTTTCTAGGGTTTGCTATATTCACAGTCTCTCACCCTCTCTTCACCAGATCTAAACAAGACTGCATTGGCCTCTTGTCTCTCTCTCCCCCCCCACAGCTGGTGAAGGAGGCGTCCGTATCCCGTCGCATCAGGAAGGTGAGGAGGTGCAGCGTTCACTCTATCACCTTCGGCGAGGCAGGCAATCCACTGCCGGCTGCGCTGTTCTCTTTCACCTAGCGCCTGTGTGGGAGGGCCACCGACCCCTTCTTCCTCGCTGCCGTACGTAGTGTGGGCAGATCCGGCTTCCCGCTGCACGCCTTGCCACATCCCGACGACCGTAAGGTATAAGTTTCTTTGAAACCGCCGTTGCTCTAGCTGCATGTGGATCTTTTTCGATCTGTAGTCGAATCTAGGTCTTGGTTCAAAGAGGAAAGAAGGGTGTGGTGGGGTGGAGCATGAATCTAGTACGTGGTTCAATGAGGAAAGGAGGGAGGAAAAGTAGTATAGACTGGCTATCCAGCCGCTTTGTTGGTCGAAAAGGGAAAAAAGGGGTAACCCAGTATACACATCTGTAAGGAACCGATCTCTTTGTTGAAAAGGGAAAGAAACTGGGGGGGGGGGTCGGGTAGTTTGTGCAGGACTAGATTTGCTGCCCTCACATGGGAAAAAAGGTCAAAGAGAACAAATATGGGACCAACACATATATGTTGCTTGGCTACATACTCTGCATCACCCTACGTGTGGACGCACATGGTGCTAGCATGTCCCATACAGCTATTTTGTTGTTGTTAATCTAAGGATGCCGCTGGAAAATTGAAGTAATGCCACTATTAAAAGTAAATTACATTTTTTAACGAATGTTGTTTCAAGAGAATGTCTCTGTTAATATGAATAAATGCAACCGTTTTAGAAATGCTACTATCCTACTTTATTTTCCATCCAAGATAAGTTAGATGCTTATTTCTGTCACCGTTTGTTTCATCCTCCTTTATCGGCAAGTAATTGTTTCCTTTTTTGCCTTTGTTAAAGCAGGGGTATCGATTCAACTTGTTGCTATTGCAACATTTTGCTTCGCTACTCGAAACACTTATGTTTTAAGAGTGTTTTGTGCAGTTCAACTTGAATGTCACACCGGTGACTTTGCTTAATTTTGGTGGAACTGCACAAAAGGAGATCGAGATTTGTTTCCAGTCTTTGTGGCGAGTTGTTTCAAATCTTGGTCTCAACCACATGATGTGCAGTGTGCTTTGAGATGTTCTGCTACTTGTTTTGGTACTGTTTTAAATAAATGTTGAATTGAAGCTATTGTATTGCTGTCTTTTCCCATTAAGTAGTGAACAAAAATGGGACCAACCCAGACATGATGCTTGTTTCTTTGTTACAACAAATTCAGCATCACCCCCTTTATAAGCCAGTAATTGATGCCACTCTCAGAATTAACTACTGAATCTTATTTCAAAACTGCAACACTTGTTAGGGATTGGCGGGATTACCATTTTTGTGGCCGCATGTTTCATCCTCCTTTATTAGCCAGTAATTGATTCCTTTTTTGCCTCTGTTTAAACAGGGATATCTATTCAACTTGTTGCTATTGCGACATTTTGCTTCGCTACGCGAAACACTTTGCTTGATTTCAGTGCAACTGCACAAAACGAGATTGGATTTCCTATTCGTGTTGGCAGATTCGTATTTTATCCTGGTGTTCTCATGAAAGGTCAGTACAGGCCTTCATCCACATGATTGTGCAGTGTGCTTTGAGATGTTGTGCTACTTGTATTTGTACTGTTTTAAATAAATGTTGATTTGAAGCTATTGTATTGCCGTCTTTTCCCATTAAGTAGTGAACAAAAATGGGACTAACCCAGACATGATGCTTGTTGCTTTGTTACAACAAACTCTGCATCACCCCCTTTATAAGTAGATGGAAGCACATATTGTTGCTGCGCCCACTCTCCCCTGGAACTGTTTATGCTTTTCGTTAATCTAATGTCGCTGGTAAAATTAAGCAATGCCACTCTCAGAATTAATTAACTACTGAATCTTAGTTCAAAACTGCAACACTTGTTAGGAATGGTACTATCCTGCTTTGTAGTTCTTTCTACATGTTTAACCAAGGTATTGTTAAGATAATGTCTCTATTAAAATGAATCAGTTGCGTTGTTTTAGGAATGGTACGTTTCTGCTTTGTTGTTCTTTATACATGTTGAAACAAGGCATTGTTAAGATAAAGTCTCAATCAATATGAATGAATCACACTGATGGAGAATTGCTACTCGTGCTTTGTTTCCCATTAAGACAAGTCATCAACCGTTATTTCTCAGTAATTGTTTCCCTTATACCTATTGTTGCTTACAGGGATATCAAAATTAAAGCTCGGTTTTATTCCGACTTCGATTTTAGTTGAACGGCACAAAAGGAGCCAATGTGTCCAAGGCAAACTGCTGCGTTACTGGGTCCAGTTGATCGTTCCACTTTGCAGAAAGAAGCAGTCACTGTTTGTGCTACATTACAGAAGGAATGATCGAGAAGCTTTATAGAGTATTATTAGACACCGGTGACATGACTAGTCTGCAGAGACCATTGGCAATTTAACAACACGTGGAGTGCCCTGGGCAAAAAGTGCCCAAACAAGTACAAGAAGCTACGACAGGACTCCACGATCATAGGCATTACATATTTTGAATGGGAAAAGCTTGTCAAAGTTTAATCATTGATGTTAGCAAGAAGACGTTAGTTTAATATATTGGAATTGGAAAACCTTGTCAAAATTTGCTCATTGATGTTAGCCAGAAGACATGCATTTGATATTTTTGAGTGGGGACGCCCTTCTTTGTGAGCAGCATCGAGTGTTTTTTCCTATTCCTGTGTTCAGTTTAGAAGTAAATAGTTACTCTGCTGAGATATTCCTGTGTTAAGAGTTTGTTCTGAATATTGTCTATGTAATGCCAGGCCTTGTGTTTGATTGCAAAGTTGTGCTTGGAATGTTGTGGCATGCGGCATCACGAGCTGTTCACCGTGCCTCCTGAGAATAATGCTTGTTTTGCATGTCGATCTAATGCCGGTGGTTTGTTTGTTAAGAAGATCATCCTCTTCTGTTGTTTCCGTGCGTAAGAAGTTCATCGTCTGATGTTTCATTCATAGCCTATACGACATGTCGGGTAGGTTAGACGTGAAACCATATGATCTTCCCGACCAACTCATGATATTAGGCCATGATTGGATTGTCGTTTTCCAACCAAAACTGCTTGTAAAACTGACGCTTGTAAATTAAAGCAGATGGTCTCGGGCGAAGGCGCTTGGTTGGTCGATTTCGACTAGTAAAATATCGGAAGTACTTCACACACGATAAAAACGCTGAATGACAATCGGACGATTGCTAATCCAGCCGTTAGCTGCTGTTTCAGCCTTGCCCATGGATGGCATGATACGCATGTCGTGCATGTATCGTCTGGTAATGTCGTCCATATAGCAGTGCTCGTAAAATATACACTGGTCTCTCAAATTACACGCGTAACCCGCCGGTTTTACTTATAGACCTCGGGCCTTCGGTTTCATTACGCGTGTATTTTACGCCTTGTTTCCGATGACGAGTAAATTACACTTGTATGTTAATATAGGTTTGAAATAAACCAGAGCTCCCAAGCGCGGCCTTACCGTTTCATGTCGTCTCAGTTTCTCGAAGGTGCTCATAGGTGTCCGATGATCCTGGCTTCCTGAATGAGCAGCGGGCGCTGTATCAGACCTCCATAGGGCCCGTGAGGCCCTCTCCATTGTCCTTCGAGTTGTTGCGCTCGCCGTGGCAACATCGTCAATGAACATGAGGATTCAGGAGATGACTTTATTTTGACTAGATGACACTAGGGACCCACTAGGGCCATAGCCGTACGTACGCAAGTGCCTCCTTATTATGTACAACTATAGTTTTTTTGATTTCTCCTGGTTTCCTGACATCACGATCCCACACCATTGTCAACCTATGTAGTCAATATAAATGAGAGAATTGCACAAGGTGCGGTCGACAGCTGGGACCAAGCAGCTCGAGTAGTATTTGTGTTTTTGAGGCGTGAGCACTGCAGAGTTTTTCTTGGTGATGATTTCGTTGTTGTTCGAGGAGGAGAGAGGTATTAATCTAGGCGGGCTGTGGCCCGTCTAGCCCAGGCCAGATATCCAGCCCAGATACTAATTTTTTCAAGATGAAAATGGCTAGCCCAGCTATACGTCTTTTTGAGGAATACCCAGGCAAGGTCAACTTGTTATTATCCGCCCCGCTGGGCTGCAAATCTTTCAGGAGGGATGCATTAGGCTTAACAGGAAAATGGGCTTTAAAAAATAATAAATGGGATGTAATTATAAAAACTGGGCAGTAACTACAAAAAAAATGCACCAAACATGAAATTGGTTTATAAAATATTATTTATGGATTTTGAAAATCTTAAATTTTCATGCGCGCGCAATGTTTCGTTGGATTTTTACGTAATACAAATTTGTATTTAATCTGACTAGAAATTTCGGGATAAAAATATTTTGGATCCCATCAAAATGTGGGAAATTTTATTGAATTCTGCCTTCAACGGTTCATTGAAATTATTAATCGTTGTCCTAGCTAGAAAATGGGCTATACTTTTAACAAACTGTAAATGGACTGTTGTACATTCCGTTAGAATTCAAAAATGGGCTATACATTCTTACAAAACGCAAATGGGCTATAAGTTCTGTGCCACACACTTGTGGGCCTACTAAGTGACGCGTCCCCTAAAAAAATAAGTAGACGCGTATGCAAGGCTTTGTCAACTTATTATAGTCAACACACGGTTCTAGCAGCAGTGGCTGTTGGATGTCTATCCAACGGATGTCGTGCTTCTTCTTCAATCTTGGATATTCTTAGCTTCGGCCGCCCAAAAAATGATTCCTCCCCCTGACATCTGGGGCGCACCGTTTCGGAGGCTGACCCGTGGGCCTACTAAGTTGGAGCGTACCAAGGGCTTTGTCAACTTAGTCAATATAAACGATTCTAGCTTCAGTGACCGTACGATGTCCATCCAACGACCGTAGTGCTTCTTCAACCTTTGGTCTTCTTGGTCCAGCCGCCCAAAGAAGTCGGTCGTGCCGCTTTGCTCCCGCCTCCGTGGCGGTTGGCCTTTGCCATGAGGCCTCACCGCCCCCATACTACTCCCACCGCTGGCCAGGCCATCCCTCCACTCACCCACACCCCCTGTTATTCTGCGGTGACGGTAGCCTCACACCGCAGCCGAACCAGTGAACCCTCGTACTCCTCTCCACGCGGGCTTCCACTGCTGCGTCTTCCCCGGCTCCGCATCGTCCCCTTCCTAGGCCTCGCCGTCATCCACCGCCCTGGTGCTCTCGGCCCGGCGTGGTCAACGTGGTCAACGACCGACTTCCATCAGAAGAGTACTGTATGTGGAGAGGCTGATAGCTGGGTCCACGGCGGCCGCAAGGAAGTGCCTCCTTATTACGTGCAAAATAATTATTCCTCCACCTGATAGCAGGGACCCATCGGACGGGCCACCTTATTTCACGAAAAAAAGTTTCCCCCCTGACTGCTGGGACCCACCGGACGGGCCACCGTATTTTGCAAAAAAAAAACGATCCCCCCACTGTCAGCTCAGACCCACCTGAAGTGCCTCTTTATTATGCACAAAAAAATGAATACTCCCCCTGCTAGCTGGGACCCACCTTGATGGGAGGCTGACTTGTGGGCCTACTAAGTTGACGGGGACGGAGGGCTTTGTCAACTTAGTCAATATGAACGATTCTAGCTCCAGTGACCGTACTATGTCCATCCAACGGCCGTAGTGCTTCTTCAACCTCTGGTCTTCTTGCTCTAGCCGCCCAAAGCAGCGCCGGTCGTGCCGCCTGCTCCTGCCTCCCGTGGCCGACTGTGCTGCCATGGAGGCCTCACCACCCCCTACTATTCCCACCACTGGCCAGGCCCTGCGGCGACGGCAGCCTCACACCGCAGCCGAAGGAGTGAACCCTCATACTCCTCTCCGCGTGGGCATCCATTGCCGCGTCTTTACCGGATCCGTGTCATCCCCTTCCTAGGCCTCGCCGTCGTCCACCGCCCTGGTGCTCTCGGCACGGCATGGTCAACATGGTCAAGGAACGACTTCCATCGGACGTGGACTGTACGTGGAGAGGCTGACAGCTGGGTCCACGGCCGCAGCAAGGAACTGCCTCATTATTACGTGGAAAATAATGATTCCTCCACCTGACAGCAGGGACCCACCGGACGGGCCACTGTATTTCGTGAAAAAAATGTTTCCCTCCTGACTACTGGGACCCACCAGCTACACCTTCGCACACAAGGAAGTGCGTCCGAGCAAAAAAACGATTCGCCCCCCTGACTGCTGGGACCCACCAGCTACATCTTCACACGCAAGGAAGTGCGTCCAGGCAAAAAAAACCCAAAACGATTCGCCCCCTGACTGCTGGGACCCACCAGCTACATCTTTGCAGGCAAGGAAGTGCCTGACCTTCGGGACCCACCTGGTCGAAGCGTACGTAGCGTTGTCATTCTGGTCGCGAACGTGTACGTACATATATACTGGTGGATGTAGAGGCGCGCACGTGTCGTAGTAGAGGCGCGCACGTAGCATGTACACGTACATACAGCGGCCAGGGTGCAAGAAAGAAAATACGGCCACGTATGTGTACATACGGGCGGGGTCTCGAACGCCTACTCACGCATACGTATGACGAGGGCTCGTGTACATGGCTGGGTCAGAACGGAGAAACAACATTGTTGTCGTGTTCATGGGGAGGCAACGGAATGCATCGTGTTCATGGGGAGGCAACGGAATGCGTCGTGTTCATGGGGAGGCAACGGAATGCGTCGTGTTCATCGGGAGGCAACGGAACGCGTGGGAGCCAACCGGCTGGGTCGGAACGGAATGCGTGGTCGTGTTCATCGGGAGGGCTTGGACGGAACATGCGATGGAAACGAGGCCTGGCGTACCGCACAACGGAGGAAACGAACCTCCTACGTTCGAAACAGGGTCCCGTTGATCGGGAGGGGTGTGGCGTACCGCAAAACAGAGGAAACGGACCTCCTACGATCAAAACGGGGGTCCTGTTGATCGGGAGGGGTGTGGCGTACCGCAAAACGGATGAAACAGACTTGTGTTGGAGCGCTACAGTCGAAACGGGGGTCCTGTTGATCGGGAGGGGTGTGGCGTACCGCAAAACGGACGAAACGGACTTGTGTTTGAGGGCTACGGCCGAAATGGGGGTCCTGTTCATCGGGAGGGGTGTGGTGTACCGCAAAACGGGACTCCACGGGATATTGTTCATCTCCACCGTCGACCTCCTCCAGCCTCCACGGGCTCCTGTTCATCCAGCCTCCACCGCACGCTACTCCACCGGCCACTGTTCAACCACCCCTCCACGGGCACCCTCCACCGTCTACTATTCATCCAGCCCTCCACACCACGGGGTCCTGTTCAACCACCCCTCCACGGGCACCCCTCCACCGCTCATTCATCCACCCTCCACACCACGGGTTCCTGTTCATCTAGAGGCAACGCCACCGCTAATATTCATCAAACCCCCACAACGCTCACTGTTCATCCAATCGATCGGCTTGATTAGCGGCGAGAGCGAAGAATCGCTCGATCGGGTTGAGTTAACAGCCATCGATCGATTGCTCGGGTTCAGTAACGCGTAGCCTGCAGTGCAATCGCTTGGGTTCAGTTAGAGCCCAACTCTTCGCTCGGGTTCAGTTAGAGCCAATGCCTCGCACACACGCCCGTACGTGTACGATAGAAACGCACATCGCTCGGCCCCGACCTCCCACCATAATCGGAAACTCCCTGAAATTTTCCTCCCCCTCGCTTCTACCATGGTTTTTTCCGTCATGGACGGCCTTAAGAATGTCATGCAGTTGCGTCTCCGGCCCGCCCAGGACGAAAATCCCATTTTTTGTCATGATTTTTTGTCACAGAAGTAGGAGCCCACCACATCTATGATGATACCGGGTTTTGTCACAATTATCGTCATAGAAGTGTCATATGTATGATAGAAAAAATTCGTTCAACCCAAAATGTCACGGATGTGTCTTTTTTTTGTAGTGGTTGCATCTTCGCTCCACTAGTTTGCACGACTTGATTTCTATGCTTTCTCATGTTGCATCCACTTCTTGGATTACTTGCTCCTATCACATGTTTGGTTGGAACAATGTCATTCCTTCACATATGCCATGTCCCATTGATTGCTACATTCTTGCCTTGATTGCCTCACACATGATGAACAATTGCTCTTTCTATTGTGTTGAGTGCCACTTGTTTTTCACTACACCCTATGCACATTATGCTTGGATTGTCTTGCACTTGCATGTGTTTAGTCATATCATCTTCTTGGGTGTTGTGAATGACTCTTATGCATACCATAGACCATTTATTGAGCACTTTAGGCATGCTTGCTATGACATTGAGGTAGATGCTTGTTCACTTGTCCCACATATTAACACCTTTACCTCACCCTTGCATGATTGTTTCCATGATGTCCTTGATTTTTCTCAATTTATGTGCTTACATGCGATGCCACACTCCCTTGGCACACCATATGCTATGCTTGATGACAACACTTGTTTGGTGAATCACCTCTTGAATGCTTGGTTTTGCTTTAATGCCAACCACATTTGCTTTTCCAAGTGCTTGTTATCTTTGCTCCTTTTGAAGGAATTACAAGACGGTGCGACATTGGAGAGTGACCATTTCGAGCTTCAACATGATACGTGCTTGGTGGTCATCCACTTCTACACGGCGACGCCGTCTCCTTCCCATGGTGATGAAGATCACGATCCATGGACGGATCTCTCCCCGGGGGGGGGGGGGAGAGCGGAGCATCCCTTGACCATCACCATGGATGCCACACCACCACCGCAAGGACGGAGAGGACCGTGGACAAGAGTTCGCGCACACGTCATCGAGGACGAGGTCAATTCTTTCCTCTTTGAGTTTCATTCGGAATCACCTATGAATCGGGTCCTACCTCAAGCGGGAATGTTGTGCATCACTAGGTGCCGAGAAGAAGAACGTGAGGAAGCAAGGATGGAGGCACTTGCACCTAAAGAGAAGAAGGACGAAGGAGATGTGAACGAGAAGGATGGAGAAGGGGAGGACATGGACACTCTAGGTGCCCAGCCACGTTGGCCCCGGGTGCCCTGCCTCAACCTGGGCGCGGCCCCTGCCCACCCCGGGTGACCGGCCATGAGGGGCCCGGGTGCCCATCCCTCCCCTGGGTGCTGCCTCACCCGCCCCCGGGTTCCCGGCCAGGAGCCCCGGGTTCCCGACCCTTTGCCCAGCCGCCGCCTGGGCTGCACCCCGGGTGTCGGTGTCAAAACCAGCGGATCTCAGGTAGGGGGTCCCGATCTGTGCGTCAAGGCTGATGGTAACAGGAAGCAAGGGACACAGATGTTTACCCAGGTTCGGGACCTCTCGATGGAGGTAAAACCCTACTTCCTGCTTGATTAATATTGATGATATGGATAGTACAAGAGTAGATCTACCACGAGATCGTAGAGGCTAAACCCTAAGAGCTAGCCTATGATGGTATGATTGTAATTGTGATCGGCCTTCTAAGGACCAACCTCTCCGGTTTATATAGACACCAGAGAGGGCTAGGGTTTACATGGAGTTGGTTAAAAGGAAGGAAACATAACATTCGGATCTCCAAGCTTGCCTTCCACGCAAAGGAGAGTCCCATCCGGACACGGGACGAACTCTTGAGTCTTGTATCTTCACGCTTCAATAGTCCAGACGTTGTACATAGTTCGGCTGTCCGGATACCCCCTAATCTAGGACTCCCTCAGTAGCCCCTGAACCAGGCTTCAATGACGACGAGTCCGGCGTGCAGTATTGTCTTCGGCATTGCAAGGCAGGTTCCTCCTCCGAATACTCCAAAGTGGTTATCGAACACGTAGACCATGTCCGAATCTGCAAGATGATCTTCACATGGTATAGATCTGATTTGTTGGCAATCTTCATGCGTCGTGCCCTTGCATCTTGGCTTGGGTCCAACGCGAACCGACGTTTCCTACCCCACAACGACTCGTGTTACGAGGCAGTTTTATTGGCATGTCCCGTCAAGGCGAGATCGTGTCCCTTTTATTACGGGATTTTCCATCAATATGAGCGTGCGTGACCCCACGATGGCTGTTGTGTGTTTTTAGATAAGCCTCAAACGGTCACACCGGGGACTCTTGATATTCACCTTCTTTATAAAGGGGTCGAGACCTACGCCTCTTTTTCACCTTCATCGCGCCTTCTCGCACCTCGAGTTCTAACACCCAAAACCCAAGCTCCACCCCTCCGGAATCCTCCAATATGTCCGGATCTGACCCTCAAGGCTGGTGGGTGGCCTCCTCGATTGAAGATAAGGACATTTCAAAGCTTAGGGAGGTCGGATACCTGACCGCAGATATCCAGCACAGGCTTCCTGCTCCAGGGCAGGTCATCCCTACGTCGGAGCCAAATGAGTGTGTTGTTTTCGTCCCACACTTCCTCCGCGGTTTGGGTTTCACCCTCGATCCCTTCATGAGGGGGATCATGTTCTATTATGGGTTGGGTTTTCATGATCTGGCTCCGGACGCTATCCTCCATATCTCGTTGTTCATTATCGTGTGCGAGGCTTTTCTCCACATCACCCCGCACTTCGGCTTATGGCTCAAGACCTTCAATGTGAAGCCGAAGATGATTGGGGGCGACATGTGGAGTGCGGAGGTGCTGTAATAAGCAGAAACACTGACGCCCCATGGCCGGAGGGTTCTTTGCCAGAAGTATCTGATGTATGGCAGCGGAGGTGGTTTTATGCTACGGTCCCAAGGGGCACAAAGTGGGTAGCCTCCCTTGAGTTCCGCTCGGGCCCTCCGTCATAGTTGGCGTCTTGGACAGACGTTGGACGGAATTGGGGCCCCGCAGGTGATGTACCAGTACTGCAGAACCGCATCCGGGAGCCTCTTGAGAGGGATATCAACCTTGTCAGCATAATGCAAGTGATGTTAATCCGGCGGATGTTGCCGTGCCAACGCCGGCCTCTCCGGATGTGGGAGTTCAATCCGGAGGTCCGCGGTATCAAGCACTTCTTCGCTTGAAGCCCGAAGAGATGTGCAAATTATTCTTCGGACAGAAAGTAGTATGTCCGGACACCACCGAGGATGCGGGCCTAAGCTGTAATCGCCTAGATACCTAAGTAAGTCGCCTTGATACCGAACACCCTGTTTTGTTTTTATCATAACTGTTAGTCCGAACAATCATCCCCGTCCAGGAATGGCTCAGCAAGGCGGAGAGAATTAGGTGTCCGACACCGCTTTCCGAAGGCTCGCCCGTCCCCACTATGGCCAGGATGCTCGACCGGGTACTCAGCAGAATGCCCTCGGGGAAAGACAAGGGGAGGGATGAAGAATCCGAACCTCACACGCTACACATACGAACCGGGGGAATTGTTACCTCCACCAGGGAGGATAGTCGGGGAGGAGAGGCTAAGGCCTCCTCCCCGCGTGGTAAGAAGAGGGCCGCCTCCGAAGATTTGGAGGCGGAGATGCCCAAATTAGGGAAAAAGACATCCCCAGGGGGCCTTGCTCCGACGAGCACCCTCACCGCACCATGCCCTCTAACGGGCCAGCCCTCCACCGAGCTGTAAGTCAATCTACGATCCGAAGGTACTGTGTTTATCCTCGGTCGGTGACCAGGATTCAAATTTTTGCAGTCCGGCCAGCAGCTCCTCTCAACAGGGTTCATCCTCGGGGGACCTTCCTCCGGAGATGATGGAGAGTGAGACCCCACCCCCTTCTCCGACTCATGAAGAGGGTGACGCCGAGGTGTCGTCACGGAGGAGTCCAGATCTGCCGAAGCCGGGAGTCAGTCCGTCAGTCGCCCTACACCCGGAGCATTTGGCTACAATGAGGGGAGATGGAAAGAGTCTGGCGCAGTTCGATGTTCGACCAGACGTACTGACGGGCTTGCTGGAGCGAGCTGCGCTCTCGGAGGAGCACCGCTCATTAATGAGCGCTGTGCGCAAGAAGATTTCGTCCGCTACGAGCGGTTTGAATGAAGCATTCACGAGCCTACTAAGAGGCTTTGAGGTACGTAATGAAGAATGCACTGTTTCTTTGGCTGTGAGGCACGCGGTAGGTGTGCCCCATATAGATAGTAGCCCCTGAGACTCTAGTTGACTGCCGTAGGCAGCAAACGGAGGGTCATGAACCAATGATTTATGTTGTAAATATGTGTAGTTACCTGTGGGTCCGGCCGCTGTCCCGTCCATTGAAGTTGCCGAACTGACGAGGCAAATTGGGTCGGTTGATGCCGATATCACTCTGATGAATGAGCGGCTGGATAAATCACAAGGTATGTGTCCTGTCTTTCCATTGCATAGGAAAATATTAAGGTGGCACATAGTAATGTAATATGTTCGGACTGCAGATGGTGCTGCTGCCGTGGAGGCCCTGAGGGCGGAACTTCCTCTAGCCAAGGAACAAGCCCGGGTGAGCAATGCGGCTGCCCTAAAGGCGGCCGAGGAATTGAGAGCCGAACAGGCTGCTCATCACCGAAGCAAGGAAAAGATAGCCGAAATGGCTATCGAGTTAAAAAATGTTGCTGACCGGTATGAGCTCCTGAAAAAGGAGCATGAGGATAAATCGGCTGACTTGAACAAGGCACTTAATGCCACCAAGGAAATATGGACCGAGCTCAAAGGTGCGCGGGAGGAGCTTCAATAGGCCGGTAAAATCGCAGCTGGGGGCTCCTATTTGCTGCGGACGAAGTTCTTCGATTCGAGGTACGCTCCCTTGGATGGATGCTGGAGTTCGGCAGACGCCTACGCGGACCTGGCAAAGAGTACGGCTGATGCTGTGGAGTTCTTCAAAGATCAGGGTGAGAAGGAGGTGGATAAGCTTTTCTGGTCGCAGTTCAATGCTCCCACTCACCCGCTGCCGTTAAGTGATAAGATGGCTACCGTAGCGGAGCTTCACAGGCTGTCCGGCCTTGCAATGTGGTCTGTAATAGACCATCTTTGGCCGAAGGGGCTTAAGCCAGACAATTACTTTGGTTTGGTGCAACAGTTCCTTGGGGCCGTGCCTCGGATCGATGCCATGAGGAGGTCAGCATGCATAGAGGGTGCGCGGATGGCCCTTGCCCGCGTTAAAGCGTATTGGACGGATATGGATGCCACTATGATAGCGTCTCAGGATCTGGTGGGGGGCCAATATCTGGCCGGGCACTACTTGGTGCAGGTCACAGAGGGTGCCCGCCTGATAGAGGCGTAGTGCCCGAAGAATCTCCTATTCGAGTGATGATTCAAATCATTGTAAAAACAATGTTTATTTTGATTAGAAGGTTATATTTATAATGTTTGTCTGAAAATATGATTGTGTCCCCTATGCAGCCGTTCATATATATATGTGGGTAATATGAAAGTTAGCAGTCATTGGGTTCAGCCCCCACGCATACAATGCGGGGGTGTTCGCGAAAAAATGTGCTTAATCACTCTTTATCCAAAATCTTGGTCCAGTAAGGAGGTGATCGCACATCGAACTAGGCAACCGGACTATATAGCTGTAACACCTTCGCTTGGCCGCGGGATTCTAACGTTGGGGCTACTATGTAGCCCCTGGTACCTTCGCGTGCATCCGAATACGGGCGTGTATGTACCTGGCCGGGAAATGGCCCTTCGTTAATGCGGAGAAATCCTAGAGATTCCGGTGAGTCGTCGAGTGGTTGACCAGTCTCTCGTTGTATCATGACAGTCAGTTTTCGGCTTTCTCTACTGAGGTGCTCATCCGGAATAACCAGGGCACAATCGCAGTAGTTCACCTTTGGCCACCTTAGCCGATAATAACGAAACGTAAGGCGGCAAACCCAGGAGCCGGGCAAACCCGACATTTGACCAAAGACATGATTCGGAGCTGATGCATATAAGGCCAAACTCGTGGACTTGAACACTCCGAAGGTATTCAGACTTTATAACAGATGATGGGCTCGAGAATGCCCATTCATTAAAACCCTGTATTTCCAGGTACGTGCATTAATCTGTCGTGGCGAAATGCCAAAAACGGCAGTATCCTCTGTGGGTATGGAACCCATGGGATGGTTAAACAACAAGAGGCAAGAATAGGTTTACGGGGCTTAATCTAAAAAGAAACCTGTTGAGCGGGGCCTCTTTGCACGTCACGCCTTTGTCTTCGTTGTGCCACATCACGGAAGGGTATCGCGCTAACGTTTATGCGAAAAAGGAAACTCATAGAAGAGTGCAAGCGTAAGTATCACGATGGATAGTAAAAATGTAAGATGCTGGCCTACCAATAAGGTTGAGCCAAGTGTGGGGCTTTATTATTAGCCCCTGGTGTCCACTATAGGATTACATATACGTTGCCCTGGTTTGATATGGGCTACCGGACTCGTCTAACCGTGTCCGTGGTCTTAACGACCCGTCATATTTTTTTGTTAGAGGCCGCTTATAGTCCGGCCGCTAGGGCCGTCGCGTATTCCTCTGCGCGCGAAGAGCGCTCTGTTATTCCGCTAACGGTGATGACGCCGCGTGGACCGGGCATCTTAAGTGTAAGGTAGCCATAGTGCGGCAATGCGTTGAAGCGGGCGAAGGCCGTTCTTCCAAGCAATGCTTGATAGCTGCTTTGGAAGGGTGCGATGATGAAGACTAGTTCTTCGCTTCTGGAGTTGCCTGGAGAGCCGAATGTTACCTCCAGTATGACAGAGCCCCTGCTGTAGGCTTCAACGCCTGGTATCACCCCTTGAAAGGTGGTGTTAATCTTGCTGATTCTGGATGAGTCTATCCCCGTCCTGCGGACAGTGTCCTCATATATTAAATTGAGACTGCTGCCACCGTCCATGAGGACATGAGTGAGATGGTATCCATCGATTATTGGGTCAAGCACCAAGGCATTTGATCCTTCGCGCTGAATACTAGTTCGGCCGTCCAGGCGATCAAAGGTGATAGAACCAGACATCCAGTAGTTAGGTGTGGGTACGATGGGACTATATCGTGCGCTTCTTTATGGGCGCGTGCGTGCCTTCCCAAGGATGTGCGAGTCATGTGGATCATGTTCACTGTTTTTACCTCTGGCGGGAATTTTTTCTGTCCCCTAGTGTTCGGCTGGCGAGGTTCATCCTCGTCTTCACTTGGTGTTTCCCTTCCCTTGTGTTCGGCATTTAGTTTGCCGGCCTGCTTGAAGGCCCAGCACTCTCTGTGCGTGTGGTTCGCAGGTTTGTCGGGGGTGCCATGAATTTGGCATAGTCTGTCCAGAACTCTGTTCAGACCGGATGGTCCCTCTTTACTGCCTTTAGATTGCTTATTTTGCTGGTTAGGTCGAGAGCCCCTAAATCCGGCATTAACCATTGTGTTGTCCGGGCTCTCTTCCTTGTTTTGATGTTTGTTTTTATTACACCGTGGCTTCCCGTTGGCATCCCTTATTTCGGATGTGCTGGGGTCGCTGGTGCCTTACTGAGCTAGCTACTATCTTCACCAGCAAAAGCGGGTCATAAGGCTTGTTAGGGCTGCCATTGTCCTAGGCTTTTCTTGGCCGAGGTGTCTGGCGAGCCACTCATCACGGCTGCTATATTTGAATGCCGCTAGGGCTCCGGCATCCGAACAATCAATGATTTAATTCTTCTTAGTGAGGAATCTGTTCCAAAGCTTGCGGGCAGACTCTCCGGGTTGTTGGATTATGTGACTTAAATCGTCAGCATCCGGAGGTCGGACATAAGTCCCTTGAAAATTTGCCCTGAAAGCATCCTCTAGTTCCTCCCAACTCCCAATTGATTTTCGGGGAGGCTTTTCAACCAGTGCCGAGCTGGTTCCTTCAGTTTGAGGGGAAGGTATTTGATGGCGTGGAGGTCATCCCCACGAGCCATGTGTATGTGCAGGATAAAGTCCTCGATCCAGACCCCTGGGTCTGTCGTTCCATCGTATGCCTCTATGTTCACAGGTTTAAAGCCTTGTGGGAATTCATGGTCCAGTACTTCATCAATAAAGCATAGGGGGTGAGCAGCCCCTCTGTATCTGGACGCGCTGTGGCATGCCGTCGGCTGTTGTTGTGTTCGGTGTTTATTCGGAACTGGCGTCTGGTTGTCATAATTGTTTTGACGACCATAGTCCCCCGCCGGGGCGTGTCCTTTAGATCCGTAGATGGACCTAGCTGCGCCAGCTTTCTTATCCAGGTGCTCACGTGGATCGTGGGCATCTTCGGTAGTTGATTTATTGCGGTTATGAAGTGGTACTTCTGGTCTCCTGGTCGTGTTACTTTTTGGTGGGACGGCCTCGTCGTCGAATTCTGGCAGTAGCTTACGTTTTGGGTAGCTCGTTGTGTGGCGATCATCGCCATATCTTTCTTCAGTGTCTAGCACTTTATTCCATCTGCGATTGAGCGTTTCCTGTGCGGCTTTAAGCCGTTGCTTCTGCCTCTTCAGACTTCTCTCTATGGCCATAAGCTTTCTGTGGAGGTTCTCTCGTTCCACGCATTCTTCCGGAATGATGAATGCATCATCGTCCGGGCTGTCTTCTTGTCCTGGGCCGGTTTGATGAACTCGTCCCTCTGGATCGTTGTCTTCAGGCGTCTGCTCCAAACTATGCTCGGCATGACCTGGTTCGTCCTGCTCCATCGTTGGTTCCGTTTGGTCGTTGTTGCCTTCGGGGTTGACCAGAGTATCCATTCTTCTGGCGCTCTTGCTGATATTGTTACTGTTGCCGGATTTGGAATGGCGTCTACGCCGTCGCTTTGGTTTTTGCCCAGGGGTGTTATCTTCCGGATTGTCACCGTCGCCTTCCTTGGGCGTATCCACCATGTATATGTCGTGTGACAAGGCAGGAATCCGGTACCCCATAGATTCCGAGTCTTCTCCTGCATCGTCATCCATACCGTCGATGCCTTCGGAGTCGAAGTCAAGCACGTCGGTTAAATCATCAATCGTGGCTATCAAGTGGGTGGTCGGTGGGTAATGAATTTCTTCGTCGACCGCTTCCCACTCGAGCCGGACATAGTTTGTCCCGGAATTCTCTGTCAAAGAGAGAATTTTAAATGAGCTTAGTATGTCGCCAAAGGGCGAATACTGAAAGATGTCCGCCGCGGTGAACTCCATCACCGGAGCCCAACCAGGATTGGCGGGCTCGGGGACGCGTGGACCAGAACCTACATCCGGATATGAATCCGGGGGTCCGGAGTCACAGGCTCCAACAGAGGTGAGACCTGTGTTCGGCTCCATCGCCAACGAGGGTGTGGCCTGCGGGACGGGGTCCAGCCCTCCGTCCTTAGGCAACGTAACCTGCCTTGGATTTAAGTCCGAGGCTTCTGCCGGGGTGATATCGCGAGCATCATCCGACAGCAGGTCTAAGCCATGCTCATCATGACTGTTCGACGCTCCTGACGCTGGCCCAAATCCGTCGAAGATCAAGTCCCCGTGAATATCCGCCGTGCAGTTCAAGTTTCTGAACCTGACCTAGTGGTCGGGGGCATAGCTATCAACCTGCTCCAAGTGGCCAAGCGAATTGGCCCGCGGTGCAAAGCCACCGAACACGAAGATCTATCCGGGGAGAAAGGTCTCGCCCTGGACAGCGTCGTTGATGATGATTGAAGGAGTCATCAAGCCTGACCGTGACGACACAGAGGAACTCTCAATGAAAGCACCAATGTCGGTGTCAAAACCGGCGGATCTTGGGTAGTCCCGATCTGTGCGTCAAAGCTGATGGTAACAGGAAGCAAGGGACACAGATGTTTACCCAGGTTCGGGCCCTCTCGATGGAGGTAAAACCCTACTTCCTGCTTGATTAATATTGATGATATGGATAGTACAAGAGTAGATCTACCACGAGATCGTAGAGGCTAAACCCTAAGAGCTAGCCTATGATGGTATGATTGTAATTGTGATCGGCCTTCTAAGGACCAACCTCTCCAGTTTATATAGACACCGGAGAGGGCTAGGGTTTACATGGAGTCAGTTACAAGGAAGGAAACATAATATCCGGATCGCCAAGCTTGCCTTCCACACAAAGGAGAGTCCCATCCGGACATGGGCCGAAGTTTTGAGTCTTGTATCTTCACGCTTCAATAGTACGGACGTTGTACACAGTCCGGCTGTCCGGATACCCCCTAATCCAGGACTCCCTCACCGGGTGCCTGGCCTTTGGCCTCGGGTGCCCGGCCACGCCCCAGCCTCCACCTCGGGTGCTCGGGCCATCACCCCCAGGTGCCCGGCCACCTCAACCACCAGGCTGCAGCACCCTGACTGGCCCGGGTGCCCGGCCCTTCGGCCCCGGGTGCCCGGCCACCCTCAGCCGCACCACCTCCGGGGCCCCGGGCCATCACCCCCCGGGTGCCCGGCCACCTCAACCACGAGGCCGCAGCGCCCTGACTGGCCCGGGTGCCCGGACCCCTCCGTATGCCTGCGTGCATTTTGGGGTCTTTGACCCTTGTACCCCTCTCCCCCTGATATTTCGTCCCTAGATTATATATAGCCCTCTCCTAGCTCATTTAGAGGACAACAAAGTATTGGATAGACAAAGAGAGAGCTTTGCTCATCTTCCTCCTTTTTGAGATCTAGACCTCCTCTTGGAGAAGCTCCTCTTGGAGATCAAGGCCTCCTCTTGGAGACGCTCCTCTAGGAGATAAAGCCCTCCTCTTGGAGAAGATCCCTAGGGATTCAAGCCCTCATCTCCTTCATAGGATTTGGGATGAACTCTACCATGTATCTTGTTTCCCTTTGATTGTTCATGTACCTTGTGGATCTTGTGTGTTTGTTGGTCTAGAGGATGTGTGATTGGACTTATTCTTGAGTGTTCCTCTTGTTTTCTCTCTTGTGTTCATCTTGTTCTTGGGGATTCCCCCTCCAATTTGTGAAAGATCTTCACTTAGGGTTTCACCCTATAACACTATATACGTACTGAGGTTGACAGTGCCATAAGAGAATTCATTACTACACCAAAAAGATTTCAAGATTATGGTAAGTAGAAAATTTTAAAGAACTTACAACATGGTGCATGAAGTTGGTAATCTGGCACAAGATCTTGAGATGCTCAAAGATAAGAATCACGCCTTCTAAATAGGACATGCATGAATACTTAGAAGCTATACAAGTCACATTGAATAATAAGGGTAGAATGCTTGTTGTGATTAGAGTTAGGAGGGAGAAAGCAAGGCTATTTAGAAAGTATAGATGTGCTAAAATTTCTGATAAAAGGGTATTAAAGACGTTAAAAGTGGAAGTTTTTGTTAGAATCCCTCCGATAAAATACTCTTAGGCTTACTGGATATTAGTTTTGATGGTAAAGAAATTGGGCTTTGAGAGGTCTAAATAATCTTACTACTTCGGAGAGTATTCGATCTGATTGTCAAGATGTAGAAAGTAGGCTTGACGGGGTTAAAACTTTAAGTAGTGCCTATCCCACTACTTTGGATGGTAAGGGCATCTCCAATGCCTACCCTCAAACCGTCCGCATACGTTCGGACCGCGGAAGCCATCCAACATGGTCTTGTATCGGTCCACCAGGTCCGGACCATGTTTTCCCCGCAAACTGGAACCAAAACTGTGCGGGGGGAGTGGGGGCTTGCGGGAGTCCAGACACGAGATACGTCGGGCTCTTACACCATGGCCCACCCAAAAGGAAAGCAAAGTCCGCTGAGGAAGTCCTGGACTAAGGGGTCCTCGGGCGTCCGGTCTATTCGATATGGGCCGGACTGATGGGCCGTAAAGATGAAGGAAGAAGACCACCTCCCATGTCCAGTTGGGACTCCTGCATGCGTGAACGACAATATTAGGTGTTCGGATATACTGTTTCCTTTCTCTGTAAACCGACTTTGTACAACCCTAGGCCCCTCCGGTATCTATATAAATCAGAGAGTTTAGACCGGAGGCAGGATCATAACATTCATAGGCTAGACAATATAGGGTTTAGCCATCATGATCTCGAGGTAGATCAACTCTTGTAACCCCTATACTCATCGAATACAATCAAGCAGGATGTAGGGTTTTACCTCCTTTAAGAGGGCCAGAACCTATGTAAATATTGTGTCCCTTTTTCCATTGTTACCATTGATCCTCAGACATACAGCTTGGGCCCCCTACCTAAGATCTGCCGATTTTGACACCGACGTTGGTGCTTTCATTGAGAGCTCTGTTGTGTTGTCAACTAAAGGATTGATGGTGTGCCTCTTTATTAAAAATGATACTATTTCCAGGGAGACTTTTCTCCCCGGACAGGTCTTCGTGTTCGGCGGCTTCGTGCTACGCGCTGACTCAATCGACTGCCTCGAGCAGGTCCACAACTATGTCACGGATATCCGAGGGGATTTGATCTTTGAGGGGTTCGCGGCCTCGACTGCTGCTCCCCACCCTCATAAAGAGGGCCCTTTGGACCCGCTATCAGATCCCGTCCAGGGGCCAATACTCACACCTGCCTCGGCCTTAGATCCGGGGCAGATCGCGTTTTCCGACGACAGGAGGATCAACCCCTCCGGGCTCTCTTCTATCAGGGAACTCTCAGCCGGAGACCCAGACGCTATCGCGCCATCGGAGTCAAACGGAACTCTCCCAATCACCGGGGATCCGGACTCGCCTCTGGAAGATAACTCCAGATTGTTGAGGTCTACGTCCCAGGACTCGATCAAGTGTCCGGTCTCGCAGATCCACATACTCCCATCCAGCTTTCACTTTTAGACGAAGCGCTGGGCTTAATGCAATCTCTCGCCATTACGAAAGTTTCGTCTCTGAACTACACCCAACACATGCTGGGGGCTGAGGTCGGGGAATTTTACACCCCACCAACCACCCACTTCATAGCCACTGTCGAGGATTTAACCGACATGCTAGACTATGCCTCTGAAGACATCGACGACATGGACGATGATGTCGACTCCGAGCAAAGCCAAAACCCGCCTACTATAGGGCACTGGACGACCACTTCTACCTACGATGTATACATAGTGGACACTCCTGAGGAAAAGGACGAGGATGGGTTCAAGATCCAGGCAAGGACAAGCCCGTTGACGAACCACCAAAGCATCGGCGTCAGCTGCGCCTCTCACGACCGCGTCGGGCAAAGGATAGCACTACCGACACCGGAGACAATGAAACTCCAAACAACACTGAAGACCACCCGGTCGAGCCCATGCCCGAACAGAACAAGAGGGAGGAGGGTCAGTAAAGCCCCGAGCACGCTGATCACGAGGACTCGAAGGACAACAATTACTTACCTGCCTCCGAAGAGGATGTGAGCCTCGGTGACAAAGATTTCGTCGTCCCAGAGGAACCCCTCAAACAAGAACGCTTCAAGCGACAACTCATCACCACTGCACGGAGCCTGAGAAATAAACAACAACAAGTTCAAGCTGAATAGGACACGCTCAATGATAGATGGACTAAACTCCTAGCCACCGAAGAGTACGACCTCGAGCGACCGGTAAAGAGTTACCCCAAGCGTAGGCTGCTGCCACAATTCGACGATGAAGTCATCGAGCCAATTCTGTCGAAATAAAATTATGCTGATCAGCCAGACCAACCACCACGTGGATAGGACAAAATGGCCTATCACGCCGAACACCAGCCTGCACCACCTCGCCGTAGAGGCAAGGAGACAGTGGCGCCGGACTACACTTACGACCTACGTCAGGACCTGGCCAATTAAGCCGGTCAGACCAGATCGATCTATGGATCTAGAGGACGTGCTCCGGCACGAGATGACGGCCACCAAACCTGGTGCGATCAACATCATCAAGTTCGAGGCCAGCACCGAACAAAGATGTCATCCAAACTGCGTCGCAATGTAGCCAGGTATAGAGGTGCCACACACCCTATGTGCTTTACTGATGAAGTAATGCAGCACCAATTTTCGAAAGGGTTTAAACCCGTAAACATCGAATATTACGACGGAACAACAGACCCTGTCGTCTGGATTGAGGATTTTCTTCTCCACATTCACATGGCTCGTGGAGATGACCTCCACGCCATCAAATACCTCCCCTTGAAGTTAAAGGGACCAGCACGGCACTGGTTTAACAGCCTCCCAAAGAGCTCTGCAGGGAGCTGGGAAGATTTTGAAGACGCTTTCCTGGACGGGCACCTATGTCCAACCTCCGGATGCCGACGACCTAAGTCACATACACTACTGCATGATGCTGCTAATGCGACACTACAATCAGAGACCCTTCGACGAAACTATGTGCGATGCAATAATCGCAAACGATGGTGTAAAAAACCGTCAAAAAGGTGCAAAACATTTGCGATGATGGATGCATCAAACACTTGGTTGCGTGTGTGATGCAGGGCATACAGTTCATTTAAATTAACTGTTTGTGATGGGGAGGAACAAAAGAAACGGGCTGCCAGATGAAGGTGTGTGCGATACACAACAAATGCTTCACTTGGATAAACTATTTGTGATTAGGCAACACAAAAGAAACGGTTAGCCAGATCAAGGTGTGTGCGATATACGGCATGTCGTTCACTTGAATGAACTGTTTGCATTGAGACAAGAGAACAGAAATAGTTCAATATAACAAGATGTGTGTGATATGCGACAAATAGGTATGTAATCAGAAATGTGTGCGAAGACCGATAATAACACAGACGATTGCTTCTAATAAGACATATGCGATATTCTCTGTCTACACAACATCTATTGGTCATTGTGGGACGGGAGATCATTCGGATACACCATAAGGGTGCGAAGAGGCATCCTATATCAGCAAGGACTAGTTGTTCCACTAGTAGCTCATGTAAGAGAACTTTCAAGTTAAGTGTGCTCAGGATGGAGCAGCCATCAGATGGGCGACTAGATGGGAACTTGTGTTGATGTTAAATAAACTGATAGGATGGGTCATATCAGTCAAAATTAAATGACTGATATGACCCATCCCATGAGTTAATTTAACCTCGAGGTCCTTGTTTTTTATTTTTATTTTATTTTTTAACATGTGTTAAAGAAGGTCTACCGCATTACTTTTTGACAATGTGTATACGTGGCATACAATTGATCCATCCGACCTGTTTGTGATGGAATAAGCCGTGTGTGTTGTGGGCAAACACTTGCTAGTGTACAACCATTTGCGATTGATGAATTCATCACCGACGGGTTCCCTAGTGTGGTCCGTGTTCATCTCGTCATCATCTACTTCTTGTGCTAGCTCGATGTTCCTTATATGCTAAGTTTCCATTAATTGATGGCGTTTTATGAACACGCCACCGTTTCCTGCCATTTCCTCACCTGTTTCCCGCCATCCAGCAATATTGCGCATAAACCTAGGTGTGACACAACGCACGGAGGCAACAAGCATAGCCTGTAGCATATCCACCTTTTCCAAGCATGCCAACCCACCAAAGCGCCGCCTCTACCATCAACCTCGTCGACGAGGAAAACCAGAAGGTGCCACGACCCGTCAAGGCCACGACGCTCCCCGACAACGCAATGGAAAATGCCGTGATGCGCGTCATCGCCAGGGTTGAGCACACCCTTGGTGCATGGAGCTTCAGCGCCGCGGATCAAGATAGGCATGTCAGCACCGAGAGGCTGCAGCTTGACGCACAACATGATCGATGGCGCGCCGCAGAGCAAGCTAGGCGCGTCCCACGCCGATAGGCTGCGACTCGCCGCACGGCGAGACCATTGGATCGCCGCAGAACGAGAGGCGTGGCGTGCCACACATCAAGAGCGGATCCATCGGCGCATGCCTGTTGTCGACAGGGCGTCCCAGCTGGATACACATCCTATCAGTACCCCCATTCCTCGCCAGGAGTGGGCACAGGCCCACTGCACCGGACTTGCACCAGAGGCTGGCCGCGCCGTACTTGCACCGAACGCCTGCCGTGCCATTTGCATGGGTCGCGCCGTTTGCCTTGTCCGCGGCCCTCTCGATGCCAACATGCTGGTTGGTAGGCTCGACCGTCTCCTTGGCCCAGTTGTCCACCTGGGCACAGTAGAGGAACATGGCCGTCGCATCCTCGAGGTGGTGATCTCCGATGAAATAGCCAACTTGGAGCTCAAGATCACGCTCCAGATGTACCGTGAGCATGTCGACCGCTTGGACGAACGCATGCACGAGTTCAGGTAGATCCAAGAGCTATCGTACGCAAGGGCTGCTGATCATGGTCTCATGGACACGTTTTATTTTGTTGAGTCGTATCGACGTGGATAACTATGTATTCACATCAATCATATTATTGCTCTGTTTCAATGTGTGTACTCTGTTTTCCATTCTTATATGTTCTGTTTCAATGTGTGTTTATACGCTTTCCATTCTATATATGTGGATGATAATAGATAGATTCAAATTAGTATACAAAATAGATAGAAAACGGAATTCATAATAGATACTACAAATTCTACTTTCGGGATGTGAAGGCCCACCAATCCTACCACTGGCTCTGGAAGTCCAAAGTCACGCTAAAAATCAAGATGTTTGGATGGCTGCTCCTCTCTGATCGACTAAATACTCGCAATATGCTCAAGAGAAGGCACTACAACATCGGAGAAGACCTCAGCTGCCTCTTATGTAATCAACAAGTTGAAGAGGATGTGGAGCACATGATCTTCCAATGCCCCTTCAGCAAATATTGCTGGTCCAAAATAGGGATCTCATGGGAAGCAACTGGATCCAGACTGCAATGGATAAGTAAAGCCTCTAATGATTGGAATAAACCCATGTTCATGGAAATCTTCTTACAAGCAGCTTGGAGCATATGGAAAGAAAGGAATAACAAACACTTTAGAGGCACCCCTCCAACATATCATAGCTGGATTGATAGGTTCAAAAAAGACTTCACCCTACTTCAGTACAGAACCAAAGTTGACTTGAGAGACTTTATTCTCTCCTTTGTAAACAACCTTCAACCCCACTAGTTAGTCTAGGATTTGGTTAGATCACACTCTCTCCCAAAGTGGAGGATGAGTTGCTTGTAAATATGGGTTGTACAGTGTACCATACTGTTTGAGTAATACAAACACAGTGGGAGCCTCTCCCACTGTATAACTTCTCAAAAAAATATATATAATGTTAATTGTTCACCAGTTCATCATAGAATATATACAATATCATCACATATACGTGATGATACTTAACTACTAGGTACAATGCATAAAATTGAAAATGAACAATACTAAAACTAATAATCCCTCCTGGGGCCAGTATTCCGATAGCCCCTGGCCGGCAGCTCCCTGGTGCACGGCATCTTCCAGAGCGGAGGAAGTACTCCGCCTCCTCCGCCTCGCAGCGCTTGACGTGCCGATCCGCCTCTGGCAGGTGGACGAGCGTGAACGATCCTGCCATTTCATTGGGCGCCAACCGGAGCTCCTCGTCGGTGGCACGCTGGAGCTTATCGGCCCAGCTCCACGCAGCAACGAGGCGCCTATCGCCTTTGGCCTTCCTCGCCAAGTACCCGTCTTCGTACACCTCCTCCGCAAGATGACGCGCCTGAAGGAAATATGCCCTAGAGGCAATAATAAAGTTATTATTTATTTCCTTAATTCATGATAAATGTTTATTATTCATGCTAGAATTGTATTGACCGGAAACTTAGTACGTGTGTGAATACATAGACAAAACATATAGTCCCTAGTATGCCTCTACTTGACTAGCTCGTTAATCAAAGATGGTTATGTTTCCTAACCATAGACATGTATTGTAATTTGATGAACGGGATCACATCATTAGGAGAATGATGTGATGAACATGACCCATCCGTTAGCTTAGCATTATGATCATGTCAGTTTCATTGCTACTGCTTTCTTCATGACTTATACAAGTTCCTCAGACTATGAGATTATGCAACTCCCGAATACCAGAGGAACACTTTGTGTGCTACCAAACGTCACAACGTAAATTGGTGATTATAAAGGTGCTCTACAGGTGTCTTCGAAGGTGTTTGTTGGGTTGGCATAGACCGAGATTAGGATTTGTCACTCCGAGTTTCGGGAAGGTACCTCTAGGCCCTCTCGGTAATACTCATCACTATAAGACTTGCAAGCATTGTGACTAATGAGTTAGTTGCGGTATGAAGTACTATGGAATGAGTAAATAGACTTGCCGGTAATGAGATTGAACTAGGTATTGAGATACCGACGATCGAATCTCGGGCAAGTAACATACCGATGATAAAGGGAACAACGTATGTTGTTATGCGGTTTGACCGATAAAGATCTTCGTAGTATATGTAGGAACCAATATGAGCATCCAGGTTCCGCTATTGGTTATTGACCGGAGACGTGTCTCGGTCATGTCTAAATAGTTCTCGAACCCGTAGGGTCCGCACGCTTAACGTTCGATGACGATTGGTATTATGAGTTTATGTGTTTTGATGTACCGAAGGTTGTTCGGAGTCCTGGATGTGATCACGGACATGACGAGGAGTCTCGAAATGGTAAAGATCGATACATTGGAAGGCTATGTTTGGACACCGGAAAGGTTCCGAGAGGTTTGGGCATTTTTGGAGTACCGGGAGGTTACCGGAACCCCCCGGGCAGTCAATGGGCCTTAATTGGCCATGGTAGAAGAGAGGAGGAGGCGGCCAAGGTGGGGCAACCCCCCAAGCCCAATCCAAATTGGGAAGGGGGTCGGCCCCCCTTTCCTTCTCTCCCTCTCCCTCTTCCTTCTTCTCCTACTCCAACTAGGGAAGGGGGAGACCTACTCCTACTAGGAGTAGGACTTCCCCTCTTGGGTGCGCCATAGAGGGCCGGCACTCTTACTCCTCCACTCCTTTATGTACGGGGAAGGGGGACAGCCCATAGACACACAAGTTGACAATTATTTTAGCCATGTGCGGTGCCCCCTCCAAAGATTTCCACCTTGGTCATATCATGGTAGTGCTTAGGCGAAGCCCTGTGTCGGTAACTTCATCATCACTGTCACCATGCCGTCGTGCTGACGAAACTCTCCCTCGACCTCAACTGGATCTAGAAATCATGGGACGTCACTAAGCTGAACATGTGCAGATCGTGGAGGTGCCGTACCTTCGGTGCTAGGATCGGTCGGATCATGAAGACGTACGTCTACATCAATCGCGTTGTCATAATGCTTCCGCTTTCGGTCTATGAGGGTACGTAGACAACAATCACCCCTCTCATTGCTATGCATCACCTAGAGATAGATCTAGCGTGATCGTAGGAATTTTTTTGAAATTACTGCATTCCCCAACTGAAGGAAATATGCCCTAGAGTCAATAATAAAGTTATTATTTATTTCCTTATTTCATGATAAATGTTTATTATTCATGCTAGAATTGTATTAATCGGAAACATAATACATGTGTGAATACATAGACAAACATAGTGTCACTAGTATGCCTCTACTTGACTAGCTTGTTTATCAAAGAAGGTTATGTTTCCTAGCCATGGACAAAAGAGTTGTCATTTGATTAACAAGATCACATCATTAGTAGAATGATGTGATTGACATGATCCATTCCGTTAGCCTAGCACTTGATCGTTTAGTATGTTGCTATTGCTTTCTTCATGACTTATACATGTTCCTGTAACTATGAGATTATGCAACTCCCGTTTACCGGAGGAACACTTTGGGTACTACCAAACGTCACAATGTAACTGGGTGATTATAAAGGAGTACTACAGGTGTTTCTGAAGGTACATGTTGGGTTGGCATAATTCGAGATTAGGATTTGTCACTCCGATTATCGGGGAGGTATCTCTGGGCCCTCTCGGTAATACTCATCACCTAAGCCTTGCAAGCATGTAACTAATGAGTTAGTTATGAGATGGCGTACACGGAGCGAGTAAAGAGACTTGCGATAGCGAGATTGAACTAGGTATTGGATACCGACGATCAAATCTCGGGCAAGTAACATACCGACGACAAAGGGAACAAAGTATGTTGTTATGCGGTTTGACCGATAAAGATCTTCATAGAATATGTAGGAACCAATATGGGCATCCAGGTCCCGCTATTGGTTATTGACCGAGAATAGTTCTAGGTCATGTCTACATAGTTCTCGAACTCGTAGGGTCCGCACGCTTAACGTTATGATGACATTTATATTATGAATTTATGAGTTTTGATGTACCGAAGGAGTTCGGAGTCCCGGATGAGATCGGGGACATGACGAGGAGTCTCGAAATGGTCGAGACGTAAAGATCGATATATTAGACGACTATATTCGGAGTTCGGAAAGGTTCGAGTGATTCGGTATTTTGAGAGTCTGGGGAGTTACGGAAATACGGGGAAGAGTATTGGTCCTTGATGGGCTTTAGTGGGAAGAGGAGAAAAAGGCCAAGGGGCTGCTGCGCCCCCCCTCCCCTCTAGTCCGAATTGGACTAGGGAAAAGGGGGCCGGCCACCTTTCCTTCTCCTCCACTTCCTTCTCCCTTCCTCCCCTCTTGGTGGACTCCTACTAGGAGAGTCCTAGTAGGACTCCACATCATGGCGCGCCCTCCCCTAGGGCCGGCCTCCTCCTCCCTTGCTCCTTTATATACGAGGGCAGGGGGGCACCCCATGACACACAAGTTGATCTATGGTTCATTCCTTAGCCGTGTGCGGTGCCCCCTTCCACCATATTCCACCTCGGTCATATCGTCGCGAAGCTTAGGCGAAGCCCTGCGCCGGTAGAACATCAAGATCGTCACCATGCCGTCGTGCTGACGGAACTCTTCCTCGACACTCGGCTGGATCGGAGTTCGAGGGGCGTCATCGAGCTGAGCGTGTGCTGAACTCGGAGGCTCCGTCGTTCGGTGCTTGGATCGGTCGGCTCGTGAAGACATCGACTACATCAACGCGTTGTGCTAACGCTTCGCTTTCGGTCTCACGAGTGCGTGAGACAACACTCTCCCTCTCGTTGCTATATCATCACCATGATCTTGCGTGTGCGTAGGAAATTTTTGAAATTACTCGTTCCCCAACAGTGGCATCCGAGCCTAGGTTTTATGCGTTGATGTTATATGCACGAGTAGAACACAAGTGAGTTGTGGACGATATAAGTCATACTGCCTACCAGCATGTCATACTTTGGTTCAGCGGTATTGTGAGATGAAGCGGCCCGGACCGACACCGTTACGAGCACTCGTGCTTAAAGGTGGCTGGCGGGTGTCTGTCTCTCTCACTTTAGTTGAACCGAGTGTGGCTACGCCCGGTCCTTGTGAAGGTTAAAAGCGAGTCTATTTGACAAACTATCGTTGTGGTTTTGATGCGTGGTAGAACGGTTCTTGCTAAGCCCGTAGCAGCCACGTAAAATTTGCAACAACAAAGTAGAGGGCGTCTAACTTGTTTTTGCAGGGCATGTTGTGATGTGATATGGTCAAGACGTGATGCTATATTCTATTGTATGAGATGATCATGTTTTGTAACCGAAGTTATCGGCAATGGCAGGAGCCATATGGTTGTCGCTTTATTGTATGAAATGCAAGCATACATAATTGCTTTACTTTATCACTAAGCGGTAGCGATAGTCGTAGAAGCAATAGATGGCGTAAACGACAACGATGCTACGATGGAGATCAAGGTGTCGCGCCGGTGACGATGGTGATCACGAAGATGGAGATCACAAGCACAAGATTATGATGGCCATATCATATCACTTATATTGATTGCATGTGATGTTTATCCTTTATGCATATTATCTTGCTTTGATTGACAGTAGCATTTTAAGATGATCTCTCACTAAAATTATCAAGTAGTGTTCTCCCTGAGTATGCACCGTTGCCAAAGTTCGTTGTGCCGAGACACCACGTGATGATCGGGTGTGATAAGCTCTACGTCCATCTACAACGGGTGCAATCCAGTTTTGCACACGCAGAATACTCAGGTTAAACTTGACGAGCCTAGCATATACAGATATGGCCTCGAACCACGGAGACCGAAAGGTCGAGCGTGAATCATATAGTAGATATGATCAACATAGTGATGTTCACCATTGAAAACTTCTCCATCTCACGCGATGATCGATTATGGTTTAGTTGATTTGGATCACGTGATCACTTAGATGACTAGAGAGATGTCTGTCTAAGTGTGAGTTCTTAAGTAATATGATTAATTGAACTTAAATTTATCATGAACTTAGTCCTGGTAGTATTTTGCAAATTATGTTGTAGATCAATAGCTTGCATTGTTGCTTTCATATGTTTATTTTGATATGTTCCTAGAAAATTGTGTTGAAAATGTTAGTAGCAATGATGCGGATTGGATCCGTGATCCGAGGTTTATCCTCATTGCTGCCTGAAGAATTATGTCCTTAATGCAACGCTAGGTGACAGACCTATTGCAGGAGCGGATGCGAGGCGTTATGAGCGTTTAGCTAAGCTCAATATGATGACTACTTGATAGTTTAGTGCACCATGCTTAACGGCTTAGAATCGGGACTTCAAAGGCGTTTTGAGCGTCATGGACCATATAAGATGTTCCAGGAGTTGAAGTTAATATTTCAAGCAAATACCGAGTTGAGAGATATGAAGTCTCCAACAAGTTCTATAGCTAAAAGATGGAGGAGAATCGCTCAACTAGTGAGCATGTGCTCAGATTATGCAGGTACTTCAATCGCTTGAATCAAGTGGGAGTTAATCTTCCGAGATAAGATAGTGATTGACAGAATTCTCTAGTCACCATCACTAAGTTACTAGAACTTCGTGATGAACTATAATATGCAAGGGATGACGAAAGTTATTCACGAGCTCTTCGCGATGTTGAGATCGGTGAAGGTAGAAATCAAGAAAAGAGCATCAAGTGTTGATGGTTAACAAGATCACTAGTTTCAAGAAAAGGCAAAGGGAAAGAAGGGAACTTCAAGAAGAGCGGCAAGCAAGTTGCTGCTCAAGTGAAGAAACCCAAGTCTGGTCCCAAGCACGAGACTAAGTGCTTCTACTTGCAAAGAGACTGGTCCTTTGGAAGAGGTACTACCCCAAGTGATTGGCGGATAAGAAGGATGGCAAAGTGAACATAAGTATATTTGATATACATGTTATTGATGTGTACTTTACTAGTGTTTATAGCAACCCTCGATATTTGATACTAGTTCGGTTGCTAAGATTAGTAACTCAAAGCGGGAGTTGCGAGAATAAACAGAGACTAGTTAAAGGGTGAAGTGACGATGTGTGTTGGAAATAGTTCCAAGATTGATATGATCATCATCGCACACTCCCTATACTTTTGGGATTAGTGTTAAACCTAAGTAAGTGTTATTTGGTGTTTGCATTGAGCATGAATATGATTTGATCATGTTTATTGCAATACGGTTATTCATGTAAGTTAGAGAATAATTGTTGTTCTGTTTACATGAATAAAACCTTCTATGGTCATACACCCAATGAAAATGGTTTGTTGGATCTCGATCGTGTGATACACATATTCGTAATATTGAAGCCAAAAGATGCAAAGTTAATAATGATAGTGCAACTTATTTGTGGCACTTCCGGTTAGGTCAAAACCGTGTAAAACCGCATGAAGAAACTCCATAAAGATGGATTTTGGAATCACTTGGTTATGAATCAGTTGATGCTTGCGAACCGTGCCTTTTGGGCAAGATGACTAAAACTCCGTTCTTGAACAATGGAGCGAAGCTCTTGACTTATTGAAAATAATACATCTTGATGTATGCGAGACCAATGAGTATGAAGGCTCGTGGCAAGTATCGTTATTTTCTGACCTTCACAGATGATTTGAGCAGATATGGGTATATCTTCTTGATGAAACATAAGTCTGAAATAGTTGAAAGGTTCAAAGAATTTCAGAGTGAAGTGGAAAATCATCGTAACAAGAAAATAAAGTTTCTGCGATCTGATCGTGGAGATGAATATTTGAGTTACGAGTTTGGTCTTCAATTAAAACAATGTGAAATAGTTTCACAGCTCACGCCACCTGGAACACCACAACGTTATGGTATGTCCAAACGTCGTAGCCGCACTTTATTGGATATGGTGCGATCTATGATGTCTCTTACTGATTTACCAATATCGTTTTGGGGTTATGCATTAGAGACAGCTGCATTCACATTAAATAGGGCACTATCTAAATCCGTTGAGGCGACACCGTATGAACTATGGTTTAGCAATAAACCTAAGTGTCGTTTCTAAAATTTGGAGTTGCGATGCTTATGTGAAAAGGTTTCATCTGATAAGCTCGAACCCAAATCGAGAATGCGTCTTCATAGAATACCCAAAGGAAACTGTTGGGTACACCTTCTATCACAGATCCGAGGGCAAGATTTTCGTTGCTAAATTGGATCCTTTCTAGAGAAAGAATTTCTCTCGAAAGAAGTGAGTGGGAGGAAAGTAGAGCTTGATAAGGTAATTTGTACCTTCTCCCGAATTGGAAAATAGTTCATCACGAAATCAGTTCCAGTGATTCCTACACCAATTAGTGAGGAAGCTAATGATGATAATCATGAAACTTGAGATCAAGTTACTACAGAACCTCGTAGGTCTTCAGAGTACGGTCCGCACCGAGTGGTACGGTAATCCATTACGAAAGTCATGTTACTAGACCATGATGAACCTACGAACTATGAGGAAGCGATGATGAGCCCAGATTCCGCGAAATGGCTTGAGGCCATAAAATCTGAGATATGATCCATGTATGAGAACAAAGTATGGACTTTGATTGACTTGCTCGATGATCAGCAAGCCATGTTAAATGAATGGATCTTCAAGAGAAAGACGGACACTGATAGTAGTGTTACTATCTACCAAGCTCGACTTGTTGCGAAAAGTTTTCAACAAGTTCAAGGTATTGAATACGATGAGATTTTCTCACTCGTATCAATGCTTAAGTCTGTCTGAATCATGTTAGCAATTGCCACATTTTATGAAATCTGGCAAATAGATGTCAAAACTGCATTCCTTAATGGATTTATTAAAGAAGAGTTGTATATGATGCAACCAGAAGATTTTGTCAATCCTAAAGGTGCTAACAAAATGTGCAAGCTCCAGCGATCCATCTATGGACTGGTGCAAGCATCTCGGAGTTAAATATACGCTTTGATAAGTTGATCAAAGCATATAGTTTTATATGGACTTACGATGAAGCCTGTATTTACAATAAGGTGAGTGGGAGCACTACAGCCTTCCTGATTAGTATATGTGAGTGACATATTGTTGATCAGAAATGATGTAGAATTTTTCTGCAAAGCATAAAGGAGTGTTTTAGAGGAGTTCTTTAAAATACCTCAGTAAAAGCTACTTACATATTGAGCATCAAGATCTATTGAGATAGATCAAGATGCTTGATAAGATTTTCAATGAGTACATACCATGGCAAGATTTTGAAATAGTTCAAAATGGAACAGTCAAAGAAAGAGTTCTTGCCTGTGTTGCAAAGGTATGAAATTGAGTAAGACTCAAATCCCGACCACAGCAGAAAATAGAAAGAGAATGAAAAGTCATTCCCTATGCCTCAGTCATAGGTTCTATAAAGTATGCTATGCTATGTACCGGACCTATTGTATACCTTGCTCTGAATTTGGCAAGGAGTACAATAGTGATCTAGGAGTAAATCTTTGGACATTGGTCAAGAATATCCTTAGTAAGGACTAAGGAGATGTTTCTCGATTATGGAGGTGATAAAAGAGTTTGTTGTAAAAGTTACATCGATGCAAACTTTTACATCGATCGAATGACTCTAAGTCTCAACTTTGGATACATATTGATAGTGGGAGCAATTAGCTAGAGTAGCTCCGTGCAGAGCATTGCGGACATAACATATTTGCAAAATACATACGGCTCTGAATGTGACAGACCCGTTGACTAAGCTTCTCACACGAGCAAAACATGATCACACCTTAGTACTCTTTGGGCGTTAATCACATAGCGATGTGAACTAGATTATTGACTCTAGTAAACCCTTTGGATGTTGGTCACATGATGATGTGAACTATGGGTGTTAATCATATCTGAGATATGAATATTGGTGTTAAATCACATGGCGATGTGAACTAGATTATTGACTCTAGTGCAAGTGGGAGACTGAAGGAAATATGCCCTAGAGGCAATAATAAAGTTATTATTTATTTCCTTATTTCATGATAAATGTTTATTATTCATGCTAGAATTGTATTAATCGGAAACATAATACATGTGTGAATACATAGACAAACATAGTGTCACTAGTATGCCTCTACTTGACTAGCTTGTTTATCAAAGATGGTTATGTTTCCTAGCCATGGACAAAAGAATTGTCATTTGATTAACAAGATCACATCATTAGGAGAATGATGTGATTGACATGACCCATTCCGTTAGCCTAGCACTTGATCGTTTAGTATGTTGCTATTGCTTTCTTCATGACTTATACATGTTTTTGTAACTATGAGATTATGCAACTCCCGTTTACCGGAGGAACACTTTGGGTACTACCAAACGTCACAACGTAACTGGGTGATTATAAAGGAGTACTACAGGTGTTTCCGAAGGTACATGTTGGGTTGGCATAATTCGAGATTAGGATTTGTCACTCTGATTGTCGGGGAGGTATCTCTGGGCCCTCTCGGTAATACTCATCACCTATGCCTTGCAAGCATGTAACTAATGAGTTAGTTATGAGATGACGTATTACGGAACAAGTAAAGAGACTTGCCGGTAACGAGATTGAACTAGGTATTGGATACCGACGATCAAATCTCGGGCAAGTAACATACCGATGACAAAGGGAACAAAGTATGTTGTTATGCGGTTTGACCGATAAAGATCTTCGTAGAATATGTAGGAACCAATATGGGCATCCAGGTCCCGCTATTGGTTATTGACTGAGAATAGTTCTAGGTCATGTCTACATAGTTCTCGAACCCGTAGGGTCCGCACGCTTAACGTTACGATGACATTTATATTATGAATTTATGAGTTTTGATGTTCCGAAGGAGTTCGGAGTCCCGGATGAGATCGGGGACATGACGAGGAGTCTCGAAATGGTCGAGATGTAAAGATCGATATATTGGACGACTATATTCGGAGTTCGGAAAGGTTCCGAGTGATTCGGGTATTTTCGGGAGTACCGGGGAGTTACGGGAATACGGGGAAGAGTATTGGGCCTTGATGGGCTTTAGTGGGAGGAGGAGAAAAGGCCAAGGGCTGCTGCGCCCCTCCCTCTAGTCCGAATTGGACTAGGGAAAAGGGGCCGCCACCTTTCCTTCTCCTCCACTTCCTTCTCCTTCCTCCCTCTTGGTGGACTCCTACTAGGACTTGGAGTCCTAGTAGGACTCCACATCATGGCGCGCCCTCCCCTAGGGCCGGCCTCCTCCTCCCTTGCTCCTTTATATACGGGGGCAGGGAGGCACCCCATGACACACAAGTTGATCTACGGTTCGTTCCTTAGCCGTGTGCGGTGCCCCCTTCCACCATATTCCACCTCGGTCATATCGTCGCGAAGCTTAGGCGAAGCCCTGCACCGGTAGAACATCAAGATTGTCACCACGCCGTCGTGCTGACGGAACTCTTCGTCGACACTCGGCTGGATCGGAGTTCGAGGGACGTCATCGAGCTGAACGTGTGCTGAACTCGGAGGCTCCGTACGTTCGGTGCTTGGATCGGTCGGATCGTGAAGACGTACGACTACATCAACCGCGTTATGCTAACGCTTCCGCTTTCGGTCTACGAGGGTACGTAGACAACACTCTCCCCTCTCGTTGCTATATCATCACCATGATCTTGCGTGTGCGTAGGAAATTTTTGAAATTACTACGTTCCCCAACACCATCAGTGGCATCCGAGCCAGGTCTATGCCTAGATGTTATATGCACGAGTGGAACAGAAAAGATTTGTGGGTGATAAAAGTCATACTGCTTACCAGCATGTCATACTTTGATTCAGTGGTATTGTTGGATAAAGCAGCTCAGACCGACATTACGCATACGCTTACGCGAGACTGGTTCTACCGACATGCTTCGCACATAGGTGGCTGGTGAGTGTCTGTTTCTCCAACTTTAGTTGAATCGAGTGTGGCTACGCCCGGTCATGTTGAAGCTTAAGACATCAAATTGACGAAAAATCGTTGTGGTTTTGATGCGTAGGTAAGAATAGTTCTTGCTAGAAGCCCTTAGCATCCACGTAAAACTTGCAACAACAAAGTAGAGGACGTTTAACTTGTTTTTGCAGGGCTTGCTGTGATGTGATATGGTCAAGGCATGATGTAATATAAATTGTTGTATGAGATGATCATGTTTTGTAACAAATTTATTGGCAACTGGCAGGAGTGATATGGTTGTCGCTTTATTGTATGCAATGCAATCGCCGTGTAATTGTTTTACTTTATCACTAAGCGGTAGTGATAGTCGTAGTAACAATATTTGGCGAGACGAAAATGATGCTACAATGGAGATCAAGGTGTCGCGCCGGTGACGATGGAGATCATGACGATGCTTCGGTGATGGAGATCTTGAGCACAAGATGATGATGGTCATATCATGTTACATATTTTGATTGCATGTGATGTTTATCCTTTATGCATCTTATTTTGCTTAGAACATCGGTAGCATTATAAGATGATCCCTTACTAAATTTCAAGGTACAAGTGTTCTCCCTGAGTATGCACCGTTGCTACAGTTCATCGTGCCGAGGCACCACGTGATGATTGGGTGTGATAAGCTCTACGTTCACATACAATGGTGCAAGCCAGTTTTGCATATGCAGAATACTCGGGTTAAACTTGACGAGCCTAGCATATGCAGATATGGCCTCGGAACACTGAGACCGAAAGGTCGAGCGTGAACCATATAGTAGATATGATCAACATAGTGATGTTCACCATTGAAAACTACTCCACCTCACGTGATGATCGGACATGGTTTAGTTGATTTGGATAACGTGATCACTTAGATGATTAGAGGGATGTCTATCTAAGTGGGAGTTCTTAAGTAATATGATTAATTGAACTTTAATTTATCATGAACTTAGTACCTGATAGTATTTTGCATGTCAATGTTGTTGTAGATCAATGGCCCGTGCTACCGTTACTTTGAATTTTAATGCGTTCCTAGAGAAAGCTAAGTTGAAAGATGATAGCAGCAACTACACGGGCTGGATCCGTAACTTGAATATTATCCTCATTGCTGCACAGAAGAATTATGTCCTGGAAGCACCGCTAGGTGCTAGGCCTGCTGCAGATGCTACTGAGGACATTAAGAATGTCTAGCAGAGCAAAGTTGATGACTACTCGATAGTTCAGTGTGCCATGCTTTACGGCTTAGAATCGGGACTTCAAAGATGTTTTAAACGTCATGGAGCATATGAGATGTTCCAAGAGTTGAAGTTAATATTTCAAGCAAATGCCCGAGTTGAGAGATATGAAGTCTCCAACAAGTTCTACAGCTGCAAAATGGACGAGAATAGTTCTGTCAGTGAACACATACTCAAAATGTCTGGGTATCATAATCACTTGACTCAGCTGGGAGTTGATCTTCCAGTTGATTGTGTCATTGAGAAAGTTCTTCAATCACTGCCACCAAGCTATAAAGGCTTCGTGATGAACTATAATATGCAAGGGATGAACAAGACTATTCCCGAGCTCTTCGCAATGCTAAAGGCTGCGGAGGTAGAAAGCAAAAAGGAGCATCAAGTGTTGATGGTCAATAAGACCACTAGTTTCAAGAAAAATGGCAAAGGGAAGAAGGGGAACTTCAAGAAGAACGACAAAAAGGTTGCTACTCAAGAGAAGAAACGCAAGTCTGGACCTAAGCCTGAAACCGAGTGCTTCTACTGCAAAGGGGCTGGTCACTAGAAGCGGAACTGCCCCAAGTATTTGGCGGATAAGAAGGATGGCAAAGTGAAAGGTATATTTGATATACATGTTATTGATGTGTACTTAAGCGATGCTCATGATGGCGCCTAGGTATTTGATACTGGTTACATTGCTCATATTTGCAACTCGAAGCAGGGCTACGGATTAGCGAAGATTGGCTAAGGGCGAGGTGACGATCTGGCGTGGGAAATGGTTCCAAAGTCGATATGATCGCGGTCGGCATGCTACCTCTACATCTACCATCGGGATTAGTTTTAGACCTGAATAATTGTTATTTGGTGCCTGTGTTGAGCATGAACATTATATCTGGAACTTGTTTAATGCGAGACGATTATTCATTTAAATCAGAGAATAATGGTTATTCTATTTATATGAGTAATATCTTTTATGGTCATGCACCCTTTCTAAGTGGTCTATTTTTGTTGAATCTCGATAGTGATGATACACATGTTCATAATATTGAAGCCAAAAGATGCAAAGTTAATAATGATAGTGCAACTTATTTGTGGCACTGCCGTTTGGGTCATATCGGTATAAAGCGCATGAAGAAACTCCATACCGATGGACTTTTGGAATCACTTGATTATGAATCACTTGGTGCTTGCGAACCGTACCTTATGGGAAGATGGCTAAAACTCCATTCTCCGGAACAATGGAATGAGCTACTTGTTGGAAATAATACATACCGATGTATGCGGTCCAATGAATACTGAGGCTCATGGTAGGTATCGTTATTTTCTCACCTTCACAGATGATTTGATCATATATGGTTATATCTACTTAATGAAGCATAAGTTTGAAACATTTGAAAAGTTCAAAGAATTTCAGAGTGAAGTGGAAAATCATCGTAACAAGAAAATAAAGTTTCTACGAACTGATCGTGGAGGAGAATATTTGAGTTACGAGTTTGGTCTTCATTTGAAAGAACATAGGATAGTTTCACAACTGACGCCTCCTGGAACACCATAGTGAAATGGTGTGTCTGAACGTCGTAACCGTACTTTATTGGATATGGTGCGATCTATGATGTCTCTTACTGATTTACCGCTATCATTTTGGGGTTATGCTTTAGAGACGGCTGCATTCACTTTAAATAGGGCACCATCAAAATCCGTTGAGACGACGCCTTATGAACTGTGGTTTGGCAAGAAACCAAAGTCGTCATTTCTTAAAGTTTGGGGTTGTGATGCTTATGTGAAAAAGCTTCAACCTGATAAGCTCGAACTCAAATTGGAGAAGTGTGTCTTCATAGGATACCCAAAGGAAACAGTTGGGTACACCTTCTATCACAGATCCAAAGGCAAAATCTTTCTTGCTAAGAATGGATCCTTTCTAGAGAAGGAGTTTCTCTCGAAAGAAGTGAGTGGGAGGAAAGTAGAACTTGATGAGGTAGTTGTACCTTCTCCCTTATTGGAAAGTAGTTCATCACAGAAATTAGTTCCCGTGATTCCTATACAAATTAGTGAGGAAGCTAATGATGATGATCATGAAGCTTCAGATCCAGTTACTACCGAACCTCCTAGGTCTTCCAGAGTAAGATCCACACCAGAGTGGTACGGTAATCCTGTTCTGGAAGTCATGCTACTAGACCATGATGAACCTATGAACTATGAGGAAGCGATGATGAACCCAGATTCCGTGAAATGGCTTGAGGCCATGAAATCTGAGATAGGATCCATGTATGAGAACAAAGTGTGGACTTTGGTGGACTTGCCCAATGATCGGCAAGCCATAAAAAATAAATGGATCTTTAAGAAGAAGACCGACGCAGACGGTAAAATTACTTTTTACAAAGCTCGACTTGTTGCGAAAGGTTTTCGACAAGTTCAAGGAGTTGACTACGATGAGACTTTCTCACTCGTAGCGATGCTTAAGACTGTCCGAATCATGTTGGCAATTGCTGCATATTATGATTATGAAATTTCGCAAATGGATGTCAAAACTGCATTCCTGAATGGATTTCTGGAAGAAGAGTTCTATATGATGCAACCGGAAGGCTTTGCCAATCCAAAGGGTGCAGACAAAGTGTGCAAGCTCCAGTGATCAATTTATGGACTGGTGCAAGCCTCTCTGAGTTGGAATAAATGCTTTTATAGTGTGATCAAATCATATGGTTTTATACATACTTTTGGAGAAGCCTGTATTTACAAGAAAGTGAGTGGGAGCTCTATAGCATTTCTAATCTTATATGTAGATGACATATGTTGATTGGAAATGATATAGAATTTCTGGTTAGCATAAAGGGATACCTGAATAAAAGTTTTTCTATGAAAGACCTCGGAGAAGCTGCTTACATATTGGGCATCAAGATCTATAGAGATAGATCAAGACGCTTAATTGGACTTTCACAAAGCACAAACCTTGAAAAAGTTTTGAAGAAGTTCAAAATGGATCAGTCAAAGAAAGGGTTCTTGCCTGTGTTACAATGTGTGAAGTTGAGTCAGAATCAATGCCCAACCACTGCAGAAGATGGAGAGAAAATGAAAGTCATTCCCTATGCTTCAGCCATAGGTTCTATCATGTATGCAATGCTGTGTACCAGACCTAATGTATGTCTTGCTATAAGCATAGCAGGGAGGTACCAAAGTAATCCCGGAGTGGAGCACTGGACAACGGTCAAGAACATCCTAAAATACCTAAAAAGGACTAAGGATATGTTTCTCGTTTATGGAGGTGAAAAAGAGCTCGTCGTAAACGGTTACGTCAATGCAAGCTTTGACACTGACCCGGATGACTCAAAGTCACAAACCGGATACGTATTTTCATTGAATGGAGGAGCTGTTAGTTGGTGCAGTTCAGCGTCGTGACTGGATCTACGTGTGAAGCAGAGTACATTGCTGCTTTGGAAGCAGCGAATGAGGAGTTTGGATGAAGGAGTTCATATCCGATCTAGGTGTCATACCTAGTGCATCGGGTCCAATGAAAATCTTTTGTGACAATAATGGTGCAACTGCCTCGGCAAAGGAATCCAGATTTCACAAGAGAACCAAGCACATCAAGAGATGCTTCAATTCCATCCCTTATCAAGTTTCGGGGGGAGACATAGAAATTTGCAAGATACACATGGATCTGAATGTTGCAGACTCGTTGACTAAGCCTCTTCCACGAGGAAAACATGATCATCACCAAAGCTCCATGGGTGTTAGAATCATTACTATGTTATATAGATTATTGACTCTAGTGCAAGTGGGAGACTGAAGGAAATATGCCCTAGAGGCAATAATAAAGTTATTATTTATTTCCTTAATTCATGATAAATGTTTATTATTCATGCTAGAATTGTATTAACCGAAAACTTAGTACATGTGTGAATACATAGACAAAACATAGTCCCTAGTATGCCTCTACTTGACTAGCTCGTTAATCAAAGATGGTTATGTTTCCTAACCATAAACATGTGTTGTCATTTGATGAACGGGATCACATCATTAGGAGAATTATGTGATGGACATGACCCATCCGTTAGCTTAGCAATATGATCGTGTCAGTTTCATTGCTAGTGCTTTATTCATGACTTATACAAGTTCCTCAGACTATGAGATTATGCAACTCCCGAATACCGGAGGAACACTTTGTGTGCTACCAAACGTCACAACGTAAATGGGTGATTATGAATGTGCTCTACAGGTGTCTCCGAAGGTGTTTGTTGGGTTGGCATAGATCGAGATTAGGATTTGTCACTCCGAGTTTCGGAGAGGTATCTCTGGGCCCTCTCGGTAATGCTCATCACGATAAGCCTTGCAAGCATTGTGACTAATGAGTTAGTTGCGGGATGAAGTATTACAGAACGAGTAAAGAGACTTGCCGGTAACGAGATTGAACTAGATATTAAGATACCGACGATTGAATCTCGGGCAAGTCACATACTGATGACAAAGGGAACAATGTTTGTTATTATGCGGTTTGACCGATAAAGATCTTCGTGGAATATGTAGGAACCAATATGAGCATCCAGGTTCTACTATTGGTTATTGACCGGAGACGTGTCTCGGTCATGTCTACATAGTTCTCGAACCCGTAGGGTCTGCACGCTTAACGTTCAATGACGATTGGTATTATGAGTTTATGTGTTTTGATGTACCGAAGGTTGTTCGGAGTCCCGAATGTGATCACGGACATAACGAGGAGTCTCGAAATGGTCAAGACATAAAGATCGATATTGGAAGGCTATGTTTGGACAACAGAAATATTCCGAGAGGTTCGGGCATTTTTGCGGAGTACCGGGAGGTTACTGGAACCTCCCGGGGAGTCAATGGGCCTTAATGGGCCATGGTGGAAGAGAGGAGGAGGCGGCCAAGGTGGGCCACCCCAAGCCCAATCTGAATTGGGAAGGGGGGCGGCCCCCCTTTCCTTCTCTCCCTCTCCTTTTTCCTTCTTCTTCTACTGCAACTAGGGAAGGGGGAGACCTACTCCTACCGGGAGTAGGAGTCCCCGCTTGGGCGCGCTATAGAGGGCCGGCCCTCCCCCTCCTCCACTCCTTTATATACGGGGAAGGGGGGCACCCCATAGACACACAAGTTGACAATTGTTTTAGCCGTGTGCGGTGCCCCCCTCCACAATTTCCACCTCGGTCATATCGTCGTAGTGCTTAGGCGAAGCCCTACACCGGTAACTTCATCATCATCGTCACCATGCCGTCGTGATGACGAAACTCTCCCTCGACCTCAGCTAGATCTAGAGTTCATGGGACGTCACCGATCTGAATGTGTGCAGATCCCGGAGGTGCCGTACCTTTGGTGCTAGGACTGGTCGGATCGTGAAGACGTACGACTACATCAACCGTATTGTCATAACGCTTCCGCTTTCGGTCTACGAGGGTACGTAGACAACACTCTCCCCTCTTGTTGCTATGCATCACCTAGAGATAGATCTTGCGTGATCGTAGTATCTTTTTTTAAATTACTACGTTCCCTAACAGCGCCCGCCCCCAAAGCTCCGCCACCTCCTTTTTCTAGGCAACATCACGGGCTTCACAGGCCGCCCGGTACCTGGCATCCTCCTCCGAAATCACCTTCTTGAAAGCCACTTGCTTGGCTTTCTCAGCCGGCGGCAGTGACTTCCAAAGACAAAGATCATACTGGCCCCAAAACCAATCCAAAGTTGGAGGGTCCGGCACAACCTCGTTCAGCGGCACGTAGGTATCCTCGTCGCTGCTCTTTGAGTGAGCGTCCTCGGGGGGCGGCGACTCCTCGTCGGCACGTGGGCAGACCGGCGGCGCCATGGCAGAGATTTGAGAGAGAGAGAGAGAGAGAGAGAGAGAGAGAGCGAGCAAGGAGAGGATCTAGATGAGAATGCAGGCGGGACGATGTGAGCAAGGTAGCATTTATTGGCGGTCGGAATCAAGATCGACGGGAACAGTGCACACACCGGTCGCCGTAATTTACGAGTACTGTAGTGTGAATTACAAACGATTCTCGTAGTAAAATCCGTGTGTTAACATAATAGCTGACGGTTCCCCATGCAGAACTGTGTCTGATTAATAACGCCCGCCACTCACCTTCCAAACCTTGAGGCGCGAAATAGAATGCCAATCGTGTGGGGCCGGTTGTCTTGCTCGATTTTACATTTTCTTTTTTGAACACTAGATATTTACATGGTTTGATGATTTTTAACTCGCACACAAGTACACAAATATGATTTTTCAAACCATTATGGTTAGCCGTGGCATGTACATGTAGTTCTAATTTGAATTATGGTCATTAAATGGCTACAAAATCACTTAAATGTCTTCAAAAGGTCAAATGACCATTGAAATTTTCCAAATTTTGACATGATAGTTCTATTAGTGCATGTTACACTTCGAAAAAATTTGAAGGTCATAAGAGGAAGCTATTTCCCCTCATCATCAAACATGCATTGTTCCCTCTTGGAACCACGAGCCTTCTAGTGAGTTGCTCCGGTTTGTGAGGGGTGTGTGTCCAAAATCTCGTCAAACATGCCAATTTTTTACTACATCAACTTGGTGGCATGACATTACATCAAGCAAGGTTTCATGTTTTTATGATTATTTTTTAATCTTTTGGAATTAAAATGCCATGTCACTCCATGCATGTGTCCATGCCGTGAGACCAATATGTTTGAAAATTCCTTCTAATTTACTACACATGGAATTAACTCGCACAGAAGTACACAAATATGATTTTTCAAACCGTTATGGTTAGCCGTTGCATGTAGATGTAGTTAAAATTTGAATTACAGTCATTAAATGGCTAGAAAAACACTTAAATGTCTTTAGAAGGTCAAATGACCCTTGAAATTTTCCAAATTTTAACATGACAGTTGTATTAGTGCATGTTACACGTAGAAAAAATTTGAAGTCCGTAAGAGGAAGTTATCTCCCGTTCGACATCAAACATGCATCGTTCCCTCTTGGAACCATGAGCCTTCTAGTGAGTTGCTCCGGTTTACGAGGGGCGGGGTGTCCAAACTTTCATCAAATAGGCCAATTTTTTTACCACATCATCTTGGTGGCATGACATTACATGAAGCAAGGTTTCATGTTTTTTTGATCATTTTTTATTTTTTTTGAATTAAATGCCATGGCACTCCATGCATGTGTCCATGCCATGAGACCAATATGTTTGAAAATTCTTTCTAATTTACTGCACATGGAATTAACTCGCACACAAGTACACAAATATGATTTTTCAAACCGTTATGGTTAGCCGTTGCATGTACATGTAGTTCTAATTTGAATTACGGTCATTAAATGTCTAGAAAATCACTTAAATGTCTTCAAAAGGTCAAATGACACTTGAAATTTTCCAAATTTTGACATGAAAGTTCTATTAGTGCATATTACACGTAGAAAATTTTTGAAGGCCGTAAGAGGAAGCTATCTCCCCTCCTCATCAAACATGCATTGTTCCCTCTCGGAACTACGAGCCTTCTAGTGAGTTGCTCCGGTTTCTGAGGGGTGTGTGTCCAAACTCTCGTCAAACAGGACAAATTTTTACCACATCATCTTGGTGGCATGACATTGCATCAAGCAAGGTTTCATGTTTTTCTGATCATTTTATATTTTTTGGAATTAAAATGCCATGGCACTCCATGCATGTAGTGTCCATGCCGTGAGACCAATATGTTTGAAATTTCCTTCTAATTTGCTGCACATGGAATTAACTCGCATACAAGTACACAAATATGATTTTTCAAACCGTTATGGTTAGCCGTTGCATGTACATGTAGTTCTAATTTGAATTACGACCATTAAATGGCTAGAAAATCATTTAAATGTCTTCAAAAGGTCAAATGACCCCTGAAATTTTCCAATTTTTCACGTGACAGTTGTATTAGTGCATGTTACATGTTGAAAAAAATTTGAAGGCCGTAAGAGGAAGCTATCTCCCGTTCGTCATCAAACATGCATTGTTCCCTCTCGGAACCACGAGCCTTCTAGTGAGTTGCTCCGGTTTGTGTGGGGTGTGTCCAAACTTTCATCAAACAGGACAATTTTTTTACCACATCATCTTGGTGCCATGACATTACATCAGTCAAGGTTTCATGTGTTTCTGATCTCTTTATAATTTTTTTGGAATTTTGCCATGGCACTCCATGCTTAATTGTGTCATAGCCGTTAGACCAATAAGTTTGAAAATTCTTTCCAATTTACTCCACATGGAATTAAATCGCACACAAGTACACAAAATATGACTTTTCAAACCGTTATGGTTAGCTGTTGCATCTACATGTAGGTCAAATTTCAATTACGGTCATTAAATGGCTAGAAAATCACTTAAATGCCTTAAAAGGTCAAATGACCCCTGAAATTTCCCAAAAATTGACATGACAGTTGTATCAGTACTACAACTTTTCTCGTACATTTAAAACACCATTCGTTGCCACTTTACTCCAAATTCGTCTTTCACAACTAATAAAAAAATATTTACAACATCACACACAGTTGTTTTGTAGGAATCATTTGCGATGAAAATTTCTGGGTCTATCTAAGTCTTCCTCCTTAAGCTTCGCCGGCTCGTCTACTCCAGTGCCGGTAACCCCGAATCCACAAATCCCGATCCCCATTCCTGCACCCCCTTCTTGCAAAGATGACACCATGGAAATGCTTCATGAAGGCCCTTATGATGGCCGCGTCCCCCCCCCCCCCGAGCGCCGCCGCCTACACCGAGAGTGCCACCGCATCCGCATTGAGCATGGCCGCTTCCGCCGAGAGGGCATCTGCGGCAACCGACAGGGCAGCTGCAGAAGTCGAGATGGCTGCAGCATCTGCTGCAATGGTGGCTGGTGCAAGTGCCGAGAGCGCTTGAGCTGTCATCGTGCTGCCAATGTCGCCCTGGCCTGGGTCGAGGCCATCCACGCCAAGATATTCCAGGCCACCTCAAAATCCAGCATGCAACCCACGTCCGAAAAGGCGGCGGTGGCCATGGAGCACATGCTTCCTCATGAGGTCGTCGAGCGGGAGCTAGAGATACAGGAGGCGGCGGAGATCGAGGAGCGACGAGAGGAGGATTTGCGCGTGGCCCAAGTCGAGGTAGAGAAGAGTCTGTCCGTCGAGGAATCGGCGGTGTTGTACCAACGCGAGCTCTGGCGCAGCCACTACTACGAGTACTACAACCTTGAGGATGGCTCCGAGGACGCGGTCGACTTTGGCAAGGGGGACGTGGAGTCCACCAATGGCGGCATGTCGACAGGACAAGTCATCGACGTCTCATCTCACATCAGCGATGCATAGGCCGGCGCGGTGGATTTCTTAAAACTATTCATACTTAGGCTTTGTTTCTAATGTTGGTCTTTTGTTAGAGAAATGTTTAGGTGACCTGGCTCTGTTTAATTACTAAAGTTGCTCGATTCAGTAAGTCTGGTCTATGTCCTGTACGCTCTTTTGTGCCCAAATTAGCAAGCGATGTCAAATTATGCAATGACGTACCCGGGGAAATTTTCACCAAAATTTGAATTATCAAACTCATCCCATGCACGTTAAGCAAAAGAATCATTTGCGATGCACACTATCGTTCAAAGTAAACAGTGTCCGGCAGCATCGCGCGCAAAGTTTTCCTCCACATTTTGAAATTTTTGGCCTACCGCCAAAATATCTACCCTCCCCCCTCCCCATCCCTTTTTCTCCTTGACCACGAGTCACATTTCCCCTATTTCCCCTTCCTTCCTTCCTTCCTAAGCTATAGCTACTTCCTCTCTTGCTTCCTCGCTCTCGTCGTCTCGCATCCTACCACCGGGGTCGCCATGGTCTTCTTCAAAGACCTCTCCAGCGGTTCCTCCTCCTCATTTAAAACTCCTTCACCACCTGGGTATGCCTCTCTTATCTCTCTCGGGCTAAGACTTGGAATGAAGGATTTTTACCCAGCGGTCGATTTGAGTCATTTCTTCCTCTTGTAGTTCCCTAGGGCCATCAGTTGCAACAAATGGAGTGGGGTGGCTGAAGATCTATCTGCTCGTTCTCACCATCAATCTCCATGCGTGAAGCTAGTTGCGTTTGAATCTGTGGATGGTGGGAGGAAGTTTCTAGCATGTGCAGAGAAGGTTAGACCCTCTTTCATTGTTACAAATCATTTGTTAGACGTGATTCAGACACTGTCATGGTCCCAACCCATTCATACCACACCTTCAACCAAACGCATCCTAAGACAGTGTCACCGTTTGTACCTGGTATGTAAAAATGTTGCCATCTCATCAGCGGTGCTGAGGGAGTCCTGGACTAGGGGGTGTCCGGATAGCCGGACTATCGTCATCGGCCGGACTCCAAGACTATGAAGATACAAGATTGAAGACTTCGTCCCATGTCCAGATGGGACTTTCCTTGGCGTGGAAGGCAAGCTTGGCGATACGGATATGTAGATCTCCTACCATTGTAACCGACTCTGTGTAACCCTAGCCCTCTCCGGTGTCTATATAAACCGGAGGGTTTTAGTCCGTAGGACACACAACCATTGCAACAATCATACCATAGGCTAGCTTCTAGGGTTTAGCCTCTTTGATCTCGTGGTAGATCCACTCTTGTACTACCCATATCATCAATATCAATCAAGCAGGAGTAGGGTTTTACCTCCATCGAGATGGCCCGAACCTGGGTAAAAACATCGTGTCCCTTGTCTCCTGTTACCATCCGCCTAGACGCACAGTTCGGGACCCCCTACCCGAGATCCGCCGGTTTTGACACCGACATTGGTGCTTTCATTGAGAGTTCCTCTGTGTCGTTACCGATAGGCTTGATGGCTTCTTCAATCAACAACGATGCAGTCCAGGGTGAGACTTTTCTCCCCGGACAGATCTTCGTGTTCGGCGGCTTCGCACTACGGGCCAATTCACTTGGCCATCTGGAGTAGATCGAAAGCTACGCCCCTGGCCATCAGGTCAGATTTGGAAGCCTAAAATTCACGGCTGACATCCGCGGATTCGAGCCATAGCCGAGCGCGCTGCACTGTCACAATGGGCATGATTTAGCTCTGCCGCCGGACAGTACCCTGGAGGCCGCACATGAGTCCGCTCTGACCCATAGTTCGGAGCCGACCACGCAGATCGAGGACAGGTGGCTGGACACCGCCTCGGGAGCTGCAACTTCTACGGCGATGGAGCCGAATACCGACCTTGTCCATTCCAAAGCCCGTGACTCCGAGGTGTCGGACTCCTTGTCGGACTCCGAACCTCCTGCGCCCCTGCCAATCGAATCCGATTGGGCGCTGATCATGGAGTTCACCGCCGCGGACATCTTTCAGCACTCACCCTTTGGCGACATCCTGAATTCGCTAAAGCATCTCTCGTTATCAGGAGAGCCCTGGCCGGACTGCGGTCAGGATGGTTGGGATGCGGACGACAAAGAAATTCGAGGCCCACCCACCACCCACTTTGTAGCCACTGTCGACGATCTAACCGACATGCTAGACTATGACTCCGAAGACATCGACGGTATGGACGACGATGCCGGAGACGATCAAGAACCAGCGCCTACAGGGCACTGGAAGACCACCTCGTCATACGACATATACATGGTGGACACCCCAAAGGATGGGGACGGCGAAGAAGCAGCGGAGGCAGATTCCTCTAAGAAACAGCCCAAGCGCCGACGTCAGCGGCGCCGCTCTAAATCTCGCCACAGCAAGAATGGAGATTCTGGCACCGGAGATAATAACACCCCACAGAGTGCCGAAGACAACCCCCTCCAGCAAGATTCTGTTGGGGAACGTAGTAATTTCAAAAATTTTCCTACGCACACGCAAGATCATGGTGATGTATAGCAACGAGAGGGGAGAGTGTTGTCTACGTACCCTCGTGAGACCAAGCGAAGCGATCTGGCGTAGAGGAAGTAGTCGACGTTCTCCTCGCGATCCGACCGATCCGGCGCCGTTACATCGGCGCCCCGAGTTCTTGACACACGTACAGCTCGATGGCGTCCCTCGTACTCGATCCAGCCGAGTGTCGAGGAGAGTTCCGTCAAGACGACGGTGTGGTGACGATCTTGATGTTTCATCGCGCAGGCTTCGCTTAAGCTTCAGCGATGGTATAACCGAGGTGGAATATGGTGGAGGGGCACCGACACGGCTAAGGAACGATCTCATGATCAACTTGTGTGTTCCAAGGTGCCCCCTGCCCGTATATAAAGGAGCAGGGGGGGGGGGCGGCCGGCCAAGCTTGGCGGCGCTGGGAGTCCTACTCCCTCAGGGAGTAGGATTCCCCCAATCCTAGTCCAACTAGGATTCCGGAGGGGAAAAAGAGAGAGGGTCGGCCCCTTCTCCTAGTCCTAATAGGACTAGGGAAGGGGGGGCTGTGCCAGCCTTGGGCTGCCCTCCTCCTTTCCACTAGGGCCCATCGAGGCCCATTTACCTCCCGGGGTTCGGTAACCTCCGGTACTCGGTAAATTCCGTTTTGCGGAACCATTCGAACTCCAAACATAGGCTTCCAATATATCAATCTTTATGTCTCGACCATTCCGAGACTCCTCGTCATGTCCGTGATCACATCCGGACTCGAACTCCTTGGTACATCAAAATACATAAACTCATAATAACCGCCATCGTAACTTTAAGCGTGCGGACCCTACGGTTCGAGAACAATGTAGACATGACCTAGAACTATTCACGGTCAATAACCAACAGCGGGACCTGGATGCCCATATTGGTTCCTACATATTCTACGAAGATCTTTATCGGTCGACCGCATAACAACATCGTTGTTCCTTTGTCATTGGTATGTTACTTGCCCGAGATTCGATCGTCGGTATCCAATACCTAGTTCAATCTCGTTACGGCAAGTCTCTTTACTCGTTCCGTAATACATCATCTCACAACTAACTCATTAGTTGTAGTGCTTGCAAGGCTTAAGTGATGTGCATTACCGAGAGGGCCCAGAGATACCTCTCCGACAATCGGAGTGACAAAACCTAATCTCGAAATACGCCAACCCAACATCTGCCTTTGGAGACACCTGTAGTACTCCTTTATAATCACCCAGTTACGTTGTGACGTTTGGTAGCACCCAAAGTGTTCCTCCGGCAAACGGGAGTTGCATAATCTCATAGTTACAGGAACATGTATAAGTCATGGATAAAAGCAGTAGCAACATACTAAACGATCGTGTGCTAAGCTGATGGAATGGGTCATGTCAATCAGATCATTCTACTAATGATGTGACCTCATTAATCAAATAACAACTCCTTGTTTATGGTTAGGAAACATAACCATCTTTGATTAATAAGCTAGTCTAGTAGAGGCATACTAGTGACATGTTGTTTTGTCTATGCATTCACACATGTATCATGTTTCCGGTTAATACAATTCTAGCATGAATGATAAACATTTATCATGAAATAAGGAAATAAATAATAACTTTATTATTGCCTCTAGGGCATATTTCCTTGATCTCCCACTTGCACTAGAGTCAATAATCTAGATTACATAGTAATGATTCTAACACCCATGGAGTCTTGGTGCTGATCATGTTTTGCTCGTGGAAGAGGCTTAGTCAGCGGGTCGCAACATTCAGATCCGTATGTATCTTGCAAATCTCTATGTCTCGACCGGACTAAGTCCCGGATGGAATTGAAGCGTCTCTTGATGTGCTTGGTCCTCTTGTGAAATCTGGATTCCTTTGCTAAGGCAATTGCTCGAGATTGTCACGAAGATTTTCATTGGACCCGATGCACTAGGTATGACACCTAGATCGGATATGAACTCCTTCATCCAGACTCCTTCATTAGCTGCTTCCGAAGCTGCTATGTATTCCGCTTCACATGTAGATCCCGCTACGACGCTTTGTTTAGAACTGCACCAACTGACAGCTCCTCCGTTTAGTGTAAATACGTATCCGGTTTGCGATTTAGAATCGTCCGGATCGGTGTCAAAGCTTGCATCAACGTAACCGCCACGATGAGCTCTTTGTCACCTCCATATCGAGAAACATATCCTTAGTCCTTTTCGGTATTGGGATGTTCTTGACCGCTGTCCGATGATCCACTCTGGATTACTTTGGTACCTCCTGCTAGGCTTATAGCAAGGCACACATCAGTCCGGTACACAGCATTGCATACATGATAGAGCCTATGGCTGAAGCATAGGAACATCTTTCATTTTCTCTCTATCTTCTGCAGTGGTCGGGCATTGAGTCTGACTCAACTTCACACCTTGTAACACAGGCAAGAACCCTTTCTTTGCTTGATCCATTTTGAACTTCTTCAAAACTTTGTCAAGGTATGTGCTTTGTGAAAGTCCAATTAGGCGTCTTGATCTATCTCTATAGATCTTAATGCCCAATATGTAAGCAGCTTCATCGAGGTCTTTCATTGAAAAACTCTTATTCAAGTATCCCTTTATGCTATCCAGAAATTCTATATCATTTCCGATCAACAATATGTCATCCACATATAATATCGAAATGCTCTGAGCTCCCACTCACTTTCTTGTAAATCTGAGGCTTCTCCAAAAGTCTCACAAACCCAAATGCTTTGATCACACTATCAAAGCGTTTATTCCAACTCCGAGATGCTTGCACCAGTCCATATATGGATCATTTGGAGCTTGCACACTTTGTTAGCTCCTTTGGATCAATAAAACCTTCGGTTGCATCATATACAACTCTTCTTCCGTAAATCCATTCAGAATGCAGTCTTTACATCCATTTGCCAAATTTCATAATCATAAAATGCGCAATTGCTAACATGATTCGGACGGACTTAAGCATCGCCACGGGTGAGAAGGTCTCATCGTAGTCAACCCCTTGAACATGTCGAAAACCTTTTGCGATAAGTCGAGCTTTATAGACGATAACATTACCGTCGCGTCGGTCTTCTTCTTGAAGATCCACTTGTTTTCTATTGCTTGCCTACCCTCGGGCAAGTCAACCAAAGTCCACACTTTGTTTTCATACATGGATCCCATCTCAGATTTCATGGCCTCAAGCCATTTTATGGAATCTGGGCTCACCATCGCTTCTTCATAGTTCGTAGGTTCATCATGATCTAGTAGCATGACTTCCGAACAGGATTACCGTACCACTCAGTGCGGATCTTACTCTGGTTGATCTACGTGGTTCGTAGTAACTTGATCTGAAGTTTCATGATCAACATCATCAACTTCCTCCCTACTTGGTGTAGGTGTCTCGTAAACCGGTTTCTGCGATTTAACTACTTTCAAGTAAGGGAGAAGGTACTATTACCTCATCAAGTTCCACTTTCCTCCCACTCACTTCTTTCGAGAGAAACTCCTTCTCTAGAAAGGATCCATTCTTAGCAACAAATGTCTTGCCTTGGATCTGTGATAGAAGGTGTACCCAACTGTCTCCTTTGGGTATCCTATGAAGACACATTTCTCGATTTGGGTTCGAGCTTATCGGGTTGAAGCTTTTTCACATAAGCATCGCATCCCCAAACTTTAAGAAACGACAACTTTGGTTTCTTGCTAAACCATAGTTCATAAGGTGTCGTCTCAACGGATTTCGACGGTGTTCTATTCAGTGTGAATGCGGCTGTCTCTAGAGCATAACCCCAAAGCGATAGCGGTAAATCTGTAAGAGACATCATAGATCGTACCATATCTAGTAAAGTACGATTCGACGTTCGGACACACCATTTATTTGTGGTGTTCGGGTGGCGTGAGTTGCTTAAACTATTCCACATTGTTTCAAATGTAGACCAAACTCGTAACTCAAATATTCACCTCCACGATCGATCGTAGAAACTTAATTTTCTTGTTACGATGATTTTCAACTTCACTCTGAAATTCTTTGAACTTTTCAAATGTTTCAGACTTATGTTTCATTAAGTAGATATACCCATATCCGCTTAAGTCATCTGTGAAGGTGAGAAAATAACGATATCCGCCACGAGCCTCAACATTCATCGGACCACATACATCGTATGTATGATTTCCAACAAATCTGTTGCTCTCTCCATAGTACCGAGAACGGTGTTCTAGTCATCTTGCCCATGAGGCACGGTTCATAAGTGCCAAGTGATTCATAATCAAGTGACTCCAAAAGTCCATCAAGATGGAGTTTCTTCATGCGCTTTACACCGATATGACCTAAACGGCGATTGCCACAAATAAGTTGCACTTTCATTATCAACTCTGCATCTTTTGGTTTCAACATTATGAATATGTGTATCACTACTATCGAGATTCATAAGAAATAGACCACTCCTCAAGGGTGCATGACCATAAAAGATATTACTCATATAAATAGAACAACCATTATTCTCTCGATTTAAATGAATAACCGTCTCGCATCAAACAAGATCCAGATATAATGTTCATGCTCAACGCAGCACCAAATAACAATTATTTAGGTCTAAAACTAATCCCGAAGGTAGATGTAGAGGTAGCGTGCCGACCGCGATCACATCGACTTTGGAACCATTTCCACGCAGATCGTCACCTCGTCCTTTGCGAGTTAAGCAATCAGTAGTCCCTGTTTGAGTTGCAAATATTAGCAGCGGAACCATTATCAAATACCAGTGCTACTACGAGCTCTAGTAAGGTACACATCAATAACATGTATATCACATATACCTTTGTTCACCTTGCCATCCTTCTTATCCGCCAAATACTTGGGGCAGTTCCGCTTCCAAATGACGATCGCTTGCGGTAGAAGCACTCGTTTCAGGTTTAGGGCCGACTTGGGTTTCTTCTCTGAGCGACAACTTGCTTGCTGTTCTTCTTGAATTCCCTTCTTCTTCCCTTTGCCTTTCTTCTTGAAACTAGTGGTCTTATTGACCATCAACACTTGATGCTCCTTTTTGATTTCTACCTCCGCAGCCTTTAGCATTGCGAAGAGCTCGGTATAGTCTTTACTAACCCTTGCATATTATAGTTCATCACGAAGCCTTTGTAGCTTGGTGGCGGTGATTGAAGAATTCATCAATGACACAATCATCCGGAAGATTAACTCCCAATTGCGTCAAGTGATTGTAGTACCCGGACATTACGAGTATATGCTCACTAATGTAACTATTCTCCTCCATCTTGCAGCTATAGAACTTATTGGAGACTTCATATCTCTCAATCCGGGCATTCATTGGAATATTAACTTCAACTCTGGAACATCTCATATGCTCCATGACGCTCAAAACGTCGTTGAAGTCCCGGTTCTAAGCCGTAAAGCATGGCACATCGAACTATAGAGTAGTCATCAGCTTTGCTCGCCAGACGTTCATAACATCTGCAGTTGCATTAGCAAGAAGTCTGCACCTAGCGGTGCATCGGGACGTAACTCTTACGTGCAGCAATGAGGATGATCCTCAAGTTACGGACCCATCCGTGTAATTGCTACCATCATCTTTCAACTTTGCTTTCTCAAGGAACGCATTAAAATTCAACGGAACAACAAAGACGAGCCATCTATCTACAATCAAACATAAACAAGCAAGATACTATCGGTACTAAGTTCATGATAAATTTAAGTTCAATTAATCATATTACTAAAGAACTCCCACTTAGAAAAACATCTCTAGTCATCTAAGTGATCACGTGATCCAAATCAACTAAACCATAACCGATCATCACGTGAAATGGAGAAGTTTTCAATGGTGAACATCTTATGTTGATCATATCTACTATATGATTCACGCTCGACCTTTCGGTCTCCGTGTTCGAGGCCATATCTGCATATGCTAGGCTCGTCAAGTATAACCCGAGTATTCTGCGTGTGCAAAACTGGCTTGCACCCGTTGTAGATGGACGAGAGCTTATCACACCCGATCATCACGTGGTGTGCGGGCACGACGAACTTTGGCAGCGGTGCATACTCGGGAGAACACTTCTTGATTATTTAGTGAGAGATCATCTTATAATGCTACCGTCAATCAAAGCAAGATAAGATGCATAAAAGGATAAACATCACATGCAAATCAATATAAGTGATATGATATGGTCATCATCATCTTGTGCTTCATGATCTCCATCTTGCGGCACCACCATGATCACCATCGTCACCGCGCGACACCTTGATCTCCATCGTAGCATCGTTGTCGTCTCGCCAAACTTATGCTTCTCGACTATCGCTACCGCTTAGTGATAAAGTAAAGCATTACGAGTATGCATTGCATTGCATACAATAAAGCGACAACCATATGGCTCCTGCCGATTGCCGATAACCGGTTACAAAACATGATCATCTCATACAATAAAATATAGCATCACGTCTTGACCATATCACATCACAACATGCCCTGCAAAAACAAGTTAGGCGTCCTCTACTTTGTTGTTGCAAATTTTACGTGGCTGCTACGGGCTTAAGCAAGAACCAGTCTCACCCACATCAAAACCACAACGATACTTCGTCAAATAGACTCCGTTTAACCTTCTCAAGGACCGGGCGTAGCACACTCGGTTCAACTAAAGTGAGAGAGACAGCACCCACCAGTCACCTTTAAGCAACGAGTGCTCGTGGCGGTGAAACCAGTCTCGCGTAAGCGTCACGCGTAATGTCGGTGCAGGCGCTTCATCTCACAATACCGCTGAACCAAAGTATGACATGCTGGTAGGTAGTATGACTTGTATCGCCCACAACTCACTTGTGTTCTACTCGTGCAAAACATCAAACCATAGAAAAACCTAGGCTCGGATGCCTTTGTTGGGGAACGAGTAATTTCAAAAATTTTCCTACGCACACGCAAGATCATGGTGATGTATAGCAACGAGAGGGGAGAGTGTTGTCTACGCCCTCGAGACCCGGCGAAGCGATCACAACGTAGAGGAAGTAGTCGACGTTCTCCTCGCGATCCGACCGATCCCGCGCCGTTACTCGAGCGCCCGAGTTCTTGACACACGACAGCTCGATGACGTCCCTCGTACTCCGATCCAGCCGAGTGTCGAGGAGAGTTCGTCAAGACGACGGTGTGGTGACGATCTTGATGTTTCACGGCGCAGGCTTCGCCTAAGCTTCGCGATGGTATAACCGAGGTGGAATATGGTGGAGGGGGCACGCGACACGGCTAAGGAACGATCTCATGATCAACTTGTGTGTTCAAGGAGCCCCCTGCCTCGTATATAAAGGAGCCAGGGGGGGGGGGCCGGCGGCCAAGCTGGCGGCGCTGGGAGTCCTACTCCCTCGGGAGTAGGATTCCCCCAATCCTAGTCCAACTAGGATTCCGGAGGGGGAGAGAGAGAGAGGGGTCGGCCCCTTCTCCTAGTCCTAATAGGACTAGGGAAGGGGGAGGCGTGCCAGCCTTGGGCTGCCCTCCTCCTTTCCACTAGGGCCCATCGAGGCCCATTTACCTCCCGGGGTTCCGGTAACCTCCGGTACTCGGTAAATTCCGTTTTGCGGAACCATTCGAACTCCAAACATAGGCTTCCAATATATCAATCTTTATGTCTCGACCATTCCGAGACTCCTCGTCATGTCCGTGATCACATCCGGACTCGAACTCCTTGGTACATCAAAATACATAAACTCATAATAAGCATCATCGTAACTTTAAGCGTGCGGACCCTACGGTTCGAGAACAATGTAGACATGACCTAGAACTATTCACGGTCAATAACCAACAGCGGGACCTGGATGCCCATATTGGTTCCTACATATTCTACGAAGATCTTTATCGGTCGGACCGCATAACAACATCGTTGTTCCCTTTGTCATCGGTATGTTACTTGCCCGAGATTCGATCGTCGGTATCCAATACCTAGTTCAATCTCGTTACCGGCAAGTCTCTTTACTCGTTCCGTAATACATCATCTCACAACTAACTCATTAGTTGTAGTGCTTGCAAGGCTTAAGTGATGTGCATTACCGAGAGGGCCCAGAGATACCTCTCCGACAATCGGAGTGACAAAACCTAATCTCAAATCGCCAACCCAACATCCGCCTTTGGAGACACTGTAGTACTCCTTTATAATCACCCGATTACGTTGTGACGTTTGGTAGCACCAAAGTGTTCCTCCGCAAACGGAGTTGCATAATCTCATAGTTACAGGAACATGTATAAGTCATGGATAAAAGCGGTAGCAACATACTAAGCGATCGTGTGCTAAGCTGATGGAATGGGTCATGTCAATCGATCATTCTACTAATGATGTGACCTCATTAATCAAATAACAACTCCTTGTTTATGGTTAGGAAACATAACCATCTTTGATTAATAAGCTAGTCTAGTAGAGGCATACTAGTGACATGTTGTTTTGTCTATGCATTCACACATGTATCATGTTTCCGGTTAATACAATTCTAGCATGAATGATAAACATTTATCATGAAATAAGGAAATAAATAATAACTTTATTATTGCCTCTAGGGCATATTTCCTTCAGATTCAGCACAGGAGGACGGAGTAGCCAGCCCTCAAGAGAGAGCGGCATACGAGGAGATAGAGGATGACAATCACATGCCTCCCTCTAGAGACGAGGCAAGCCTCAACGACGACGAATTTGTCATGCCAGAGGATCCCGTCGAACAAGAGCGTTTTAAACGCAGGCTAATGGCCTAGGCGAACAGCCTAAAGAAAAAGCAGCAACAGCTTCGAGCTGATCAAGACCTGCTGGCCGACAGATGGACCGAGGTCCTCGCGGCCGAAGAGTATGAACTCGAATGCCCCTCCAAAAGCTACCCAAAACGCAAGTTGCTCCCCCGATTAGAGGAGGAGTCATATAAACCTTCATCACCAGCGCACAATACGGCAGACCGACCACCTCATGGCCGCGATAGAGAGGCATCCAGGCCCTCCGCCAGAACCGTACCCCGGCACCGCTCGAAAAGCGCGAAGCCACGGGGGAATGCACCGGACTTGCGAGACATATTGGAGGACAAGGCAAGACAATCAAGATCGATCTACGGATCACGTGGGCGCCCCACGATGTGAGGCGACTACCGTCGCGCCGGATAGAGCAACTCCGGCCGGGCCGAACACAGCAGACAAAGCTCTCTTGAGCTACGTCGTGATATTGCCCTGTATAGAGGCGCCGCACACCCACTATGCTTCACAGATGAAGTAATGGACCATCAAATCCCTGAAGGGTTTAAACCCGTGAACATCGAATCCTACGATGGCACAACAGAGCCCGTGGTTTGGATCGAAGATTATCTCCTTCATATCCATATGGCCCGCGGTGACGATCTCCACGCCATCAAGTATCTCCCACTCAAGCTTAAAGGACCAGCTCGGCATTGGCTTAACAGCTTGCCAAAAAAGTCAATTGGGTGTTGGGAGGACCTAGAAGTCGCATTTCTCGATAATTTCTAGGGCACATATGTGCGACCACCAGACGCCGATGACGTAAGCCACATAATTCAGCAGCCAGATGAATTGGCCAGACAGTTCTGGACACGGTTCTTAACAAAGAAAAATCAAATCGTCGACTGTCTGGATGCAGAGGCCCTCGCAGCCTTCAAACATAACATCCGCAACGAGTGGCTGGCCCGGCACCTAGGACAGGAAAAGCCGAAATCAATGGCAGCCCTCACATCACTAATGACCCGCTTCTGTGCGGGAGAGGACAGCTAGCTAGCTCGCAGTAACAACCTCAGCAAAAATTCTGGCAGTCCGGACAACAAGGACCACAATGGCAGGTCGCGTCGCAACAAAAACAAACACCGCGTTAACGGCGATAACACTGAGGATACGGCAGTCAACACCGGATTCAGAGGCTCTAAACCCGGTCAGCGGAAAAAGCCATTCAAAAGAACTACTCCGGGTCCATCCAATTTGGACCGAATACTCGACCGCTCTTGCCAGATACATGGCACCCCCGAAAAGCCAGCTAACCACACCAACAAGGATTGTTGGGTATTCAAGCAGGCAGGCAAGTTAATTGCCGAAAACAATGACAAGGGGCTGCACAGCGATGACGAGGAGGAGACTCGGCCGCCGAACAGTAGAGGACAGAAGGGTTTCCCCCCACAAGTGCGGACGGTAAACATGATATACGCAACCCACATACCCAAGAGGGAGCGGAAGCGTGCACTTAGGGACGTATATGCGATGGAGCCAGTCGCCCCGAAGTTCAATCCATGGTCCTCTTGCCTGACCACTTTCGATCGAAGGGACCACCCTACCAGTATCCGCCATGGTGGATTCGCCACATTGGTTTTAGACCCAATCGTCGATGGATTTCACCTCACTAGAGTCCTGATGGACGGCGGCAGCAGCCTGAACCTGCTTTATCGAGGATACAAAGGCGCAAGATAGGCATAGACCCTCAAGGATTAAACCTACAAAGACGACCTTCAAAGGCGTCATACCAGGTGTTGAGGCCAATTATGCAGGCTCACCACACCGAAGTGGTCTTCGGATCCCGGATAATTTCGAGCGAGAGTTAATCTTCGACATAGTCCCGTTCCGCAGTGGCTATCACGCTTTGCTCGGACGAACTGCATTTGCAAAGTTCAACGCGGTGCCGCATTATGCATACCTTAAGCTCAAGATGCCAGGCCCTCGTGGAGTCATCACGGTAAATGGAAACATTGAACGCTCCCTCCGAACGGAGGAACACACAGCGGCTCTCGCGGCAGAAGTACAGAGCAGCCTCTTAAGGCAATTTTCGAGTCCAGCCGTTAAACGACCAGACATGGCCAAACGCGCCCGGAGTAACATACATCAAGACCACCGCACGTTTGAGCATCGCCAGAGTAATGCGGCCCCAACCCCAGCCCTCGCATGATTGCAAGACTAGCCCTTGGCAGACGTCATTACGCTGGAGATACCATGGGCATAGGGGAGGGCACGACCACGACAGATCCCAGAGCGGCTCAACCACACCAGGGGCTCCCAAGTGTGTCACTTTTTTCTCTCTTTTTTTTCACAGGACTTCGTTCACCGACATACGTCCGTGAGATCTGCCGAACTCACGATCAACGGCCGGGGAGGGACAATGGCTCGATTTAACACTCGGTGGTCTCCATTATGAGCGTTAAATCTGTTTAATACACTATTCCGCAGCCTACCCCTGGAGGGGGACATGTCCAATAGTCCAAACCCTTGCTTACCGCACTATTTGTATTGCTCTACACTCATAGCAGAATTCCTTGAATAAACAATGCATGACATTTTGCTTATAATTGCATTCCCTTTTTTACATATATGTTCATTTATGACATCTTGCATCCGTACACTTTGGTACGGCCGAATACACCAGGGGCTTATGTTCCCCGCATTATGGTGTGATAAGTCCGAACACTTTCACAAGTGCGGCACCCCGAACTTATAGCATTATATGCATCGGCTCCGAATCATGTCTTGGGTCAATAGTTGGGTTTGCCCGGCTCCCATGTTTTGGTACCTTACGTTCCGCTCTATCGGCTAAGGTAGCATCGGGAGAACCATCGCGATTGCGCCCGGTTGAGCTGGGCGAGCGCCTCGATGGAAAGCTAAACCGACCGTCATGATAAGGCGAGAGCTGGTCGCTGTTCGAGAGGTCTTTTGAGTCCCTAAAGACTTATGCCGCTTAGAGCGAGGAACCGGCTTCGTCTGCCCAGCGTGATAGCGCCCGAACTCGGTCTTCGAACACTAGGGGCTTCACGAAATTTAAAATTATAGAATTCTATGGCTAAGTGAGAGTGTTCAAGCATTATAAGTCCGGTTGCCTTGTTCGTTGTCTTTGGCGCCCCTAGATGGACCCAAAATGGGAACAAGAGCGCTCAAGTTTATCCGAACACCCCACAGACTCGTGGCATGGGGGCTGAAGCCGACGACTTGCCATCTCTCAGATTTGATAAACAGCCGCACATAAGGTAATATTTTAAATCAATAAGCGTTGCTTAGCGCGTATGAACAAAGTTTTCAGCGCACAGGATAACACATTGCGAGTTTACTCAAATATTACATTTTTGGGGCACTCATCCGCAATCTTGCGGGCACCCTTCAGGACACTCTTATAATACATTTCGGGTGTACGATACTCCTTGCCCGTCGGCGGCGCGTCTGTTAGAACTCTCAGCATCCAGCCTGCCCCAGTGCACCTTTGCGCGGGCAAGGGCCCGACGAGCACCTTCAATGCAGGTAGAGCGCTTGATGACTTCCACCCAAGGGCACGCATCCACCAGCCGCCGCACGAGGCCGAAGTAGCTCCCAGGCATGGCCTCCTCAGGCCAAAGCCGGACTATGAGGCCCTTCTTGGCCTGCTCGGCTACCTTGTGGAGCTCGACCAGCTGCTTCAGCTGGTCGCTAGGGGGCACCGAATGTCCGCCTCGAGATCTCGAGACCGAAGACCTTCTCCGTTGAGCTCCCCTCCTCGGCCCGGTAGAATGCGGCGGCATCGGACACGCTGCGAGGCAGATCTGTAAATGCTCCTGGAGAGCTCCGAATTCGGGTAAGTAACAGGTAATTCACATCCACATGCTTGCTTTGCATGAAAAATGCCTTACCTGCCGCTATTTTCTTCACCGCCTCAATCTCCTGGAGGGCCTTATGGGCCTCGGCCTTAGCGGCTTTGGCACTCTCAAGAGCCGAGGCAAGCTCGGACTCTCGAGTCTTCGAGTCGCGCTCCAAACTCTCATGCTTTTCCATGAGAGCCTGGAGCTCTTGCCGCACCTCTGCCACCCGCGCCTCCGGCTTCTCTCGCTCCGCTCGTTCCGCGGCCGCATTGTGTTCGGCCGCGGACACGGCCTTCTTCAGGGTTGCCACCTCCTCCGTAGCCCCTATAGTGCTCATGTTATCCTTGTTATTTCTATTGCAACCAAAATCCTTTTCTGTAAGGTACAAATTTAATACGGTGTTACTCACCTTATTTGTCCTCGAGCTGCTTCTTGGCAAGGCCGAGCTCGTTCTCGGTCCGCTCGAGGTCCTGCTTCAAAGCACCGACCTCCGCAGTCAATGCGGCAGAGGTCAGCAGCGCAGCCTGCAATCCCATATTGACATAATTTTTAGAACTCATGCGTATATCTTTTTAGATCCTCAGTCCGGCATTTCCTTCCGAACACCGAACCGAGCATCAGGGGCTACTGTCTATGCGGTATTACATTACATACTTTAAAACTTCTTACCTCAAAGCCTGTTAGAAGGCTGCTGCAGGCTTCGGTCAGCCTGCTCTTGGCGAGCTGAACCTTCTAAATCACCGCACTCATGATAGTGCGGTGTTCTTCCTCGATGGAAGCGCCGTTGAGCGCCTCCAACAAGTTATCCGGTGCCTCCGGTTGGACGGAGGCCGCCGGTGTCACGGTCTTGCCCTTCTTACGAAGGGGCCGCCTGTCGAACTCCGGAACCACTGCGGGTTCTGGTACGGAGTCCGGCACGAAGTCCGGGAGGTTGCCCTGTGGCACCTCCGGAGCCTCCCCCTCCTGGCGGGTCTATTCTTGGGATCCCACCTCGGCGTCCTCAGCACCACGAGGGGTGGAGGCGATCGGAATGGAATCCACATCCGACGGAGCCAAGGACTCGCTCGATGAAGCGGGTAGATCCTCCTCGGCCGGACTGCAGGTTGTATACGGCATTAGAAGGACACCATGTGGCACAAAAGAGAAATTATAAATGACTCAGGAATGCGGATACTTACGATCTTGCCAGGGGCTTGGCCCTTGAGGGCCACTCCTCGTCGCCGTCGTCGGCATTAGCAGAGCAGTCCGGAGGAAGGGTCCTCCCCTTCTTGGACCCTCCGGCCTCCCTCGTTGGGGAAGCCTTCCTCTTCCTCTCTCCCTCCTCTTGGGGAGAGTCCTCTTTCTCCTCCTCGTCTTCGGGGGAGGAGTCCGCCTCGGAGCCATCGGACGACGAGTCCGATACCACCTGGCACCGGGAACTCCTTTGGGTTCCCGTGGCCTTCTTCTTGGCCTTCTTCTCTGGCACCACGTAAAGGGCCGGAACCAGCAGCCCCGTCAAACGAGTGTCCGCTGGGTCTTTGGGAAGGGGAGCCGGACAGTCTACCTATCCGGACGTCCTCTACTAGTCTTGTTAAAGGCTTTGGGAGTTTTAGATCCCACATAGAGTCAAACTATGAAAGAAATAAGTGTCCCATAGAGGATAAAAAAGCTTACCTCGCCGGCCGGGCGCTTGGTGCTGAATCCGCGGTCTTCCGTTCTGGATGCGGGGGCTTCTCCTGCCTTGAACAGCACCCTCCAGGCAGCTTCGTACGTCGTGTCGAAGAGTCCGCTCAGGGTCCGGTGCTGCGCCGGATCGAACTCCCACAAATTGATGGCCCGTTGCTGGCAGGGGAGAATCCGGCGGACGAGCATGACCTGGATCACATTGACAAGCTTAAGCTTCTTGTTCACAGTGGTGCAGAGCAGGATCGAGTCTGTCGGCTCCTCGAACTACCCCATAGCAAGCCCTTCTCTTTCCAGGAGGTGAGCTGCATGGGGATACCAGATCTGAACTCGGGGGCCGCTGCCCATTTAGGGTTACGCGGCTCGGTGATGTAGAACCACCCCGATTGCCACCCCTTGACGGACTCCACGAAGGCCCCCTCGAGCCAGGTGACGTTGGGCATTTTGCCCACCATGGCGCCTCCAAGACTCGCTTGGACGCCCTTCACTACCTTCGGCTTGACATTGAAGGTCTTTAGCCACAAGCCGAAGTGGGGCCGGATGCAGAGGAAGGCCTTGCACACGACGATAAACGCCGAGATGTTGAGGATGAAGTTTGGCGCCAGATCGTGGAAGTCCAGGCCGTAGTAGTACATGAGCCCCCGGACGAAGGGATGAAGTGGGAAGCCCAGTCCGCGGAGGACGTGTGGAAGGAATACGACCCTCTCATGGGGCCTGGGGGTGGGGATGAGCTGCCCCTCGTCGGGCAGCCGGTGCGCGATGTCGCTGGAAAGGTATCCGGCGCCGCGCAGCTTCTCAACCTGCCCCTCCGTGACGGAGGAGGCCATCCACTTGCCTCCCGCTCTGGACATGGCTGGAGGAGGTTGAGACGAGATGTGCGGACTTGGGCGCTGGAGCTCGAGTGCACGGAGATGGATAAGCAAAGGAGGAAGAAGGCGTAGGTAAAAAGGTGGATCCTTATCCCCTTATATATGGGCGGACGAAGACTATGCGTCCCCACCGGCCTGGTAAAACTCGCTTATCTCCCAAGCGCCACCATCAATGGCGCGGTTGGGTTACCCACGTCCGTATTGATGGGAATCCCGGAATAAGGGGAACACGATCTCTGCTTCAACAAGACGTGCCAAGGAAACCGCTTCGCCAAACGCGCTTAGGTGGTATAATAAAAAACGATTCAAGTAAAGGCTTGGTGGTGGTGTGACATCACGCCACAAAATACGTCAGCAGATTGAACTTGTGTGCATATTATTCTCTCTACGGTGGAATGTGGAATTTATTTTGCAGAGCCGGACACTATCCTGGTGTTCACGATCTTCTATGAATTATTCAGAGGAGGAACCCGCCTTGCAATGCCGAACAATATGCGCGTCGGACTCATCGTCATTGAAGCCTGGTTCAGGGGCTACTTAGGGAGTCCTGGACTAGGAGGTGTCCGGATAGCCGGACTATCGTCATCGGCCGGACTCCAAGAATATGAAGATACAAGATTAAAGACTTCGTCCCGTGTCCAGATGGGACTTTCCTTGGCGTGGAAGGCAAGCTTGGCGATACGGATATGTAGATCTCCTACCATTGTAACCGACTCTGTGTAACCCTAGCCCTCTCCGGTGTCTATATAAACCGGAGGGTTTTAGTCTGTAGGACACACAACCATTGCAACAATCATACCATAGGCTAGCTTCTAGGGTTTAGCCTCTTTGATCTCGTGGTAGATCCACTCTTGTACTACCCATATCATCAATACCAATCAAGCTGGAGTAGGGTTTTACCTCCATCGAGAGGGCCCGAACCTGGGTAAAAACAGCGTGTCCCTTGTCTCCTGTTACCATCCGCCTAGACGCACAGTTCGGGACCCCTTACCCGAGATCCGCCGGTTTTGACACCGACAGGTGCCATTGGAAAATTATTTGGCACCACATCAATAGTTTGTGGAGCCAACTTGTCCACATATCCGAGCAGCCAAGCAGTAAAATACTAAATCTTTATGGCACAAAAACTGGGCGTCGGAGCAACTAGGTGCTCCGGAGTTCGGGTCCCTGATTTTTTTCCGCTGCATAGGCTCGCCAGTGCAGGGCACCGGTGCGAGATGTAGCAACAGTTGTATTTACACTAGTTTTGGCATACATAGTTGACGACCTTAGTGCTATTAGTTCTATGTTACTAAATTTGTGCATGTACACCCCTGTTAGTATCAATTTGCTATCATCCAAACACTGTCGCTATGTTGTTGCAGTTATATTTACATTCCTCTTAAAATGTTCAATTTGTTATTTATAGTACATGAGTAAGAACTTGTAGTGTTGTTGTAGTTAACTATAGCTTCTGAGGTTTTAGAATTTGGTTGTTGTCTCAGTAGCAAATAATTCATTTGCACATTGATCTTTTTGAGAAGATATGTCATAATTAACATGTTTCTTCAATTTTTCAAAATAAGTATTGGTGATTTTCTATGTTGCTATAAAACCATTTTCCCTATAATTGTTACTAATCTAGTTTTAAATATTATAGGATGAACGGAAGTGTTCTTACTTGGAGTGTGTTGGGGATATAACTATTAGGTATGACCCGCCCAGGAGGGACCAGGTTATACCTATGGCGATTCATCATCTGAAACCCACAAGGATATTGAAGATGGCGGTTCAAGATAAGGGCCCAAGGCCCAAGGGCGACTTAAGGCCCGTAGAAATAAACTGCCTTATGTATAAGACTTGTATTGTAAGGCATGTATAGATAGTCCTCGAGCCGGACACGTTGTCTATGAGCCGACCGAGACTCCGAGAGCTGCTGGGCATCAACCTGTGTATATAAAGGGACGAGCTGGCGGCAGTTCAGGGCAAGAAACAACAGATCGAAAGCTAGGTCAAGCGGATTCGCTCCCTGGTAATCAAGACATAAGCAATACCATCTCAAACGGGATTAGGCCTTTACCTTCACCGCAAGGGGCCGAACCAGTATAAACTCATGTGTCCTTTGTCCCGTTTAACCCCTTTAAGCTAACCTAGTTGTGATGGCTCCACAACTATGTCCTTTTGCTAGGACATCTGCCGTGACTATTCCACGACAGTTGGCGCCCATCATGGGGCCAGCGCATGGTGGTTTCGAGTTCTTAAAGGGCAGCTTCGAAGGGCTCGAGGGATATGCAGTGGGCCAGATGACCAAGAGTCATCGTGGCAAGCTCTACATCGACGATGCAGGCTGGGGCCTCGAGGCCGGCTCAATTGAGTACGGGTACCGGGTCCCCTTCGGCGAAATCCATGTCTACATTGGCAAGATCGGCGAGCCGGGCCCTGAGCCGGACATCTGCACCGACATCATCAAGACGGCTCAGCGTGCGAGACCTGCCCGAGCTCAGCCCGCCATGAAACGTGCCTTCGTGGGATGCATCCATGGAGAGGAATTTGATGAAGGGTGTCTGTCTGGCGGTGAGACGGCCATCTACTCTGATGGTGAGTCGTCCACGGGCAAGACTACTTCGTTGTATCAACTGCAAGATGGCGGGCATGGGGGCTATTCCTATGGCGATAGTATTCCGAACCCTTATGAGCCGCCAAACAGAGTCAGGATCTTCATGGCTGGTACACAGCCTCGGCAAAATTCTTCAACCGCAGCAGCGATGACTTCCGGGTTAGCGGCGGTGACGGCAGCCGGGGCAGGAGGCCCTATGCGCCCGCCGGCTCAGGTTTTGATGGCTTTAATGGATAAATTGATAGATCTATTGACAGTCCTGGTCAACCCGGTGAATCAAGCTCAACATGACACAGAGGTTGCAAAGTTACGTGATGAGGTAGCACTAGCCAAGGAAGACCTGGCGGCAGAGGATGTCAGGATAGCCGCAGAACGGGCTGCTCTGGATGCTTAGGCCCAATGGATTCAGTCAGAGGCTTTCCAGCTTATGATGGATCAAAACGCTTCAAATGAAATCATGAGGAGGAGGCACCAGTCCCGTCTACCTCCGGTTTATGAGGCTAGAAACCTCTTCCACATGCCTGGAGCGAGGGCCAGTAACCCACCGGAAATAAACCGGGCTGTGGTACCTGGAGTTGGAGCGCCGGTTCAGCCACGCATGACAGAACCCCCTCGTCTAAACAATGCTCCGCCTCAACATGTCCCAACACCATCGGGTCATTATTCCAATCCCTTGGAAAACATGATTGCCGCAGCGGCACGATTGGCGGCTCTCCCGGTGGATGGTGACTCTCCAGCAGCGGTTGAAACACGAGAGGCTAGAGAGCTTCTTCAGATAGCATTGGTGTAGTAGGAGGCATATTCTTATAGTCGAGATAGGATTCACTCGACCCCTCGCCCAAGTTGGAGTTCTAGCAGGCACATGGACTCACCATCCATTTCAAGCAATGCCCAGCGTCGAGACCAGCCACGTGGGCATGACCCGGCGTGGGATGGAGCTCATAACTTGGTCGATCAGGACAGAGTGCGTCAAGAGGCTGAGCAGGCAGCTTGGTAGGCGGCTCAACAGCCTCTTCCGATTTATCCAACGACTTCGGTCGAGGCAGGCGTCACCTCTAGATCTACAGGTGTACCCTGTTTGGTGTCGGCTTTGCGTAGTGAGCGTTTGCCCAAGGATTTCAAAGGAACTCATAAGGTGCCTAATTACACAGCCGACTTACCCCCTGAGGCGTGGATTAAGAGTTATGAGATGGCCATGGAACTGTTGGAGGTCAGTGACGCCGCGTGCGCTAAATATTTCACCATTATGCTGGATGGAGCGGCCCGTGCTTGGTTAAAAGGGCTGCCGACTAATTCCATCGGGTCATGGGCTGAGCTAAAGGCCTGGTTTATTCTGAACTTTAAAGACACGTGTAAACAACCCATGTCGATTGTGGACTTGGCTACTTGCACCCAAGAGGAGGGTGAATCAACAACCCATTGGGTGCGCCGGGTCAAAGCTATCATACATTCATCCGATAACATGTTGGTACTATGCAGTCTTAATGTTGGAGTAAAATTGCAGTTTTTTGCCTCTTAAGCAAAAGCTGTGGTGGCTCAAGCGCGATTGTAATGATATGGGGCAGCTGATGGCGACTCTAATCAAATATGCCGACTCTGATAGTACCAAGGACCCCGAGTCTGATGATGAGAAGACGGGAAAGGGAAAGAAGAGTAGCAACACCAAGGGTCCGCAAAGATAACCCGGACTAATCGTGGGGGCAATCAGAACGCAAGGCTGATGGTAACCTGGAGTTTGTGGCTAACACCAATGCACAGAGCAATAATCAGTGTCGTGAGGGGAGGCCGCCTCCTCGGACCAGTGGATCAGGTCCTACTCTTGAGCAATTGCTGAATGAGCCATGTCCAAAGCATGGCACGCAGGAGAAACCGGCTACTCACCTTTGGAAAGACTATTCCATTATGAGGGCTTTCAAAAATTCTGTCTCGTTTCACAGCAATCATGGGCCGGGCGGCAGCTCAGGCCTTGGTTGTTCTCATGGCACGGGTTATGGAGGTGGCGGTTCTAATTCCGGCTTCCAGGGCCACCAAGGTAATCAGGGTGGTTATAATCAAGGTAATCAGGGTGGATATAGTCAAGGTAATAAGGGTGGTTACAATCAGCAATCCAGCCAAGGGGGTCAGCAGCAGCAGCAATCCGGATATCAAAGTAATCCGAAGCAGTTGAATAGTGGGCAGTATCACGTTTTCACCACGAGTTTATGCAAGCAGGACCAGAAGCTCCACAAGCGGGCTGTGAACGCCGTTGAGCCGGTAGTTCCTCATTACTTGCGATGGTCTGAGCAGCCTATTATGTAGAGTCGAGCGGATCACCCGCCCCGGGTCGATAACCCGGGTCACTTAGCTTTGGTGGTGGCACCTCAAGTTGGTGGATACAAATTCACTAAGGTACTCATGGATGGAGGTAGTAGCATTAATATCCTTTATTATGAGACTTTCCGTCGCATGGGATCAACTGATAAAAATCTTAAGACATCCAATACTGTTTTCCATGGAGTGGTGCCTGGTAAGTCGGCATACCCTGTAGGCAAGATTGAGCTGGAAGTGGCCTTTGGAGATGAGCACGATTCCAGGGCTGAGAAGTTAACCTTTGAAGTGGTCAAAATCAGGAGCCTGTACCACGCTCTGTTTGGACGGCCGGCTTATGCCAAGTTCATGGCACGGCCGTGTTATGTTTATCTACAGCTCAAGATGCCAGGTTACAAAGGGACCATCACAGTACATGGGAGTCAGAAGATAGCCCTGGAGTGTGAAGAAGGTGATGCTGCTTATGCTGAGTCTGTCGGTGCAACAGAGGAGTTGAAGTTTTACAAGGATAATGTTGACCCGGCGGATATGACTTCTTTGAAAAAGCCAACTACAGAGCATGATCCGGTCTTGAAGTTTAAGTCGGCGGATGATACTAAGCTCGTTGACTTTGTTCCTGGTGATTCATCCAAGTAGTTCAGTATCAGTGCTAATCTAGATCCTAAATAGGAAAGCGCGCTCATCGAGTTCATCTGTGAGAACCGGGACATCTTTGCATGGAAACCTTCTGACATGCCGGGTGTACCGAGGGAACTCCCTGAGCACACTCTCAATATTGACCCAAAATTTAAGCCAGTCAAGCAATTCCTTCATCGCTTCAATGAGTAGAGACGTAAGGCCATTGGTGAAGAGGTGGCCCGGCTCTTGGCAGCTGGGTTCATTGTTGAAGTCTTTCAGCCAGAGTGGTTGGCTAATCCGATGCTGGTACTTAAGAAAAATGGCACTTGGCACATGTATGTGGATTACACGGACTTAAACAAGGCTTGTCCAGCTGATCCTTTTGCTCTCCCTCGTATTGATCCAATCATTGATGCTACGGCGGGTTGTGAGCGTTTGAGTTTTTTGGATGCTTACTCTAGTTATCATCAGATCAAGATGGCAGTTGGACCAAGAGAACACAGCTTTTATTACTCCCTTTGGAGCCTTCTGCTATGTGTCTATGCCTTTTGGGCTCAAGAGTGCCCATGCGACTTACCAACGATGTGTGCAGAATTGTCTTCACGGTTAGATTGGGCGTAATGTTCATGCTAATGTGGACGATATTGTGGTGAAATCCAGAGAAAAGGAAACTTTGATAGATGATTTGAGGGAGACCTTTGACAATCTCCAGGTCTACAATATGATGCTTAACCCGGCCAAGTGTATCTTTGGTGTGCCATAAGGCAAGCTTTTCGGGTTTCTGGTTTCTAACAGAGGCATTGAGGCTAACCCGGAGAAGATCAAGACCATTACCTCCTTGGCAAAACCAGCGTGTATCAATGATGTTCAGGGTCTGGCTGGTCGTATTGCTGCCTTAAGCCGGTTCATAAGCTAGTTGGGTGAGAAGGCCATACCACTGTCTCAGATGATGAAGAAAACAGATGACTTTGTTTGGAGTGATTCGGCTAACGACGCATTTGAAGCTTTGAAAAAACAGCTTGCTGAGCCGCCAGTCCTTGCTGCTCCCATTGATAAGGAGCCGTTGTTACTATATGTGGCTGCTAATGCCCAGGCTGTCAGTGTAGCTATTGTGGTAGAACGGAAGGAGGCAGGCAAGGAGTATCCGTTCAATGGCTGATTTATTATATCAGTGAAGTGCTTATTGAGTCCAAGCAGAGATATCCACATTGGCAGAAGCTCGTTTATGGGGTGTTCATGGCCAGTCGGAAGCTTAAGCAATATTTTCTGGGTCATCCCATCACTGTGGTTAGCTCTGCTCCTTTAGGAGATATTATTAAAAATAGAGAAGCCACAAGACGAGTCGCCAAGTGGGCCATTGAGCTTGGGCCTCATGGTTTGAAATATATGCCTCGCACTACCATCAAGTCTCAAGTACTGGTGGATTTCATCAACGACTGGACAGAGCTACAGATGCCTGAAGAGAAGCCAGATAACACATATTGGACTATTCACTTTGATGGGTCCAGGCAATTGGAGGGCTCGGGGGCTGGAGTTGTCTTAGCTTCCCCTCGAGGTGACAAGTTTTTTTATGTTCTAAGGTTGATGTTCCCCTATACTAACAATGCAGTTGAATATGAAGCCTTGCTCCATGGTCTTCGGATGGCTAAGGAGATGAACTTAAGCCGGGTGAGATGTTTCGGCGACTCAGACTTCGTGGCTCAATAAGTCTCAGGCACATGGGATTCTAAGGATCCACTCATGGCGGCTTATCATCGTGAAGTTGATGCTATTGCTGGGCATTTCAAGGGTTATCAAGTGGAGCACATTGATCGCCGGAAAAATGAGGCGGCTGATGCTTTAAGCCGATTGGGATCTCAGCGTAAGCCGGTGCCACCTAACACTTTCTTGGATATTCTGCACAACCCTTCTGTCAAGTTGCCTACAGAGGAAGATCTGGTTGTCCCTGACCCGGAGGCACAATTGGTGGAGGCTCTTCATGCTATCCCAGGTTGGATAGTACCATATTTGGCTTACATGACCCGGGGTGAGTTACCTGAGGATGAAACTTTGTCCAGGCAGATAACCTAGCGGTCTAAGTCAATGACAATCGCCAATGGCGAGTTACACCATCGCAGTGTCACTGGGGCGTTTCAGCGTTGCGTCTCTCCTGAGGAGGGCCATGAGATTCTTTGTGAGATTCATGAAGGGGACTGTGGTCATCATGCTGGCTCAAAGTCTCTTGTGGCCAAAGCTTTCTGTCATGGATTTTATTGGCTGATGACTCATGCTGATGCGGAGGATTTGGTCAGTAAATGTGACGGTTTTCATAAATTCTCATGGCGAGCTCATGTGCTGGCTCAAGAATTGAGGATGATTCCAATTACTTGCCCGTTTGCAGTCCGGGGGCTGGATATGGTTGGGCCTTTTAAAAGGTCCAAGGATAAAAAAGACCCACCTTTTGGTGGCGGTTGACAAATTCACAAAGTGGGTCGAGGCAGAGCCGGTCAGTAAGTGTGATGCGGCAACAACGGTTCAATCATCAAAAATGTGATTTTTCGCTTTAGTTTTCCCCACAGCATTATGACGGATAATGACACTAATCTGTCCAAAGGTGCTATGAAAGAATTTTGTCAATGTGAGCATATTCGGCTTGAAATGTCGTCAATAGCTCACCCCCAGTCCAATGGTCAAGCTGAAAGAGCCAATCAAGAAATTTTGAGAGGTATCAAGCCCCGGCTTATGGTTGCTTTGCAACGGACGCCGGGTTGTTGGTGGAGGAGTTACCTTCTGTGATATGGAGTATCAACACTACCCCTGACAGATCTACAGGTTACACTCCTTTCTTCATGGTTTACAGTGAGAGGCGGTTCTCCACAGTGACATCTGTCATGACTCTTCCCGCGTGGCGGTTTACGTTGAAGCTGATAATGAACAAGCACGTCAGGATGCACTTGACCTGTTAGATGAGAAGCGCGATCTTGCAGCAGCCCGCTCGTGATTTATCAACAAGATCAGCGCCATTACCATAGCTGCCGGGTTAAGTCCAGAACCTCTCAAGAAGGTGATTTGGTGCTCCGGCTCATCCAGGATCAAACTAATGTGTGATACGTCTCCAATGTATCTATAATTTTTGATTGCTCCATGCTACTTTATCTACTGTTTTGGACTATATTGGGCTTTATTTTCCACTTTTATATTATTTTTGGGACTAACCTATTAACCGGAGGCCCAGCCCAGAATTGCTATTTTTTGCCTATTTCAGTGTTTCGAAGAAACGAAATATCAAACGGAGTCCAAATGGAATGAAACCTTCAGGAACGTGATTTTCTCACCGAACGTGATCCAGGAGACTTGGACCCTACTCCAAGAAGTGCCAGAGGCGGTCACGAGGGTGGAGGGCGCCCCCCCATGGGCGTGCCCCCTACCTCGTGGCCCCCCTGCTGCTCCACCGACGTACTCCTTCCTCCTATATATATACCTACGTATCCCTGAACGATCAGAACAGGAGCCAAAAACCTAATTCCACCGCCACAACCTTCTGTATCCACGAGATCCCATCTTGGGGCCTGTTCCGGAGCTCCGCCGGAGGGGGCATCCACCACGGAGGGCCTCTACATCAACAACATAGCCCCTCCGATGAAGTGTGAGTAGTTTACTTTAGACCTTTGGGTCCATAGCTAGTAGCTAGATGGCTTCTTCTCTCTTTTTGGATCTCAATACAATGTTCTCCCCCTCTCTTGTGGAGATCTATTCGATGTAATCTTCTTTTATGTGTGTTTGTTGAGACCGATGAATTGTGGGTTTATGATCCAAAGATTATCTATGGAAAATATTTGATTCTTCTCTAAATTCTTTTATGTATGATTGAGTTATCTTTGCAAGTCTCTTGAATTATCCTTTTGGTTTGGCCAACTAGATTGGTAGTTCTTGCAATGGGAGAAGTGCTTAGCTTTGGGCTCAATCTTGCGGTGTCCTTACCAAAGGATGTAAAGGGTTGCAAGGCACGTATTGTATTGTTGCCATCAAGGATAACAAGATGGGGTTTTTATCATATTGCATGAATTTATCCCTCTACATCATGTCATCTTGCTTAAGGCGTTACTCTATTTTTTACTTAATACTCTAGATGCATGCTGGATAGCGGTCGATGAGTGGAGTAATAGTAGTAGATGCAAAATCGTTTCGATCTACTTGTTTTGGACGTGATGCCTATATACATGATCATTGCCTAGATATACTCATAACTATGCTCAGTTCTGTCAATTGCTCAACAGTAATTTGTTCACCCACCGTAGAATACTTATGCTCTTAAGAGAATCCACTAGTGAAACCTATGGCCCCCGGGTCTATTCTCATCATATCAATCTCTATCACTTTATTTACTTGCTTTGTTTTACTTTGCCTTTTACTTTTTACTTTGCATCTATCTATCAAAAATACCAAAAATATTATTTATCATCTCTATCAGATCTCAGTATCATAAGTGACCGTGAAGGGATTGACAACCCCTAATCGCGTTGATTGCGAGTTGCTATCGTTTTGTGTAGGTACGAGGGACTTGTGTGTTGTCTCCTACTGGATTGATACCGTGGTTCTCAAAAACTGAGGGAAATACTTACGCTACTTTGCTGCATCATCCTCTCCTCTTCGGGGAAATCCAACGTAGTGCTCAATAGGTAGCAAGAAGAACTTCTGGCGCCGTTGCCGGGGAGGCTCACGCAAGCAAGTCAACCGTACTAAGTACCCATCGCAATCCCTATCTCTCGCATTACATTATTTGCCATTTGCCTCTCGTTTTCCTCTCCCCCACTTCACCCTTGCCGTTTTATTTGCCCTCTTTTTCCCAATCTCCTCCTCTCTTTCCCGTTTGCCTTTTTCTCGTTGCCTTTCTGTTTGCTTGTGTGTTGGATTACTTGTTGCCATGGCGTAAGATAATACCAAATTGTGTGATTTCTTGAATACCAATAATAATGATTTCCTTAGTACTCCTATTGCTCCTCTTAATAATGATGAGTCTTGTGAAATCAATACCGCTTTGTTGAATCTTGTTATGAAAGATCAATTCGCCAGCCTTCCTAGTGAAGATGCCGCTACTCATCTAAACAATTTTGTTGATTTGTGTGATATGCAAAAGAAGAAAGATATGGATAACAATATTGTCAAATTGAAGTTATTTCCGTTTTCACTTAGAGATCGTGCTAAAGTTTGGTTTTTGTCTTTGCCTAAAAATTGTATTGATTCTTGGAACAAGTGCAAAGATGCTTTTATCTCTAAGTATTTTCCTCCAGCTAAGATTATCACTCTTAGGAACGACATCATGAATTTTAAACAACTTGATCATGAGCATGTTGCCCAATCTTGGGAAAGAATGAAATTGATGCTTCACAATTGCCCTACTCATGGTTTGAATTTATGGATGATCATACAAAATTTTTATGCCGGATTGAATTTTGCTTCTAGAAATCTTTTAGATTCGGCCGTGGGAGGCACTTTTATGGAAATTACATTAGGGGATGCCACCAAATTGCTTGATAATATTATGGCTAATTATTCTCAATGGCACACCGAAAGATCTTCTAGTAAAAAAGTGTGTGCTATAGAAGAAATCAATGTTTTGAGTGAAAAGATGGATGAATTTATGAAGATGTTTGCTCCTAAAAATACTCCTCTTGATCCTAATTATATGCCTTTATCTACTTTGCTTGAGAATAATAATGAATCTATGGATGTGAATTTTGTTGGTAGGAATAGTTTTGAAAACAACGCGTATAGAGGGAATTTTAATCCTAGGCCTTATCCTAGTAATCCTTCTAATAATTATGGAAATTCCTACAACAACTCCTATGGAAATTTTAATAATATGCCCTCTGAATTTGAGAGTAGTGTTAAAGAGTTTATGAATTCACAAAAGAATTTTAATGCTTTGCTTGAAGAGAAATTGCTTAAAGTTGATGATTTGGCTAGGAACGTTGATAGAATTTCTCTTGAAATTGATTCTTTAAAGCTTAGATCTATTCTTCCTAAGCATGATATCAATGAGTCTCTCAAAGCCATGAGAATTTCCATTGATGAGTGCAAAGAAAGAACCGCTAGGATGCATGCTTCCAAAGATGCCTTTATTAAAGCGTGTTCTTTCAATTCCTATGAAAATCAAGATGAAGATCTAAAAGTTATTGATGTGTCCCCCATTAAATCTTTGTTTTGCAATATGAATCTTGATGAAACTAAATATGAACTTCCTTTACCTAGAAGGCGTTCTAAGAATTCGGAGTTTCTAGATCTTGATGATGAAATTGATGAAAGTGGGATTGAAATAAATAAAAACCGAGATGTTGCTAAACCCACTATTTTGGATCTCACGGAATTTAATTATGAAAATTGCTCTTTGATTGGTTGTATTTCCTTGTTGCAATCCGTGCTAGATTCTCCTCATGCTTATAGTCAAAATAAGGCCTTTACCGAACACATTGTTGATGCCTTGATGCAATCTTATGAAGAAAAACTTGAGTTGAAAGTTTCCATCCCTAGAAAACTCTATGATGAGTGGGAACCTACTATTAAAATTAAGATTAAAGATTATGAGTTTCATGCTTTGTGTGATTTGGGTGTTAGTGTCTCTACTATTCCCAAAACTTTATGTGATTTCCGAGATTTCCGTGATTTTGATGATTGCTCTCTAAACTTGCATCTTGCGGATTCAACTATTAAAAAACCTATGGGAAGAATTAATGATTTGATTATTGTTTCAAATAGGAATTATGTGCCCGTAGATTTTATCGTTCTTGATATAGATTGCAATCCTTCATGTCCTATTATTCTTGGTAGACCTTTCCTTAGAACGATTGGTGCAATTATTGATATGAAGGAAGAGAATATTTGATTCCAATTTCCCTTAACTAAGGGCATGGAACACTTCCCTAGAAAGAAAATAAAATTACCATATGAATCTATCATGAGAGCCACTTATGGATTGCCTACCAAAGATGGCAATACCTAGATCTATCCTTGCTTTTATGCCTAGCTAGGGGCGTTAAACGATAGCGCTTGTTGGGAGGCAACCCAATTTTATTTTGTGTTTTTTGTTTTTGCTTACGTTTAGGAATAAATAATCCATCTAGACTTTGTTTGGATGTGGTTTTGTCTTTTAATTAGTGTTTGTGCCAAGTAGAACCTATAGGATAACCTACGATGATAGTTGATTTGATTCTGCTGAAAAACAGAAACTTTGCGTGCACGAATATAATTTTTTTTAAATCACAAAAACGTGCTTTTGCGTTGATTCTTTTTGCTTCTGTTCAATAAACAAATTGTCCAGTACTTCCTATTTTGGTAGAATTTTTAGAGTTCCAGAAGTTTGCGTTAGTTACAGATTGCTACAGACTGTTCTGTTTTTGACAGATTCTGTTTTACGAGTGTTGTTTGCTTATTTTCCTGAACCTATGGTTAGTAAAATAGTTTATAATCCATAGAGAAGTTGGAATACAGTAGGTTTAACACCAATATAAATAAAGATTGAGTTCATTACAGTACCTTGAAGTAGTCTTTTGTTTTCTTTCTCTAACGGAGCTCACGAGATTTCTGTTGAGTTTTGTGTTGTGAAGTTTTTAAGTTTTGGATGAATTCTTTTGATGGATTATGGAACAAGGAGTGGCAAGAGGCTAAGCTTGGGGATGCCCATGGCACCCCCAAGATAATCCAAGGACACCCAAAAGTCAAAGCTTGGGGATGCCCCGGAAGGCATCCCCTCTTTCGTCCACTTCCATCGGTAATTTACTTGGAGCTATATTTTTATTCACCACATGATATGTGTTTTGCTTGGAGCGTCTTGTATTATTTGCGTCTTTGCTTGTTAGTTTACCACAATCATCCTTGCTGTACACACCTTTTGAGAGAACCATACATGATTTGTAATTTGTTAGAATACTCTATGTGCTTCACTTATATCTTTTGAGCTTGATAGTTTTGCTCATAGTACTTCACTTATATCTTTTGAGCGTGATAATTTTTGCTCTAGTGCTTCACTTATATATTTTAGAGCACGGTGGTGGATTTGTTTTACAGAAACTATTGATCTCTCATGCTTCACTTATATTATTTTGAGAGTCATTAATAGCATGGCAGTTTGCTTAATGTTAATATACTTAGTGTTCAAGATATGTGAAACTTTCTTTTGAGTGAATTGAATACTAAGATAAGTTTGATGCTTGATAATTGTTTTGAGATATGGAGGTGATAATATCAAAGTCGTGCTAGTTGGGTAATTGTAAATTTGAGAAATACTTGTGTTGAAGTATGCAAGTCCCGTAGCATGCACGTATGGTTAAAGATTGTGTAACAAATTTGAAACATGAAGTGTACCTGGCTTGTGCATCCTTATGAGTGGCGGTCGGGGACGAGCGGTGGTCTTTTCCTACCAATCTATCCCCCTAGGAGCATGCGCGTAGTACTTGATTTTTGACGGCTTCTAAATTTTTGGAATACGTATATGAGTTCTTTTGACTAATGTTGAGTCCATGGATTATACACACTCTCACCTTTTCGCCTTTGCTAGCCTCTTCGGTACCGTGCATTGCCCTTTCTCACCTTGAGATTTGGTGCAAACTTCGCCGGTGCATCCAAACCCCGTGATACGATATGCTCTATCACACATAAACCTCCTTATATCTTCCTCAAAACAGCCACCATACCTACCTATTATGGCATTTCCATAGCCATTCCGAGATATATTGACATGCAACATTCCACCATTCCGTTTATTATGACACGCTCCATCATTGTCATATTGCTAGCATGATCATGTAGTTGACATCGTATTTGTGGCAAGGCCATCATTCATAATTCTTCCATACATGTCACTCATGATTCATTGCATATCCCGGTACACCGCCGGAGGCATTCATATAGAGTCATACTTTGTTCTAAGTATCGAGTTGTAATTGTTGAGTTGTAAGAAAAATAAAAGTGTAATGATCATCATTATTAGAGCATTGTCCCAAGTGAGGAAAGTATGATGGAGACTATGATTCCCCCATAAGTCGGGATGAGACTCCGGACGAAAAAAGGCCAAAAAAAAGAAGAGAAAGGCCCAAACAAAAAAATGAGAGAAAAAGAGAGAAGGGACAATGCTACTATCCTTTTACCACACTTGTGCTTCAAAGTAGCACCAAGATCTTCCATGATAGAGAGTCTCTCATTTTGTCACTTTCATATACTAGTGGGAATTTTTCATTATAGAACTTGGCTTGTATATTCCAATGATGGGCTTCCTCAAAATGCCCTAGGTCATCGTGAGCAAGCAAGTTGGATGCACACCCACTTAGTTTCTTTTGTAGAGCTTTCATATACTTATAGCTCTAGTGCATCCTTTGCATGGCAATCCCTACTCCTCATGTTGACATCAATTAATGGGCATCTCCATAGCCCGTTGATTAGCCTCGTCAATGTGAGAATTTCTCCTTTTTGTCTTCTCCACACAATCCCCATCATCATATTCTATTCCACCCATAGTGCTATATCCATGGCTCGAGCTCGTGTATTGCGTGAAGGTTGAAGTTTTTTGAGATTATTTGAGTATGAAACAATTGCTTGGCTTGTCATCGGGGGTATAGAAGTTGGGAACATCTTTGTGTGACGAAAATGAAGCATAGCCTAAACTATATGATTTTGTAGGGATGAACTTTCTTTTGCCATGTTATTTTGAGAAGACATGATTGCTTTGATTAGTATGCTTGAAGTATTATTATTTTTGTGTCAATATGAACTTTTGTCTTGAATCTCTCGGATATGAATATTCATATCACAAGTAAGAAGATTTATATTGAAATTATGCCAAAGTATCACTCTGCATCAAAAATTCTTTTTTTATCATTTACCTACTCGAGGACGAGCAGGAATTAAGCTTGGGGATGTCTGATACGTCTCCAACGTATCTATAACTTTTTATTGCTCCATGCTACTTTATCTACTATTTTGGACTATATTGGGCTTTATTTTCCACTTTTATATTATTTTTGGGACTAACCTATTAACCGGAGGCCCAGCCCAAAATTGCTGTTTTTTTGCCTATTTCAGTGTTTCGAAGAAACAGAATATCAAACGGAGTCCAAACGGAATGAAACCTTCAGGAACGTGATTTTCTCACCGAACGTGATCCAGGAGACTTGGGCCCTACTCCAAGCAGTGCCAGAGGCGATCATGAGGGTGGAGGGCGCCCCCCTGGCGCGCCCCCTACCTGGTGGGCCCCCTGCTGCTCCACCGACATACTCCTTCCTCCTATATATAGCTACGTATCCCCGAACGATCAGAACATGAGCCAAAAACCTAATTCCACCGCCGCAACCTTCTGTATCCACGAGATCCCATCTTGGGTCATGTTCCGGAGCTCCGCCGGAGGGGGCATCCACCACGGAGGACTTCTACATCAACACCATAGCCCCTCCGATGAAGTGTGAGTAGTTTACTTTAGACCTTCGGGTCCATAGCTAGTAGCTATATGGCTTCTTCTCTCTTTTTGGATCTCAATACAATGTTCTCCCCTCTCTTGTGGAGATCTATTTGATGTAATCTTCTTTTTGCGGTGTGTTTGTTGAGACCGATGAATTGTGGGTTTATGATCCAGTATTATCTATGGAAAATATTTGATTCTTCTCTGAATTCTTTTATGTATGATTGAGTTATCTTTGCAAGTCTCTTCGAATTATCCTTTTTGGTTTGGCCAACTAGATTGGTAGTTCTTGCAATGGGAGAAGTGCTTAGCTTTGAGTTCAATCTTGCGGTGTCCTTACCCAGTGATAGAAAGGGTTGCAAGGCATGTATTGTATTGTTCCCATCGAGGATAACAAGATGGGGTTTTTTATCATATTGCATGAATTTATCCCTCTACATCATGTCATCTTGCTTAAGGCGTTACTCTGTTTTTTACTTAATACTCTAGATGCATGTTGGATAGCGGTCGATGAGTGGAGTAATAGTAGTAGATGCGAATCGTTTTGATCTACTTGTTTTGGACGTGATGCCTATATACATGATCATTGCCTAGATATACTCATAACTATGCTCAATTCATCAATTGCTCAACAAGAATTTGTTCACCCACCGTAGAATACTTATGCTCTTGAGAGAAGCCACTAGTGAAACCTATGGCCCCCAGGTCTATTCTCATCATATCAATCTCTATCACTTTATTTACTTGCTTTGTTTTACTTTGCCTTTTACTTTTTCCTTTGCATCTATCTATCAAAAATACCAAAAATATTATTTATTGTCTCTATCAGATCTCACTATCGTAAGTGACCGTGAAGGGATTGACAACCCCTAATCGCGTTGGTTGCGAGTTGCTATCGTTTTGTGTAGGTGATCAATGCTCACTGAACACACAGAAGCTATTAACCTGTGGGGACCCCGACTCATAAGTCCTGATCACCCCAGGGATCAATGCTCACTGAACACACAGAAGCTGAATAACGAGAGTCTTACATCCATACATATCGTCTTACACAAATTATGACCGTTATGGTCAAGTCTTACATAGATAAAGCCATAAGGCTGAATACCAAATAAACTTAAGCAGTGGAAACCTTCGTTGATAAGTAGAACCCATGCCATCTGGCTTAACCCTATAGGCATTCTGACTTGGAAACGTCCTAGTTCGCATGTTCGTCTCCAAAGAACTCTTCTTCGAACTCTTGCTCTTCCATGCCTGGCCAATTAAATAACCAGTGGCAAGCCAATGAGTACTTTTAATGTACTCGCAAGCAACCCATGATTTGGTTCAAAGTAACAATGCAACTGTACAACAAGTAAGCAACCTAGCTTCAAGCTAGTTGAGATGTCATATCGACTTGTGAGATATGCATCAAAGAACATGGGTAACCTTGAGAACAGGTTACATATATCAACATAAATAGGGTTTGGATAAATGCCAGTTCATTCAACATGTCAAGTCACCACCTTGACACAAATAGTTCTCTTCCACACACACATGCACCGAGATTGTAAAATTTCTGGACATAGTTTAAGTAGCACCTCCCAACTGTCCATGACCGTGGACACGGCTATTCGAATAGTTTGACACTCTGCAGAGGTTGCGCACTTTACCCACATGATCTGGGAAGCTTTCATGTCATCCACGATCCCGCACTACCTCAAGTACTCGGGGGAAGCACCCGATCATTACCTTTCCCTAGACGACACTAACATAGGGTCCACTCATTGATAGACGGCCCTCGTGTATAAGAAAAGATCATGGGAGTCTGCCCTTTTTACATTATTACGCATAAAGAAGGGACCAACGGTGTGTCCGGTGCCCTGTGAAAACAGTCATGGCCGCCTATCCAAGCACGACCCTGTCCCGAGAGTGACCTCAAGTCACCCCCGTCACTAGTAATGTGGGCACCATGCTAGTATCAGCCTAAGTAATCAATAATGCCCCATTCCATAAAGGGGTAGAGTGGTTGCACATGTTTGGTTGGGACGGTAGTCAGACATAAATCTAATCCATCATTTTACACACACACACACACACACACCAAAAGCTCTCTTTGGTACACCACTTCTTCCTCAAGTGGTGACCTTAGTTCAACATCTCCCAAGGGCATTAGGGGCACCCGATGGGGTTTTCGAAAGAATGTAACCACGAAGAGTTCATGGTACACATGCATCATTATGCATCAACTAGTCTCTTGACATTGCAATCATGAACAAGGTAAGGTCATGAGTAGGGGTATGCATCATGGGGTGGTTCACAACAAGTTTACCACCATCATATTTCATCATCATGCAATGGGAAAAAGGGTACAGATGAACAAGAGGGGTGTCATGGTCAAAGGGTTGATTCCCTTGTTTGGCTTGGTCCTTAAGTTCTTCAAATCCTTCTCCTTCTTCTTCTTCAGCAACTTCTTCTAATACGGGATCTAATCGTCGCAAGAAAATAATGAGAAAATAAGGCAATAGTAAAACAGAAAAACCAAAGTGCTCAGAAAAATGTCAACTTATTTTTTATAAATACTAGGGGGAAATCTAAGAAGGGTAAAATTAATAGTTATGGATTTGGAGTTGTGGAATAGGATAAATGGATTTTCAGAGGGGAATATAAATGCTCAAATTTGAATTTAAATTTGAATAGTGCAGAAAAGTTAGATGGATATTTATGAAAGTTACACCATGAAATAGGTGGGATTTTTAGAAAATATGGGAATTGGAATTATTGCATTTGGATGAATATTTAATCTTGTGGAATTTTTGCAAGTTTAACAGAAAAGAAAAAAGGAAAAGGAGCACTGCTTGCTGCTGGAGAGGCGGAAAAGCGCAGCAGCCTGAGCCCGATTCGAGGCCCGGCGCACTAGTGCACGCGTGCGCGCCAGGTTTAAACCTGACGAACGGGGCCCAGGCGTCAGCGAGAGAGGGGGGTGATGGAGGGGAGAGGCTGACAGGCGGGGCCCGCCTATCATCCCTAACCTTGCGACAGAGGGCAAGCGGGCTCACCGGCGACGATGCAGGGCACGGCGAGGTGAGAGGAGGGCAGGGTTGGACTCAGCATAGAGTCGCCGTTCAGGTGGAGGTGGTTTCGGTCGCTGGGGTGGCCTGGTTCGCCGGCGACGAGGTCAGGCGATGGAGGAGCTTTGGGTGGCGACGGTTCCGGCTGTTTCCGGCAGCTACAGAGAGGGGAAACATGGGGAAAATAATCGGGGGTGTTTGGGGGTTCCAGATCGAGGCAGAGGAGGAGCGGGGGAGGCCTGTACCTCGCGAACTCCGATGAGCCAAAGCGGTGGAGCTCGAGCTCGGTCTCGAGCTCGGGTGCCTCTGGAGAGGATTGGGTGGTTCAGGGGGGTGTTTTGGAGCTTCAGAGGTCGATTGGTGAGGAGAGGAGGGCTCCGGGAGGTCTTATATAGCCGGGGCAGGGCTTGCCGTGGACCCATGCGCCGACGAGGTTGTTGCCATCACTGTATGTCACGGGGGCTCACGTAGGTGTGTCCGGGGTGTTTGTAGGGGTGGTATACACCCATAGGAAGGGAGAGAATGAGCGGGGGAGCGTCAGGGCAGCGTGCGTGTGAGCGTGCTCATTGGAGCTCTCGGGCGGCCATGGTGCGCGTGCGAGCAGGGGCAGGAGTGAGAGAGGAAGAAGGGGGCCGACCAGCTGCCATGTCTCGGACGTCGAGGCGTCTCGTCGGGCGTGCTGGGGAGGCCCGAGGTGGCCGGAGGCGGTTGGAAGGGGGCGTCTACAGTGCGGGAGCGCACTGTAGCGCGCTCCAGAGCGTGCAAATGGTCGGCATGCCATTTTTGACAAAGTGGGCACGACCAAGCATGTCTGGTAGCTCTAGGGAGGAGTAAATAATGTGGGGAAAACCTTGGATGCCTTGGGTGACCACTGGAGTGAGGAGGGAGGTGAGGAAGAGGGGTGCAAGGGCTGTCCAGAGAAGTAAAAGAGGTGGTTTCACCCCTCAATTATTGATCTGAGATGCAGCCATTGCTACTGGAGGTAGAAGAGGTCTAGGAGGGGCTGTGGTAAAAAGTTGAGGTCATGGAGAAGATTGGGAGTGGTCAAAACAAGGGTTTTAGTAAAATGGCAGAAGGTGTTTGTTGCTGGTTTGGGCAAGAATATGAACTCCTCTTGTCATGAGGCTTGACAGGGTCAAATGGCATGAGATAATAATAGGTTCCACCAAGGTTGAGTCCATTTGGGAAAAGTTGCCAATGCAACTCTTGTAAACCCTAGAAATCAACATAAATGAGTTTTCCAAGATCTGGACATGCAAAACTATTCTCCTTGATGCACCACTTGGTGCAGTGTCATCATTTGGGGTTTAGAGCATGCCCACAAAGGTTGAGAGCAAAATAATAAAGTTGACAATGTAAAGTTGTTCGAATTTGATTCTGGACAGAGAGGGTTTTGTGGCACTTTGATCAAGATATCATTTTCTCCAACTTGTGCCATTTGGTCTAGACACATAATTAGACCATTGGAGCATGTGCACCAAGTTTGAGAACATTTGGACATGTTTGGCAATGTAGAGTTGCTCAAACTTCAAAATGGTCAGGGGTGGTTTTGAGGAGATTTGTTGATGTTATGTTGTTCTCCAAGACATGAGGCTTGGCAAGATCATCCAACATGTTATATGTGACATTCTAGAATTTTCTTGGAATTTTAGAGAATATTTCCTTTGTAAATATTTCAAAAGCTTGAAATATCCAAAAAGGGTTTTTGAGGGGTTTGACCAATATTTTGAACATGACCATGTGTTGAAACTCTTATATATGGACAATATATGTCCACTGAGTTTCCCTAAATTTTCACAAATATTTTTAAAGTATTAAAATAATTTTAACCTATTAAAGACCATTTCTGGCCTAAATAAAAAGCCTTTAAATAAAATAGCAAAATGACTTTTAAAATTATACTTTTGTGGGTTTTGGGAGTCCTATACCTAATAGGAATCAAACATACTCTTTGAAAGATTTTTCATACCCCAAATCAAGTACTTGCAGTGCAAACCTCAATTCTGGGGTTTTTGGAAAACTAAATTTAGAAAATATTTTTTGCCCAAATTATTTTTGTAAGAAAATTCTACATTGTACTATACACATGGAATGATCATTGGGCAGAAGTTTAGGATCAAGGAAATGAAATATAGAAGGTGAAGCTATGTTGACTGTTAAGAGCACTTGAAAACACAGAGAGAAAACCAACTCAAATAAAAAGTCAAATAATGCAAAAGTTTTTGTCAAACCACACTTTATCATGATTTATCATCTTAAGTGTTGTGCCATGAAAATCAGGGTGTGACAGACCTACCCCCCTTACAAGAATCTCGTCCCCGAGATTCCCAAACTAGGCGCGGAAAGGAGTATGGAAACTTGGATTCGGGGTAGTCCCCACGTCCTCATACTGCTTTTGTTTCCGAGTGGTGCTCCATTGAACCTTGAGGTACTTGATGGTGTGGCTCCGTGTATGACGTTCGGTTTGATCCAGGTTGCTAAGGGGTTTCTCACGTAGGTCCGGTTGGGCTGGGGGTCGATGGCTCGATGATCGATGTCCTTATTAGTGCTCGGGCTAGCTAGGAAGTCGAAAACACTCCCGGAGTTGTGTCATGTGGGAACATTACGCACAGTGGGTAACTCAGGTGGTAACTCTAGTTGGTAGCCATCTATCCTTCGTCTTGCAGTGACCTCGGAGGGGATTGTTAAATCTTGGTGTAAGCTTCCCTTTGACATGGAAATGCTTGGTTCCTTTGAGAGAAGTGGCTTGTAGATACACCTGGTCTTCGACGCGGATGTTTACTTCTTGACGATGGTGGTTGGTGTAGTTCTTCCTTCTAGACATGGCGGTTTTAAAATGTCTTCTAATCAGCTGAACGACTCTCCTTCCGTTTTCGGGTAGACAAGTATGTCGCCAAATAAAGATGACAACTAGCTTGTCCAAGTATTCCATGAAGTCTATGGGGTATGCAAAGTAGGCTGGGGTATTGGTGGTGGTCTCGATTGAGCATTGGCAAAGGTCTTCTCATCCTAGAGCCAAAGCCCGTGGTCATGACCCGACCATGTTGTGGTTTGGTGGGGCTTAAGAGTTTCAAGGGTTCTAGTGTGCGGGTGAATGCTTATCATATCATCCTTAAGCAGAATTTCTGAGATGCCAATAGTTCTACCTAGTCTTCACATCATATTACCAAAAGAATCATCTCGTATAGGTCAACTCCAATCATCACTCATTTTATTCATATGCTCATGGCTCCCGAGAGGGGGTCTAACCAAATCATACATTTCAACCATACCCAAACTCATATGCATGGCTATCCTAAGGAAACACGTCGTAAGCCACTCCAAGATCTTGTTTCCTTCCTATGAATCAACTCCAACAGCCCATTAACTTCCATTAACCACTAAAAATCCAATGTCTATGGTGTTCCACACGATCTTCTAATGTCATATAATCCCCAAATATTTGAAAGAGCTATCTCTACTATAGTCAATCCACCAATTCCCATCTTCGGGGTCAAGTAACTTCCAACCTCAAGCTTATATAGATCCCTAAATCAACTCCTACAATTAATCCAATCTCCTAGTTTATTATCCACCAAGAAACATGGTATCATAATTGAGATCATCAGTATAAATCCAATTTAATCCGAACCATGTAGACTTACTCAGCATCTAGACTCCATTAGGATCACCTATTTCATCCAAATATCATGGTCAGCTATCTTCTATCAATATCTCCTGGCTAAGACAAATCCTTATACCTTCAAGAATTTCATCGTGCGATCGTAATTGTCCTACAAAATTCAATTTACTCCACGGGTAATGAATGCTATGCTACTCTATTAACATGATCCCACCAAGTTCATCAACTAACATGAAAACCTCATAATCCACCAAGAAGTCTCGGATAATTCCTCAAGGTCTCTGATATAAACTCATCAAATCATTTGTCCTATTTCAATATCCTCGAATAGGTCTACCCTATGGCATTGTCAGTTCTGGTGCTATCTTAGGATGATAATGTGCTTGTTCACTATGTCCACTAGTTCCATAACGAACCAGTGCAAGGTTACAGAGGCTTAGCTGGTTCTCTTGCAGTTTTGTGGGTTAAGCACTTGGTTAGGGATTCGAGCTGGGTTATCTCATGAAGTCTCAAAGGGTCTAGGGATGGGTTTCTAATCTTGAGAGGTAAACATAACTCTACTGGGCTGCTCTTGGTCGAGGAGGCTGCAGCAAAAATCTCCAGCGCTAGTTGGTCGCCAAAGTAGAATCCTTGGTGTACCTTGTCTTGTCGGTCTTCAGTTGAGGAGAGAGGGATGAGAGGGAAAAGCATCATAGATGGGGGGATGCTTAAAGGGGGTTCTATAGTGCAGGTGCAAACAAACAGGTGCCAAAAAGGCCACACACAATTTCATTAAGATAAGATAGGTGATATAGTCGCATACATGATGCCTAAGGCAAAAGTGCAACTTATATCAAAACACAAACAGATAAGAACAAGCGACACTCAACATGGTTTCATTTGAACCATCATATGGACTCGACCGTGCATAGGGGGTACACGACTCATCCTACCCTAGGGGTCCTCGGATTCAGTAGTCGTGCTTGCTTCATCACTTTGAGAGAAAGGCGTTCGGTATTCAGCTTCTAGGTTCTCCTGGGTGCCAATGGACATGCGACAGTCGGCTGCTTGTTGGGACACATCCTATTAATATGCCCGAGTTCACCACACCCGTGACATGTGACAGATGCAAAAGGGTTGCTATTTAGTCTTGGGTATTGTCGTCGGGGGCCTGACGATGATCCTCTATGAGGTGGATATGGAAATCCATTCCTATGCCTTTGCGTGGGGTTTGGTTGCAAGCTTTCTGAAGTCCCTTGATTTGCTGCTCCTGATTAAAAATGCGGGCTTCTAGGGAAGTGATTTGCTGTTTTGCTCGACCACCTTCTTCTTCTCGTGGCAGTGGAGGTGCAGAAGTGAAGGGAGATCTTGGCGAGCCTTGAGAAATGCTTCAGTAAGGTGGCGTAGAAGGTAGTCTCCCGCGTTGACGAAACTGATCTAGTACTTGAGGGTTGGATCCTCATCTTCTGAGGAAATCATCACTTGAGTCGGAGCTCCAAATCCGCTCTTGCCAGGCAGGTAGCGGGTGGCATGTTCTTCTTTCATTTCTGGAAGGAGGTCTCGAAGACGGAGGAGTGCTTCATATGCCGCTTGCTGAATGGCTAGGTCTCTTGTTGGCATAGGTGGTCCAACGAAGAACCACCCCTGAGGTGAGGTCTTGGCAGGCACGAAAACCTTGGCGTAGAACTCCTCGAACACATCATTTTCTAGTTCGTGCAGGGTGTATATGGGCAGCAAGGGATAGTGGCATTGTTGGAGGCAATCTCCTAGGAGTGACGGAAATCCTGTCGTAAGGAGTCTCAAGGGGGCGACAGCCATCTAAAAAAGTTGAATAGGAGGGGTCAATACTGAAAATATCCCTTAGTTTTGGGAAATCTCAGAAAAAAGGCAAGGTATATGGGGGTTTGATGATTTGTTTTATCCTAACTAACGACCATGCTAACTAAGGCTTCCTACAGTCAGGATGGCTCTGATACCAGCTCTGCGGGGACCCTGACTCATAAGTCATGATCACTGAATGCACGTGTACAATGATCCTAGAGATCAATGCTCACTGAACACACAGAAGCTGAATAACGAGAGTCTTACATCCATACATACCGTCTTACACAAATTATGACCGTTATGGTCAAGTCTTACATAGATAAAGCCACAAGGGCTGAATACCAAATAAACTTATGCAGCGGAAATCTTCGTTGATAAGTAGAACCCATGCCATCTGCCTTAACCCTACAGGCATTCTCACTGGGAAACGTCCAAGTTTGCATGTTCGTCTCCAAAGAACTCTTCTTCAAACTCCTGCTCTTCCATGCCTGGCCAATTAAATAACCAGTGGCAAGCCAATGAGTACTTTGAATGTACTCACAAGCAACCCATGATTTGATTCAAAGTAACAATGCAACTGTACAACAAGTAAGCAACCTAGCTTCAAGCTAGTTGAGATGTCCTATCGACTTGTGAGATATGCATCAATGAACATGGGTAACCTTGAGAACAGGTTACATATATCAACATAATAGGGTTTGGATAAATGCCATTTCATTCAACATGTCAAGTCACCACCTTGACACAAATAGTTCTCTTCCACACACACATGCACTGAGATTGTAAAATTTCTGGACATAGTTTAAGTAGCACCTCCCAACTGTCCATGACCGTGGACATGGCTATTCGAATAGTTTGACACTCTGCAGAGGTTGCGCACTTTACCCACAAGATCCGGGAAGCTTTCGTGTCATCCACGATCCCGCAGTACCTCAAGTACTCGGGGGAAGCACCCGATTATTACCTTTCCCTAGACGACACTAACATAGGGTCCACTCATTGATACACGGCCCTCGTGTATAAGCAAAAGATCATGGGACTCTGCCCTTTTCACATTATTACACATACACGAAGGGACCAACGGTGTGTCCGGTGCCCTGTGAAAACATTCATGGCCGCCTATCCAAGCACGACCCCGTCCCGAGAGTGACCTCAAGTCACCCCCGTCACTAGTAATGTGGGCACCATGCTAGTATCAGCCTAAGTAATCAATAATGCCCTGTCCCATAAAGGGGTAGAGTGGTTGCACATGTTTGGTTGGGATAGTAGTCACACATAAATCTAATCCATCATTTTACACACACACACCAAAAGCTCTCTTTGGTACACCACTTCTTCCTCAAGTGGTGACCTTAGTTCAACATCTCCCAAGGGTATTAGGGGCACCCGATGGGGTTTTCGAAAGAACGTAACCACGAAGAGTTCATGGTACACATGCATCATTATGCATCAACTAGTCTCTTGACAGTGCAATCATGAACAAGGTAAGGTCATTAGTAGGGGTATGCATCATGGGGTGGTTCACAACAAGTTTACCACCATCATATTTCATCATCATGCAATCGGAAAAAGGGTACAGATGAACAAGAGGGGTGTCATGGTGAAAGGGCTGCTTGCCTTGTTTGGCTTGGTCCTCAAGTTCTTCAAATCCTTCTCCTTCATCTTCTTCAGCAACTTCGTCTAATACGGGATCTAATCGTCGCAAGAAAATAACGAGAAAATAAGGCAATAGTAAAACAGAAAAACCAAAGTGCTCAGAAAAATGTCAACTTATTTTTGATAAATACTAGGGGGAAATCTAAGAAGGGGAAAATTACTAGTTATTGATTTGGAGTTGTGGGATAGGATAAATGGATTTTCAGAGGGGAATATAAATGCTCAAATTTGAATTTGAATTTGAACAATGCAGAAAAGTTTGATGGATATTTATGAAAGTTACACCATGAAATAGGTGGGATTTTTAGAAAAATATGGGAGTTGGAATTATTGCATTTGGATGAATATTTAATCATGTGGAATTTTTGCAAGTTTAATGGAAAAGAAAAAAGGAAAAGGAGCACTGTGCAACTGGGCCAGAAGAGCCGCAGCACAGCAGGCCCAGTCCGAGAGGCGGCCCAGCGCACTAGTGCACGCGCGCGCGCCTGGTTTAAACCTGACGGTCGGGGCCCAGGCATTGGGAGAGAGAGGGGGGCGATGGAGGGGAGAGGCTCACAGGCGGGGCCCGCCTGTCATCCCTAACCCTGCGACAGAGGGCCGGCAGGCTCACCGGCGACGATGCAGGGCACGGCGAGGTGAGAGGAGGGCAGGGTTGGACTCAGCGCAGAGTCGCCGTTCAGGTGGAGGTGGTTTCGGTCGCCGAGGTGGCGTGGTTTGCCGGCGACGAGGTCAGGCGGCGGAGGAGCTTCGGGTGGTGATGGTTCTGGCTATTTCCGGCAGCTACAGAGAGGGGAAACAGGGGGAAAACAATCAGGGGCATTTGGGGCTTCCAGATCGAGGCGGAGGAGGAGCGGGGGAGGCCTGTACCTCGCGAACTCCGGCGAGCCGAAGCGGCGGAGCTCAAGCTCGATCTCGAGCTCGGGTGCTTCTGGAGAGGATTGGGTGGTTCAGGGGGGTGTTTTGGAGTTGCAGAGGTCGACTAGTGAGGAGAGGAGGGCTTGGGGAGGTCTTATATAGCCGGGCCAGGGCTTGCCGTGGACCCTTGCGCCGGCGAGGTTGTTGCCATCGCTGTATGTCACGGGGGCTCACGTGGGCATGTCCGGGGTGTTTGTAGGGGTGGTATACGCCCATATGAAGGGAGAGAAGGAGCGGGGGAGCGTTAGGGCAGCGCGCGTGTGAGCGTGCTCATTGGAGCTCTCGGGTAGCCATGGTGCGCGTGCGAGCAGGGCAAGAGAGAGAGAGGAAGAAGGGGGCCGACCAGCTGCCGTGTCTCGGACGTCGAGGCGTCTCGTCGGGCACGCTGGGGAGGCCCGAGGTGGCCGGAGGCGGTTGGAAGGGGGCGGCTACAGTGCGGGAGCGCACTGTAGCACGCTCCAGAGCGTGCAAATGACCGGCATGCCATTTTTTTGACAAAGTGGGCATGGCCAAGCATGTCTGTTCGCTCTAGGGAGGAGTAAAGAATGTGGGGAAAACCTTGGATGCCTTGGGTGGCCACTGGAGTGAGGAGGGAGGTGAGGAAGGGGGGTGCAAGGGCTGTCCAGAGAGGTAAAAGAGGTGGTTTCACCCCTCAATTATTTATCTGAGATGCAGCAATTGCTACTGGAGGTAGAAGAGGTCTAGGAGGGGCTGTGGTAAAAAGTTGAGGTCATGGAGAAGAGTGGGAGTGGTCAAAACAAGGGTCTTATTAAAATGGCAGAAGGTGTTTGTTGCTGGTTTGGGCAAGAATATGAACTCATCTTGTCATGAGGCTTGACAGGGTCAAATGGCATGAGATAATAATAGGTTCCACCTAGGTTGAGTCCATTTGGGAAAAGTTGCCAATGCAACTCTTGTAAACCCTAGAAATCAACATAAATGAGTTTTCCAAGATCTAGACATGCAAAACTATTCTCCTTAATGCACCACTTGGTGCAGTGTCATCATTTGGGGTTTGGAGCATGCCCACAAAGGTTGAGAGCAAAATAAGAAAGTTGACAATGTAAAGTTGTTCAAATTTGATTCTGGACATAGAGGGTTTTGAGGCACTTTGATCAAGATATCATTTTCTCCAGCTTGTGCCATTTGGTCTAGATACATAATTAGACCATTGGAGCATGTGCACCAAGTTTGAGAACATTTGGACATGTTTGGTAATGTAGACTTGCTCAAACTTCAAAATGGTCAGGGATGATTTTCAGGAGATTTGTTGATGTTATGTTGTTCTCCAAGACATGAGGCTTGGCAAGATCATCCAACATGTTATATGTGACATTCTAGAATTTTCTTGGAATTTTTAGAGAATATTTCCTTTGTAAATATTTCAAAAGCTTGAAATATCCTGAAAGGGTTTTTGAGGGGTTTGACCAATATTTTGAACATGACCATGTGTTGAAACTCTTATATATGGACAATTTATGTCCACTGAGTTTCCCTAAATTTTCACAAATATTTTTAAGGTATTAAAATAATTTTAACCTATTAAAGACCATTTCTGGCCTAAAGAAAAAGCCTTTAAATAAAATAGCAAAATGACTTTTAAATTTATACTTTTGTGGGTTCTGGGAGTCCTATACCTAATAGGAATCAAACATACTCTTTGAAAGATTTTTCATACCCCAAATCAAGTACTTGTAGTGCAAACCTCAATTTAGGGGTTTTTGGAAAACTAAATTTAGAAAATACTTTTTGGCCAAATTATTTTTGTAAGAAAATTCTATATTGTACTATACACATGGTATGATCAGTGGGTAGAAGTTTTGGATCAAGGAAATGAAGTATAGAAGGTGAAGCTATGTTGACTTTTAAGAGCACTTGAAAACAGAGAGAGAAAACCAACTCAAATAAAAAGTCAAATAATGCAAAAGTTTTTTGTCAAACCACACTTTATCATGATTTATCATCTTAAGTGTTGTGCCATGAAAATCAAGGTGTGACATAACCCCTTTGGTCCGGCTTCCTGGTCGTATTCGAATCATAGCCATAAAACATTTTGATCACTTAGGGGCTTGATCGTATTCGAATCTTAGCTATTAACCCTTTTTGGTCCGTCTTACTGATCGTATTCGAATCAGAGTCGTTAACCATTTAGATCATTGGGGGCTTGATCGTATTTGAATCATAGGAGTTAACCCCTTTGGTCCGGCTTCCTGGTCATATTCAAACCATAGCCGTTAAACACTTAGATCACTTGGGGGCTGGATCTTATTCGAATCATAGCTGTTAACCCTCTTGGTCTGGCTTATTGATCGTATTCGAATCATAGTCGTTAAATAATTTGGTCACTGCGGGGCTTCCTGATCGTATTCGAATCATAGGTGCCGGTACCCCTTTGATCGGCGCAATGCCAAAAACCATTTGGGGGCTTCCTAGTCATATTTGAATCATAGCTATTAACCCTTATGGTCTGGCTTCCTGCTCGTATTCGAAGCATAGCCTCGCTTTTTCTCATTTGGCTTGAGTTTTTGAAGATTTTTTCTGGGTCTTCTTGATACTATCTTGCCTTTTGGTTTAAAGAGATTCTGGCCATGCAACCTTTACTTTCACAACTCATATTTGAAGCTTACATGTGGTTCGTATTACCCGGCTTAATGAGAGGCGACAAGTCGCCCATACATGATGATATCCAGCACTTGGAAGTCTTGGATCCTAAAGCTTTGGGTGCTCACCCTTATGACACAGGTATTGTAAACCGGCAGTACAATTCAATATCATAGGTATGATATTGTTATTATGTTTAAAATCTGGTTAAACCAGCCATATCTATAATTGTTTTAAACATCAGTAGTTATATGTAAGGTATTATGACCTGCCCTGTGGTAAACCGCCAAGGGATCTTTTGATCAACATGTGTGCAGGATAATTCGAAATTTTCATCTACACTACTCAAACATCATGATAAATCTAAAAGGATAACTATCAAGTGGTGGCATAAACAACGTTGAGCACAACATGAACGTGCACGATGGCACAGCAGAGCAAAGTTATTGCTACCCTATTACATGACTCCAGGAGTCCAAATGATTCATTGTTCTTCAGAAGGTGATAAATATGAACCGCCCAGCGGATCAGTCTTATTGATTCTGATGGCCTGACGCTTCTGGATCATCCCTCTCCGCTTCTTCGTCTTGTTCTACTTCCTGGAAGGTTGGTCATGACCAGTCAATGCCATTCAAAGCTTGGACGGGTCAACTTCAGGAGCAAAAGTTTGCTTACGGATTGGGGGGATAAGATCTTTCACTTTGTAAGACGGCATTGGCATATTCTGATTTTCCAAGTCATAAGTCGGTTGATACTTGGTGAGGTCTGTTTCATTGGCAATCAGACTGGCCAGAGGACGTATGTCCTTCACACAAGCACCAAAGTCTTTCTTATCAAACGGAGTGTCGTCTTCCTTAAAGCTTGGATATCCGATAGAGATATCGGCCGGGTCTAGCTCCAGTAACCATGCTTTGGCCTGGCTTAAAGCATTCACAACTCCGGCTCTGGCCGATGATCGCTTCATCTCACTAAACCGCTTAGGTAGAACCGAAAGTTTCCTTAACACATCAACTAAGAGAGTGGGGGCTTCATTAGATGGAGAAATTGTGGCCAATGCATGTTGTGCATCAGTGTAAAGCTGCTCCACTAGCGTGTAAACCGCCTTCAGCTTCACAAGCATATCCTGGTTGAGATCGGTACTCCTGGGGCCTACATAATAATCATGGATGGATTAAAGGCAGTTCATACCATCAAGGAAGATATTTAAGGTGAACAATCATACGGCGACTTACCAAAGATAGCCTAAACCATCTGAGACACATGGCGTTTTAAGCCGGAAAGTTCAGTGGTCACCTCCTCAAGAGCCGCCTCTGCCTTTGCAGCCCGTTGTATTAGGGCAATCTTCTCTTTAGCCCAGCCGCTCTTTTCAACTTCATAGCTGGCCTTCAAGTTTTCTGCTTCAGTCACACTGAATTCGAACTTTGAGTTCGCCTTCTAGGTTTCAGAATCTTGTAGCTCCAGACAAGTCTTCAAGTCAGACAGCTCTGATTGAAGTTGAGCAGTGGTGGTCTATAGATACACTGGGTCAAAATCATAAGTCAGCTAAAGACATGAAGTCCCAAGCCTTTTGCAAGCAAGAATACATGGCACTTGGGGGCTAATGTCTGCACAAAAACTTTATTTATGTGACGGCTTATGTGAATAAGTCCCAAGCACTTTGCGAGCAAGAGTACTTGGCACTTGGGGGCTAATGCATATTACTTGTTTTTATTACAATAACATGTTTATGCTACAAACGACCATAGTCGGCTCATGAGAACTACACAAGTAAGTATTTCTTTTTACACAAGTGTATAAAGGACCGGCTCATTCATGTTGATTAAACCGGCCCTTGGGGGCTATGGCGTTAGTGGTAATCATTACAAACTCTACTTTAAACCGGATATTTTAAGCCGGAGTCTAAACGAGTCGGACAAAGGGTATTATTTATGCTTATGATTAATCTAAGTCTATAGCATATTCGTCATAAACAGTAGACTTGGGAGCTGACAGGATGTGTATAATCCAGTAAAGGAAGAATTCATACCTCAAACTTTTGGTGCATTTGCTTCACCATGTCAACTTCAAGTTCATTGCTGCTGTGTACTTGACTGAGATACCCAGAATACACTTCGCCAATGCTTAATTGGTAGTAGTCAGCAACATCAAATCTTACTTTGCGTCATTCAATGTGCTCCTCCTTGGCAGAGTGTTTGGCCAAAATGGTAGGCCTCCCTGGCTCTCTAAAGCTGGTATTGGTGATCACCACGTCATCATCATCAGTTGTCTTGACTGGGCTTGATGCTTCAGGGTTTAAAGGGTTGTCACTGGCTTGATCAACAGGAGGCTCGGGAGTCACCGGTGGAATATCAAGAGCCGGCTCAGACGGTTGAAGAACAGAGGCTTCAGGTGCTACAGTTTGCTGCTCTAGTTCACTGAGTTTTGGGTCTTCAACCGGCTTATTCACCTTTGCCTTCTTGTTGGGCTTGGCTTTTCCACTGCATGAGTCATGAAAGGTCAGTATAAGTATCAAGAAGCATAATGAGAGAATAAGTAATTGTTATTACCTGGGAGCAGTCTTGAAAGTCAGCAGATGAGATTGAGTCGAGTCCCCGGAAGAGGAACGCGAGGTTTCTTGATAATTTGAGTCGGAAGAATTGAGTGGTTGGCGGATGAGACCCGCCAAAGGATAAAAAGAGTTTAAGTCATTTCGACGCTTCCTCGAAGTGTTCGATAAGCCGGAGGATAATTCTTCATCCCTGCTGGTCCGAGTCTGTCGTTGGCTCTCGTGTTGCTATTGCTCCAAAAGAAAGTGAGGATCCAGATGAGCTAAGGGGTGTGAAAAGCTTACTTTCTGGGTTACTCACTACAAAAAAAATACACTTCCGTGATGATACATGTTTGTCACAGTAGGTCGCGTTTTTTGTCATGCATGTACATCCATGACAATTTTATGACAGAATCAAGATAGTCATACATGTGCTGTCGTACAAGTGTTCCATGACATTACCAAAATTATCATCACGGAAGTGTCCACTTCCATGACGATAAATCGCGCGTCACAGAAGTGCTTTCATCAAGGGTGACCGACACGTGGCATCCATCGATCCGTAACGCCGTTAAGCTATCAGATCCAGTTTTGGATCCGATAACCCGTTAACAGCCCCGACCAATGGGGATTTTCCATGTGTAAAACCATCATTGGCTGGAGGAAACATGTGTCGGCTCACTGTTGGGACAGATGTCATCCACTCATTGGACCGAAGGCGCCTATGATACGGTGACACGTGGCACGGCCCAACGGAGGCCCATTCCTGTGAAAAGGGCGGCCTGTTTGACTTGGTCAAAAGGTGGCGGGCCGGCCCACGGAAAGCCTGTTAACGGCCTGTTCGCATATATCCCATTTACAGCCCGCTAACCCAGGGCCCGTTACGACCTCTCCAAATTAGGCCCAGTAGCGTCATCTGGGCCGTTCAATATGACTCCAGCCCGTTGAGGGAGTCCTGGATTAGGGGGGTATCCGGACAGCCGGACTATATACTTTGGCCGGACTATTGGACCGTGAAGATACAAGACTCAAGACTTCGTCCCTTGTACGGATGGGACTCTCCTTTGCGTGGAAGACAAGCTTGGCGATCCGGATAATAGATTTCCTTCTTTGTAACCGACTCTGTGTAAACCCTAGCCCCCTCTAGTGTCTATATAAACCAGAGGGTTTAGTCCTTAGAGAGACATATAATCATAATCATCATAGGCTAGCTTCTAGGGTTTAGCCTCTACGATCTCGTGGTAGATCAACTCTTTTAATACTCATATCATCAAGATCAATCAAGCAGGAAGTAGGGGTTTACCTCCATCGAGAGGGCCTGAACCTGGGTAAAACATCGTGCCCCTTGCCTCCTGTTACCATTAGCCTTAGACGCACAGATCGGGATCCCCTACCCGAGATCCACCGGTTTGACACCAACATTGGTGCTTTCATTGAGAGTTCCTCTGTGTCGTTGCTGCAAGGCTCGATGGCCCGTCTCGTTGTCAAGAACAACATCACCTCTGGGGGAGTACTGGAGGTAGGCCAAACTCTTCGCCTAGGCGGCTTCATCATGGCCGCCCGATCGGCTTCCACGCCAACGATGACCTCTCGGGTCATCAAAAACAGCCTCCACGTCAATTCAGAACTCGCCGAACAGATGAATCCAATAGAGCTCTCCTCCCTTAATTAGCTCTTGGATCGCATCGCCGCTTTGGGAGTCGCTACAGACTATGATCGGATTGGGTTTAAACCTGACCAAAGGGATATTAAATCCCCACCGGTCACCCACGAGATTGTGGTAGTGGAAGAGCCACACATGGATTATCCCTCTAATTTGAGGACGAATTATGTCCGGATTACCGAGCTCTCTGAGCCGGATACCCGCTCGCGGGACGACATGACCCAGGCCCCGAACTTAGAATCGGGTATCGGGCCGGAAAAATCGGGCAGCACCCCGGATCCAGAGCTGTCGAGCCCGAAAGCTCCTCTGTCCCTGGGCGTTAGATCGGATCAGAATCCAGATTCAGCTACGCCCACCCACCTGCACTTAAACTGCTCTCCCATATCGCATAAGAGCCCCAAGAGACAAGACATCGCCATCGGGCCGATTCTCCTTGTGCTAAACAGGTCAAGGACTGTCGTGAGGAAGACGCAATCTCACTTTTCTGCAGAAATTGCACGAACAAAGGGATCCTTAATGCTATAAGTCGCCATGACATAGTACACTTTGCTGACTTAGCAGCCATAGTACAGAAGTACTGTGTGATGGAAAGCGCCTGGAAAACCCAAACAGAATTTTGGGATAATCTGGCTCTCACTAAAACCTTTGTCCGAGCTAAACGGGCGAACTCTCGTAAGTTACCCGATCCAATTCCCAAGAAACCAAAGCCCACCCCAGGGCATGGAACCGTATTGGAAGAATGGCTCAATGGGCCATGTAAACTCCACAGCATGTCGGACACTACACCAACGCATAGCCTTAGAGCATGTTGGATACTCCAGCAGGTAGCAAAAAGCGGCGAGGATTTTCTTGTAAGCCATAAAGCAGAACAACATCCCCCCAAAGACAACAATGCGGTACTGACAGTCTTCGAGACTTTCGCCTCAAATAATAGGCGCAAGCGAGCTCATTGAAATTTTGCTGAAATCTGCCACGCGGCAAAAATAAATCCGTGGAATGACACTGCTATAACTTTCAATGCCAGTGACGAACCTCAATTCTAGACAGTCCTGGCACCAGCCGCTTTGGTCCTTAGCCCAATCGTGGACGGTTTTCGGCTCACTAAAGTACTCGTGGACGGTGGAAGTGGATTAAACTTGATCTATGAAGAAACACTCAACAAGCTGGAAATTGATAAAAGCCGCATTGAGCAAAGCGGCACAACCTTCAGGGGAATCATCCCTAGTCAGGAGGCACGGTGTGCGGGAAAAATCACACTCGATGTGGTATTCGGCACTCCGGAGAATTACAGGTCCGAAGAAATCACATTCCTAGTGGCTCCTTTCAGCAGCGGATACCACGCCCTTTTAGGGCAAGACGCATTCACAAGCTTTCAAGCTATACCCCATTACGGGTACATGAAGCTTAAAATGCCCGGACCCAATGGAATCATCACTCTAGCCAGTGATCCGGACGTCCCACTCCGAGCCGAAAATAAAACTGCAGCACTAGCCCTGGAAGCATTATCCGAAGCCCTAGCAGCCGAAGAACTAACAACGCTGCGCGCCACAGCGGACAGGGATGACGTGATACTCGACAAATGACCCAAGTCCACCTCATTCAAACCCGCAGACGAGATAGTCAAATTCCAGGTCCATCCAACGGACCCCACGAAGACAGCTTCCATCGGGACACAATTGAGCCCCACAATGGACGCCGCACTACGAGACTTCCTACGCGAGAATTGGGACATTTTCGCCTGGCATCCTTTGGACATGCTGGGCATCCCACGCAGACTGGCGGAACACAGCCTCAATATACTGAAAGGATACAAGCCAGTCAAACAGACTCTTAGGCGCTTCTCAGAGCCTAAACGGCAAGCCATGGGAGAAGAGCTAGCCAAGCTACTCGAGGCCGGATTCATCAGAGATATCAAGCATCCGGATTGGCTGGCAAACCTAGTAATGGTACCAAAGAAGGAAAAATCCTGGCGCCAATGTGTCGATTTCAAAGACCTCAACAAGGCTTGCCCCAAGGATCCCTTCCCCCTCCCTCGCATCGACCAAATAATCAACGCCACCGCAGGACACGACTCACTATGTTTCCTCGACGCATACTCCGGATACCATCATATAAAGATGGCAGAGTCCGACCAAGCCGCAACGGCCTTCATAACGCCATATGGTTCCTTCTACTTTAACACCATGCCTTTCGGGCTCAAAAATGCAGGCGCAACCTACCAGCGCATGATCCAAACATGCCTGGAGAAGCAAATCGGCAAAACAGTTGAGGCATATGTGGACGACGTAGTCATAAAAACAAGACATGTCGAAACCCTAATAGATGACTTGAGACTTACGTTCGACAACCTCCGAACATACGACATCAAGCTCAACCCGGAAAAATGCGTTTTTGGCGTACCCTCCGGGAAGTTGCTCGGCTTCATTGTTTCCAATAGAGGAATCGAAGCAAATCCGGCAAAAATCCAAGCTCTGTCGCAGTTGGCTATCCCAATAGACCTCAAGCATATCCAGAAACTAGCTGGATGCGTGGCTGCCTTAAGCCACTTTATCTAACGATTAGGAGAAAAGGCATTACCTCTTTACCGCCTTCTTCAGTGCACCGAACACTTCATGTGGACAGATGCAGCCGCGGCCGGACTGGATGAAATAAAGACCTTATTGGCCAGTAATCCAGTCCCGACAGCGCCAAATATTGGCGAACCTATGCTATTGTACATAGCCGCAACACATCAAGTTGTAAGCGCAGTGCTCGTCGTCGAACGAGAGGCAGACGGATACAAATTCCCGCTCCAAAAGCCGGTATATTACGTGTCCATAGTCCTCACCCCATGCAAATCCCGATACCCACACTATCAAAATATAGCATACGCGGTCTTCATGGCACCTCGGAAGTTATGACACTACTTCCAGGAGTGTTCGATTACGGTGGCCTCCGAAGTACCACTCAACGACATAATAAACAACTGTGACGCCACGGGACAGATTGCTAAATGGGCCATCGAGCTCCTTCCGTTCGACATAACATACAAACCTCGGCGAGCCATTAAGTCGCAAGTATTGGCTGACTTTGTCGCCGAATGGACAGAAGCCGAACTCCCTAAAGACTACGGCGCATACTCTAATTGGATCATGCACTTCGATGGCTCTAAAATGCTGGCCGGATTGGGGGCAGGTGTAGTCCTGACTTCCCCCACCGGAGACACGGTCCAATACATACTCCAAATATTATACACGGACTCCAACAATGCAGCCGAATATGAAGCTCTGTTGCATGGACTTCGGATGGCAGTATCTATGGGCATTCAACGCCTGGAGGTGCGCGGGGATTCAAACCTTGCAATATCACAAATAAACCGAGACTTTGATGCCAAGGATCTGAAAATGGCGGCATACCGTAATGTCGTCCTCAAAATGTCAGCTCGGTTCGAGGGGCTTGAATTACACCATGTGGCTCGAGAAAACAATCAAGCGGCGGATATCCTCGCCTGCATCGGCACTAAGCGCGACCCTGCCCCACCTAACATATTCCTGGAAAGGCTGTTCAAGCCATCCGTGAAATGGAAAGGGGAGTCCGGCAACACTAGCCCGGATCCGAACACAACCCCAGATTCCGAACCATCCGACGTAATCGGAAGCTCCGCCACCGAAATAACACCTTCGGCCCACGAAATCATGGCTGTAATCACCTTGTGGATCGAGCCTTTCTTGGCCTACCTAAATAGGCAGGAGCTCCCCGAGGACCAAAATGAAGCACGTTATATTGTGCGGCGTTCCAAGGCCTACAAAGTCCATGAGGGAGAACTCTATAAGAAAAGTGCGACCGGAGTGCTCCAAAGATGCATCTCTGAAGAGGAAGGGCGGCAGCTCTTGGCTGAAATCCATGCCGGACTCGGCAGGCACCACCCTGCGGCTCGGGCACTTGTTAGCAAGGCCTTCCGTACAGGCTTTTATTGGCCGACAGCCCGAGTAGATGCACAAGACCTTGTCCAACACTGCGTCGGTTGCCAGCTCTTTGCCAATGAGAGCCACATGCCCCCTACCGCTCTCCAAACAATCCCCATTACTTGGCCCTTCGCGGTCTGGGGGCTTGATATGGTCGGACCCCTTAAGGGGGGAAGCCATAAGAAAAAAATACTTATTGGTCATGGTGGACAAGTTCACCAAATGGATAGAAGCCAAACCAGTTAAAACTGCCGATTCCGGACCAGTGATACAATTCATATCAGGGGTTGTACGCCGTTACGGCGTCCCCCACAGCATCATCACTGACAATGGTTCAAACTTCACAGCCGATGAGGTGAAAACTTGGTGCGGCGACATGGGCATTAAGCTCTATTACGCCTCCGTCTACCATCCCCAAACAAACGGCCAGGTCGAACGTGCAAACGGTCTCATCATGAGCGGCATCAAACCCATACTATTGTGGTCCTTAACAGAATCGGACATGCACTGGGTCGAGGAGCTCGACTCCGTACTCTGGGGGCTGCGGACCACGCCGAATCGCACCACCGGATACACACCATTTTTTATGGTGTACGCATGTATAAAGATTACCTGCGACATAATCCATGACTCACCTCGCGTGCGCATGTACGAAGAGAAGGAAGCCGAGTTAGATCGGCAGGACAACTTAGATGCCCTGGAGGAGGAGCGCGACGTCGCAAAAGCCCGTTCCGCATTCTATCAGCAGCAGGCTCGACGGTATCAAAGCAGAGAAGTGCGGGCCAAAACTTATAATATTGGTGAACTTGTTCTACGCCCACCAGAGAAGAAGAAGGACAAGCTCAAACCTAAGTGGGAGGGTCCCTTCATTATTGATAAAGTTCTCACCGGAGGAGCGTACCGCCTGTGTAATGCATCCGATAATAGACTCGAGCCAAACCCATGGAACAAGGCCAGACTCCGGAGATTCTACGCCTAGCGCCAAACTCAGTGTTCATCTCTTTACCACCGCCCTTTTAATTATGTTCCTCCCCTTTTTCCTTTCTCGCCCTTTTTTCACTCCTTCACACAAAGTACTATGCGGATGCTCGGATCACTCCGACCGCACTATGTGTGTAAACCATACCTGGGGGCTTCCTATACGGAAGCTAAATATAATTACTTTCATGGCTTCTTGCCTATAACGTATGCGTTCTTTTTTCATATGTGCCTTTTCTTCACCATTATATGCATCGATATGACTTAAGATGTGGGCATGCTGGGTTGCCTGGCTCTTGTGTTTATGCCCTACGTTCCCGTTAATTCGGCTAGGGCATAAGGGGAGCACCTCTGCGATTGTTACTGCTGGTTCAACCAGATGTGTACCTCAGACTGGGTGAAGCCGAAAGCTAGCATTCTTAAGGGAATATTCGGTCGATGAACAAAAGATGTTTCTTTCGTTTATTACAACGCGAATCCCCAGAAGTTTTGTATCCTGCGTTTCTGTTCGCAGTCCGGACATGTACATCAATGCATGCGTACCCATGGAAAGGAACCCCTAACGGAACTATTCTCCCTGGAAGATGTTTCTTACTACCCATGTAATATAACATAACTAGTTGGGTACTTGTCTGTTCAAGCACTTATGACCCCTATGCCTGGTTTCCATGCATACCCCGGTTTTGCATAATCGAGCGGGTATTCGGATACACCTTGACTGCCGGATCCGGGGTCAAGCAAAAGGTCCGCCATGACAAATGATTTTAATCCGGCTAGGGACTACATATGTCCATTGAATTACATAGTCACTTGGACTGACTATATTCTTCCTCTATACCCTCCAACAGGCTATCTAGCTTGCAATCCTGTTGGGAATATTTTGCGGCTAACGCTACCTGGTCATACACCAGACTCACGGGAATTTCTTGCCCATCTGGCCCCGCCGGTCCGACTTCGGCCATATGGTTCGGGTCAAGTTGGTATAGCGCGTCTTCACCATGGCCCAGGCTTCCCTTGCACCTTGTCGGCAGGCGGACACCTTCCACAACTAGAAGCGCCGCCGTGCTCCTTGGAGCATATCCACAGGCTCCCCCATGCCTCTTGGCAGGGAAGTGGATGGCCACAAAGCCTGTGCAATACCCTGCATCACCTGCCAAACTCGTTCGTGCAGTTGTGAGAGGTCTTGCAGTACATCACCTGCGGACGCGGACATCTCCTCTTCAGGACGACCCGTCAACATACCTACAGATATAACCTCTTTTAATACGCTTCCTCGCCGAACTGTACTGCAGTTCGTTTGGGCACTTACTATACATGCCACGACGAAGCCTTCTGTTCTCCTTCACGGAGTCTGCCAGCTGAGCTCGAACATCTGATAATTCGATGCCCAGCCGGACATTGGCATCTTGGAGATTGTTCTTCTCCCGCCTAACCTGCATAAGCACACGCTCGCCAGCCTTCAGCTCTCTTTGGAGATGCGACTCGCTATCTTTTACGATCTCCGGATTCGTCCCGGGATGGTCTGCAGAATTTTCTGTTAGACTTATGAAGCAAGCCAACTGCTAACTGATATATTCCTTTAAATTTTCTCTATTGAGACAAATGTTACCAGATGAGGCCTTATGGGATTCCTCTAGTTTGGCAACCGCGGCCCTCAGCTGGGTCTTGCACTCCTCCAGCTCTTGAGACAGTTGGGTATTCTTATCTACAAGGACCTGTGCATAAATTGATCGTTAAAATAGTTGTTCCAACCATTTCAAGTCTCAGGGGCTACTGCTATACATGCTTATAAAATTTTCTTACTCGTATATCTTTGGCATACTGGTCCGTCGCTCGGGCGAGCCCGCCTTGAGCAGCTCGGATGTATGTGTCTCCTGAATTGAAAGCATTAAATGCCTCTTTGGAAAAGATGTTATTGTGAAGTACGGCCCGTCAGCGCCGGTGATTCATGGCACTCTCTACTTCGGAATTCATTGCGGAGAGCATATCCGCATCCTCTGTCTGAGGACAATTCGGCATCAGCCCCGCATTGGCCTCCTCTCCCAAAGCCGGTTCTGGAATCCAGCTGGGGGAGGCGTGATCGGCAGGATCTCCGGATATAGTCCGGCAACTCCTCTTTCTACCGGAACACAAAGGACGCTGTTACATTTCAAACACAATAATCACAGAGCGGGTTTTTACCATACCTCTGTAACTGTGTTTTGGCCCTAACCGCCTCCCTCTTAAGCCTGCCTGACCCGGACGCCCTTTGCCGAAGAGCCCCCAGGGGCTCGGTGCCGCGTTTCGATGGTCATCTCTATAAAAGATACGATATTTTATGCATAAGGCATGATATCAGAAAGGAGTCCTCTTCAAAGGATAAGGTTTCGACTTTGCTTACATGCGATGCAGGTAGCAGTCCAAGATAGTTGGCGATAATAGCCACCAGGGCGCCATCGCAGCTAGCCTGATAAAATATCCCGTTGACAAGCTCCACAGTAATATCCGGATCCTCTTCAAGTCCTAGATCGACGGCCCTTTCGGGGTCCTCTGGCTGAGGGGAGGGGCTATTGAATCCTTCCACGGCCCTCCGCAGTTCCTACTCAGAGATATCAAGGTAAATAATCGTGACGAAGGACGCCAGAATGAATGGAGCGGGAGAAAGAGTGATGACTTACCCAACTTGGGGGGTTGTACATGGAAAGTCCATCCCGCGGTTTAATATGAAGGAATTCTTCTTCTTCTCCTTTATACAAATCAGACAATATTCTCGCCAGAGAAGTGGCGGAGTCAGGACCTTTATGACCACAGCGGGTGGCATCGTCTTCCCCATTGTAGTGCCACATGGGCTTCCCCGATATTGAAGTGGCTGCACCCCCCGCATTATGCATATTGCTATAACCTCGACTATCGGCACCCCTGATTTGGCCAGTATCTTTATCCTGCTCATCAGGAAGTGTACTTCTCTGGTATCCTCCTCTTGGGGGCCCAAAGGGTGCCAACTTTGGCGTGCCTTCGGTGGAGCATTACTGAACTCAGGGAGGTCCGTCCGGACTGGATCCAGAAGGGGAACGTCATCAACATAAAACCACTCTGAGGACCAGTGTTTAGGTGCCTTCTTGGGAGTACCGGACAGGTATCCGGTCTCGGCGACGCGCCATACTTCGGCTCCGCCCACTTGACATATGGATTCCCCCAGGTTGCGAGGGACGAGGCAGAACAACTTCTTCCATAACCCAAAGTGAGCCTCGCAGCCCAGAAATAGTTCACACAGGGCAACGTATCCTGCTATGTGCAGCACGGAGGTGGGGGTGAAGTTGTGCAGCTGGAGGCCATAGAACTCCAGGAGCCCACAAAGGAATGGGTGGATTGGAAACCCGATGCCTCTTAACAGATGTAGGATGAGGCATATTCGCTCCCCCGGGGATGGATTAGGAGATCTCTCTGCTTGCTCCCCGCCATTATAGGTGGCTAGTCCAGCTCGGACGGGGACCATGAACGCCGGTGGAAGAAACCCTTGGGTCTGTAACTCTATCAAACGGCTTTGAGGAACTGAACACTTCCCAGTCACCTGGCTTGGAGCAAAGGGAACGAGAAGAAGAGCTGCGGCAACCGGCCATGTTGGAATGGTTTTTTCCGGAGCACTCTGTTGGATGCTTGCTCAAGGGAAGAAGGTGAGGTTTGGATCTGAGGATCCCCGTCCCTTCAAATAGACGGTTTGCCTGTAGTGCCGGGGTGGCAAATGCAAAAATGCCCCGGCTCCTCGTATGCGCTCGACACGTTGAGATGGCCATTATCAAAGCACAGAAGCCGAGGAGTACAACATTGATGGGAAGCCGGACATTGTTCGTTACAACAGGTACTTTGGAGTATTCGGAGATGGAACCCGCCTTGCAATGCCGAAGACAAATTGCACGCCGGACTCATCGTCATTGAAGCTTGGTTCAGGGGCTACTGAGGGAGTCCTGGATTAGGGGGTATCCGGACAGCCGGACTATATACTTTGGCCGGACTGTTGGACCGTGAAGATACAAGACTCAAGACTTTGTCCCGTGTCCGGATGGGACTCTCCTTTGCGTGGAAGACAAGCTTAGCGATCCGGATAGTAGATTTCCTTCTTTGTAACCGACTCTGTGTAAACCCTAGCCCCCTCCGCTGTCTATATAAACCGGAGGGTTTAGTCCTTAGAGAGACAGACAATCATAATCATCATAGGCTAGCTTCTAGGGTTTAGCCTCTACGATCTCGTGGTAGATCAACTCTTGTAATACTCATATCATCAAGATCAATGAAGCAGGAAGTAGGGTTTTACCTCTGTCGAGAGGGCCCGAACCTGGGTAAAACATCATGTCCCTTGCCTCCTGTTACCATTAGCCTTAGACGGATAGATCGGGACCCCCTACCCGAGATCCGCCGGTTTTGACACTGACACCCATTTTAACTTCCAGCCCATGTGTGGCCCATGACTTCTTTCGCCCCATATGAGGCCCTTTTTAACTCTTGGCCCATTAACAGCCCGTGGTGAAACTGGCCCATAATGAACAGTGTATCACTTTATACCCATTAACGACCCGCTATTCCATTGGGCCATTTCCAGCCCAAGTTATCTTTTGGCCTTCGCAGGGCCCATTGATTCTTGGGCTCATTTGCAGCATTCGGTTATATACGGCCCATTACTGTCATTTTCTGCTTGTGGGCCAAATTCAGCCCATCGTTACAGTCGGCCCGTTTGCGGACCGTTAATATGATGGGCCGTTTTCATGTCAAAAAAACCCGTTGGGCTGTTTTCATAGAGTTATCAAATACGGCCTATTAACGGCCCATTATGGTCCACGAATAGTACGGCCCATGATTGGCGAAATGATGATACGCCCCGTAGAAGGCCCATGGATCCTACGGCCCGTATGAGGCCTATGGATTGTACGGCCCGTAGAAGGCCCATGGACCCTACGGCCCGTAGAAGGCCCATGAATCCTAAGGCCCGTATAGAAAGCCAATGGATCCTACGGCCCGTATAGAAGGCCAATGGATCCTACGACCGGAAGAAGGCCCATGGATCATATGGCCTGCAAGAGGCCCATGGTTACAACAGTCCGTGTGTTGCCATGATTATTTTGGCCTAGTTACCAAAAATAGGCTATTGTGGCCACTAGAAAAACACAGAAAAAGAACTGCAGTGACTTCAAGCAACCAACTAAACAAGACAATAAGGAAATAAATAAGCAAGCAATTTACGCTAGCCTATTACCGCTATTACCATATTACATCCACTGGGCATCAAAGTTCGCCACCAGTGCAAATATAGGGAACAAAGCAGCATATTACATACACTGGCCGTCAAAATTGGCCACTAGTGCAAATAAACACGGCAGCAAAACAAGAACATAACTGAAACAACTTCAGAAGAGCTCAAGAAACGTTATCCTGGGTATCCACCATGCTGGCAATAAGCTTAGCAAGCTTATTAGCTTTGTCCTGCTTGGTGCTAAAATCCTCCAACGCTTGCTGTTGTACCGGAAAGTATGCATCTGAATGCTCCTGGGACTTCCGCAGTTCTTCCGCTTCTTGTCGCAGCATAGCTGATCGATGTCTTTCAGCTTGTAGTTGAGACTCAAGAAACCGAACTGATTTAGACAGTGAGTTTGAATAGCTTGTGCAGGCGGTAGTGGCCAGTAACTCGAACACTAAACCAAGACAGGACTTTGGGGTTGTCTCGTTGTCTTCAAGATAGTCTTCCTTAGCTGTTTTATCAGCTTTGTTGGAGACCAACAAGGATGTGTCACTATCCTGAACCTTATCTGCATTACTTCCTTTACCGTTGCTTAATAAGGCACTCTTTCCCAATATTCTGTCAGCATTCTAAAAGAATAAACAAGCAGACACATAACAAGTTTAGCATGTACTAGTATATGAAACTCATTCGGTGAACCAGGTCATTAGTAAGGTGGATAGGATTAAACTACCAACTCTTCTATTGCCAAGTACTAGTACATAATAAAAGCATCAAACAAACATATATCTATGTCCTATGGTCACTGCATTGTCTTGCCAAATCAAAATAGAGACACGGTTCAAATCATATCAGTTCAAGACAAAGCAACAATGAAAGAATACAAAGCGTGGGAAACTACATGGCACAACAAGATTTTAGATGGGTACCACGGGTCTACATGTACAACAACACTATTGGCTCTGTTGTGATGCTAGTAATGTGCATGATATGAAAGTCAACTGTATACACAATTGAAATTGAAATCAACAGAGCTATTGATAAGAGCAAACCTGTTAAAGAAACATGCGTGAACATACCTGCTGTGCCATTGGAGTTTCGATTGATCCTTCAATTTAAATATAAGTTTGTATGAGTAAATACGGTGATACAAGAGCAAAGCAATCATAGTTAAAAAGGCGCGCTAAGAGAGTGCTTAAGTGCGCTTAGGCTCTAGGCGCTGGCAAAACGCATTGCGCATAACTATGCTTAATCATGCATAATCGCAAGATAAGCATGCGCTTTGGTCAATAAAGCGCAAGGCGGTGGCAAAACGCACAATTAACGCCTAGCGCTTTTTTGAACTATGATAGCAATGGAATCTTAAATTAGAACAGTTGTTCTTCAGGTTTAGGCACTTGTTCTACATGAACAGAGTACAGTAAGACGCAAAAATATAATACTTAAAATAGAAAATGAGCTCATAGACCTTACCACATTCTTGGTTCGGGACCAGTACAGAACAAGGCGTTCCCAGTCATCGTCCAGTAAATGTGTCTCAAGAGAACGTAAGGGAATTTGATGAGTTTCTTTGTCGGTGAAGTATGTTTTCTTCAGGTAACTCCGATACTGCCACCAAGCATTCTTGAAGATAGCAGAGTATTAGCACAGGTTACCTCATCCTGAGTTTCCAAATCGGTCCTTGATAGAGAAAATGGGAAAATTTGTTGTATTATAACCATCATGGAGGTAGGATGTATGGGACGAAGCAAAGTAGTTGCCATGAATAACATTACTTACACATAACTCCTGGACAAACAGCTACAACTGGCATTTTCCTTCATCTTCAGTATAATATTTCCAAGATGGGAAGATACGCACATACGATTTAACAACATCAAATGCGATAGATGCTAAACTACGACTAGTTGGTTGTGCTTCCTCCACAGGAATAGGCGTACTAACTGGTGGAGTTGGGGTTCACCGTGATAGTACTGGCCCTTTGGGCACAGGAGCTGCCTTACTAACTGCTCTTGTTTGGGAGCTCTGTGGTGGAGATGCTGTTGTGTCAACATGAACTGAGTTACTATCGGCTAGGGTTGGGGTTAGATTGGGTGAAGCTGGTTCTCTGTCCATCGCAGTAGGGGTACAATCTGCGAGAGTTTGGGTTATGTGTGGTAGGGCTAGTTCTTGTGCATGTACAACCGGGGTGCTATCTCCACCAAGAGGTAGCACTGTTTTATTTGAAGACCGTGTTTTTAGTCTGCTAGATACTAGCATCACCTGCTCCAATTCAAATGGCTGATAAATAGGAAACATACTTGAATGTACAGACATTGTATGAGAGACAGATGCAATAGATAGTGTGGAAAAAAGAGGGCATGAAATAGTTGACATGTATATTGTTTAACTAAAACGGATAGCATGACATAATTTCACATATATGATGTCTATCTAAACTGGATAGCATAGCATAGCATAACATAATTCAAAGATATGATGAATAACTAAACATGATCATATGACATAATTCACCTACATGTTATCTAAGTAATCAGGATCACATCATTTAATTCACATATGTGATTTATATGCTAAACAGAGGGCATTCGATATGATGTCTGGACTAGGAACATGGTGTTGAATATTGTGTATATGATGTCTAAACTATGCAATGCAAGACACCATATGCATGATACGAGCACTATAACTGTGCCAAGTTAGAGCATACACCTCAGTGGGGGAATAGGACTGGTCATCATCTCTCAATCCATCTCTCGAGGAGCTATCGACCCAACAAGAGATCTGCTTGACGGTGTAGCACTGCTCTCTGTTAAGGCCTTGTTTTCACCTGAATTTTCCATCTCCCACCCAAATGGCTGATTCACGTGAAGAGTAGTTTAATGTACAAACATTGTCGACAAATTGAAATGTAATGAAGAAAAGGATGAGCAAGATATCATTCAAATATATGATGCCCGGTTAAATAGGATGGCATTGCACATTTCACATATATTATGGCTGGCAAAAAGACATGAGACTGCATAATTCCCATATATGATATAGAAACTAAACAGGTGGCATTACAGAACATGTCTAAACTAAGCAGATGACATATATGGTGTCAAAAGTAGGCACTGCAAGGCAACATATCCATGATATGACTAACATCATCATGCCAAGGTAGAGCAAACACCTTGGGGGGTAAATAAAAGTGGTCAGTGGCGTCTGAATCCGCCTCAGAACAGATATCTTCCTCTGGATTACAATCTAGAGAGGGGTGGGGAGGGTTTGCCATTGAACCCACCATGGAGCGATGTCTGCATGACATTGTATTGCCGCGAAAAACTCTTCTCTTTTTCTCTACATGTTCAGCATGACTGTGTACAATATCAGACATGTATACAAAAAAATATGGTGAGATTATGTAAGGAGAGCATGCAGAAATTTAGAGTGATGGTAACAACTAGTGGATGGATCCAGAAATAATGATAGTAGGCTGATGATTGCTTTAAATTAATAAAAAGACAGATGATGATTGCTTTACTATTTGTTTCCCACCCAAGATGAACAACATAGGCATACCCTAGGTGAAGCAGATATTAGACAGACATACTATTCATTGTTGCCTCGATATGTGCCCCACAACTAATTTAGAACTCAAGTTTGAACATTAATTTGGACCTGAGTTGGGGGTCCAAGAGCTGAATAGGACAATAAAGTAGCAGGTAAGTTTAAGCAATGCATAACATAAGCAGAAACAAAAGAGTGCGACCTCTCTTGTGGACCCGTGTACTCCTCGTGTTCATCTGCTGAGTCGATGATGGTGATGCTGCTATGTGGGTGCCGCGGCAGGAAGGAGATCTGAGGCCGCGAAAGACGGTCAGGAGTCGTGATGTCTGGTTTGGTGGATGCTTCTATCGATGGAGCAGCTCAGGTGAGGTGGACGACATCGCGGCAGGAGCAGGACAAACCACACAAAGTTCCCTTCGACAAGTACCTGTAACTGAAGTAATTCTGTAAGGGCTCACTTGGCTTGCATGATTCTTAAAATGTAGGGATAGGAAAACACCGGAATAGGATAGGAAAATGCACATGGTAAACAGAGCATTTGTAAACACAGGATTTCTGTCAACTTGGGTGTTTGGTTTACAGGAATTGGAAGAGCAGAGGAATGCAAAGAAACATGGCTAAAATAAAGTGAAACCATATGAAAGCGTGTACAGTTAGAATGTTATTCTAGCACTAATGCACTTGGTCTTGTTTTCATGCATAGGATTTTGATAAGTAGGTCTGGATGTTTTGCTTCATTCCTTTCAACAAAATGCATGAATAATTGGGTTGGTCGCTGAAACAGTTGAGGCAGAGGTGGCTGTCGGAGGTGTGGAGGAAGATCTGAGGAATCTATAGACGGCGCCTGTGGCACCGCTCACAGATGGATCGTTCTATCGTTGGAGCAGCTCCGGTGAGCCGTAAGATGTCAAGGCTGAAGCAGCACAAGACAGACATCGTCAATCTCAAGTGGGATTCTAATAGCATCTCCAATAGATGATGTAAAATGGATGTAAAATTTACATCACCAAAAACCACCTGACTACAGCAGATCAGGTAAAAATTGTTGACTCTGAACTTAACAGTCGAAACTGAAATTTATTGTGGAAGCTGAATGCTACTGTCGAAACTGAACGCAATGGTAGCAGAGATGCACTTGACATGTAGTTTAGGGAGGGCCTATAGTTCATCTTCAACCTGCACCCCCCTGAGCCGCCAGCCACCACTGGTCAAACCGCCGCCCCCAGCGCCGCCTTGCCGCCCAGAAACAACTCCCCACCACCGCCCCGGCCAGCCCTCTAGGCCCCCACCCCCCCACCCTGAACCCTAGGATAGATAGTGGGGTACCTCTCCGGCGAGCCCCCGTCCCTACTACGGGTGGTTCTTCCTTAACTCCAGCGAGCCCCCTCCCCCAACCCCTGAAAAACGACTAACCCAAAATTCGATTCAGTCGATCAAGTGTGGCTAAATCGAGCAGAGCAAGAGCACGAGCGAGGGGAGAGCAGCAGCAGCAGCCTGGGCGAAGCGAAAGCGATCGAAAGCAAGAGCCGAGTAGCAGCAGAACGCGAAGCGAAGCGAAGCGAGAGCCGAGAGCAGCAGCAGCAGATCCGACAGGCGGACGATCGGCGAAGGGGCCTCGCAGACTGGGGAGAGCATTGCAGGCAGATGTCGCCCGCAGAGGCCGGCTTCAAGGTAGCCGCCCATGGGGGTGCGGATGGAGCACCGTCATTACCGGAGGTCGAGTTAAGGAGAAGGTGCGATGCGATGAGTGTACAACCTCTTCGTGGCGCCGAGTAGGCCTCGGCTTCGGCCCGAGGAGTCGGTGAGGATGTTGCGTTCGGTGGAGCAGGTTAAGGCGGCGTTGGGGATGGAAAATCCACGATAGACGAGGCGATCGCCGGAGCAGCTCCTTGGAGGTGGAGGACGGGCGGCTGAATCAAGGGACGGCGAGATGGACTCATGACACTCATCCGGGAGGTGGATGAGGGACGCTGAGGGAGTCCTCGACTAGGGGTGTCCGGACAGCGGACTATCAATATCCGCCGGACTCCCTGCACTATGAAGATAGAAGATTGAAGACTCGCTCGTGTCCGGAAGGTACTTTACTTGGCGTGGAAGGCAAGCTTGGCAATACGGATATGTAGATCTCCTACCATTGTAACCGACTCTGTGTAACCCTAGCCTCTCCGGTGTCTATATAAACCGGAGGGTCAGAGTCCATAGGACACAACATTACATCTCAACAATCATACCATAGGCTAGCTTCTAGGGTTTAGCCTCATTGATCTCGTGGTAGATCTACTCTTGTACTACCCATATCATCAATATTAATCAAGCAGACGTAGGGTATTACCTCCATCGAGAGGGCTGAACACAGGTAAAAACATTGTGTCCTCGTCTCCTGTTACCATCCGCCTAGACGCACAGTTCGGGACCCCCTACCCGAGATCCGCCGGTTTTGACACCGACATTGGTGCTTTCATTGAGAGTTCCTCGTGTCGCCACCAATAGGCTCGATGGCATCTTCAACCTTTGATGCTGTTGTGGTGAGACTTTCCTCCCGGCAGATCTTCATATTCGGCGGTTTTGTAATCGCGGGCCAACTCCTTGGCCATCCGAGCAGATCGAAGGTACGCCCCGCCGTCAGTCAGATTTGAAGTTTAAACTTCACGGCCGACGATCGCGGAGACTTGATCTTCGACGGACTCGGGCCACAGCCAAGCGCGCCGCCAAGACTGTGACGATGGGCATGATCTAGCTCTGCCGCCACACAGTGCTTTGGTGGCCGCACTTGAATCCGCCCCGGCTACTTGCCCGGAGCCGATCGCCCATGACGAGGGTCGGTGGATAGACGCCGCCCCGGGGGCTTCAACATCTACGGCGATGGAGCCAAATACCAATCTTGTCCCCCGCGAAAGTCGTGATCCCGAGGCACCGGACTCCTTGCCGAACTCCGAGCCTCCCGCTACCGCTAATTAAACCAGATTGGGCGCCGTTATGGAATTCACCACCGGACATCTTTCAACACTCGCCTTTTGGCGATATCTTGAATCTCTCAAGCATCTCTCGCTATCAGAGAATCCTGGCCGGACTATGGCCAGGACAGTTGGAGTTCGGACGACGAAAAAATTCGGAGCCCACCCACCACCCACTTTGTAGCCACTGCCGAGGACCTAACCGACATGTTAGACTACGACCGACGACATCGACGCTTAAGGACGATGATGCCGGAGACGATCAGACCCAAATACCACAGACACTAGAAGGCCACCTCGTCATACGACGCCTACATGGTGGACACCCCGAAAGAAGGGGATGGCAAAAAAGCTGCGGAGGAAGATTCTTTGAAGAAGCAGCCTAAACGCCGGCGTCAGCGGCGCCGCTCTAAATCCCGCCACAACAAGAATGGAGAATCCGGCACGGGAGACAATAATACTCCGGAGAGTGCCGAAGACGACCTCCTCCTGCAAGATTTAGCGCAGCAGGACGCAAAAGCAAGCCCTCACGATAGGACGGCAGACGAAGGGGTTGAGGACGATAACTATATGCCTCCCTCCGAAGACGAGGCGAGCCTCAATGATGATGAATTCGTCATACCCGAGGATCCCGTCGAACAAGAGCGCTTCAGCGCAGCTCATAGCCACAAACAAATAGCTTAAAGAAAAAGCAGCAACAGCTTCAAGTTGATCAAGATCTCGCTAGCCGATCGATGGATGTAAGTCCTCACGGTCAAGAGTATAAACTCGAACTCCCTCAAAAGTTACCTAAGACGCAAGCTGCTCCCCGATTAGAGGAGGAAGCATACGCACCTTTATCACCAGCCAAGACGACATGGCTGATCGACCACCCCGTGGTCGCGACAGAGAAGCATTCAAGGCCCCAGCCAAGACCGCACTCGACATCGATCCAGAGTACGGCCAAAAGGAACGCTACGGACTTGCGAGACATCTTGGAGGACAAAGCAAGGCAATCCAGATCCATTTACGGATCACGTGGGCGCCCTACGAGCCACGATTTAATACCGTCGCTACGGACATAATGACGGCCGAGCCGAACACAGCAGACAGCTCCCTCGAGCTGCGCCGCGATATTGCCTAATACAGGCGCCAGACACCCGCTATGCTTCACCGATGAAGTAATGGATCACCAGATCCTCAAGGGTTCAAACCCGTGAACATCGATCCACGATGGCACGACAGACCTCGCGGTGTGGATCAAGATTATCTTCTCCACATCCATATGGCCCATGGTGACGATCTACACGCCATCAAATACCTCCCACAAGCTTAAAGGACCAGCTCGGCATTGGCTTAACAGCCTGCCCGCAGAGTCAATTGGGTGTTGGGAAGACCTAGAGGCCGCTCCTTGATAACTTCCAAGGTACATACGTGCGACCTCCGTGACGCCGACGCACCTAAGCCACATTATTCAGCAACTGCATTTAATCGCCGCATAGTTCTCGACACGGTTCTTGACGAAGAAAAATCAAATCGCCGACCGTCCGGATGCGGAGGCCCTTGCAGCCTTCAAACACAACATCCGGGACGAATGGCTAGCCCGCACTGGGCAGGAGAAGCCAAATCCATGGCAGCCCTCACATCATTAATGACCCGCTATGCTGGAGAGGATAGCTGGCTAGCCCGTAGCAATAATCTCCGCAAAATTTACGCAGTCCGGATTCTAAGGACAACCACGGCAGGTCACGACGAATCAAAACAAGCGCCGATTAACGGCGACGGCAAAGAGGATACGGCAGTCAATGCCGGATTCCGCTGCTCCAAACCCGTCAACGGAAGAAGCCATTCAAAAGAACAACCCGGGCCCGCCCAATCTGGATAGAATACTCGACCGCCATGCCGATACATGGCACCCCGAAAAGCCAGCTAATCACACCAATAGAGATTGTTGGGTGTTCAGCAGGCCGGCAAGTCAATTGTCAACACAAAGGACAAGGGGCTAAATAGCGATGACGAGGAAGAGACCCGCCGCCGAACAACAGAGATGAAGGGTTTCCCGCAAGCGCGAACGGTGAATATGATCTATGCGACCCACATACCCAAGAGGGAGAGGAAGCGCACACTACGGACGCCTATGCGATGGAGCCGCCGCCTCAAATTCAATCCATGGTCCTCCCGTCCGATCACTTTCGATCGACGAGACCACCCGACTAGCATACGCTTATGGCGGAGTCGCCGCTGGTCTTAGACCCAATCGCCGATGGATTTCACCTCACAAGAGTCCCGATGGATGGCGGCAGCAGCCTGAACTCGCTTTATCGACACAAGGCGCAAAATGGGCATAGACCCATCAAGGATCAAACCTACTAAGACAACCTTTAAAGGTGTCATCCTGTGAGTGGAAGCCAACTGCATGCAAGCTCACACACCGAAGTGGTCTTCGGATCCCGGATAATTTCCGAAGCGAAGAGTTAATCTTCGATATAGTCCCGTTCCGTAGCGACTATCATGCCCTGCTCGGACGAACAGCGTTTGCAAAATTCAACGCGGTGCCACATTATGCATACCTAAGGCTCAAAATGCCGGGCCCTCGTGGAGTCATTACGGTCAATGGGAATACAGAACGCTCCCTCCGTACGGAGGAACATACAGCAGCTCTCGCGGCAGAAGTACAAAGCAGCCTTCTACGGCAATTCTCTAGTCCGGCAACTAAAAAGCCGGACACATTAAAAAGCTACCGAGCAGCACCAACCAAGACCACCCGCGCAATCGAGCACGCCAGAGTAACACGGCCCCCACCGCCCGCCAGATATCACAAGAATAACACTCGCATACATCATTACGCTTTGGAGATACCATGGGCGCAGGGAGGGCTTCACTCAAGGATGGAAAAGTGCGGCTCGACCGCACCAGGCTCGTATAGCCCCTTGGTGTTATTTTTTATCTTTTATTTTTATATATGCAGGACTCTACCAAATAGAAGCCCTGCCTGGTCGCTGAACTTGCCGAACTCACAATACAACAAATAGGATTAAAGAAGGCGGCGACACTCGTGTGGTCTCCATTACGAGCATTAAATTCAATTACATACACCAAGTCTACGGCTTATCCTCAAGGGGGACACGCTAATTTAGTCCTAATCCCTTGCTTATCAAGACTATTTGTATCGTTCGCTTTTATTAGCGAACTTCATCATAAATAACGATCACTTACCTTTTTTGCAAGTTTATTACCTTTTCACGGCAATCGCTATCCTTACAAATGTTCACCATGTGACATATTGCACCAGACACTTTGGTACGGTCGAATACACCAGGGCTTCATTTCCCCATATAACGGTGTGATTAAGTCCGAACACTTTCACAAAGTGCGGCACCCCAAACTTATAGCATTATATGAATCAGCTCCTAATCATGTCTTGGGTCAATAGTTGGGTTTGCCCGGCCCTATGTTTTGGTGCCTTACGTTCCGTTCCCGGGCTAAGGTAGCACTAGGAGAACCATCTGCGATTGCGCCCGGTTCGCCGGGTTAACGCCCGATGGAGAAAGCTAAAACTGACCGGCATGATAAGGCGAGAGTCTGGTCGCTGCTCGAGAGGTCTTTTCGGTCCCTAAAGACTCATGCCGCCGAGCGAAGTTCGGATTATGTCCGACGGCGTGGATAGCGCCGGATTCGGTCTTCGAATACCAGGGCTTCACCAAATTTAAAATTATAGAATTCTATGGCTAAGTGAGAGTGTTCAAGCATTATAAGTCCGGTCGCCTGGTTCGTCGTGTTGAGTGCCTCCTAGATGGACCCAAAGATGGGAACAAGAGTGCTCAAGTTTATCACCGAACACCCCAAAGACTCGTGGCTCGGGGTGAAGCCAACGACTTGCCATCTCTCGATTTAACAAACGGCCGCCTGAAGGTAATATTTTAAATTAAACAAAGCGTTGCTCATAGCGCATATGAACTTAGTTTTCGCGCACGGATAAACACACATGAAGTTCACTCAAGGATTACATTAAGGGGACACTCATCCGCGATATCACGGGCTCCCTTCAGGACTACTTTATAATATCGCTCCGGCGTACGGTGCTCCTTGCCCGGCGGCGGCGGATCCGTGAGAAGCTTCTCCGCATCCAGCTTCCCCATTGCACCTTTATGCGGGCAAGGGCTCGACGAGCGCCTTCAACACAGGCGGAGCGCTTGATCACATCCAGCCTAGGGCATGCATCCACTAGCCGCAGACTAGGCCAAAGTAGCTGCCAGCATGGCTCGACCGAGCCACAACCTGACTATGAGGCCCTTCATAGCCTCCTCGGCTACCTTTAGGAGTTCGACCACCGCTTCACCTGGTCGCTTGGGGGCACTGGATGGCCGGCCTCAACAGATCGAGACCGTAAGAACTTCTCCGCTGAGCTCCCTCCTCGCCACGATAGAACGCAGCGGCATCGACGACTACTGGCAGATCTGCAAATGCCCCCGAGAGCTCCGAATTCGGGTAAGTATCCGTAATTTACATTAACATGCTTGCTCGCATGAAAACGCCTTACCCGCTGCTATCTTCCTCATGTCCTCTACCTCCTCGCGGGCCCTCCGGGCCTCGGCCATGGCGGATTTGGCACTTTCGAGAGCTGAGGCAAGCTCGACTCGAAGTCTTGAGTCACGCCCAAACTCTCATGCTTTTTCATGAGAGCCGGAGCTCTTGCCGAACCTCCGCCACCAGCGCCGCTTGCTTTTCTCGCCAGTCCATTCCGTGGTCAGATTATGCTCGCCACGGACACGACATCTCTCGTGGCTGCCACCTCGCTCGTGGCCCCGCATTGCACATTTTATCCTTGTTAATCTTGTTTGCAACCAAAACCCTTTTCTCAGAAGGTACATATTTAAAGTGGTGTTCTTCACCTTCTTTTTCCTTGAGCTGCCTCTTGGCATGGCCGAGCTCTTGCTCCGACCGCCAAGGTCCTTCTTCAGCGCCTCGACCTCGGCCACACGCGGCAGAAGTCAACAATAGCAGCCTCGCAAACCCATATTTTAGAAACCATGTGTATATCTTGTTAAAGATCCTCATCCGCTTTTCTTTCCGAGCACGGACTAAGCATCGTGGGCTACTGCCTATGTGGTGTTATATCGCTTAATTTTAAACTTCTTACCTCAAAGCCCGTTAGAAGGGTTGTTGAGCTTTGGTCAGCCCGCCTTGGCGAGCCGGACCTTTCAATCACCGACTCATGAGAGTGCGGTGTCTTCTCAATGGAGGCGCCGAGCGCCCAAGAAGTTGTCCGTGCCTCCGGTTGGACGGAGGCCGCCCGGCGCCACGGTCCTGCCCCTCCTTCGAGGGGTTGCTTGTCGGACTCTGGAACCATTGCGGGTTCCGAGTCGAGTCCGGCAAGAAAGTCCGGAGGCTGCCTAACGGCGCCCGAAGCCTCCTCTGGCGCGTTCCCCTATGGGATTCCGCCGCGTCTTCGCGCGTGGGGTAGAGGCAGCCGATGGAATTTACATCCGACGGCGCCAACGACCCGCCATTGAGTCGGAAAGTCGCCACCGGCGGACTAAAGAAATAGTGCGGCATTAGAAGGACACTGTGTGACATACTATAATACGGTGATATGAATGATCCGCAACTTACGATTTTGCCGGACGCCGAGCCCTTGAGGCCCTCCTCTCGCCAACGCCGATGTTGGCGAACCGTCCGGGGATGGTTCTCCTCTGACCCTTCGCCGCCCGATTGGGGAGGCCTTCCTTTTGTCCTCCTCCTCCGAGAGTACTCCTCCTCCTCTTCCTCGCCTTCGGGAGGAATCCTCGCCGTCGTCAGACGCTTGATTATGGGAACTCTTTCGAGTCCCCGTGGCCACCTTCTTGGCCTTCTTCTCCGGCACCACGCACGGTGCGGAAGCAAGCAGCCTTGCTAATTGGGCGCTCATGGTTCTTCCGCATGGGAGCCGGTTGATAATCAGCTCGGCCTTCTCCATCCATTCCTGTCAAAGGAAAGAGGCAGATTAAAAACCTCGCTAGAGTCAATCTAAATTATCGCAAGTGTCCCATAATGGGGTCGAATCACTTCTCCGTCGACCGGAGACCGCAAGTTGAAACCGCGGTCTTCGGTCGTGGATGCGCGATCAGCATTTTGAAAAGCACCTCCGTGCACCTTCATATGTTGTATCAAGAGCCCGCCAGCGCTTGGTGCTGTTCCGGATTAAACTCCCACAGAGTAAAAGCCCTTTCTTGGCATGGGAGAATCCGCGGAGGAGCATGACTCGACTACGCCGACGAGCCGGAGCCCATTGCTCACCAGCTTTTTGATGCAGGTTCAAGTCCCGCCACCTCCACCGGGTTGCCCCACTGCAAGCCCTTCTCTTTCCAGGAGGTGAGCTGCGTGGGGATTCCAGATCTGAATTCGGGGGCCGCCGCCCATGTAGGCTCGCGCAGCTCGGTGATATAGAACCACCCCGATTGCCACCCCTTGACGGAGTCCACGGGTTCCTTCTAGTTAAGGGACGTTGGGCAGCTTGCCCAACATAGCGCCCAAGATTCGCTTGCGCCTCTTCACGATCTTCGCTTGACGTTGAAGGTCTTGAGCCACAGCGAAGTGGGGCCGGATGCAGAGAAAGTTTCGCATACCACGATAAACGCCGAGATGTTGAGGACGAAGTTCGCGCTAGATCGTGGAAATCCAGGCCGTAGTAAAACATGAGCCCCGGACGAATGGATGGAGCGGAAAGCCCAGTCCAGCGGAGGAAGTGGGGAAGGAAAACGACCTCTCGTGAGGTCCTGGGGTAGGAACGAGTGACCTGCGCCGGGCAGCCGATGCGCAATGTTTCCGGAGAGGTATCCGGCGTCGCTAGCTTGGTGATGTCCTCCTCCTTGGCGGTGGAGGTCATCCACTTGCCTCCCTCCGCACATGTTCGGAGAAGGGTCGAGGCGGAATGCGCGAGCTTGAGCGTTGGAGCTTGGGTTCGCAGGACGGATGAGCAAAGGAGGAAGAAGGCGAGGTGAGAAGGTAAACTTATCCCTTATATATAGGCGGACAAAACTATGCGCCCATCACCGCCCGGTAAAACTCGCTAATCCCCCAAGCGCCACCATCAATGGCGCGTTGGGTTACCCACGCATGTATTGATGAGAATCCCGGAAGAGGGGAACACGACCGCTCGACGGGACGTGCCAAGGAAGCCGCCGCTAAACGTGCCGAGGTGGAATAGTAAAACAATTAAAATGAAGGCTTGGCTGCGGTGTGATGTCATGCTGCATAATACGCCGCCAGATTGATCGGTGTATGTGTTTTATTCTCTCTACGCTGGAGTGTGGAAATTATTTTGCGAGACGGACACTATCCTGGTGTTCATTATCTTCTCTGGATTATTCAAGGAGGAACCCGCCTTGCAATGCCGAACATTATGCACGCCGGACTTATCGTCATTGAAGACCGGTTCAGGGCTACCGAGGAGTCTCGACTAGGGGTGTCCGGACAGCCGGACTATCAATATCCGCCGGACTCCTGCATCACGAAGATAGAAGATTGAAGACTCGCTCGTGTCCGAAAGGTACTTTACTTGGCGTGGAAGGCAAGTTTGGAAATAAGGATATGTAGATCTCCTACCATTGTAACCGACTCTGTGTAACCCTAGCCTCTCCGGTGTCTATATAAACCGGAGGGTCAGAGTCCGTAGGACACAACATTACATCTCAACAATCATACCATAGGCTAGCTTCTAGGGTTTAGCCTCATTGATCTCGTGGTAGATCTACTCTTGTACTACCCATATCATCAATATTAATCAAGCAGACGAGGGTATTACCTCCATCGAGAGGGCACGAACTCGGTAAAAACATTGTGTCCTCGTCTCCTGTTACCATCCGCCTAGACGACAGATTCGGGACCCCTACCCGAGATCCGCCGTTTTGACACCGATGACGCCGAGCTATTGCGGTGGACGACGTCATCGGGAAGAGGCTTCGCTGGGCAGCGTGACGCGTGGCGGACGGACGAGGGTGGGGTTTCGCGGCCGAGCGGAGAGGTTATGGCGGCCTGGGATTTCGAATGGCGAAAAGGGGGCGGTGGGAGGGGGTGAAGCATGACTTAGGGACGCGCTTGTCCAAAATGTAGGGTGTGTTACAAATGTACCCCCCCCCCACCGATTTGAACTAGCGGCCCTTTCGGTTCAGGGTTAGAAGGGGGATTTTGCGTGTCGGGATTTGGCAGCTAGAGGGAGTTTTCGCGCGTGTTGTAATTTCGGGATAGCAAGGCGTGAGTTGTGAAGGCGCCAGTTTTGGGAGCACTATATCTGGATTTTCGGGATATAACAAGACGCGGGTTGAATTTTAGAGACAAGCCTAACGTGTAGTGATATTGTACTTGTACGTACCAAATCAATTCGCACTTCCCACAACCAAAAAGAAAACAAAAAAAATAAAACTATTCACACCACACAAAGAGAGAGTCTTGCCCCATTTTACTATACAAATGCTATTCAAAGCTACTCCCTCCTTCCATCTATATAGGGCCTAATGCGTTTTTAATGCTAACTTTGACCAAATATTAGGGCAATAATATATGACATGCAACTTGCACAAAGCACACCGTTAAATTCATCTGTGAAAGGTTCTTTCAATGATATAATTTTCACATTGTGCATGTCATGTACTATTAATCTTGTCAATAGTCAAAGGCGGTCTTAAAAATCTCATTACGCCCTATATAGATGGAAGGAGGGAGTATGAATCCATGCTATGTCTGATTATTTTTTTCGCTTGCTATATAAGGCATGTAACCTACTCATACCAACATTTTAGTGCATTCCAAATGTCTATACTACCGCTGCAATTCGAACTAAATTTGAATTCGTTTCTCTATTTCAATAAGAATCTACAATCATGATTGTTGCCAACTTCAACCATCATCCGTGTATTACCTTAATAACACACCACATGATTACTATAGAGATAGATATGAACTATGTGTACTACATGAACTCGAATTCTATTTTTGAATACACTTGATGTTGATTCCAAATAATAGTACATTTGACGTACTAACTATATATTCATAATCTAAACCATGTTCCATACGTACACCGTGTTTATCACACAAAGCATAGTGCCCCGCCCCCTACATTATGACAAGTATTTAGACCTGAGTTGCAAAAGCCGCACGTTAGCCAAAATTATAATCAATGTTCTACATTATGATATCTTCTTCAAGTATCCATATCCACTTTTTATAATGAATCATGATCTTTGTTCATCTTTTACACCTTCACGATCCTCTTCTATTTGTAGCTAGCTAGTGCTAACTTTCTATCGTGCATGCACACGCCCGCCCCCCTCTCACCCACCCTTAGCATCCCCTCCATCACGCACGTTCATTATTTCTCTTTAGGTCGTCCACCAGCGGTGTGTGTAGGCCCCCGGCTCCTTTCCGGCACACACCGGTCGATATACCTCTCTAGCCAAGTGTGCCTACAATGAACACATATATACTTCCCCTCTTCTCTTATCACCGTCCATGCCCCCCTATGTCCAATATGATTCCACGCAGGTGCACACTCCCGCCCCTCTTTTCATTGATCACATACTTGCACACTCCTCCCCCTCGACATGGTAGGCCTCTCGCACCACCTCCTAGCCACACCCTCTCCCCTGCGCCTCTCCGGACCTTATTTGCTTCTAACACATGCAAAGGCAGTATATGAACTGATCTCCTACATATAGCCGTGTCGACTATAATTCTTTCACCAAGCACCGATACACTTACCTCGCTAGTTATGTCTCTCCTTTTCTCGGACACACGACGGTTGATCTTCCTATGTAGTTACGTATGCTTACCACAACCATATCTTCTCCTCTCATCATCCTTCAATACCTCCCGACCCGTCTCTCACACGCACGTGCATAGACAGATAGACATCCCCCGCCCTCTCTTATTGATATTGCACTCATAGCCTCTGTTTGTCTAGCAGGCCTCTCCCACCATTTGTGAGACGCCACTCCACCACCAACCCTCCGACGCTCTACCTTTGTATTTTTCCCAACCTTATTCCTCTGCTACACATATCCATGGATGTCGATCGATCTCCCTCAATACATAGCTAGGTCTCTCTCCTTCCCCACACATATACTAGTCGATCGGTCTCTACCCCCTCCCCCCCCCCACACACACACCGATAGTCGAACGTTGTAGGTAGGTATCCATGCCACGGAGAAAAACTGCACCTCTGCCCTCTCAAATTCCAGTAGGCCAGCCACCATGTATCTTTGACGTGGGCAAACACAAATTCGATGGCACTCTTTATCGATCGCGCAACTACACACTTCATTCATGTTTTCAATTCTATCGATATCTCACGTCCATGACTCCGTTTCACACACATTGCATATGTTACGTTTTTTCTGATTGAGATATCATCAACACATTGCCTCTGTTTCGCACAAACCATCTCTCTCACACCCACCCACGTATGTACCTGCACCTAAAGAAGAAGTGCATGCAGGACACACGTACTCATGTCTCGTTCCCGGCCACACCCGCGCGGGTACATGGTGGAGTTTGTTTCTGTACGAAAAGGCAGCCCACGTGATAATTTGATGCATGTAGCTGTTGTTTACTCGAAGGAGGGTCGGGTACCATGCCTAGACGGAACAAAGTTCGACTTGACACGTTAGCATTAAATAAGGTTATATATTCCTCAATGGTACATACAGAATATAAAACGATTGCCGTGGGCAAAATAGAAAAATGGGTTTGTCTCTCGTCACACCATCTCACACAAGGCTGCCGTGGCCTCTCTCTCTCAGTGTTGGTCAGTGATCCAGCCTTGCTCCACTGAAAGGGAGGATGTGCATGGTCTCTCCGTTCGACGGTGTTGAGGCAGCATGTCCCGATCTGTGGTACCCGCCGTTCTCTCTGACCAAGCTCTGACACGGTAGGGCCTTCTCCACTTGCTCGCTGCCGCAGTATGGGCAGATCCCGGCCGCCGGTGCCGTCCTAGTAACATCCCGATGACCCTCAGGTACAGCTTCCTCCGGCCTTGCTCCACTGCCCATCTTCCCACGTTGCTGCATGTGGATCTTCTTTAGTTGTTTGCTTAAATCGTATCTCGGCCGGCGTACTTTCCATCTTGCACTTTTGTCCTCAAACCATTTTTGGTAAACCACCATGTGCTATCTTTCCCTTATTACATGGAACATGCTTCTTTTTTGTCAGCGTATGTGTCTTCAACTCGTGTTATTGGGCAGTAATTGTTTCCTTTCAACCTCCTTTTGCAAACAGGGCTATCCATTTTCACCTCATTGCTATTGCGACCTTTTGGTGAACTGCACAAATCACTTTTCTAAAGAGTGTTTTGTGCAGTTCCGCCAAAATGTCACACGGGCAACATTTTTACATTTCTGTGGGACTGCGGAAAGGGAGATTGGTTTTGCTATCCTCCTCATCCAACTCCGTGCCTAATCTTCTCCAACAAGTTAGTCCTAAAGAGAGATCGTAGAGGTGATCGGCTTCTATTTATGTGTGTTATGTTTCATCATCTAGTTCCACTATTATTGTAATCACACTGATTGGATATCTTTGCAAACAGGGATGGTCTGCTCGATTTTAATGGAGCTGCACAAAATGATCGGATTGTGGTGTCCTTCATACACCTCTTTTTTGGCTACAGAGCTGGGTGAAACTAGCTGCCAAGCAGTGAACACTGTGCCAAGGAAATGGAGCCATGCCTATGAACATCATATATAAATTATATATTTTTTATTTATTTGTACATCTTCTCACAACTTTGTCTTCAGTTGTGATGTGATTATTGGCACTGATCTGCGAACCATTGAGATGCATTAGCCATGGTAGTTTCATTTGTATTTGATGGAATGTTGTAACGAGATAATCTCGAGGCAAGACACATGAATCCTAAGTTGAAACCTTTTTTTCCTGCGGGAACCAAAGTTGAAACCTTCATAGCATCACAGTACAATTTCATCAAAATTATGCGTACATATAAACAAATCCTGAAGGATTGATACAATGCCAGAAACAATTCAACTTCGTTTCGCTGACATGTTGGACATCCTTCATCCGGCTCCACTTGCCATGCAGCAATATTGAGTGCACAACACAACTTCAGGGAAAGATTCACCCCGGTCGTTGCGCCGCATGAGTAATGACTAGTGAGTAGTCAAATCACAGAGCCCCACCTTCGCCACAGTAAGTTGCTCGGACAAAGCAACCATCATTTCTCTGTTCCTTGAATCCGCTGGTACTCCCATATTCCCACAGTAATAAGTTGCTCGGGCGAATCAACCATCACTATATCCGCTCACCGTGTGATGACCACAGGAGCTATCCATTCAGATTGCATGTTAAAAAAAATAAAGGTTGATAACTAATGCAGCAAGCTTTCAAAAAAAACTAATGCGACACCTCGGACAACCGCGACCAGATCGCATTTTGCACGAGAGATTACACACCATGTTTCATTAACATGTGGTCTCGTTCCAACATATTAGTGAGACGACAGCGAGTCCTTTCCTACTAGTATTTCCGAACGGACGTGTAGGCCGGGGCGCCTCTTCGTGAACCGTGGCAAACTGGCAATCGTGCACCGACTCTTCGCCTTTCCCTCTCGATTTGGAACTGCTGTCGCACGCTCTTCCTCTCCCTCCTCCATTTTCCTTCAGCCCTTCACCCTTCCTTCTGCCATTGTCCGATCGTCTTCTCCATGGAGGGAACAGGCCGGAAACGACCATGTTATTCTTGCCCCGATCTAAAAGATGACATGGTGGAGGAACTCATTGATTGGTGCGACATCATCACCTCGGCTAGCATGGCAGGTTCGTTCAAGCCCATTCTCGACTCAACTAATAACATCATTACAACGAACCCAAGAGTCAAGGAGCGGTTTGATCTCCCCTATCTTCTTCGTTGTGACCCTGATGACTACTGGCGTGGGGACGACGGAGGCCTCGCCTTGTGCAAGTTGATGCCGCTTGATAATGATACGTATGATGTTAAGATGCCATCGCTTGAGGGCAAGGATTGGGCAAGCGCAAATGGAGATTGGGTTGTTTACATTGGGTCCAACGGTGAGTGGGAACTTGTGAATGTGTACACTGGTGACCGGGTTCCACTTCCAAAAAACTCAGTAGAATGCCTAGAGGTTGAGCACACCGGTATTGTACGCACGTTCAAATATGATCATGGTGACTGTCTTCTATGGAAGATAGCAATTTGTCGAGTTCCCAAACGCTCTTGGAATTACAACAACTATGAAGTTGTTGCTATCTTCGACAAGCTTGTTGCCGTCCTTTGTGGTTCGACTGGATGGATATTGATCAAAAGTCAGTTTCTATACACGAATGTGTACTGTGATGCAATTCAATACGAGGGCCTTGTGTTTGCTACCACCACTCGTGGCATTGTTTTTGCATGGAATCCTTATGCTTTCGGTATGTTTGTCTTCCATCGTAATTATAATTGTTTCGACCACATGCATGCGGGTTAGTATAACGCCCTCGATGCGGCTATATCTCCCACGTGTCGGGCTAACGACTTAGAGGCATAACCGCATTGAAAGCAATGTCGCAAGTGAGGTAATCTTCACACAACCCATGTAATACATAAGGAAAGAGATACATAGTTGGCTTACAATCGCCACTTCACACAATTACATGAATAAAGCATTACATCATCTAGGTACAATCAAGGTCCGATCATGAACCAAAATAAAAGAAGAACCCCAAATGCGATAAACGGTCCCCGATCGACCCCAACTGGGCTCCACTATCGATCAACTAGAACGAAACAACACAAAGGGCAAGATCTTCATCGAGCTCCTCCTTGAGCATGCGCCACCGCTTCGGGTAACATCAGCACCTGCAAACTGGTTTTGAAGTATCCGTGAGTCACGAGGATTCAGCAATCTCGCACCCGCGAGATCAAGACTATTTAAGCTTATGGGAAAGGTAAAGGCATGAGGTGGAGCTGCAGCAAGTTTACTAGCATATATGGTGGTTAACATACGCAAATGAGAGCGAGAAGAGAAGGCAAAGCACGGTCGACAAAAGTATGATCAAGAAGTGATCCAATAGCAACCTACGTCAAGCATAACTCCAACACCGTGTCCACTTCCCGGACTCCGCCGGAAAGAGACCATCACGGTTACGCACACGGTTGATGTATTTTAGTTAAGGTCAACTTCAGGTTTTCTACAACCAGACGTTAACAAATTCCCATCTGCCACATAACCGCGGGCACGGCTCTCGAAAGTTTATAACCCTGCAGGGGTGTCCCAACTTAGCCCATGACAAGCTCTCACGGTCAACGAAGGAATAGACCTCCACCCGAGACACTCCGATCGACTCGGTATCCCGTACAACAAGACATTTCGACAGGTAAAACTAAACCAAACAACACCGCCGAATGTGCCGACAAACCCGATAGGAGCTGCACATATCTCTTTCTCGTGGCACACTCAGATGAGACTAGCTACGAGTAAAACCAACCTCAAGTTTCCCGAGGTGGCCCCAGCAGTAGCTCGGTTCGGGCCAACACTCAGAGGAGCACCGCCCGGGGTTAAATAAAGATGACCCTTGAGTCTGCAGAACCCAAGGGAAGGTGGTAGGTTGTTAGTGCAAATGGTAAAACCAATGTTGGGCATTGCTGGAGGAGCTTTACTTAAGGCGAATCGTCAAGGGGTTCCTATTATAGCCCAACCGCGTAAGGGACGCAAAATCCGGGAACATAACACCGATATGACGGAAACTAGGGCGGCAAGAGTGGAACAAAACACTGCATAAGGCCGAGCCTTCCACCCTTTACCAAGTATATAGATACATTAATTAAATAAGAGATATTGTGATATCCCAACCATAATCCTGTCCACCATGGAGAATTCTTCAACTTCACCGCAACTAGCAACGCTTATAAGAGGGCCGAGCAAAGCGGTAACATAGCCAAACAACGGTTTGCTTAGGAAAGGTGTCAAAGGTTAGGGGTTCATGGCAATTTGGGAGGCTGACAAGCAAATGGTAGGCATCGCAGCATTGGCATAGCAAAAGAGCAAGCAAACTAGCATAGCAAAGATAGAAGTGATTTCGAGGGTATGATCATCTTGCCTGCAAGGTTCTCAGAGTTGTCGAAGGCTTGATCCTCGAGGCGTTCTCAACAGGTTCCTCGCTCACGCACTCGCCTCCGGCTCTACCCAAAGCAAGAACACAAGCAACGGAACCACAATCAAACAAGGAACAATGCACAAGCAATATGATGCAATACATGACATGCTATGCGAGATGTGATATGCAATGCATATGTATGCTCCGGAAGGAAAATGATGAACAAGGCATCAACTCGGCAAACCAAGTATGCCACTAGAAAGATGAGATGATTTCGGTTGAAATCGATATAAAGATCACCGGAATCGGATGCACGGTTTGCAAATGACAAGCAAAACAAGAATGATGCAGATCTGCGTTTAACAGCCCGATGCTACATAGCAAACAACAAGAAACTATGCTACAGCACCCCAACATAAAAACAAAGCATATGGCAGCGAACTACAGGAGATGCTTAACAAAAGAGGAACACTGAGCTACGGCTAAATCACATCATAACATGTTCAAACAAGCATGGTGAAAGTGCTAAAAATATCAGGTTCACAGACTTAGTGAAAATACTAACATGCCAGAATTAACATCAGAAGGCATGTTTAGAGCAAGCAAACAACATGCTACAGGAACTTATAATAGCAAAACAAGGCATGACATGATTCTACTCAAAGCATATATCAATAGTCCCTTACTGACCATAAGCCAAAAAGGACCTTAAGAGATGATGGCACCCATGTAAACATTGCAAGTTTTATTACAGATTTCAGACTTGGCAGAAAAACTGGGCATGGCAAAAACAGTTAACGAGTAGGCATGTTCGTGAGCTCGATGCACTCACTACAGAGCAATACATGGCATGGCAAGGCAACCAACAGTAAGAAGGCATAATTATGAAGCTAAGCATGGCAAGAGCAAGGTCATAGCATACACGGATCAACTACAACGACCTCGTGAAAATTGAATCTCATGCAAACAATCTGCCAGGAAACATTTTCAAGCAAAAGTAGAGCACGAAAATGACATGCTAGTCTACTCCATAAATACCAACAAAGGAACGGATGGATAGAGCACATTCATATGTTCAAAACACCCTTACTGATCATGCTCAAAAAGGCCATAGATCTCTCTGTAACAACATGAACATGTGGCATAAAAATAACAGCGGGACAAGACAGTGAAAACACTAAGTTCCTGAAATCAGCAACATCATCATCCCTTTTTTGCATGCTTGTTCTAGTCAACACATAACTCACAAAAATACATGGCAAACACCCCTGGAAAGATGGCATGGCAATGTTCAACTCACATGTAGGACTCAAGTTCATAAGGTGCACACATAATTCATGGCAAAAATGACAAAAGAGCTCGAGCTGATAAGATTCTGAAACTAACGATCTGAAGCCTTCTTCCAACAGCATTTCGGGCATCAAGATGAGCTCAAATGCAAATGATGCGATGGAATGAAATGATGTACTCTTCGAGGCGAACAAGTTGACATATTACACGCGCAAAACGGAGCTACGGGCGCGAAGATGTGATGCATCAAAGTTGGCATGAAAATGACAAAATAATATGGGACTTTGTCAAAAAAATCAACCTCTCGGTCTGGATTCGATCTCGCCGCGAACGGTCGGGTCCGGCGCGATCGGGCGCGGCGGAGCGGATCGGGCGGGCGGACCCGGAAGGCGGCGACGTGGTCTCCGGCGAGGTTGTCGCCGGCGGGCGGCGGATCCGCGGAGGAGCGGCTGGCGACGCGGCCGAAGCGGACGGCGGCGTGGCGAGGGCGGCGGCCGGCCAGTGCTGGCCGGGCGGCGCCAGGGGGCGCTGGGCGCGCCGGGCGAGGCGGCGCGAGGCGAGCCCGGCCGGCGGCGGGAGCCGGTGGGGGTTCGCAGGAGGCGGCGCGAAGCGGGAGATCGGCGGGGCCGGCGACGCGGGCGCGCAGTGGCGCCGCGGTGGTCCGGCGAGGCGGCGAGGAGCGGAGCTCCGGCGAAGCTCGGGCCGGAGGCGATGGGCGGCGCCGAGGCGAGGCCGGGCGGCGGCGGGCGGATCCCGGCGGCGGGATGAGGCGGCGGCGGCCGGATGGGCTTGGCGGGCCCGCGATGGGCTCGTGACGGGCGGCGGCGGCGCGGTGGCCGGAGGCCACGTGGCGGCGCGGAGTGGGCGGCGCGCGGTTATCGACGTGTCGCGCCCGATTGGCCGGGGCGACGTGGCGGCGGGGGTGGACACGTCCGGGCGGGTCGGACGTGTTCGGCGAGCGCGGGGACGAATTTTAGGGTATGATCTGTGGGAATTCGGGGGAGGGTCTATATATAGAGGTAGAGGGAGCTAGGAGTGTCCAAATGAGGTGCGGTTTTCGGCCACGCGATCGTGATCGAACGACCGAGAGCATGGAGGGGAGTTAGATGGGCTTTGGGCCACTTTGGAATGGGTGTTGGGCTGGAAACAAAAGAGGGCTTAACGGTTACCCGGTTAATCGTTGGAGTACCAAACGACCTCCAAATGGCACGAAACTTGACAGGCGGTCTACCGGTGCTATACCAAGGCCGCTTGACAAACCTCGGTCCATTCCGAGAAAGTTTAATACCCGCACACGAAAAGAGAGAAGAGGGGACGCCGGATGACATAGGAGCGCCGGATTGCAAAACGGACAACGGGGAAAAGGCTCGGATGCATGAGACGAACATGTATGCAAAATGAAATGCACATGATGACATGATAAAATGCAGATGATGACATGGCAAAGTGCAACACGCAAGCAATTGACATGGCAACAACGACGAATAACTGACAGACACCTGGCGCATCGGATCCGGGGCGTTACAACACTCCACCACTACGAGAGGATCTCGTCCCGAGATCTAGGATGGCACCGGAGGGAAAAGGAAGAGGAAGAGGAGAGGTAAAACTAAGTTGCTTCTTTGACCAATGAGTGAAACCAAAGAACCTTGAGAGGTTGAGCAATTTAAAAGAAAGAGTACAACAGAGATGAACGAGATTGCACACAATCCGGTTAAATGGATAAGCAAGAAAAGAACATGATCCTTACAAAACGAGGTGATGAGTGAAGAGAGCAACATCACAATGTCTTCGGAAGAACGAAAAGAAGATAGATCATTGGAATAAAAGAACGGAGAAGAAAATGACAACTTTTACCACGAGTGAACTTGGAAAGCACTCTTCCAAGAAGGTTACAACGGGGTTGTTGGGAAAAACCAACAACAAAAGAATAAACTTGTGGCGGGCTTATGAAAACATCTCTAAATTATGAGGTGACAACCGGTCACTAACGGAAACAATTGCTTGCTTGAGATTAACGAAGAGATGAAAGCTTGTTCCATCAAGATGGAAAAGAGATAACTTGGGTCATTAACAAGCACCACAAATAGCAACATTCACAAAGGAAGGCTTTAGGTGAAATCTATACCAAGATAACTCCAATGAAGAGATTGACGGTTGAAAAGATCTCTTGAACAAAGAGGAAAAGATCTCTTGAAAGAAAAGAATTAATCACTTGGATGAAACAAGAACAAGAATTATGTTATGTGTATCCTTCACCAATTAAATTGATGACAATCAAAGGATTTGGCATACTACTTATTCTCATAGAAAGGATTAAAAGAGATATAGCGTAAACTTGAGAAGGTCTTCAACGAACCACCGGTAGGATTGGAACAGCAAATGAATTGATATGATGAACAAGGAAGAGAGATCTTGTAAGGACCACCGTAAGAATTGAAAATGAAAGAAGCAAAGGCACAAATCACCGGGAAGAATTGGAAAATGAATGAAGATACTTGAGGGGATTTAGATCCAAGTGAACGCAGAGATCCCGAGCTGATTAGATAATACTTGAATGATGCACTGGTATGATTTGGAGAACGAGAGCTGAAAGCTTGAATGAATAATACTGAGATGATGGGCTTCAAAGAATGAAACTGAAAAGACTCCTAAAATGCTCGGATGGTGAAAAAGATTCTCACAATCGAAAACAATTATGAGAGGATGGCAACCAAGCTAGCACCATGAATCTTGAAGAGAATAGAGCAAGATTAAAGAGAGACTCTTCTTCGGTCTTCAAATGATGAGAATGACAACGCGAAACACCACCAAGAATTATTGAGGCACATCGGAAGAATCAAAAGCGAAGAGGTTGAGCCAACTATGAAAAGAATTTGAAAGATCTTGGAGAAAAGCATTTGACTGATGATAACTCATTCTTACATCAAACTTGGAGAAGAATTTAGGATAGCTCCGGGAAAATAGAAGAGTCAGGTAAGATCCTGGGAAAAGACCTGTGGGTTAGGGCCCACTCAAGAGAACACCGTTGAAATGATTTAAAGAGATATTGCACCGGTTGAATTAAAAGGCTTGAATGAGATAACAACCTTGAAAGAGCTTGAACGAATGCAGAGTGGAAACATGAATCTTCGAGATATCTTGAGCACTTCGAAATAACAAATAGTGAGAAGTAGAATGATAATGAGGTGCACCGGTATGAGAAGACATTGAAATGAGGAAAAAGGTATGATCAACAAAACTTGACTTGAATCCACCGGAGAAGAGAAAGGAATGAGGAATGACGAACTAGTAGAACATCTTGAGAACCACCGGGTAAGAACATTGACGGAAAAGAATGGAGAAACTTCACATGAATAAATGGATACTTGATTAAGAAATCTTAGTCCTTGAAGAAAAAGGGTGGGAGGGCGGGAAAAACAAAGGCAACTTGGGACGGATGAAACAAGCACCGTTGAGAAAACTTAGAATTTATCTTGCGGATGGAGAGAATGATGGGATCACTTGAAGAGAAGCACACCGGTTGGAAAGGATTGACATGACAATCTCGATTGTCGAGAAGGATTGGTATTCACATCGGAGTATGAGAACACCATTTCAGAAAGGTATGGAATCAACACTTGACATTGAAGCAACTCGAATACCACAACTCAAAACAAAAACAAAGGACTAGCTTGCAGAATAAGCCGGAACAAACATATGATAGAGATTTCGTCCGAAGTTTTCGTGGTGGGGCCTACACGGGCTCGATCAGACAGCACCATCATGTACAAGGCAAAGGCACATGACATACGGAAGCGCCCCAGTCGGCATAGCCAAGGACTCTTTAAGACACAACGAGACCATCAGAAACCAACCGTGAATAGGCGGACCACTAGACGTTGAACCCCAATTTCATATCATACATCCGTCGGAAAGATATCCTAAGAGCTACTTGAATTCCAACCTATGAAACTCCCGAAATTTTCCGGTTATGCAATCAGGTGTTGGGGATACAGGAAGCATAATATCTCACACAAACTAACAATCCCTACATCCATTGTATCCATCCGTCAACACATAACCAAGAAACCTTCGAAATCGTCTACCTCAACCTTCAAAAGCATCCGTTATACAAGTCATGGCAATACTCCCATACTCACCTCAAGATCTTTGGGTTAGCGGGGTTATCTCACCAACAACCGCATAAAAGAGATTTTCGATGTCGGCGTATTAAACTCGTGTATTCCAGAATCGCAACGATAAAATTATGACGACAACACCTCGGAGCTCAACTCCCCGGGACACTGCCACAACCCCTAAATGTCAGGAGGCACCAAGAACAATGTTCTCGTCATAAGAATATCGAAACGATTCCAAGATACCCGCGTGATCCTAAAAAAAAAATTAGTGAAATTTAAGAAGAGAAGAGTCAAAACTCTACGTCAGGATACCTCACCAGAAGGTCGAAGGGACTGGGGAGTAAAAAGAATTCCTAAACTCTCCGATATATAATTCCTAAAAGACTCAAAACATTTTTCTAGACACAACTCGGCCACTAAAAACGATCAAGCAGTGGGGCTCCTAAGGTCGGGGAAGGCTCTGATTACCAACTTATAACGCCCTCGATGCGGCTATATCTCCCACATGTCGAAGCACGACTTAGAGGCATAACCGCATTGAAAGCAATGTCGCAAGTGAGGTAATCTTCACACAACCCATGTAATACATAAGGGAAAGAGATACATAGTTGGCTTACAATCGCCACTTCACACAATTACATGAATAAAGCATTACATCATCCAGGTACAATCAAGGTCCGACTGCGGAACCAAAATAAAAGAAGAACCCCAAATGCGACAAACGGTCCCCGATCGACCCCAACTGGGCTCCACTACTGATCAACTAGAATGAAACAACACAAAGGGCAAGATCTTCATCGAGCTCCTCCTTGAGCATGCGTCACCTGCTCGGTAACATCGGCACCTGCAAACTGGATTTGGAAGTATCTGGTGAGTCACGAGGACTCAGCAATCTCGCACCCGTGAGATCAAGACTATTTAAGCTTATGGGAAAGGTAAAGGCATGAGGTGGAGCTGCAGCAAGCGACTAGCATATATGGTGGTTAACATACGCAAATGAGAGCGAGAAGAGAAGGCAAAGCACGGTCGACAAAAGTATGATCAAGAAGTGATCCTATAGCAACCTACGTCAAGCATAACTCCAACACCGTGTCCACTTCCCAGACTCCGCCGGAAAGAGACCATCACGGTTACGCACACGGTTGATGTATTTTAGTTAAGGTCAACTTCAGGTTTTCTACAACCGGACGTTAACAAATTCCCATCTGCCACATAACCGCGGGCACGGCTCTCGAAAGTTTATAACCCTGCAGGGGTGTCCCAACTTAGCCCATGACAAGCTCTCACGGTCAACGAAGGAATAGACCTCCACCCGAGACACTCCGATCAGACTCGGTATCCCGGTACAACAAGACATTTCGACAGGGTAAAACTAAACCAGCAACACCGCCCGAATGTGCCGACAAATCCCGATAGGAGCTGCACATATCTCTTTCTCGGGGCACACTAAGATGAGACTAGCTACGAGTAAAACCAACCTCAAGTTTCCCGAGGTGGCCCCCAGCAGTAGCTCGGTTCGGACCAACACTCGAGGAGCACCGCCCGGGGTTAAAATAAAGATGACCCTTGAGTCTGCAGAACCCAAGGGAAGGTGGTAGGTTGTTAGTGCAAATGGTAAAACCAATGTTGGGCATTCTTTGGAGGAGCTTTACTTAAGGCGAACTGTCAAGGGGTTCCTATTATAGCCCAACCGCGTAAGGGACGCAAAATCCGGGAACATAACACCGATATGACGGAAACTAGGGCGGCAAGAGTGGAACAAAACACTGCATAAGGCCGAGCCTTCCACCCTTTACCAAGTATATAGATGCATTAATTAAATAAGAGATATTGTGATATCCCAACCATAATCCTGTCCACCATGGAGAATTCTTCAACTTCACCGCAACTAGCAACGCTATAAGAGAAATTTGAGCAAAGCGGTAACATAGCCAAACAACAGTTTGCTTAGGAAAGGTGTCAAAGGTTAGGGGTTCATTGCAATTTGGGAGGCCGACAAGCAAATGGTAGGCATCGTGACATTGGCATAGCAAAAGAGCGAGCAAACTAGCATAGCAAAGATAGAAGTGATTTCGAGGGTATGATCATCTTGCTCGCAAGGTTCTCGAGTTGTCGAAGGCTTGATCCTCGAGGCGTTCTCAACAGGTTCCTCGCTCACGCACTCGCCTCCGGCTCTACCCAAAGCAAGAACACAAGCAACGGAACCACAATCAAACAAGGAACAATGCACAAGCAATATGATGCAATACATGACATGCTATGCGAGATGTGATATGCAATGCATATGTATGCTCCGGAAGGAAAATGATGAACAAGGCATCAACTCGGCAAACCAAGTATGCCACTAGAAAGATGAGATGATTTCGGTTGAAATCGATATAAAGATCACCGGAATCGAATGCACGGTTTGCAAATGACAAGCAAAACAAGAATGATGCAGATCTGCGTTTAACAGCCCGATGCTACTTAGCAAACAACAAGAAACTATGCTACAGCACCCCAACATAAAAACAAAGCATATGGCAGCGAACTACAGGAGATGCTTAACAAAAGAGGAACACTGAGCTACGGCTAAATCACATCATAACATGTTCAAACAAGCATGGTGAAAGTGCTAAAATATCAGTTCACAGACTTAGTGAAAATACTAACATGCCAGAATTAACATCAGGAAGGCATGTTTAGAGCAAGCAAACAACATGCTACAGGAACTTATAATAGCAAAACAAGGCATGACATGATTCTACTCAAAGCATATATCAATAGTCCTCATCGACCATAAGCCAAAAAGGACCTTAAGAAATGATGGCACCCATGTAAACATTGCAAGTTTTATTACAGATTTCAGACTTGGCAGAAAAACTGGGCATGGCAAAAACAGTTAACGAGTAGGCATGTTCGTGAGCTCGATGCACTCACTACAGAGCAATACATGGCATGGCAAGGCAACCAACAGTAAGAAGGCATGATTATGAAGCTAAGCATGGCATCGATGGATAGAGCACATCCATATTTTCAAAACACCCTTACTGATCATGCTCAAAAAGGCCATAGATCTCTTTGTAACAACATGAACATGTGGCCTAAAAATAATAAAGAGGACAAGACTTAGTGAAAACACTAAGTTCCTGAAATCAGCAACATCGTCATCCCTACTTTGCATGCTTGTTCTAGTCAACACATAACTCACAAAAATACATGGAAAACACCCCTGGAAAGATGGCATGGCAATGTTCAACTCACATGTAGGACTCAAGTTCATAAGGTGCACACATAATTCATGGCAAAAATGACAAAAGAGCTCGAGCTGATAAGATTCTGAAACTGACGATCTGAAGCCTTCTTCCAACAGCATTTCGGGCATCAAGATGAGCTCAAATGCAAATTATGCAATGGAATGAAATGATGTACTCTTCGAGACGAACAATTTGACATATTACACGCGCAAAACGGAGCTGCGGGCGCGAAGATGTGATGCATCAAAGTTGGCATGAAAATGACAAAATAATATGGGACTTGGTCAAAAAAATCAACCTCTCGGGTCTGGATCTGGATCTGGGCCGCGAAACGGGTCGGGTCCGGCGCGGATCGGGCGCGGCGGAGCGGATCGGGCCGGGGCGGACCCGGACGACGGCGACGTGGTCTCCGGCGAGGTTGTCGCCGGCGGGGCGGCGGATCCGCCGGGAGGAGCGGCCGGCGACGCGGCCGAAAGGGCGGACGGCGTGGGCAGAGGGCGCGGCGGCGCGGCCAGCGCTGGCCGGGCGGCGCGGGCGGGGCGATGGGCGCGCCGGGCGGAGGCGGCGGAGGCGAAGCCCGGCCGGCGGCGCGGGAGCCGGTCGGGTCTCGCGCGAGGCGGGCGAAGCGGAGATCGGCATGGGGCCGGCGACGCGGGGGCGCAAGGCCGGCGACGCGGGCGCGTGGGGCCATGCATGGTGGTCCGGCGAGGCGGCGAGGAGCGAGCTCGGCGAAGCCGGGCCGGAGGCGACGGGCGGCGCCGAGGCGGAGGGTGGCGGCGGCGGGCGGATCCGGCGGCGGATGAGGCGGCGGCGGCCGGATGGGCTCAGCGGGCCCGCGATGGTTTCGTGACGCGGCGGCGGGCGTGGTGGCCGGAGACCACGTGGCGGCGCGGAGTGGGCGGGCGCGCGGCGGTTGCCGACGTGTCGCGCCCGATTGGCCGGGCGACGTGGCGGGAAGTGGACACGTCCGGTGGTTCGGACGTGTCCATGAGTGGGACGAATTTTAGGGTATGATCTGTGGGAATTCGGGAGGGTCTATATATAGAGGTAGAGGGAGCTAGGAGTGTCCAAATGAGGTGCGGTTTTCGCCACGCGATCGTGATCGAACGCATCGAGAGCATGGAGGGGAGTTAGATGGGCTTTGGGCCACTTTGGAAGGGTGTTGGGCTGAAACAAAGAGGGCTTAACGGTTACCTTGCTAACTGCTGAGTACCAAACGACCTCCAAATGGCACGAAACTTGACAGCGGTTCACGGTGCTATACCAAGGTCGCTTGACAAACCTCGTCCATTCCGAGAAAGTTTAATACCCGCACACGAAAAGAGAGAAGAGGGGACGCCGGATGACATAGGAGCGCCGGATTGCAAAACGGACAACAGGGAAAAGGCTCGGATGCATGAGACGAACATGTATGCAAAACGAAATGCACATGATGACATGATAAAATGCAGATGATGACATGGCAAAGTGCAACACGCAAGCAATTGACATGGCAACAACGACGAATAACTGACAGACACCTGGCGCATCGGATCCGGGGCGTTACAGTTAGCAAGTTTCCCTTTTACTAATTAACCTTCTTCTTGTGTTTCCAAGGTCCTGTGAATATTCCACCACCTATACTTGAAATTTTTTATAACCAAGGGGGAGATGACGATGGTGATGATCACGAGCATGAGGACAAGCAGAACGTGTATACTCAGTGGCGCCTGGCAACTAATTCCGATGGATCACCTCTTCTTGTGTGTATACAGCGCACGGAGTTTGTTACGACTGAGGGAGCACATGTTGTCTCCCATGGTCGCACTCTCCGGACCTATACCAACACCCGTTGCATGGTATTCGGGATGGATACTAGTGTGCTAGAGCCAACTCCTTCTCCCTGGTACAGAATTGATAGTCTTGGAGAAAACTCGCTCTTCCTTGGACAAAACTATCCGATGATGGTGAAAGGCGATCCAACTACTATTGACACAACGTTACTAGTACCATTTATGAGAAGCAACTGTGCCTATACCTCGGACATTTGGCTAGCTCCCTACCCTGGTACTGATATAGTAGGTCGCTTCAGCCTGGATGATTAGTCCTGCGTTGGTCTCGAGATCGACAATAGATGGCCCATCCCAGAGAATCACTAGTGGTTCAAAGCAAGCATTTCCAACGCCGAGGATTGGTTGAGTTGAAGTTCATTTCATTGCTTGTTATTTGTTGTGTGATGAAATCTTTATTATTTATAATGTATCCTCGTTGTCGATGTGGGTTGATGACCTGTTGTATGTAATAAAATGATATGCCTATGATAAACTTACTAAATTTATGAATGGCTTTCGAGTCTCTTCTCTGAGTGAGTGGTGCGACGAGGCAAAAAAATATTTTCCGAATACATAATTGTACGTGCATTGCAACAGGTTATCGGATGAGTCCAATCAACAATAGTACTCCCTCCGTCCCATAATGTAAGACGTTTTTTGACAGTAGTGTAGTGTCAAAAAATGTCTTATATTATGGGACGGAGGGAGTAGTACACTATTTGTACTAGCTTCACATGCTTCGCGCGTCGGGCGGGTGTTTTTACTATAGCCATAATGTACGTAACAAGCACCTCGAATCCTCGATACTAGTAATATATAGTAAGTAGTAGGAGTAGTAGGGTGGCATGGTCCAGAACAAGCATTCACGTCCAGGAGTATGGCACACGCCACCAGCACGACTTCCATCTTACACCATATTTCTTGGAGTCCGTGCTAGAGCAATCTCTTTAACCTCATCGTTTTTCTAACTCATCCATCGCGCGGCAGGCGAGGTGGGGGTTTGCCGATAGTCGGTTTCCTCAACTGTGGTCCCACTTGTAAGGCCAACTCCAACGCTCTATCAATATATGGATGTACTCTTCTTCCCAATACCAAAACTTGCATCCATTCTACTCCCTCCGTACCACAATACATGCCTTCTATTTGTCAAAATATAGATGTATCGAGACATGTTTTAGTATATAGGTACATCCATTTTTGGACAAATGGAAGTCAAGTATTTTGGAACGGAGGGAGTACACAATAAAAATTTTAAGTTAGCACAACTAGTCTAATCCGAGAGCACAACCAAGATTTGGTCGTTCTTCCTCCTTTTGCCGACCGTGGGACATCCAAAGATCCGTGTCGTGTCATGCAAGAAAATAGAGTGGTAGTTGAAGCCACATGATGTGCATCTTGGGTTAAATCAGAATAGAATCTTACTACTCTTGAGTAACTCCAAAAGCGCCACCAAGATCTTTATTGGATTTGTTTTTCATCACCAACACGTCGAGGTGAAAGATGTGCAGGTTCAGTGGGTCCTCTTGCGTTTTCACTGACATGTGGGACCGCATGTGAGCAAACATACGATGGGCTCCGCGCGCTCGCTGGCTGGCTGAGAAGAGACATAGAGGAGGGCTGAGCACGGACTCCAGGAAATTTGTTCTACATAACCAGCACCTTGATATTCGCGTGTGGTTGTTTCTAGAATGAAAAAAAGGAGGTACCCCTACTTATGTTACTCCCACTACACCTAGCCTTAGGTTAGTAGGTGACCTTGCGCTTGGCTCTTCGCCTCCTCCGGAAGTCGATGGTTCTACAGTAGTGCTTCTGGCAATCTGACACCAAATGAACTACTGCACGTCCACCTCTTGTAAGCAAATGTTTCTCCTTGTGTTGCGAGCCACCGCGCAGGCGTTGGCGAGGGAGAAGAAGTAATCAAGATTCTCATCGTTCTGCGAGTTGATGGGACACATCAAAGTTATTTACTAGTGGTACATACTCTGTCCAAAAAAGGGCTGACCATGTCATTGCTACCATCCCATGCTCCGTCGTTGAGTATGTGCACTATTCACGTGCCATCGAGGAGAAAAAATATTGTGTAGGTGCCATCGAAGTGCATGACTCACTTACGAAAAAGGGTTTCCCCCCGCTTTCCCCCCTCCCCCCTGCACGACTCACTTACGCACTGCTTATCTGATTATCTCCATTTTCTTGCATGACACGTGCACCTTGATGCTAGATGTCTCGCGTGTTGGGAAAAGGATGAACAAAGCTCATGTAAAAGAAAAGAGTTGAAGAGCATAGATTCCCGACGACCGAGAAGGAGCAAGGAACCTTGCGGTGGTGCGTCTGCAAGGAACCTTGCACGTTTTTCCCCCTGTTTTTTGCCGCCTGCCCACCTATAAACAAATAAAAGAACATGAACTTTTCGCTAACCACTAGAAACGATACATCAGATGCTACGTTGAAGATAAAGATAATCCTCCGTTTCCCAAATATAAGTCTTTTAGATATTTCAATAAGGGACTACATACGAAACAAAATGAGTGAATCTACACTCTAAAATATGTCTACATACATCCGTATGTTGTAGTCTATTTGAAATGGCTAGAAAGACTTATATTTAGGAACGAAGGGAGTAGTTTATATTGAATTATTGATAACCACGCAACAAGCCACGCATGTACAGGACGCATGGCCACGCATGTACACAAGCCAACGCACTAACTCCAACCGATCCAACTCATGCACATACGCACACAGCATGGAGCACACAACGCACATACACAACACGTGTGAGGGAATCCTGGACTAGGGGGTGTCTGGATAGCCGAACTATCATCATTGGCCGGACACCCAGACTATGAAGATACAAGATTGAAGACTTCGTCCCGTGTCCGGATGGGACTTTCCTTGGCGTGGAAGGCAAGCTTGGCAATACGGATATGTAGATCTCCTACCATTGTAACCAACTCCGTGTAACCCTAGCCCTCTCCGGTGTCTATATAAACCGGAGGGTTTTAGTCCGTAGGACGAACAACAATCATACCATAGGCTAGCTTCTAGGGCTTAGCCTCCTTGATCTCGTGGTAGATCCACTCTTGTACTACCCATATCATCAATATCAATCAAGCAGGATTAGGGTTTTACCTCCATCGAGAGGGCCCAAACCTGGGTAAAAACATCGTGTCCCTTGTCTCTGTTACCATCCGCCTAGACGATAGTTCGGGACCCCTACCCGAGATCCGCCGGTTTTGACATCGACATTGGTGCTTTCATTGAGAGTTCCTCGTGTCGCCGCCATAGGCCCGATGGCTCCTTCGATCATCAAAACAACGCGTCCAGTGGTGAGACTTTTCTCCCGGACAGATCTTTGTGTTCGGGCGGCCAAGATGCGGACCAATTCGCTGGCCATCTGGAGCAGATCGAAGCTACGCCCCGCCATCAGTCGATTCGAAGTTTGAATTATACGGCCGCATCCGCGGAGACTTGATTTTCAACGGATTTGAGCCACGGCCGAGCGCCGCCAGACCGCCACGATAGGCACGATGATATCCGCTTCGGACAAAGGCCTCGAGGTCAAGATAAGAGTCCGCCCGACCCTTAACTTCGGAGCCGATCGCGCCGATCGAGGATGGGTGGCTAGACACCGCCTCGGGGCTGCTACCTTACGGTGATGGAGCGAATACCGACCCTGCCCCTTGTGAAGCTCGTGACTGAGGTGCGGACTCGCTTGGACTCGAACCTCCCGCCCCTTCCAATCGAATCCGATTGGGCGCCGATCATGGAGTTCACCGCTGCGGACATCTTTCAGCACTCGCCTTTTGGCGACATCCTAAATTCGCTAAAGTATCTCTCCCTATCAGGAGAGCCCTGGCCGGACCACGGCCAGGACGGTTGGGACGCGAACGACGAAGAAATTCAAAGCCCACCCACCACCCACTTGGTAGCCACTGTCGACGACCTAACCGACATGCTAGACTTCAACTCCGAAGACATCGACGGTATGGACGACGATGCTGGAGACAACCAAGAACCAACGCCCACAGGGCACTGGAAAGCCACCTCAACCCATGATGTATATATGGTGGATACACCAAAAGGAAGCGATAAGGAGGAACAATGGGACGCTGCGAAGGATAATTCCCCCGAAAAACAGGCGAAACGGCGACGCAAGCGCCGCCCAAAGCCCCGCCTCGACAACGATAGCAACCATACAGACCCAGCCGTAGACCAGGGCGAACCAGTGGACGACGAACATGACACCAAGCAACCATCCGCACAGGATGAATTGGATAAACAACCCATCCCCGGCGAAAACAACAGTCCGGATGACCTCATGCCGGACACATTGTTGGAACAGAAGAACCTTCACAAAGGGCTCGTCACCACTGCATGAAGTCTGGAGAAGCAGAAGCGGAAGCTCAAAACAGCGGAAGACGTACTCAGAATGAGATGGAGCAAAGTACTCAAGACCGCGGACAAGTACGGTGATAGACGCCAAACAAAGAGCTACCCGAAGCACAAACTATTGCCTGAATTTGACAAAGAGGCCGTAGAGCCCCCACAATCAAAAGAAAAGGAGGCCGCCCGGTCGGATAGATGACCACACGACAAACAAAGAGCGGCAAGCGGCACCGCACACAAGCCGGCACGCGATCCACATAAGGATCCTCGCAAAAAGGATGGCCTGGTCAGGTCCATCTACGGGCCAAGAAAGAAAGCTCCAGAAAGCAACACAACACGTCGAGTATTCGAAAATCACGGCACACCCAAATACAGGGGCGCCGCACACCCCCTATGTTTCACCGACGAGGTACTGGATCATGAATTTCCAGTGGGTTTCAAGCCCGTAAACATAGAGGCATACGATGGAACAACAGACCCCGGAGTCTGGATTGAGGATTACATCCTACACATACATATGGCTAGAGGAGACGACCTCCATGCCATAAAATACCTACCCCTCAAACTCAAAGGGCCAGCCCAGCATTGGCTCAAAAGCCTCCAAGAAAATACCATTGGAATTTGGGAAGAGCTCGAGGATGCGTTTCGGGCAAATTTTCAGGGGACTTTTGTCCGCCCTCCAGATGCAGACGATTTAAGTCACATAACTCAACAGCCCGGAGAGTCACCAAAATTTCGAACAGGTTCTCACCAAAAGAACCAAATAGTCGACTGTCGGACGCCGAAGCCTTAGCAGCCTTCAAACATAACGTCCGAGACGAATGGCTCGCCAGACACCTCGGCCAGGAAAAGCAAGGACAATGGCCGCACTTACAAGCCTCATGACCCGCTTTTGCGCGGGAGAAGATAGCTGGCTAGCAAGATGCAGCACCAGCGACACAAGTACATTCGAGGTCAGGGATGGAAATGGGAAACCACGACACAGAAAAGACCAGTGCCGGACTAAGGAAAATGGCCCAAAGAGCACGGCAGTCAATGCCGGGTTCAAAAGCTCTCAGCCGAAAAACAAAACACTGCCTCTTAAGGACAACAGTGACGAGCTATCCAACCTAAACAAAATCTTGGACATGATATGTCAAATCCACAGTACCCCTAGGAAGCCTACAAACCATACCCACAGAGATTGTTGGGTCTTCAAGCAATCCGGCCGACTTAACGCCGAACACAAGGGGCTCGACACACCAAGTGAGGACGATGACGAACCCCACAAGCAGAGCGCCGGAAAACAAAAGAATTTCCCACAAGAGGTTAAAACAGTGAATTCACTTCAAGTGATAACAAGGAAAAATAGGGCGGCGCCTACTAAAGTACGCGCCGCACGGTCCACCCCAGCGGAGTCCCGAAGCTGTATGTCAAAACCAATTACTTTCGACCATCAGGATTACTCCAGAAGTATTCGAAACGCAGGATGAACTGCTTTGATATTGGATCCTATAATCGATGGACTACAATTTACACAAGTCCTAATGGATGGCGGTAGTGACATAAACCTGTTATACCAGGACACAATCCGCAGAATGGGGATAGACCCTACCAAAATTCGCCATAGCAACACTTCCTTTAAAGGAGTGACGCCAGGCCCTTATGCCAATTGTACGGGCTCCTTACTACTAGAAGTTGTGTACCGTTCATCCGACAACTTCCGTCGCGAAAAGCTGATCTTCCATATCGCCCGATTCAAAAGTAGCCATCAAGCACTATTGGGACGCGAAGCTTTCGCCCGCTTTAATGCAATACCGCATTACGCGTCTCTTACACTTAAAATGCCCGGTCCACGCGGTATCATATCATTAAAAGGTCATTCAGACCCCGGACACGATTAGGCGAGTCCGGTATAAATAAAAAAGGGGCTTACTTGCCGCGTACCCCTTTACAAGGGGCTGCACGCAGGAACAATGAGAGCCAATAAAGCTCAATTTTATTCATTTTTTAAATCATACTCTTTTTTAAATACATTTCTCGCACAATCTTTTTTCAAACTAAGTTCCTCTCTTTTACAGATGAACAGCGTGCTACACCCCTCCAGGATACAGCACAACGGAGACACAGGCGCAGACGTGCAGCAGGGACCTGTTGCAAGGATTCTCTTCAGATTAAGACCCTGTGTAAACCTTTTTTACTGTCTCTTGTTGATACACATCCCCCGGTTTCTTACCATAACCAAGGAGGAGGCTGGCATTTTGGCATCGGCCGCGTCAGAAGTTTTTGCGCGTACCTGGACACTAGGGGCTTAGGGCATTGTTCTGCCCGTTTTCATAAAAGACCGGATACCTTAGGGAGTGTTCGGCGTCTCGAGTTAGGCCTTATATGCATCAGCTCCGAATCATGTCTTTGGTCAAATGTTGGGTTTGCCCAGTTCCTGTGTTTTGCTGCCTTACGTTCCGTTCTATCGGCTAACGTGGCACCAGGAGAACTACTGCGATTGTGCCCGGTTCGCCTGGTGAGCACCTCAGTAGAGAAAGCCGAAAACTGACTGTCATGATATAGTGAGAGACTGGTCCACCACTCGATCGACTACCGGAATGTTTAGAATTCCTCCGCTTTGACAAAGGACCGTTTCCCGGTCAGGCACACACGCGCCCCGAGTTCGGAGAGCGCGGTGCCCCTAGGGGCTATATAGTAGCCCACCATCGAACTCCTATGGCTAAGTGAAAGTGATAAAGCATTATAGTCCGGTTGCCTAGTTTGCTACGCTATCACCTCCTTCATGGGACCAAGACGTTGGATTAAGTGTGAAAATGCGCTTTTTTGCAAACACCCCCGCACTATGTGCGCGGGGGCTGAAGCTGAAGACTGCCATCTTTCAGGTTATATATACATATACATTAACGGCCGCACAGAGATATTTCAATACTTGAACACACAAGTATAAAAAGCCCTTATATTATAAATATGGTTTTACAAATCATACATGTCATTTGAATATAACGTTTTTCGAGCACTGCGACTCTATTAAACGAGCGCCCTACAAGACTTCCTCCAAATAGTGCTCGGCGGGTAATCAGCTTCTGTCCGAATCCCGGGATGCAACGTCGGTGGCCTCCATCTCTGCCCAGCATGTTTTGACACGGGCGAGAGCCATCCGTGCACCCTCTATGCATGCTGACCGCTTCATCGCCTTGATATGCGGCACCGCATCAACGAACTGCTGCACTAAGCCAAAATAACTCTTCGGCTCGGGCCTTTTCGGCCATAGATGAGCCACGACATCCTTCATGGCAAGTCTGGACAACCTGTTCAGCTCAGCCCACTCAGCCAACCGATCGGTTAACGAAAGTGGACGCGCCGGATTATGGAATTGAGACCAAAAAAGCTCTTCCATCCCGTGATCCTTTTGGCTTCGGAAATGCACGACTGCGTCCGCTGCACTCGCTGCTAAATTCAGATAAGCATTCCTCCGCACCCCACAACTGGCCCAACTGAGCATACTTCGGGTCCGTGAACTTCCTACGCAGCAGAAAGGGCTTTCCAGCCGCAATATCCCCAGCCTGACGCAGCTCCTCCTTTATAGCCCTCATCGCGGAGCGGGCATCCTTGGCTTCGGCGGTGGCTTTTTTAGGTCCTCTTGCTCCGCTCGACGTTCTTCTTCAAGAAACTCATAGCGGTCGGTAGCGTCCTTCAGCTTCACGGCCATTTCGGCCATTTCCTCCCTGCTTCGGCAGTAAGCAGCCTGTTCGGCCTTTAGCTCTTCGGCCGCCTTCAAGGCAGTCGCATAACTTTTTCTGGCTTGCTCCTTGGCTCGGGCAAGCTCCGCCCGAAGATCCTCCATAGCAGCGGCGCCATCTGCATCAAGCATACATGTTGTAAAGCGCGGGCATCAAGCCCCCTTACAGAGGTGTCCGCAGAGAAGCCACATACCTTGTGACTCGTCAAGTCGCTTATTGACCAGCGCGATGTCCGCATCCGCAACGTCAAGTTGTCGCTTCAGTTCGGCAACTCTATCTGTCCGGCTGGCCACCGAACGTTCTGCCACCTGAATAGGAAGGGCGACATCTTATAACTGAGATTATAATCCTCGACAAGCTGTCGCTTTTGACAACGTACCGAGTCTTAGGGGCTACTATCTATACAGGGCGCACCCTATGTGCAAGACTGTCAAAAGGTATATCATTTTTACGTACCTCAAACCCCGTCAGTAAACTTCTGACGGCCTCATGCAACCCGCTCTCAGTGGATGAAATCCTTTCAATCACCATACTCATTAATGTACGGTGATCTTCTAAGACAGACGCCCGCCCGAGCAGATCCTTCAGCTCCTCCGGCCGTACACCAGTTGGAGCCGAACTCTCTGGCCCCGCCAGACTCGGGGAGACCCTCCGCGACGACACCTCAGGGTCGTCCGCCCCGCCCGACGGCGCGGTAGATCGAGGCGTCTCGCTCTCCATCATCTCCGGACGAAGATCCCCCGAAGATGAGCTCTGCTGAGAAGGGTTGAGATCCGAACTACAAGGTAAAAACTTCGGTTATCCTCAGGAATAAAAATAGGGATGTCCCTTATTACAAAACTCCCCTTTCTACTTACGGCTCGCTGGAGGGCTGATTCCCCTGGGGAAATAGTGCGGCCGGGGCTTCTCCTGGCGCAGGACCCTCCGGTGAAGATTTCTTCCCCCGCTTTGAGGCTTTGGCCTCCGGATCTTCGGAAGCGGTCCTCTTCTCCCCCTGGAGGGAGGTATTCTCGATCCCCCCTTCTTTGAGAGCCTCTCTAGCGGATGCAGTAGTTTTCCTGTTTTCCCCTTCGCCCTCTTCCGAAGGCGCAACCTCCAGCATCTTGACTAACACGGGATCCGGCGTGATCTCAGGGAGGGGGGCCGGACACCATATCAGTTTTGCCTTCGCTATCCACTCCTGTTCAAGGGATAGCTGGTTAAAGGGCAAATCTATGATAAATGAATGGACGGTATGTCCGGACGCAGGACTACTTACTTGAGTATCCGGGCGATTGCAGCTTAGGCCGGCGTCCTCGGTCAAGTCCGGACACATCTCTTGTGATCCGAAGAACAGTTTATACATCTCCACGGCTGTCGCACCCATGAAGTGTTGAAGAGCTCGCGGTCCCTCCGGATTGAATTCCCACAGGCGGAGGGGGCGACGTTTGCAGGGCAGAAGGCACCGAATTAGCATGACCTGCGCCACTACGACCAGATTGATCTCCCTTTCTCAGAGGTCTCGAATGCGGCCCTGCAATAGTGGCACGTCCTTGGACGGCCCCCAGTCAAGCCCTTTGTTGACCCATGACGCCAGCCGTTGTGGAGGGCCCAAGAGAAAGGCAGGTGGCACCACCCATCTGGTGCCCCTGGGAGCGGTGATGTAGAACCACTCATGTTGCCACAAACCGAGCTCCTTCTGAAAAAGGCCCTCGGGCCACGGAGCGTCAGCTCTCTTGCTTATAACTGCCCCTCCGCACTCTGCCTGCCGCTCCTCGGTCATCTTCGGCTCCACGTTGAAGGTCTTGAGCCACAATCCGAAGTGAGGAGTGGTGTGGAGGAAGGCTTAGCATACAACGATGAACGATGAGATGTGGAGGATGGACTCCGGATCCAGGTCATGGAATTCCAGCCCATAGTAAAACATGAGCCCTCTCACGAAGGGATCCATCGGGAAGCCTAAACCCCGACGGAAGTGAGACACGAACACCATGCTCTCACCAGGCTCGGGAGTAGGAATGACTTGCCCTTGGACGGGCAGCCTGTGCGAAATTTCGCCGGTTAGATACCTGGCATCTCTCAGCTTTAGCACATCTTCCTCCGTGACGGAAGAAGGCATCCATCGGCCCTGTAGGTCGGAGCCGGACATTGTCGAAGATCCGAAGCGCCTGAATCTGAAGCCTTGGGTGTTGGAACTCGAGGTGAGGGGCGGATTCGATGGGATATTGCAGAAAAGGAATAGGCCTTGGTCTCATTATAAAGGGGGTTGAATACCAAGAGCCGTCCCCGTGACCGTTTGGGACTCGCCTTCGATGGAGGGGCCGAGCCAATGGGAGCATTTGGGTTACCCATGTCCGTATTGATGAGAATCCCGGAATAAGGAGACACGATCTTTGCTTCGACAAGACGTGCCAAGGAAACCGCTTCGCTAAACGCGCTGAGGTGGTATGACAAAAACGATTCAAGTAAAGGCTTGGCTGTGGTTTGACGTCATGCCACGAAATATGTCAGCAGATCGAACTTGTGTAAATATTATTCTCTCTACGGTGGTATGTGGAATTTATTTTGCAGAGCCGGACACTATCCTGGTGTTCACAATCTTCTATGAATTATTCGAAGGAGGAACCCGCCTTGCAATGCCGAAGACAATATGCACGCCGGACTCGCGTCATTGAAGCCTGGTTCAGGGCTACCTTGAGGAGTCTGGACTAGGGGTGTCCGGATAGCGAACTATCATCAATGGCGGACTCCTAGACTATGAAGATACAAGATTGAAGACTTCGTCCCGTGTCCGGATGGGACTTTCCTTGGCGTGGAAGGAAAGCTTGGCAATACGGATATGTTGATCTCCTACCATTGTAACCGACTCTGTGTAACCCTAGCCCTCTCCAGTGTCTATATAAATCGGAGGGTTTTAGTCCGTAGGACGAACAACAATCATACCATAGGCTAGCTTCTAGGGTTTAGCCTCCTTGATCTCGTGGTAGATCCACTCTTGTACTACCCATATCATCAATATCAATCAAGCAGGAGTAGGGTTTTACCTCCATCGAGAGGGCCCGAACCTGGGTAAAAACATCGTGTCCCTTGTCTCCTGTTACCATCCGCCTAGACGCACAGTTCGGGACCCCCTACCCGAGATCCGCCGGTTTTGACACCGACAACGTGCATGCACACACGCTCAGCCGTAGAATGCACGTGAAATAACACATGCATGCGCACACACTCGGCTGCATGGAGGCGTGCGCCATCCGCAGTGACGTCCGGTTCGTCGTTCTACGGCGAAGCTTGCACGCAACAGCGCATGCGCATCTCTTGCAGCACCTCTTTGCCGTCGTTGCTCAACTACTAGTCGGAGACGAAGACGACCGCAACCTCGGCCTTAGAGCTAGAACCGATGGAAAAACACGCACGTTGCACGCACACGAGCACATACGGAGTGCCCATGACGTGGTGGTGGTGCGTCCCCAGTCGCCTCTACTCCTTCTGCGCATGTTGTCTATCAAGGCGGCTGCATGCTAATGATGATGTGGGTGAGATCTTCTAGGACTCAAATGATGACGAGGAAAATTATCAGACACAAGGTGACGTACGCTGTCAAGGTCCACGGTCAACGGGGTGCTAGTAAGTGCTTAGATGTGCTTAGAGCAAGTACAATAGAGTTGAGTCAGCGGGCTATAAGGAATAAACTAGTATATTTCTGCTTAGTTGGAGGAAAAAGAAGATGAGAGAGAAGGTAAGCGGGCTCTTCGTGAAGAGCCAGCTCTAGCACGTGCTCCTAGGCACTTTGTGAGAATGAAAGGTGGGCCACATAATAAAAAAAGTAGTACACTCTTTTGATCTACTATTGTACATGTTGACTACTCACCCCGTTCCTAAATATTTGTCTTTTTAGGATTTCAAATGAACTACCACATACGGATGTACATAGACGCATTTTAGAGTGTAGATTCACTCATTTTGCTCCGTATGTAGTCATTTGTTGAATTATCTAGAAAGACAAATATTTAGGAACGGAGGGAGTATAAGATGGGTTGTAGATGACATGGCACTAGCTTATAGCCAGCAGCTGGCTATACTATTAACCATGCTCTTTAGATGAGGTGCTAAGTGCATTAAATGGCTTAGTAACTCAAGTCTTCAATGCATAGGTGCTTAGTTTATTGGTGCCACATCATATTTTATGCCTACGTGGCGGGCTTAGCAGCTATACATGGTGGAGCACTGGAGAGGCCAAGGCTGGTCATAGTGGGGAGTAACTTATACTGTAACATATTACTATGTTACTCTAAACATCTTTATAAACCGGAAAGGAGGGAGTAGTAACATAGACTAGTGTCATATCCAGAATATGGGAGCACATGATATTTCCCCGCCCGGACCGATCCCAAGTTGGCTTCTCACCTTCTGGGCCCAACAAAAACCCCCCCCTCCCGCGCGCGCTTCCAGACTGGTGCCAGCTGAGCCCACCGCTCCACATTGATGGAAAGTCGGGCCGACGCGACCTCTCACTGCTTCCGCCGTTGAAGCGGCGCGCCGACCGAGGGCACTGCCCGCTGCACGCCCGGCATTTCAGACTACATAGTGGAGAGTAACTTTAGAGCAAGTACTACAATTAGATGACATAAGCAGGCTATAAGGATTTAAATATAGTATTTGTGCTTAGTTGAAGGAGAGGGAAGAGGAGAGAGAAGAGAAGCAGATTGTAAACGTGTAGCCGGTTGTACGCCAACATACTTTGTGAGACAAAAGGTGGGGCCATTATTAATGATATAGTGTTTGTACTAAAGGGACTAACGGACGCCTCAATTACTCCTGTTTTTTGAGACAAACCTTGATGGGGCTATTATTGACTTTTTTTAGCTATTATTGACTTGGACGTGGGGTTTGGGGGCCAAAGGCCTACTATTATACTCGCACGACCGACCTTACATGCTCTACTGTAGCCGCCACTGTATCATATGGTTTCGCACCGTTCCGGATCTTAGCGCCGCCATGCAATTCTTCTCCAGCCCTCCTTCCGGCGTGCACCGCGAGAAGGGACAGTAGTCCTCCGAACCCCGCCTTTCGTGATCCTGTACGGGAGAGGGGCGATCAGGTTTTTGGGGAGCACACTCATGTGACTGCTGCCAGCGACGACTTCCTCAACGACAGCCTTCTTCCCCGACCTTGGTAACCTCTTCGTCAACGACATTAGTGACAACATCAACCACATCGGTTCTGCTCCCACTGTACAGTATGTGATTCTGTCCTCCTGGTTTAGTCCGCATCATTACTTTGACGTTTGCAATTGTCGTCATGATCTATTTACTGCTGATTCTGATTAAATCTCATACTAAATTGCTCATATATTCAACAATCCAATCCAAAAACCTGATTACAGGCAATTTACTCCGAGTGGTTTTGCTGCGCTTTTGAAGCCGCCTACTTTTAAGGGGGTGCAATATAAAAGGTGGCGCACAAGAGTAGTATATTGGTTTCAGATCATGTACTGCTATGACGCCACTAAGGGTAAGCCTGAGGGCGATCTTAATCCTACACAGCAAGAAGCTTTTCAAAACATGGATACCCTCTTCAAAGTCGCCCTGCTGAGTGTTCTTGACGATTCCATTGTGGATTCATATATGTCGTTTGACAGCGGCAAAGACATGTGGGCTGCGCTCGAGGCCACGTTTGGGCCCTCGGTATTTGGCAACGAGTTGTACATCATGGAGCAATTCTGCGTGACTACAAGATGGTGATGGGCGCCTGTTGTTCAAACAGACTCATGAGATACAGTCACTCTCTAAGGAACTTGAGTACTTTAAGTGTGTGTTGCCGGACAAATTTGTTGCTGGGACCATCATTGCCAAGCTTCCACCTTCGTGGAACGATTTTGCTACTTCTCTAAAAAACAAGAGACATGAGTTTTCTGTTTTGGATCTCATTAGCACTCTTGATTTTGAGGAGAAGGCGAGAGCAAAAGACACACGTGCTCAGGTCGCTGAGGGAGCTTCTAGTGCCCACATGTTACACGAGAAGAACTTCCAGCCCAACCAACCCCAAAACAACAAGAAAAAATCTCAGGGGAAAGGCAAGTTTGATGCAAAGAACAAGCCATCACATTCTACCAACTTCAAGAAGAATTCTCATAACGGGAAGGGAGACAAACCTCAATTTTGGTAGCACCGCACAAAATTTATATGGCTGCATCTACCTACTGTCAGCTAACCTCATGGTGCTCTAGGTATTCCTACATTCGTAACTAGGTACAATGACCATCGCAAGATGAAATTAGTTTATTCGTATGTTGACTTGCTGAATGCAGTGCGGAATGATCCTGTCATGTGTGGAGGAGCAAACAAGCAGTGCGGCCGAAGGTGGAAATCAACCAAGGACTTATGAAATTATATATAATCTTCCTTAGGCAGGTCAGTATCCCCTTCGTCCAGATGATCGTGTTTTGTCCTGCCGAGCTATTGATATGTGCTACTGTTTTGCAACACTGTTTAAGTATAGCTACTGTTTTCCTATCTTTTCAGATTCAGGACAATGAATATGATTTTTAGGGGAACTGCACAATATGGACCCATGTTGAGTCATCTCTATTACCTCATGTGTTTGCTGCAAATGTGTCAGCATCAATTGCAAGATGAGGTAGCTAGCTAGCTGGGGAGTTGCCAATATGCTCAAAGTGCTCACAACATTGAGAAGAAACAAGCATGCCCAGGAAATTAATGCGTGCGCATGGAGGCCCTTTACTCAGAGAAGCATCGACCGATTTTCTTTATTTCCACACCTTCTCACAGCTTTGTATTGGTCATAGTGTGGTGACTCATTGAGATGCATAGACATGCTGAACTATTGTTCTTCTGAATGTTAGTTTAATGTGAGTGTCTGCATCCAGTACCGCATCCTCTAATTTGGTGGATGCACACAGAGAAAATAAATCTCCTTAATTTACTCCATAACCACCCTATTAAATAGGCCTAGTAACAAACCGGTAGCATGCGATGGCTCATGGGCACATGCATCTGCATGCATGGCCAGTCAGCCAAGTCCATGCGCCAGCTCCAATGCACCAACGCAAAAGAAGAGAGCGGCTCTTGGGGAAAAGCGAGTAGTTAGTGTAGCGGGCCTTATAAATATGAACAGCTCGCTCTCCCGCTTCCATCTCCCCCCCCCCTCCCAATTCCCCCCGCTCCCCAATCTTCCTCACTCATCCAGGAAACCCCGCTCACCTTCTTCCTCGCTCGTACAGAAAACGCCTGCTCCTCTTCTTCCACTCCTACAGAAATCCCCAGCCCTCCTTCTTCCCCACTCGCACTGCCACTAGGCTTGTCGCTGGCTACTCTGCTCAAACAGGTGAGCTCGGCGCGACGCCCACAAGGAAAATGGAGTCGGCTGGCCCCAGCGCCAAGAAGATGAGGCTCCCATTGGCGGCGATTGTAGATCCCTTTTGTAGCTGGGAGAAGCGGCGAGCCCCCCACCCACCAGGATCTGAGGAACTGGTAGAATCTTTGGTGGACCACATCAGCATCTCCCGGGCATCATCCTTGAGGAGATCATCTCGCTTCTCCCCACCAAGGATTGTTGTCGCACACAAGTCCTCTCAACTCGGTGGCGCCCTCTATGGCGCACCGCGCCCCTCAATCTCGACTGTCGTCAGATATCTGTCCTTCCTAAATTTGGTCTCCTCAGAGCCATCATCTCTTCTCACCAGCAGGGCCCCGTTCAATGCCTCTGCATCCCGACAAGCTACCTGTTATCCATACCCGGCAAGGTGGACGCTTGGCTGACATCCCTTGAATTCGAAAATTCCAGCAGTTTGAGTTCTACCATTACCACGACAGTTTCATACCACAAACATACCAAGAATTCGTGCCCACACCACCATTGTCCATCTCGCGGTTTTCCTCCTGTCTCCACACCGCCACCTTTGCCCGGTGCCATCTACGAGACGATCTGGTACAAATGCTTCGACTCCCACTTCTAAAAAAACTTTCGCTTGTGGTGGTTTATCTGTCGGAGGCCTCACTGCACAGCATCATTGTCGTGGGAACGAACACCTATGGGGCAGGGCCCCTTTTCGGTCCGACAGGGGGGCAGAGGCCGCACGAAGAGCGGATCGAGGCGAAGCACACGAGCGATTTTACCCAGCTTCGGAGCTCTCCGGAGAGATAATACTCCTACTGCTGCTTGTCGGGTTGTATTGTGTTCTTGCTCGAGAGCATTCGAATGCTACGAGACCGAGCGTGAGTGTTTCTGGTTTCGAACCCCCTCTACGTTGCGCATGGGCCTCCTTTTATATGCTCAAGGGGTCACCGACAGGTGGCAACGCATGCAAGCGTACAAATGGAAAATAGGTGCGGTTGGTACACCTACTTGTACAGTGCATCCTACCTAACCCTGACGGCAGGGGACAAAGGCATTAAATGCCCGTCTAAGTCGCCCAAACAGTGCAGAAAAGTGACCGTTAGGGGCGCCTCCGCTCACCACGATGGCCATCTCGTCATCTCCGCTTGCCACCTCGCACCATTGGCTGCACAGCCTCCCGCGACGCGCGCCTGGAAAGATCACAGGTCGACACGTTGGTGGATGCCCTGGAGCGCGGGTACAGAGTGGTAGCCTGCCGCGGCAAGCGTCTTGCCACGGTCGTTGTCTTGTCGCGTCCGGAAGATTGTCGCTTGCCGGGCCTTGTGATGCTTTGGTTGGCCTTCCCGGCAAGCTGCTCTTGCCGGGGCCTTGACCTTCCCGGCAAGCTCCTCTTGCCGGGGCCTTGTCTTCTCGGCTTAAAACACTTTGTTCTTGAATGGCTCAAAAGGAACCACGGAGGACCTTGGCAGACACCCGGCAAGCCTTGCCGCGGGGTGTTGCGACTGCCCGTGCACAAGTTCGGGATACTAGGGTACCCCTACTCTAGTACACGGCACAGAGCCCGGCCTGGCCCACACGCGGTGCCGAAGCTGTTGGGCGAGGCCCAAAAGCAGGAACTGCAGACGCGTGGGCCTGGGTCATGCCGTATCTAACTCCGTATCCACCGCGCCCTCCCCTAACGGCACGCGTCGAATGCGGCGTCGTGGGAGAGATCGTGGGTGGTTCTTTATCCGGAAAAAGCGTAACGTTCACCTTGTCCCTCTTTATAAGCAGGGGAAACAAGGGCAGTTTCCCCACCTTCGCCATTTGCTGTTCCTATCTCCGAAATCTCCGCCGCTCCCCTCCGCTTCCAAAGATGAAAGAGAGCAGCGCTCCGCCCCCCATCGCCGTCGTCCCCACCAACGCCGTCGATCTCCCCCACCACCTCCGCCATGGCTCTGAAAGCCGGGAAGGGCGCGAAGTCAGCCGAGGCGCTGCGGCTCGAGGCGCTGCGAAAGGAGTGGGCAACTTTCCCCTCGGAGCTCGCCGCGGCGGAGCTGAGGGAATGGTACTATCTCTTCTGGTCGACGGAGATGCGAGCGCACCCGCGTACGAAGGTGCTCTCCGCTGCCGCTTCGAAACAGGCTCCAAACGGGTACCCCTTCTTCGTGCTATTCTTCTACTGCGGGCTCTGCCCGCCCTTCTCCGAGTTCTTCTGTGATATCATGAATACCTACGGGTTCCACCTCCTTGATTTCACCCCCAATGCCGTTCTGTCCATGGCGGTTTTCGCACATTTCTGCGAAAACTTTGTCGGAGTCCACCCAAATGTAGCCCTTTTCCGCCACTACTTCATGCCCCGGGTCGAAAGAGGAGAGCCCTTATCCGGCGGGATCACCTGGATCTCGAGAACCGGCAAGAAGGAGGCTTATCTGGAGGGGGAGCTCCGCAGCAAATGGGAGGAGTGGAGAGCGGAATGGTGCTGGATCGTCGAGGAGAACCCGCAGCCGTTCACCGCCCTGCGCCAAGCTCCAGTAGTGCGCGGCGGCGATTGGAGCAGCTTGGCCGTGGAAGACGACAAGCTGAAGATCGCCACCACCCGGATCTTGCGCCTCAGGCTTGCCGGGCTGACTGTAGGTGCTGTAGGTGCAGACTTTCTTCGCCGCCGCATTGCCCCCCTGCAAGAGAGGAAGAGACCCGCCTGGGAATTTGGGGGTCCGGCAGACATCATGAGGCTGCACCCGGGCCTCAACTTCAATTTCACCGTCCTGGAATTGGATGCGATGCTCAAGGAGTTGTTCAAGCACGATTCCCAACATCCAGAGTGGTTCAGGTTGCCGGCAGGGGTCGTTCCGCTATGCAACAACTCGCTCGACCGCATCCGCTGCGATGATGCATTGTATGCGACTCACATGGCCTTGTCCCAACAGCAAGATCCTGCGAGCGATGTCGTGCAGCAGTTCTTCGGCGGCTTGGTGGAGGTGGCGGTCCACGCCGGCAACGAAGATCCTCACCGCGACACCGAGGAGGAGATGCGCGCGCCGCCACTGGGAAGCGGAAAGAAGCAGCGGCAGCCGCGCCGCCGAGCAAGTTCGGGTTCACCGTGGAGGAGGCAGAGGCAGCAGAGGCGGCAAGCCTTCTTGGCGAGTGGCTTGACGGCGAGGAAAGGCTTGCGGCGCGACGCCGAATCGGCGAGCCCGCCGAAGTGCGGCGGCCCGCCGTCTCTCAGGTAACTTACGCGGCGGAGCCCCAGCGCAGCCCCGGTGCCGAGAAAGCGTCTCCGTAGGGCGGGGATGTAGCGAAGCGGCGAGCGGGTCAGCAGCCATCGCACCGCGCGACACGCTCCGCCGCGACAAGCAATGTTGCCGCGGGAGCGCCTCGCACCGCTGCGGCAACTGGAGCGAGATCTTCCCGGACCACCGCCACTGCCCCCGCCAAGCGACCAAGGGCTCCAACTCCTCCGCCTCGTCGCGCCGAAGGTGGGCTGGACTTTGACCTCTCCGCACTCAACTCCGACGAGGAAGAAGAAGAGTGAGAATCCTTGTTGTATTTGTAGTTCTTTAATTCTTGATGTTTTTGTCTTGTATCTGATCTGCTTTATTCTGAACCTTGTTCCTTTTCAGGACCCTGGCCTAGAGAGCGGCGAAGAGAGCCAAGGTTCCGGTGGTTATCATCGAGGACGAGCCCACCGCGACGGCAGGGGGCGCGCCCGAGACCGCCTTGCTGGACCCGGCAACCACTCCCCGAAGCAGCCCCCAGCGTAAGTATATGGTTTACTTTTTTGCTGTTAGGCGCGCATGGGTGCTCTTTATTTGCTGATATTTGACTGTTGGTTTGTCTGTGTAGAAGGAGAACAGCTTCACCAGGAGGGCTCGGAAACCGCCTCCGACGTGCCATCTGCTTCAACTACACCGCCAAGGGAGGATTCCCCGGCAAGGGAGCGTTCTCCGGCAAGGGAGCAATCTCCGGCAAGGGGCAGCACCAGCGATCCCCCGGTGGTGGAGCCCATGACCGTGGATCCTAGTACAGGTAGCCTTCTTGCTTGAAACTTCCCTTGGGTTCTTCTTCTTCTGATTTTCTTCTTTGGATATTTGCTTGACTTTTCTCCCTCTTCCGGTCTTCAGATCCTCCTTCCACGGAGCCGATGGAGACCGAGGCCACCGGCGAGGAGAGCAGCGTGTGGCAACAACAGCGCCGCCGCCACCGAAGAAGAGGCCAGTGATGATCTGCCTGGCGAAGAGGCCGCCAAGGCTCTTGGCGCGGAGGCGGCAAGGGTCCGCGATCGACCAGCGACCACGAGGCCGCAGGGCGCAAGGCACTACGCCGACCGCCGATCCCTCCGCTGGCGGCCTTGCGCCAGAGCTCAAGAGCCCCAGCCCGGCGCCTACTTGAAGGCCGGCGATGGTGTCTTCATCAAGCTTCCCTGGGCGTCGAGTTCCAGGGCGCCGGTCGAAGGAGAGACTTTTGATGGAGAAGTGCTCGCCTCCGCTGGATTGACATTGGTTGACGCGCCAAGCAGCAGCAGCGGCGAGTCTGAGGAGGAGCAGCTGCTCTGGAAGCTGGTGTCGCTCTACCGCGCCCGGCAAGCCAAGGTGGAATCCCGGGAAGCACTTGTTCTTGTGGCGGGAGCGGACATCGAAGCATCTCGAGAGGAGCTCGGGAGCATAATCGAAGCTCTCGGTCCATTGCAGAGGAGGCGGGCACAGCTCGAGGCGCGGAAAGCCTTCCTTCTCGAGAAGGCTGAAGCTGAAGAACAACAGAGACTTGCCGCCGAGGAGCTGTCTGCGCGGGAAGGTGAGCTGGCGCAGCGGAAGGTTAATCTTGACAGCCATGAGGAGGAGCTCGCCGCACGCAAGCAAACACTTGGCGGGGCCATCAAGGAGGCAAAGGATGCTGCCGCAGCTGCTGAGGCCGCCAAGAAGGAGCTGGAGACGAAGGTGACGTAGCTAGAGGCCGAGCTCAAGGCGAGGGACGAAGAGCTTGCAGCAGCTCAGTAGCGAGCATGAGAAGGACGCCCTCGCCCACGGTGAGCTGCGAGGTCGCCTCGTCGAGAAGGGCAGGAGCTGGCGCCGCCAAGGACTCCAACACCGATCTCGAATTGAAGGCAGCTCGTTGACCCAGCGGGCTGGGCAGGCGCCAAGGAGCAGGAGGCGACCCTGAGAGAGGAGATCAAGGCCAATGAAGCGCTATTGACGAGGGCCGCCGAAACCCAGAACACCTTTAGGGAGACGGTGGAGCTCTGGACGGAGGGCCTCGTGAACATTGCTGCAGTCATCGACGAGGAGCTGGTGCAGCTGGGGGTGGTGGATCTCGGGTACTCCTCCGACGAGAACCTCCAGCCCAGCGCCAAGCTCACTCTGTTCTTCAAGGGCATGGCAACGGTGCTCCAGCGGCTCCCAGAGAAGATCCCAAAGCAGCTGGCCAACGAGTCGCACACGATCTGCGCCAGAGTTCTGGAGAAGGTGTTGGTGAAGGTGGCCTTCCGCAACCCAGGCCTCAACCTCACCAACGTCCTCAAGAAGCTGCCGGCAGATGCTGATCTGGAAGCGCTTAAGGCCCTTGTCGCACCCATTGTGGACAAGGTGAATGAGGTCAGGAGGGTCGATGGTGGCCGCGTAGACTAGGCCTCCCGTTTTCTTCTTTTCTTGCCGCTGCTAGTCATGTTACGATAACAACCCATTAGAGCTGCGGCAAGCTATCTTGTAATATAACTTTATTTTGGGTATCGACTGCTATGTTATTTCCTCTACTTGATTCCTTCCTTTGTATGTCTTTGCACTATGCTTTTAGGGAACTTGCTGGCGCAGGCACCCTTGCCATGTAGCTGAGTCTTGAACATCGACATCTGCTTTGGAGGTGCCGCTACCGACAAAAACCTTATGCAACTAGTCGCACACACTTAAATTGTTTAGCGGACTCGAAACAAAGTAAAGGCGCAACTAGCTCTGAGTTGGTTCCTCGCGCTGAGTTTTCCATACAAAGCACGGTCGTTCGAGGAAGATAACTCAAAAATTTTAAAACTGATTGCTCAAACTTTGGCAACTTAGCTTTTATGTCGTTTGCTTCCCGGTAAGGCGAGACTTTCTTGAACGATGCCTGGTCCACACCATTATCTTCTCCTTCCCCCCCGGCAAACTTGTGGGCAAGGGGACCTTCCTTTTCTTTGAGAAAAAAGAAGGAAGAGAAAATAAAGATATGGAGCCTTACGGCTCGTTATTGCTTACCGGGGATAGGTGCTGCACAAAGTGTCAGATAATACATGCAAAAAATAGAAAGCATGAAATTGACAAGATGTGCGGAGCACATGAGCTTTATTTATGCACGCAGTGCATGCGGCTTTGTACAAAGGGTTACATGCGACGGTGGCAAGGCTTGTACAAAAGGTGGTTGCGAACAGGTTTCGACAACCGCGCCTTCTGAGTAAAACTTACGAAGATGCTCAATGTTCGAGAGTTGCTCACCGAAAGCCATCTTCGGTCTCAAAGCGGACGCGCGGGCCTAGTGACTCGTTTCACCCGGTAAGGGCCTTCCCACTTGGCGTCAACTTGTTTGAATTCTTGGCGGGTGAACACGCCGAAGAACAAGGTCGCCCTCCTCGAGACTTCGGCATTAACTGCGGCTGTGGTAGCGGCGCAAAGCTTCTGCGGGTATCGAGCAGCTCGTCTGAAGACTGAAGCGGTCCTCCTCAAGGAGCAGCGCGTCATCTTGTCGCAGCTGCTCTTGCTCAAACTCATCATAGCGAGCACTCGAGGAGATCCGTATCTGAGTTCCGTGGGGAGAAGCGCCTCTGCTCCATAGACTAGGGCGAAAGGTGTGCGGCGTTGGCTCGATTTGGCGTCGTCTGATCGACCAAGAACCACCGACAGCTCCTCAATCCAGTTCTTTCCGCACTTGTGCAGCACTGCCGAAAGTTACGGTCTTGAGCCCATGAACACTTCAGCATTGCCCTTTACCTTGACCGTTGCTTCTTGGGTGAGCAGCGAAGCAAAGCAGACCTTGGCTCCAAGATCTTGGGCGTCTTGCATGAAGGTGCGGCTCGTGGTGTGTGTGCCGTTGTCGGTGATGATCTGTTAGGGACCCGAAGCGGCAAGCAATCGACTGAAAGAACTTGACGCGGACTATCTTGTCACCTTCCTCCTGCTTCCACCTCCGACCACTTTGTGAACTTGTCGATTACAGCGTACAAGTACTCAAAGCCCCAAACAACTTCGGGGAAAGGGGCGAGGATGTCGAGCCCCGGACCAAAAATGGCGAGGATAAAGGGATCGTCTGGAGAGCTTGAGCTGGATGGTGTATCTGCTTGGAATGGGCCTGCACGCTTCACACTTGGTTACTTGTGCTGTTGCATCTGGAGGGCTGTCGGCCAAAAGAAACCTTCTTGGGAATGCTTTGCGGCAAGTGCTCTTCTTGTAATCTGGTGACCACATATGCCTCCATGTATCTCCGCCAACAGCTTTTGTCCTTCTTCAGGGAATACACTTCAATTTCACACCGTTGAGTCTTCTTACATGCAGTATGTTGTCAATAAAGCTGGTACATACTTGGTTGTCGGGCTACTCTTTCCGCTTCTTCTTGCTCTTGGGAAGTTCTCACATGCGAAGAAGCGGACAATCTGCTATGCCCATGCTGGAGCTTGCGGCTCGACAACAAGGACCAAAGACACATACGCTGCTGCGGGAACATCCGCTTCTACGGCAAGAACCTACGGCTCAGCCGGAGCTTGATGTTCCCCGGCAAGCTTGCTGGAGCAAAACTTGTCGGGAGCGTCTGCTTCAATGGAACAAGCCCTAGGGCTTGTCGGAGAAGACTGCTCCTCAGCACCTTTGGTGTTGATCTTGGGGACCTTCTTGGCGGCGGCTTCAGGGAGCTCTGCTGGAAAATAGTCACCAGAAATCAACTTCCTCTTCTTGCTCTGTCCCGTTGATGGTGTCACGGTCGGTTGAGTCAATTTGAGCACAAAGATCCCTGGTTCCACAGGTAACTTTAGTGCAGTGCACTTTGACAGGCCATCAGCGATGTCATTCTGAGCTCTCGGAACATGTTCCATCTATAGGCCGTCAAAGTGTTCTTCTAACTTTCTCACTTCGTCAACGTAGGCTTCCATTAACGGACTCTGATAATCCTTGTTCACTTGGCGGACGACAAGCTGCGAGTCACCCCTGACAATGAGCTTCTTGATCCCAAGGTCTACTGTGATCCTGAGACCGGCAAGCAACCCTTCATACTCTGCAGTATTGTTTGTTGCTTGCTCCTTGGGAAAGTGCATCTGGACTACGTACTTGAGGTGCTCTCCGGTGGGTGCGACAAGTAGCACGCCCGCACCGGCGCCTTGCAGCGAGAAGGCACCATCAAAGTACATGAGCCACTCTTTGCTTGCCTCCTTGACGGGGATGCTCGTCTCTGGAATTTCTTCATCTGGCGTTGGCGTCCACTCTGCTATGAATTCTGCCAATGCTCTGCTTTGGATAGTTGAAGTGCTCTCGAACTTGAGGCCAAAGCTTGACAGTTCCAGTGCCCACTCGACAATCCACTTTGTGCTACGGATTCTGCAGTATCCTCTTGATGAAGCGAGTGACAAGCTGTGATTTCATGTGCTTGGAAGTAATGGCGCAGCTTTCTCGAGGCCATGAGAAGGCGAAAAGCAACTTATGCACACAGTACCTTGACCTAGCCCCTTTGAAGGGCCGACAAAATGGCGGGTCTGCACCATTTTCTTCGCTTCTCTTCATGCGCCTCACGCGAGATCCACCCTTGTCGGGACCGAGCTTGTCGTGAAGCCCCACCTTGTCATTTGGATGCATCATCACGGTTGCGGCTCATCATCCGCCTCCCTCTCCGCTACTAACGCAGCACTAACCACTTGATTGGTTGCCGCTATATACAGCAGCAACTTCTCTTGTGGCTTAGGTGCGACAAGTATTGGAGTGGAGGACAGGTATCTCTTCAGATCCTGCAGCGCAGCCTCCGCTTCCGGACTCCATTTCATTGGACCTGCCTTTTTCAATATTTTGAAAAATGGCAGGGCACGCTCAGCAGACTTAGAGATAAACCTGCTGAGAGCAGCCACACAACTGGCAAGCCTTCGTACATCCTTGACGCACTTCGGTGCTTCGATCTGCTCAATGGCCTTGATCTTGTCGGGATTGGCTTCAATTCCCCGCTGAGACACAAAGAACCCGAGAAGCTTGCCGGAAGGGACTCCAAACACACACTTCTCTGGGTTGAGCTTGAGGTTGATCTTGCGCAGATTTGTAAAGGTCTCGTCTAGATCTTGAATCAGAGTTGCCTTGTCCTTGCTTTTGACCACTATGTCATCCATGTAGGCTTCCACATTTCTGTGCAACTGTGGCTCAAAAGCGTCGTGGACTACCCTTGCAAATGTTGAACCAGCATTCTTTAATCTGAAAGGCATCCGTATGAAACAATATGTGCCACATGGAGTGATGAATGCGGTCTTCTCCTCATCCTCTTCTGCCATGAAGATCTGATGGTATCCTGAGTATGCATCAAGAAATGAAAGCAAATCACATTCGGCCGTGGAGTCAACAATCTGGTCAATGCGCGGCAAGGGAAATGGGTCTTTGGGACAAGCTTTATTAACATCAGTAAAGTCAATACAAAGCCTCCATTTCCCATTTGCCTTACGCACGACTACAGGATTGTCCAACCACGTAGGATGGAGCACTCCTCTGACAAGGCATGCTGCTTCCAACTTCTTGATCTCTTCTTCTATGAATTCTTGGCACTCTACTGCTTGTTTCCTGACTTTTTGCTTGACGGGCCGCGCGTGAGGACAGACGGCAAGGTGGTGCTCAATTACTTTCTTGGGAACACCGGGGATGTCAGACGGTTGCCACGCAAACACGTCGACATTCACCCCCAGGAAAGCAACAAGCGCGCTTTCCTATTTAGGGTCGAGCGTGGCACTGATGGTGAAGGTACCACCAGTGCCGTCCTCCTTGGCGGACACCTTCTTGGTCTTTGGTGTAGCTGTCTTCGTCTTCTTACACTTGTCGGTGGAGCTCGATGGTGCGTCCTCGACGGTAGCGCAGCACTCCGAAGAGGTGCGCTTGCCGGAGTGGGCATCAGAGCTCTTGCCGGACTTGGTATTCTTCTTCCCAGGGAGCTTGGCGGCAAGTGTCTTTGCGATCTGCTGCGGCTCTTTGCTTCCGGTAAATCTTGTCGGTGCAGATAAGGGCATCCTTCTTGTCGCCGAGGGCGGAGATGGCGCTTATCGGACCCGGCATCTTGATCGTTGTATGCATAGTGAGAGGCTGCCATGAACTTGGCGAGTCTTTGGGCGGCCGAGTATCCCATTGTAAGGCAACGGGAAATCAGCAACGTCAAAAGTGACCCTCTCAGTCCTGAAGTTCAGCTCGCTGCCAAATGTTACCGGCAACGTGATCTTCCCTTTCGGCTTGCTCCTTCCCGAGTTGATTCCTTGGAATGTGCCAGTTTCTTCGAGCTCGCTGTCAGGGATCTGAAGCTTCTGGAGTACTGCGGAGGAGATCAGGTTCAAGCCGGCCCCACCGTCAACTAGCATCTTTGTGACTTTGAGGTTGCGTATAGTTGGCGAGACCAACATCGGCAAGCACCCGACCGCAGTTATGCAGTCAGGGTGGTCCTCAATATCAAAGGCGATAGGCGTCTTTGGAACACCTCGGAGGCTTGCGTGACTCAGCGGGTGGTTACGCGCATTGACTTCCGCACCTTGTTTGAGTTGGCGGTGTGAAGTATGCAGAGAAGCACCGCCGTCAACGCACAGGACCTCTGTGGCTTTCTGGAACTCCTGCTCATCGGCCTCATCATCCTCCACATCTTCGTCTTCGTCGTCATCTTCATCCTTGTCGCGGCCGCGGGGAGGCCTGTCTCCTTGCCGCTGCTTGGCCTTGCCGCGGCGTCCTCCCCGGCCGGGACGCTTCTTGCCGGATCCACCAGTACCTTCTTGGGCCTTCTCCTTGTCGCGCCGCTCGTACTCAGCTTTCTGCTGCTCAACAAGCTACTCGACCTTCTTGCAGCTCTGGAGATCATGGCCCTTGGTACGGTGGATCTTGCAATACTGCTTGCCGGAGCCGTCCTGCTTGTCGGCGGCCGCCACAGCCTCGCCGGAGCTACCAACTTTGGCTTTCTCGGCGCCACCTCCGTTGCCGGACTGCTCAACGACTAGCACGTCTTTGCCTTTCCTCTTCCTGTTGTTCCGCCGCCGGTTTTCCCTTGTCGGGGCGGCATCCTCACTTTTAGATCCTCCTGCTCCTGCATTCTCTCCATGGAGTTTCCTCCCTTCCTCAGCACGCGCACACCTGTCGGCCAAGGCATATAGCTCACTAACGTCCTTGATCTTGCACATCACCATCTCCTCTCGCATCCTGCGGTTCCGCATATTCGATGGAGCAGCTACCGATGACCAGCGGCGCAGGTGGACATCAGGATGTTGCCTCGCACTTGGCTGAATCTCTGAATGTACTTGCGCAGAGGCTCTCCTTCCTTCTGGGCGAGCAGGTGAAGATCGCTCTCTTGGCCATGAGGCTTGTGCCGCCTGTAAAGGCGCCAACAAACTGATGGCATAGATCTGCCCAGGAGGATATGGAGTTGTCCGGCAAATGCATGAGCCAAGATCTGACATTGGGCTTAAGCACCAACGGGAAGTAGTTGGCAAGGATCTTGTCGTCGCGCCCCCCGGCAGCTTGCACCGCGATGGTGTAGATGCTGAGGAACTCTGACGGATGCAACCTGCCGTCGTACTTCTCAATGCGTCGGCTTGAAATTCTTCGTCTTGGGCCTTTGGACTTGCCGCAGCTCACGAGTAAGCGCAGGGCAACCTACGCGACGGCAAGTCGCCCGGTTCCCCTAAGCGCATGCATGTCGACGATGGGCCCAGCGCTGGTGCGATTGGCGCGCGCTTCTCTTGGCCTTCGATACAAGTCTGGCGTCCTCTTGCTGTCGTTCTTGAAAAACTTGGCGCTGATCACGACGAGCTCGTGGATCCGACGACGCGGTGGGTTCGGTGTCGAGGTTGACCCGGCGAGTCGGCGATCTTGGCCTTCGAGGCGGAGAGTGCACGGTGGTGGCACCCCCACCGGTCTTGTCGCCATCGGCTCACGCCTGGCGATCTTGCCGCGGCTGCGATGTAGCCGGCTGCCGTGGAGTGTCGCCGTTGGCGAAGCTGATGAGACTCTGGATGGTGGCCCTCCAATCGTCGATCTTGTCCGCCGTTGGAGGGTAATCCAGAGCGATTGAGCTTCGCCAGCGCTTCTTACGAGTCTTCGGTGGCGGCGGTGAGCGGTGCGAGGCGGGATATGCTCGGACTTCCAAGCGGGTTGGAAGGAGCGATACCCGTCGGCGACCGTACCTCGCTTCGCCGGCATGCTAGCGTGCATGCTGGTCTTGGCGCCCGAGATCCACCAGCAGCCTTGTTCCAATGCGGCGTATGGTACTGCGAGCACCATGGCGCTGTCGGTCCCGCGCCTCCTGAGATGGGCGTGGTGCATGTACGGACGCCGAGGTTTGCGGGGCCTTGTCCTTGGACCTGGCAGCAGCGTGAGCTCCCTCGTCGGCGCTCGTTCCTCCGCCGGCGTCTACCCCACCGCCCGTTTGCTTCGGTGGCGGTGGGATCGACGTGGACGGAGCAGCCACCTCCGAAGCCTTCTTCTTTGGTGGCATGTCGATGAAGATGATGAAGGTCTGGCTCACGTGAACGCCGGATCGGGTTCACACACCCTCGACGCCCCCTACCTGGCGCGCCAAAGATGTCGTGGGAACGATCACCTATGGGGCAGGGGCCCTTTTCGGTCCGGCGGGGGGGCGGAGGCCGCATGAAGAGCGGATCGAGGCGAAGCACACGAGCGATTTTACCCAGCTTCGGAGCTCTCCGGAGAGATAATACTCCTACTGCTGCTTGTCGGGTTGTATTGTGTTCTTGCTCGAGAGCATTCGAATGCTACGAGATCGAGCGTGAGTGTTTCTGGTTTCGAACCCCCTCTACGTTGCGCATGGGCCTCCTTTTATATGCTCAAGGGGTCACCGACAGGTGGCAACACATGCAAGGGTACAAATGGAAAAGAGGAGCGGTTGGTACACCTACTTGTACAGTGCATCCTACCTAACCCTGACGGCAGGGGACAAAGGCATTAAATGTCCGTCTGAGTCGCCCAAAGAGTGCAGAAAAGTGACCGTTAGGGGCGCCTCCGCTCGCCATGATGGCCATCTCGTCATCTCCGCTTGCCACCTCGCACCGTTGGCTGCACAGCCTCCCGCCACGCGCGCCTGGAAAGATCACAGGTCGACACGTTGGTGGATCTTATTTGGCCGAGCTGGTGCTGAGTGGTAACTTTGCGCGGCAAGCATCTTGCGGCGGTCATTGTCTTGTCACGTCCAGAAGCTTGTCGCTTGCCGGGCCTTGTGATGCTTTGGTTGGCCTTCCCGGCAAGCTCCTCTTGTCGGGGCCTTGACCTTCCCGGCAAGCTCCTCTTGCCGGGGCCTTGTCTTCTCGGCTTAAAACACTTTGTTCTTGAATGGCTCCAAAGGAACCATGGAGGACCTTGGCGGACACCCGGCAAGCCTTGCCGCGGGGTGCTGCGACTGCCCGTGCACAAGTTCGGGATACTAGGGTACCCCTACTCTAGTACACCGACAATCATCCACTCCAGTTGCCCTGACCTGGAGCGCTTGCCGATTGTTTTGGGAATATAAATCGGTATCAGTTCTCTCCAAATAAAGTCGCCTCACCTTAAAAGCATTGGAATTTGTTTTAAAGGACAGCAGCTCATCATCGAAGATGCCCCTTCACTTGAAAGGTTGCTCCTTCATAATTGTTATACACCTTCAGAAATAGCTGTCGTCTCTGCGCCCAAACTGGAGACCTTGGGTGTAATTTGTGACCCATTTAATAATCACAAGGAGTTGATGTTTGGCTCCTCACTTTTTCAGGTACCGTATATTATCATCTACACATTGTAATCATATGCTGCATTTTTCATTTGTTCGCATAAGTTTTATATCATCTTGGAGTACACTTCGGGTACTAATATTATGTTATATGCTCAATGAAGAGTTCGCGCATTGATAGCGTATCAATGCTGTTGGATTCTGTCAAGATCATATATATCAAAATGTATAGTTTTGATCTGGACATAATTATTGGCTTGCTATGATGCTTTCGATCTCTGGTGAATTTATACATAGAGGTGATGATTTCATGCACATTGAAAGCCCATATATATTGTACTAGAATTAACTGTTCAGTTGTCGTTCTTTCGACATACTCTTTTTTCAGACCTTAACTATTTTCAATCTTCATGTCTACTTAGGCAGAACCACATGGAGAAAAACATATAACCAATCGTTGGCGTAACAAGGATTTTCTCAGTTCTCATGACATTCGTTTGAGGACAATAACGATGGGACGATATGCATCCAACCAGGCAAACAGAAGCTTTGTCACATTCTTCCTGTTGAATGCGAGGTTACTATTGTCCATGAGGCTTAATTTTTATAGCAAGAGATTTGTCACGGACGAACATGTTGAACAGCAAAAAAAGAAGTTTCAGGTGGACAAATGGGCTTCTAAACGTGCTCGACTTCTATTTACAACAAGTTGTAGACATCCTAAAATAAATTTTTTGCATAGGATGTTGATTTTATGGATCAGACCGATCCATTTGTTTGTGACTGCAAAAAAGAGTGGTTGGGTTAGATGTTACTGTCATGTTCAATCTGGGTTTTGTCTAAAAATTTGATGAACAATTAATCCTTGGGCTTTTTGTACCATTTTTATGCTTGACTTGCATGTTGTTGCCCTCGTACTCCCTCCACCGCCACTACACCGCCACATCTTCCATGGTTCTTTGTTCGTTCCGTCCGAGGCCTTCTTTGTCGTTCTCCGCCTTGGTTCGCTCGTTGTGCCGCCGTAAATCTGGCGTTGTCAACATAGTGAACAACCAAGAGGAATCAGGAGATATTTGTACATGGAGAGGTGACGGTAGGGACCCACCGGGGTCATTGCATTTATAGCAGGTGCCTCGTTATTACAAGCCAAAAAATACTTCCTCCTAATTGTTTGACAACTAGGTTCCACGCCATTGTCAATGTAGTCAATAAACAAGAAAATTACACAACGAGCGGATAACACGAGGACCCGCAGCTCGCCCGATTGTTTTCAGTTTGAGATGGAGCTCAAGCTGCACCAAGGGGGTTGTAGCCCGTCTAGCCCATGCTTACGCTTTTTATTAAGCACATGACGAGCTTAGTTGATATATTTTTTCTTTCTGAAATTGGCTAGCCCAGTTCTCTTTTTTTTGGAGAACACCAAAACCGAGGCCTACTTGCTTTTCTTAGCCCTGCTGGGCTGCAAATCTTTCAAGACAAGGAGGGATGTAAGTAGTAAGAAATGGGCTTCCCCAGAAAACGGGCTATAAGTTGTAAGAAATGGGCTGTAAATTTTTAAACCAAAGCCAACAGGCCATTGCATTAAAATATCATTTTTTTTAGGATTTTTCTACTCTCTACTCTTATAAAAACCAAAGCCAACTCGCAATTACATTAAAATATCATCTTTTCTCCCACAAGATAAACTACTCATACAAATGCATCTTCATGTTCCGTGCAACGAACGGGCATCTTGCTAGTTAAGATTCTAAATTTCATTCATTTTTTTTGCGGAGAATTTTTTTAATTTTATTTTGATATAATTTTTTGAAAATTATTTTTAACGTGACTCAAAATTTCGTGATTAAAAGAGTTCGGACCCCACCGAAATATGCAAAATTTTGTTGAATTGTTTAGCAGTGCCCAGAATATATGGTCTGTAATGCTAATAAAAAGAATATGGGCTTCAAATATCCTTAAGAATTAGCAAATGGGCTGTAAATTATTGAAAATAATGGCTAATGGGTTGTATGCTATTTTCCACAGATTTGGAGGCTGACTTCTGGGCCTACTTGGTTGACGATGACGCTGTCCTAAATTTTTTTAACGCGTATGCAAGGCTTTGTCAACTTAGTCAACACACAGAAGTAATTGTTGGATGTCCATCCAACGGCCGCCGTGCTTCTTCAATCTCTGATCTTCCTGCTCCAGCCGCCCAAACCAGCACCGGCGGGACTGCCTGCTCCCTCCTCCCGTGGCAGGTTGTGCTGCCGCCAGGCCATCCTTCTAACCACCCACACATCCTATTATTTTCCGGCGACGTCAGCCTCACCCCGCAGCCGACCAGCCAGCGCTCGTTCTCCCCTCAGCATGGGCATCCGCTGCGGTGGCTTCACCAGCTTCGGGTGGTTCTCTTCCTGGGCCTCGCCCTCATCCACCGCGTTTGTGCTCTCGGCGCGGCGTGGTCAACATGGTCAATAAACAACAGCCATCGGAAGAGGCGGCGGTGAAAGCCCCCTGGAAATGCCTCCTTATTACGCGCAAAATAATGATTCCTCCACCTGATAGCTGGGACCCACCGAATGGGCCTCTGTATTTCACGAAAAAAACATTCCCCCCGCTGTCAGCTCGGACCCACCGGAAATGCCGCCTTATTACGCACAAAAAAATGAATACTCCCCCTGCTAGCTGGGACTCACCTTGGTGGGAGGCTGACTTGTGGGCCTACTAAGTTTACGAGGACGGAGGGCTTTGTCAACTTAGTCTATATGAACGATTCTAGCTCCAGTGACCGTACGGTGTCCATCCAATGGCCATAGTGCTTCTTCAACCTCTGGTCTTTGTGCTCCAGCCGCCCAAAGCAGCGCAGGTCGTGCCGCATGCTCCTGCCTCCCGTGGCCGGCTGTGATGCCGCGGAGGCCTCATCGCCCCTACTACTCCAACCGCTGGCCAGGCCATCCCTCTACTCACCCACACCCCATGTTATTCTGCGGCGACGGCAGCCTCACACCGCAGCCGAACCAGTGAACCCTCGTACTCCTCTTCGCGTGGGCATCCACTACTGCGTCTTCCCCGGCTCCGCGTTGTCCCCTTCCTAGGCCTCGCCGTCATCCACCGCCGTGGTGCTCTCGGCGCGGCATGGTCAATGTGGTCAACGACCGACTTCCATCGGAAGAGTACTGTGCGTGGAGAGGCTGGCAGCCGGGTCCACGGCGGCCGCAAGGAAGTGCCTCCTTATTACGCGCAATATAATTATTCCTCCACCTAATAGCAGGGACCCACCGGACCCATCGGGCCACCGTATTTCATGAAAAAATGTTTCCCCCCTGACTGCTGGGATGCACCAGCTACACCTTCGCACGCAAGGAAGTGCATCCGGGCAAAAAAAACGATTCGCCCCCTGACTACTGGGACCAACCAGCTACATCTTCGTACGCAAGGAAGTGTGTCCGAAAAAAAAATGATTCGCCCCCCTGACTGCTGGGACCCACCAGCTACATCTTCGCACGCAAGTAAGTGCGTCCAGAAAAAAATGATTCGCCCCCCTGACTGCAGGGACCCACCAGCTACACCTTCGCACGCAAGGAAGTGCGTCCGGGAAAAAAATGATTCGCCCCCTGACTGCTGGGACCCACCAGCTACATCTTCGCACGCAAGTAAGTGCTCGATCGGGACCCACTGGTGAAGCGTATGTAGCGTTGTCATTCGGTCGCATGACGTATGCGTACATACTAGTCGATGTATAGGCGCGCACGTGCCATAGTAGAGGCGCGCACGTGTCGTAGTAGAGGCGCGCACGTAGCATGTACACGTACGTACAACGGCCAGGGTGGAAGAAAGAAAATACGGCCACATACGTACATACGGACGGGGTCTCGAATGCCTAGTCACGCATACGTACGGCCAGGGCTCGTGTACATGGCTGGGTCGAAACGGAGAAACAGCCTCGTCGTCGTGTTCATGGGGAGCCAACCGGCTGGGTCGGAACGGAATGCGTCGTCAGTTCATCGGGAGGGCTTGGACGGAACAGGCGATGGAAACGAGGCCTGGCGTACCGCAAAACAGAGGAAACGGCCTTGTGTTCGACCGACCACGTTTGAAATGGGATCCTGTTCATCGGGAGGGGAGTGGTGTACCACAAAACAGAGGAAACGGACCTCCTACGGTCGAAACGGGGGTCCTGTTGATCGGGAGGGGTGTGGCGTACCGCAAAACGGACGAAACGGACTTGTGTTGGAGTGCTACGGTCGAAACGGGGGTCCTGTTGATCGGGAGGGGTGTGGCGTACTGCAAAACGGACGAAACAAACTTGTGTTGGAGCGCTACGGTCGAAATGGGGGTCCTGTTCATTGGGAGGGGTATGGCGTACCACAAAACGGGACTCCATGGGATACTGTTCATCTCCACCGTCGACCTCCTCCAGCCTCCACAGGATCCTGTTCATCCAGCCTCCACCACGCACTACTCCACCGGCTACTGTTCAACCACCCCTCCACGGGCACCCCTCCACTGTCTTCTGTTCATCCAGCCCTCCACGGGGTCGTCCTGTTCATCTAGCCCTTCACACCACGGGGTCCTGTTCATCCAGAGGCAACGCCACCATCACTGTTCATCCAACCCCCCCCTGCGCTCCTTTGTTTATCGAGAGGCGGCATCGATCGGCTTGATTAGCGGCGATGGCGAAGAATCGCTCGGTCGGGTTCGATTAACGACCATTGAGCGATCGCTTCGGGTTTAATGTAGCGTAACTGCGGTCTGTCGCTTTCGGGTTGATTAGAGCCCAACGCCTCGCTCGGGTTCACTTAGATCTAATGCCTAGCACACACGCGCGTACGTGTACGAGAGAAAGGCGCATTGCTCGGCCCCCGACCGCCCACCGTAACCGGGAACTCCCCAAAATTTTCCTCGCCCTTGCTTCTACCACGGTTTTGCCGTCATGTACGGCCCAAAGAATGTCATGCAGCTGCGTCTCCGGCCTGCCCAGGACGAAAAGCCCATTTTCTGTCATGAATTTTTGTCATAGAAGTAGGAGCACACCACATCTATGATGATACTGGGTTTTGTCACAATTATCGTCATAGAAGTGTCATATGTATGACAGAAAAAAGTTTCGTTCGGCCCAAAATGTCACGGATGTGTCTTTTTTTGTAGTGACTCTTCGAATTTTTTGTCTTGGCAAGGGCTCGGAGTCGGAGGAAATGATAGTTACCTCTTCTTCAACTGCCTGACTCGTTCCCGTGCCATCCTGATGATAATCAGTGTCAATAAGATGGTTGAAAAAGGAGCCAAGAGAATCAAGGGCTACCTCCGACTCAGAGGTGTCGTCCAGTTCAAGCAGCTCAGAAGCACTGGGTTTCTTCCCCCTCTTCTTGGTGGTTCTCTTGGTGGCTTTCTTGGCCTTCCTGGCCCTCTTCGCAGCTTCATGGTCATATTCTTTCTTCCAAAACTCGTCATCAGCCTGTGAACGTCATCAAAGTTGAATTAAACAAAGTATTAAAGACGAAAGCAAAATAACTAAGTTTGGCGGCTTACTTCCGGTGCCGGGTTAGATTTGCAGAAAGGGCTTAGGCCCACCTTGTTGCAGTCAACCGGGCTTTCATTCAGAAGATACTTTGTCATCTCATTGATGGTGTCGTCACTTAAGTCCACGGAGCTGTGGCACAGTGGATCCTTTTTCTCACCCGTGTAGGTACACATTAAGCTGGAGCGGCGGCTCAAGGGAATGACCCGCCATGCAACCCAGCACCGGACCAAGTCAATACCGGTTAAGCCGTTCCCCAACAGAGCCTTGACCTTGGCAATGGTGGGGGCGAGTTTCTTGCATTCATTCTTTGTCGACTTATCGGGGAGGATATGTTTTGAGTCGGTAGCGAGGTGCGAAGGCGATGGGTTCTCGTCAGCCGGAGAAGTATCTTTACAATAGAACCATGTTTGATTCCAATCCTTGGGATGACTTGGCAGATGAGCATAAGGAAAGATAGCATTTCTCCTTCGCTGAATTGAAATTCCACCAAGTTCCAGACTGGGTCCATTGGAATACTCGTTTTGGCGGTTCAAATAAAAGTACTCTCTGAATAATTCCACACTGGGCTCCTCTTGAAGGTACACCTCATAGCACACTTGGAAATTGCATATATTTGACACGGAATTGGGTCCGATGTCTTGAGGATGAAGGTTGAAAAAGTGCAGAACGTCCCGGAAGAATTTAGAGCCGGACGGTGAGAAGCCCCAGTTCATATAATCAATGAAGACAATGACTTCGCCTTCCTTTGGCTGAGGTTTCTCTTCTTCTGGCTTGGGGGTGCAATATGACATGACAGACTTCTTCGGCAAATAACCGGTTTTCATAAAGTCTTGAAGTGTGTTTTCCGTGACGATGGAAGTTATAGGAAGTGGCTGTTTTGGGCGGCATTAAGAAGAAGGAAGCCTAAAAAGAAAAAGAACAAAGTTTGCCGGTTCAAATTAAGCCGAACGGAAAGTACTACAACACATATTCAGAATGGCAGCTTAAAAAGGGGGCCTAATGGTATATGACTAGCTACAGCGGGTTATGTAAGCCGCCATGAATAGATTGATTGGTATCCATAAAAGAGTGAAGCTTGCTAAAATGTTGAAGCTAATTACAACTGGTAATATAAGCCGCCATGACCAGGTGGATCTATCAAGGGGCAAATTTTTGCTAAGTACCAGGCAAACAAGTATCACAGATTACAATTATTATTTCTGATCAGTGGCAGTTCAGGAAAAGAAAATAAATCAAAACCTAAAAATAGTGCAGGGGAGTTCATAAGCTCTAAGGAGATCTCTTTCCAAAGAAAAAGGGTCTGCTGGCATTGGAGACAAAGGTAAAACTACTACCGTGCAAGTTCTAAGCCGTCTTCATATCAAAAGGTGCTACGGTTGGAGAACTATGAAGAACACGAAGAACAGCCGAAACCCTAATGCGATCTGGAGTGTTGGAGGAGGAGCACTTACAGATGCAGATCAGACTGCGGTGGAGCGCCAGAGTTTTCTCTAGTCCGAATCAGGTTGATGAAGTGGCCAAGGACGAGGAGGGCAGTGTGCTTCGTGGTGGCGGCGGAGCTCGAGCAGCAGGAGAGTCGCAAAGAGGAAGAAGACAAAGAAAAGGGCGGAGAATCAGAAGGGGCCGGTCGACCCTATTTATAAGGGAAGGTAACAGATTGGCGCGAAAAATGAGGAGGCCAAAAAACATGGTTATCCAGCTGCTTGGGCGCCTCGATTCTCGGGACGGCTATTAAGATGAAGATCCATTGAGATATGTTGGATATTGTGTCAAATAATGGAACGTGATGTCATGGCGGGTTATCACAAATCCAGAAGATGACGTTGATACGTCTCCAACGTATCTATAATTTATGAAGTATTCATGCCATGTTTACAATAGTTTTATATGATTTTGGTATGATTTGATTAGAACTAACCCGGACTTACACTGTTTTCACCAGAATTAATGTGGTGGTGCTTTTGTGCAGAAATAAAAGTTCTCGGAATGCGATGAAAATCATCGGAGAATTTTTCTGGAAAATATAAAAAATACTAGAACAAAGAGTTATCGGAGGGGAGGCCCGTGGGCCCCATGAGGGTGGAGGGAGCGCCCACCCCCCTGGGGCGCGCCCCTATGCCTCGTGGACTCCCAGTGGGCCCCCTGACTTGTTCTTGATGCCAACCTCTCCTATAAATGCCCAAACCTCCAGAAAATAACCTAGATCGGAAGTTTCGCCGCCGCAAGCCTCTGTAGCCACGAGAAATCAATCTAGGCCCTCTCTGGCACCCTGCCGGAGGGGGCCATCATCACCGGAGGCCATGGGGAAGGATCTCGGAGGGGCCATCATCGACATGAAGGCCAAGGACCAGAGGGGGAACCTCTTCCCATCCAGGGGGAGGCCATGGAGGAGGAAGCACAAGGGGGAGAACTTCTCCTCTCTCTCGGTGGTGCCGGAGTGCCATCGGGAGGGAAATCATTGCCCCAGTGATCGTCTTGATCAACATCACCATCCTCATCTCTTTTACGCGGTCCACTCTCCCGCACCTCGTTGTAATCCCTACTTGAACATGGTGCATTATGCCACATATTATGATCAATGATGTGTTGCCATCTTATGATGTTTTGAGTAGATATCCTTTGTCTTTAGGTTGACTGATTATCTGGATTGGTATGAGTTGTATGATTTATTTTGGTGATGTCCTATTGTGCCCTCCATGTCGCGCAAGCATGAGGGATTCCCATTGTAGGGTGTTGCAATATGTCCATGATTTACTTATTGTCTGCGTTGCTTGAGTGATAGAAGCATAAACACGGATAAGTGGGTCACAGCGTATGGGAATAAAGGGGACTTGATATGTTAATGCTATGGTTGGGTTTTACCTTAATGATCTTTAGTAGTTTGCGGAAGCTTGCTATAGTTCCAATCGTAAGTGCATATGATCCAAGAAGAGGAATTATGTTAGCTTATGCCTCTCCCTCATATGAAATTGCAATAGTCATTACCGGTCTTGTTAACAATTGCCTAGGATAATTCCGCACACCGACCAATCATTATTCCACACTCACTATTTATAATATTTAGTAATATATTCTAAATTTATGATAACAACACCTACTTTTATATTTTAGCTCTTAGATATCATACAAAGTTATCCTCTTCATACCCACAACATAGTTTTATTTCTCGTTTCTAGTTGGAAGCAAACGTTCGGTGTACGTAGAGTCATATAAGTGGCAGATAGGACTTGAGAGAATATTGATCTTGCCTTTAGCTCCTTGTGGGTTCGACACTCCATGCTTATCACTTGCACCTTTGGAAATTGCTACGATGATTCCCTACACTTGGGGATTATCAAGCCCTTTTCTCGCGCCGTTGCCGGGGAGCAATAGCGTGGGGTTGGTATTCTCGTGTGTGCTTGTTTGCTTTCTTCACTAAGTAGATTTTGTTTCTCATGCCTAAATGGGTCTGAAACATACAAAAAAAATTAAAAGAATGAAAATACAAAAAATTGACTTGCCTCTCATGCCTAAAAAGTTTTTTTTTCCATAAGAGAAGTGATTGGAAGGTTATGCATTGGAGAAGTGAGGGTCGACCTTGAACACTTGTGTTCATGCTCATGGAAACAATGTCAAAATTTTCATGGAAGCTTCTCTGAAAATAATTATCCCCTTGTATATTTCCATTGTATTATAAAAATAATGTGCCAAGCTTTGGTTTTAGGATGATTAGATTGCTTGTTTACTATGTGCAGTACAAAAACAGAAACTTTGGTTGTAGTGCATGAATTTACATTTTTTTACTGGAAACTCAAATGGGTCTGAAACTTTTTGCACGTTACTTCTGTACAAATTGTTTAAATTTTCATACTTTTATAATTTTTTGGAGTTACAGAAGTTTACTAAACTTCCAGATTACTACAGACTATCCTGTTTTTGACAGATTCTGTTTTCTATGTGTTGTTCGCTTATTTTGATGAATCTATGGGTAGTATCGGGGGTATGAACCATGGTGAAGTTGGATTACAGTAGATAAAGTGCTAATATGAAATTGGTATAAGTTTGCAACAGTACCTAAAGGTAGTGGTTTGCTTTATTATACTAACGGATCTCACAAAGTTTTTGTTAAAGTTTTGTGTGGATGAAGTGTTCGAAGATCGAGGAGCTATCAATATGAGAAGAATAAAGAGAGGCAAGAGTTAAATCTTGGGGATGCCCAAGACACCCCAAGTAAATATTCCAAGGATACTCAAGCATCTAAGCTTGGGGATGCCCAAGTTGGCATCCCATCTTTCTTCTTCAACAATTATTGGTATACCTCAGTTTTTGTTTTGTTCACATGATTTGTGTCCTTTGTGTTTTTCTTTTTCTTTAAGAACCATGCTAGTATGAGATGTCCATTCATCGATTTATAGAATGGTTCATGTGCTTCACTTATATCTTTTAAGTATGACCTTATAGAATGCTCTTTGTGCTTCACTTAAATCTTTTGAGTATGGTTTTATAGAATGCTTCATGTGCTTCACTTATATATTTTGAGCTTGGATATTCATTAGTATATATTAATTGTAGAATGCTCCATGAACTTCACTTATATCTTTTGGAGTATGAATAATATTATCATCTAAAGCGGGTTTGGAAGAGTGTTGACTTTATTTAGTAATGATTCCACTATTTCGGAAGAGGTTCCAATTGATTATCAGACCAGAGTTGCTATCTATGATGATTATTGTGGTGACATGTATGCTATAAAGAATAATGTTAAACATGAAACTTGTCATCATTATTTTAATTTAATTGGATTATGCCTCACATGACAGTTATTTTGTTGAGTTTGCTCCCACTATTCCGAATGAGAAGAATTTTGCTTATGTGGAGAGTAGTAAAATTTCTATGCTTGTAGATCATGAAAAGAATGCTTTATGTGATGGTTATATTGTTTAACTCATTCATGATGATACTTAATATTATTATGAGGGAGGAATACATGCTTGTAGGAGTTGCAATAATATCAAGTTTCCTCTCTATGTGCTTAAAGTTTTGAAGTTATACTTGTTTTGCCTTCCTATGCTAAGTTGATTCTTGTTCTGATAAATTATGTGCTCACAAAATCCCTAGGCATAGGAAGTGGGTTAGATTAAAATGTGCTAGTCATATTCTTCATGATGCTCTCTTTATGTTTCAATTCTTTTCTTTTATGTGAGCATCATTGAAATCATCATGCATAGCTAAAAGGCATTAAAGAAAAGCGCTTGTTGGGAGACAACCCAATACGTACCCTTAATATTTTTGTGTGTTTACATGATTAAGCTACTGTAGTAATCATGTTTTATAGCTTTTGTTTCAATAAAGTGCCAAGTAAGACCTTTGGGAAGACTTGGGTGAAAGTTAATGTGATCTTGCTGTAAAAAACAGAAACTTTGCGCTCACGGGATTAGCTGCCATTTTTTAAAGAAGAGTGCTTTTGAGTTGATTATTTTCCAATAATATTAATGGACAAATTCCTCACTTCCACCAATTTATTTCATAATTTTTGGAGTAGCAGAAGTATGGTTGCTGTTCAGATCATAACAGACTGTTCTGTTTCTGACAGATTCTGTTTTCATTGCATAGTTTGCTTGTTTTCTAGTTTCTATGGCTTATATTTCTGAATATAAATTGTAGAAATGATATGGTACAGTAGGCATTGTGTGATAACAATTACGAATCTCGTCTTTGACAGTACCAAAGTGAATGGTTTACTCATTATCATACTAACTCATCTCACGAAGTTCCGTTAAGTTTTGTGTGATTGAAGTTTTCAAGTTTTGGGTGAGATATCGATATGAGGAGAATAAGGAGTGGAAAGACCCTAAGATTGGGGATTCCCAAGGCACCCCAAGGTAATATTCAAGGAATACTCAAGCGCCTAAGCTTGGTGATGCCCTGGAAGGCATCTCCTCTTTCGTCTTCAAAACTATCGATATACCTTACTCAGAGCTATATTTTTATTCGTCACATGATATGTGTTTTGCTTGGAGCATATTTTCAATTTTACTTGCTGTTTGAATAAAAGCATTGGATCTGAAATCTTGAATGAAAAACAATCCTCCCATGGCTAGTTAATTATTTGACTACTCAGTGTTCTTCACTTATATCTTTTTGGGGTAGTTTGTCATTTACTCACGTGCTTCACGTATAACCTATGAGTAAATGGTTGAATGAATTGAATATCATAAATCTGAATTTATATACGTTTCACATGCTTATAACATGGGGAGTAATGACTTCACACATAACAAGTATAGGTAGTAAACTTATTGAAAGTTAGCAAACGCAGAATTGATCACTTGAATAATTCATGAAAGAATATTGAAGGAAGAGGGATTTCACATATAAATATACTATCTTGGACATATTTTGTAATTGTGAGCACTCATTAAAATATGACATGCTAAAAATTTGATGTTGGACAAGGAAGACAACTTAATGGGTTATGTTTTCCTATATCTGAAATGTTATATTGTCTTGGATCATCCAACATGTCGAGCTTGCCTTTACCTCTCATGCTAGCCAAATTCTTTGCACCAAGTAGAGTTACTACTTGTGCTTCCAAACATTCCTTAACCCAGTTTTGCCATGAGAGTCCACAATACCTACCTATGGATTGAGTAAGATCCTTCAAGTAAGTTGTCATCGATGCATGCAATAAAAAATTGCTCCTTAAATATGTATGATCTATTAGTGTGAAGAAAATAAGCTTTATACGAACTTGTGATAGGGAAGAAATAAAAGCAACGGACTACATAATAAATGTCTTTATCACAAGCGGCAATATAAAGTGATGTTCTTTTGCATTAAGATTTTGTGCATACAACCATAAGTGCATGACAACCTCTGCTTCCCTCTGCGAAGGGCCTATCTTTTACTTTTACCTTCTACCCTTATACAAGAGTCATGGTGATTTTCACCTTTCCTTTTTACACTTTTTCCTTTGGTAACCACTTTGAGTTGGAGCGATCCGGATATATATATCCACTTGGACGTAGGTTTTCATAAACTATTATTGTTGACATTACCCTTGAGGTAAAAGTTTGGGAGATGAAACTATAACCCCCTATCTTTCTCTGTGTCAGATTAAACTTTGAACCCATAAATATCACGTGAGTGTTAGCAATTGTGAAAGATTAAATGATAGTTGAGTATGTGGAGTTTGCTGAATCAAAGCTCTTACGTAGACCCTTCCCGGAATAAGATGAATTGCAATTCTTTGATGGCTGAGAGCATGGTTTGTTAGTTTCAAGAAAGTTTATGATCTATAATTTAACATGTGAATAGCTTGTTACTTGATCATGAGAAGTTTCATGAGTTGAGTTACTGTTATGATATATAATGATGCTAGAAAAAGTGATTGGAACTATCATTGATCAAACTTATGCACTTGCTAGCATTCACACTTCATAAATTATTTATTTTATCATTTACCTACTCGAGGACGAGCAGGAATTAAGCTTGGGGATGCTGATACGTCTCCAATGTTTACAATAGTTTTATATGATTTTGGTATGATTTGATTAGAACTAAACCGGACTCACACTGTTTTCAGCAGAACTACCGTGGTGTTGTTTTTGTGCAGAAATAAAAGATCTTGGAATGCGATGAAAATCAACGAAGAATTTTTCTAGAAAATATAAAAAATACTGGAACAAAGAGTTACCGGAGGGGAGGCTCATGGGCCCCACGAGGGTGGAGGGCGCGCCCCTGTGCCTCGTGGACTCCCCGTGGGGGCCCCTGACTTGTTCTTGATGCCAACCTCTCCTATAAATGCCCAAACCTCCAGAAAATAACCTAGATCAGAAGTTCCACCGCCGCAAGCCTCTGTAGCCACGAGAAATCAATCTAGGCCCTCTCTGGCACCCTGCCGGAGGGGGCCATCATCACCGGAGGCCATGGAGAAGGATCTCAGAGGGGCCATCATCGACATGAAGGCCAAGGACCAGAGGGGGAATGTCGGTGTCAAAACCGGCGGATCTCGGGTAGGGGGTCCCGAACTGTGCGTCTAGGCGGATGGTAACAGGAGACAAGGGACACGATGTTTTTACCTAGGTTCGGGCCCTCTCAATGGAGGTAAAACCCTACTCCTGCTTGATTGATATTGATGATATGGGTAGTACAAGAGTGGATCTACCACGAGATCAAGGAGGCTAAACCCTAGAAGCTAGCCTATGGTACAATTGTTGTAATGGTTGTCTTTTCTACGGACTAAAACCCTCCGGTTTATATAGACACCGGAGAGGGCTAGGGTTACACAGAGTCGGTTACAATGGTAGGAGATCTACATATCCGTATCGCCAAGCTTGCCTTCCACGCCAAGGAAAGTCCCATCCGGACATGGGACGAAGTCTTCAATCTTGTATCTTCATAGTCTTGGAGTTCGGCCGATGATGATAGTCCGGCTATCCGGACACCCCCTAGTCCAGGACTCCCTCTGTAGCCCCTGAACCAGGCTTCAATGACGATGAGTCCGGCGCGCATATTGTTCGGCATTGCAAGGCGGGTTCCTCCTCCGAATAATTCATAGAAGATTGTGAACACAAGGATAGTGTCCGGCTCTACAAAATAAATTCCACATACCACCGTAGAGAGAATAATATGTACACAAGTTCAATCTGCTGACGTATTTTGTGGCATGATGTCACACCACCACCAAGCTTTACTTGAATCGTTTTTATTATACCACCTCAGCGCGTTTAGCGAAGCGGTTTCCTTGGCACGTCTTGTCGAAGCAGAGATCGTGTTCCCCTTATTCCGGGATTCCCATCAATACAGACGTGGGTAACCCAACCGTGCTCGTTGCCACGCCTCCTCTATCGAAGGTGATTCCCAAACGGTCACGGGGACGACTCTTGGTATTCTCCCTCTTTATAATGAGACCAAGGCCCGTTTCTTTTCTTCAATCCTCAATCGAATCTACCCCTCGCCCCGAGTTCCAACACCCAGAGCCCCATATTCGAGCGCTTTGGACCTTCAACAATGTCTGGCTCCGACCTACAGGGCCGGTGGATGCCCTCCTCTGTCATGGAAGAGGACGTGCTAAAGCTGCGAGAAGCAGTGCACGACCTCACGAGATTTCGCATAGGTTGCCCGCCAAAGGGCAAGTCATTCCTACTCCCGAGCCCGGCGAGAGCGTCGTGTTTGTGTCCCACCTCCGTCGGGGTTTAGGCTTCCTGATGGATCCTTTTGTGAGAGGGCTCATGTTTTACTATGGGTTGGAATTCCATGACCTGGCTCCAGAGTCCATCCTCCACATCTCATCATTCATTGTCGTCTGCGAAGCCTTCCTCCACACTACTCCTCACTTCGGTTTGTGGCTCAAAACCTTCAACGTGGAGCCGAAGATGATCGAGGGGCGCCAAGCGGGGCGGTTGTAAGCAGGAGGGCCGATGCTCCGTGGCCCGAGGGCTCTTTCCAGGAGGAGCTCGGCTTGTGGCAACAGGAGTGGTTCTATATTACCGCTCCCAGGGGTAGCAGGCAGAAGCCGCCGCCCATCTTTCGCTCAGGCCCTCCACGGTGGCTGATGTCATGGGTCGACCAAGGGCTCAAGCGGGGGCCGTCAAAGGGCGTACCCTATTGTAGGGCGGATTCGAGACCTCCAGAGAGGAGATCAATCTGGTCGTAGTGATGCAGGTTATGCTGATTCGGCGTCTTCTACCCTGCAAGCGTCGTCCCCTCCGCCTATGGGAATTCAACCTAGAGGGGCCACGAGCTCTCCAACACTTCATGGGTACGACACCCGTGGAGATGTACAAATTGTTCTTCGGATCACAAGAAGTGTGTCCGGAATTGACCGAGGATTCCGGCCTAAGCTGCAATCGCCCGGATGCTCAGGTAAGTAGCTCTGTGTCCGGACACACCGTTTGTTTGCACCTTCTTGAATTTGCCTTTTAACCAATCGTCTCTTGAATAGGAGTGGATAGCATAAGCTAAACCGTCTGATGTCCGGCCCCCTCCGGAGACCGCGCGGATCCGTCTTTGGTCAGGATGCTGAAGGTTGCACCTTCAGAGGAAGGCGAAGGGGAGAACAGAGAAACTACCGCCTCTACCAAGGAGGCTTTTGAGAAAGGGGGAATCGAGAACCCCTCCTTCCAAGGGGAGAAGAGGACTGCTTCTGAGAACTTGGAGGCCAAGGTTTCGAAGCGGGGGAAGAGATATTCACCAGAGGGTCCTGCGTCTGGGGAGGCCCCGGCCGCACTATCTCCCCTAAGGAATCAGCCCTCCAGCGAGCCGTAAGTAGAAAAAGGGGAGTTTTGTAATAAGAGACATCCCTATTTTTGCTTCTGAGGATAACCGAAGTTTTTACCTTGTAGTTCGGATCTCCGTCCTTCTCAGATGAGCTTGTCTTCGGGGGACCTTCATCCGGAGATGATAGGGAGCGAGACGCCTTCGTTTGCCGCACCGCCAGGTGGGGCGGACGACCCTGAGGTGTCATCACGGAGGGTATCCCCGAGTCCGGCGGGGCCGGAGAGTTGGGCACCAACTGGGGTACGGCCGGGGGAGCTGAAGGATCTGCTTGAGAGGGCGTCTATATCAGAAGGTCACCGTACATTGATGAGTATGGTGATTGAAAGAATTTCATCCGCCGAGGGCAGGTTGCATGATGCCGTCAGAAGTTTGCTAGCGGGGTTTGAGGTACGTAAAGATGACATACCTTTTGACAGTTTTACACATAAAGTGCGCCCTGTATAGATAGTAGCCCCTGAGACTCGGTATGTTGTCGGAAGCGACAGCGTGCCGAGGATCATAATCGCAGGTATTAATTTTCGCCTTTCCTATGCAGATGGCGGATAGTCCGGTGGTCAGCCGGACTGATGGAGTTGCCGAACTAAAGCGGCAACTCGACGTTGCGGATGCGGACATCACGCTGGTCAATAAGCGACTTGACGAGTCATGAGGTAGGTTGTTTCTCCGTGGTCACCTAGTAAGGGAGCTGAAGCCCACTCCTTACAACATGTATGCTTAATGCAGATGGTGCCGCTGCTGTGGAGGACCTTCGGGCAGAACTTGCTCAAGCCAAGGAGCAGGCCAGAAGGAGTGATGCGGCTGCCTCGAGGCCGGCCGAAGAGCTAGAAGCCGAAAGGGCTGCTCACTGCCGAAGCAGGGAGGAGATGGGTGAAATGGCCGTGAAGTGAAAGATGTTACCGACCGCTATGAGGTTCTTGAAAAAGAACGCCGAGCGAACAAGAAGACTGAGGAAGGCCACCGCGAAGCCAAGGATGCCCGTTCGCAATGATGGCTATAAAGGAGGAGCTGCGCCGGCCGAGATATTGCGGTGGCAAGCCCTTTCTGCTTCTTGAGAGGTTCTGAGATCAAAGTATGCTCAGCTTGGCCAGCTGTGGGGTCCGGAGGATCCATATATGGATTTAGCGGCGAGTGTGGCAGATGCTGTTGTGCACTTCCGAAGTCAAAAGGATCATGAGACGGAAGAGCTTTTTTGGTCTCAATTCCACAGTCCGGAGCGTTCACTTCCGCTGACCGATCGGTTGGCTGAGTGGGCTGAGCTGAATAGATTGTCCGGACTTGCCATGACGGATATCGTGGCTCATGTCTGGCCGGATAGGCCCAAGCCGAATAGTTATTTTGGCTTATTGCAGCAATTCCTTGGGGCGGTGTCGCATATAAAGGCGATGAAGTGGTCGGCCTGCATAGAGGGTGCACGGATGGCCCTCGCCCGTGTGAAGACATACTGGGCGGAGATGGATGCCACCGATGTTGCAACCCGGGAGTTGGACGAGAGGTTACCCGCCGAGCACTATTTTGGGGAAGTTCTCGTGGTGCTCGTGTAATAGAGTCATGATGCTCAAAAATGTCATGTTCAAATGATCTTTATTTTGTAAAAGCGATATTTATAATATAAGCGCTTTTTGTACTTGTGCGTTCAAGTATTGAAATATCTCTGTCGGCCGTTAATGTATACTTGTGTATAACCCTGAAAGATGGCAGTCTTGGCTTCATCCCCACGCACATGGTGCGGGGTGTTTTAAATAAGCGCATTTTCACATAATCAATGTCTTGGTCCTATGAAGGAGGTGGTAGCATAGCAAGCGAGGCAAGCGGACTATAATGCTTTATCACTTTCACTTAGCCATAGGAGTTGAAGGTGGGGCTACGATATAGCCCCTAGGGGCACCAGCGCTCTCCGGATTTGGGGCGGCGTGTGTGCTGACCGAAGCGGTCCTTCGTCAAAGCGGAGAATTCTAAACATTCAGAGGTCGATCGAGTGGTTGACAGTCTCTCGCTACATCATAGCGGTCGGTTTTCGGCTTTCTCTCTTGAGGTGCTCACCCGGCGAACCGGGCACAATTGCGATAGTTCTCCGGTGCCGCGTTAGCCGATGATCTGGAATGTAAGGCAGCAAAATACAGGAGCGAGCAAACCCAACATTTGACCAAAGACATGATTCGAGCTGATGCATATAAGGCCTAACTTCGAGGCGTCGAACACTCCACGAGGTGTTCGGTCTTTATGATGACAGACGAGATCAATGCCCTAAGCCCCTAGTGTCCGGTACACGCGAGATCCTCGACGCGGCCGATGCCAAAATGTCAGCCTCCTCTCTGGTTATGGTGAGAAACCGGGGATGTATAGCAACAAGAGGCGATAAAAAAGGTTTACGCAGGTCTTAATCTGAAAAGAATCCTTGCAACGGGTCCCTACTGCACATCTGCGCTGTGTCTCCGTTGTCTTTGTATCTGGGACGGGTGTAACACGCTGTTCATCTGTAAAAGAGAGGAACTTAGTTTGAAAAGAAATCGTGTGAAAAATGTATTTAAAACAGAGTATGAATAAATGAATAAAGTTGAGCTTTTGTTGGCTCTTTATTGCTCATATGCACAGCCCCTTGTGAAGGGGTCTGCGGCTAGGGAGCCCCTGGTTTATTTATGCCGGACTCGCCTAACCGTGTCCGGGGTCTTGAACGACCTTTTAATGAGATGATGTCGCGTGGACCGGGCATTTTAAGTGTAAGAGACGCGTAGTGTGGTATTGCGTTAAAGCGGACAAAAGCTTCACGTCCCAATAGTGCTTGATGGCTACTTTTGAATGGGGTGACATGAAAGATTAGCTTTTCGCGTCGGAAGTTGTCGGGTGACCCGAACACAACTTCTAGTAGTAAGGAGCCCGTGCACTTGGCGTAAGGGCCTGGCATCACTCCTTTGAAGGAAGTGCGGCTATGGCGAATTTTAGTAGGGTCTATCCCCAACTTGCGGATTGTGTCCGGATATAGCAGGTTTAAGGGAAATTTTGTTTTTGCCATTCCAGATTTTTTTAATTTTCCTTATGCCACTCTAAGTTTTGACATTTTACTTTTGCCACTCTTAGTTTTTGACAATTATCACAATTGCCATTCCCGTGGCAAAAGCAAAATTTTCAAAGTGGCAATTGTGATAATTGTCAAAGCCTAAGGGTGGCAAAAATGAAATAAAATTATTCTGCTTTTGCAACAGAATGGCAATTGTGATAATTGTCCAAAACTAAGAGTGGCAAAAAGTGAAATGTCAAAACGTAGAGTGGCATAAGGAAAATTGGCAAAATCTAGAGTGGCAAAAACAAAATTTTCCCCAGGTTTAAATCACTGCCGCCATCCATTAGGACTTGTGTAAATTGTAGTCCGTCGATTATAGGATCCAATACCAGAGCAGTCCATCCTCTGTTTCGAACGCTTCTGGAATAGTCCAGGTGGTCGAAAGTAATTGGTTTTGACATCCAATCTCGGGGTTCCGCTGGGGTGGACCGTGCGACACGTACTTCAGCGGGTGCCGCACTATTGTTCCGTAGTATCACATGAAGTGAGTTTACTGTTTTGACTTCTTGTGGGAAAGTCTTTCGTTTTCCGGCGCTCTGCTGGTGGGGTTCGTCGTCATCCTCGCTTGGCGCGTCGAGCCCCTTGTGTTCAGCGTTGAGTCGGCCGGACTGTTTGAAGACCCAACAATCTCGGTGGGTGTGGTTTTGTAGGCTTCCCGGGGGTACTGTGGATTTGACATATCCGATCCAAAATTTTCTTTAGGTTGGATAGCTCGTCACTGTTGTCCTTAAGAGGCAGTGTTTTGTTGTTCGGCCGCGAGCTTTTGAATCCGGCGTTGACCGCCGTGTTCTTTGGGCTCTTTTCTTTATTTGGTATTTGGTCTTTTCTGCGCCATGATTTTCCGTTCCATCTCGATCTCGGATGTACTCGGGTCGCTGGTGCTGCATCTTGCTAGCGATTATCTTCCCAGCAAAAGCGGGTCATGAGGCTTGTTAGCACGGCCATTGTTCTTGGCTTCTCTTGGCCGAGGTGTCTAGCGAGCCATTCATCTCGGACATTATGTTTAAAAGCTGCTAAGGCTTGATGTTGGACGATCGACTATTTGGTTCTTTTGGTGAGGAACCTGTTCGAATTCTTGTGACTCTCCGGGTTGTTGGGTTATGTGACTTAAATAAATGCGCATCCGGAGGGCGGACATAAGTCCCTGAAAATTTGCTCTAAGCGTCCTCAAGCTCTTCCCAACTTCCAATGGTATTTTTCGGGAGGCTTTTGAGCCAATGCCGAGCTGGCCCTTTGAGCTTGAGGGTAGATATTTTATGGCGTGGAGATCGTCTCCTCTAGCCATATGTATGTGCAGGATGTAATCCTCAATCCAGACTCCGGGGTCTGTTGTTTCGTCGTATGCCTCTATGTTTACGGGCTTGAACCCCGCTGGAAATTCATGATCCAGCACCTCATCGGTGAAACATAGTGGGTGTGCGGCGCCCCTGTATTTAGGTGTGCCGTTCTCTTCGAATACTTGGCGTGTTGTGTTGCTTCCTGGGGCCCTCTTCTTTGGCCCATAAATGGACCTAACCGGGCCATCCGTTTTGCGAGGATCTTTATGTGTGTCATGTGCGGCTTGTGTGCGGCGCGCTTGCCGCTCTTGGCTGTCATCCGTCGCCTATCCAGCCAGCGGCCTTTTTGCTTTGATTGTGGGGGCTCTCGGCCTCCTCGTCGGTCAGGCGGCAGCTTGCGCCGGGTAGCGCTTTGTTTGGTGGCTATTGCCATATTTGTCCGCGGTCTTGAGTACTTTGCTCCACCTCATTTTGAGTATGTCTTCCGCTGTTTTGAGCTTTCGTTTCTCCTTCTTCAGACTTCTTGCAGTGGCGACAAGCCTTTTTTGAAGGTTCTTATGCTCCGGTGGTGTGTCCGGCGTGAGATCGTCTGGACTGTTGTTTTCGCCGAGGATGAGTTGATTATCCGATTCATCCTGTTCGGATGGTTGCTTGGTTGCATGTTCGTCGCCCACTGGTTTGCCTTGCTCTATGGCTGGGTCATTATGAGTGTTGTTGTTATCGAGGCGGGACTTGGGGCGGCGCTTGTGTCGCCGTTTTGGTTGTTTTTCTTGGGAATTATCCTTCGCCGCGTCCCGTTGTTCCTCGTTATCGCTCCCTTTTGGGGTGTCCACCATATATATATCATGAATTGAGGTGGCTTTCCAGTGCCCGGTAGGCGCTGGTTCTTGGTCGTCTCCGGCGTCGTCGTCCATACCGTCGATGTCTTCGGAGTCGTAGTCTAGCATGTCGGTTAGATCATCGACAGTGGCTACAAAGTGGGTGGTGGGTGGGCTCTGAATTACTTCGTCGTCCGCATCCCAACCATCATGACCGCAGTCCGGCCAGGGCTCTCCTGATAACGAGAGATACTTTAGCGAATTCAGGATGTCGCCAAAGGGTGAGTGCTGAAAGATGTCCGCAGCGGTGAACTCCATAATCGGCACCCAATTGGATTCGATTGGCAGGGGCGCAGGAGGTTCGGAGTCCGGCTAGGTGTCCGACACCTCGGAGTCACGAGCTTTGCAAAGGACAAGGTCAGTATTCGGCTCCATCGCCGTAGAAGTTGCAGCCCCTGAGGCGGTGTCCAGCCACCATCCTCGTCTGCGGCGGCTCGAACTATGGGTCGAGCGGTCTCATGTGCGGCCTCGAGTCTTGTCCGGTGGCGAGCTAAATCATGCCCATCGTGGCGGTCTGGCGGCGCTCGGCTGTGGCTCGAATCCATCGAAGATCAAGTCTCCGCGGATGTCAGCCGTGAAGTTTAGGCTTCCAAACCTGACCTAATGGCCAGGGGCATAGCTTTCAATCTGCTCCAGACGGCCAAGCGAATTGGCCCGCAGTGCAAAGCCGCCGAACACAAAGATCTGTCCGGGGAGAAAAGTCTCACCCTGGACTGCGTTGTTGTTGATTGAAGAAGCCATCAAGCCTATCGGTGACGACACAGAGGAACTCTCAATGAAAGCACCAATGTCGGTGTCAAAACCAGCGGATCTCGGGTAGGGGGTCCCGAACTGTGCGTCTAGGCGGATGGTAACAGGAGATAAGGGACACGATGTTTTTACCCAGGTTCGGGCCCTCTCGATGGAGGTAAAACCCTACCCCTGCTTGATTGATATTGATGATATGGGTAGTACAAGAGTGGATCTACCACGAGATCAAGGAGGCTAAACCCTAGAAGCTAGCCTATGGTACGATTGTTGTAATGGTTGTCTTTTCTACGGACTAAAACCCTCCGGTTTATATAGACACCGGAGAGGGCTAGTGTTACACAGAGTCGGTTACAATGGTAGGAGATCTAAATATCCGTATCGCCAAGCTTGCCTTCCACGCCAAGGAAAGTCCCATCCGGACACGGGACGAAGTCTTCAATCTTGTATCTTCATAGTCTTGGAGTCCGGCCGATGATGATAGTCCGGCTATCCGGACACCCCCTACTCCAGGACTCCCTCAGGGAACCTCTCCCCATCCAGGGGGAGGCCATGGAGGAGGAAGCACGAGGGGGAGAACTTCTCCTCCTCTCTCCCGATGGCACCGGAGTGCCATCGGGAGGGGAATCATCGCCGCGGTGATCGTCTTCATCAACATCACCATCCTGATCTCTTTTATGCGGTCCACTCTCCCGCACCCCGCTATAATCCCTACTTGAACACGGTGCTTTATGCCACATATTATGGTCCAATGATGTGTTGCCATCTTCTGATGTTTTGAGTAGATAGCCTTTGTCTTTCGGTTGATTGATGATCTAGATTGGTATGAGTTGTATGATTTTATTTGGTGTTGTCCTATTGTGTCCTTCATGTCACGCAAGCGTGAGGGATTCCCGCTGTAGGGTGTTGCAATATGTCCATGGTTTACTTATTGTCTGCGTTGCTTGAGTGACAGAAGCATAAGCACGGATAGGTGGATCACAGAGTATGGGAATAAAGGGGGCTTGATATGTTAATTCTATGGTTGGGTTTTACCTTAATGATCTTTAGTAGTTGCAGATGCTTGCTAGAGTTAAGTGCATATGATCCAAGAAGAGAAAGTATGTTAGCTTATGCCTCTCCCTCATATGAAATTGCAATAGTGATTATCGGTCTTGTTAACAATTGCCTAGGATAATTCCGCACACCGACCCATCATTATTGCACACTCGCTATTTATAGTATTTAGTAATATAATCTAAATTTATGATAACAACACCGACTTTATATTTTAGCTCTTCGATATCATACAAAGTTATCCTCTTCATACCCACAACGTAGTTTTATTTCTCGTTTCTAGTTGGAAGCGAAAACGCTCGTGAAATGAAATGTCGATGGCGGATAGGACTTGAGAGAATATTAATCTTGCCTTTAGCTCCTTGTGGGTTCGACACTCCATGTTTATCATTTCCACCTTTGGAAATTGCTATGATGATTCCCTGCACTTGGGGATTATCAAGCTCTTTTCTCACGCCGTTGCCGGGGAGCAATAGCGTGGGGTTGGTATTCTCGTGTGTGCTTGTTTGCTTTCTTCACTAAGTAGATTTTGTTTTTTTCCTTTTTGTTTCTGTTTAGTTGTGGGTGAAACATACAAAAAATTAAAAGAATGAAAATACAAAAAAAAAATACTTGCCTCTTATGCCTAAAAAGTTGTTTCAATAAGAGAAGTGATTGGAAGGTTATGCATTGGAGAAGTGAGTGTCGACCTTGAACACTTGTGTTCATGCTCATGGAAACAATGTAAAAAATTTCATGGAAGCTTCTCTGAAAATAATTATCCCCTTGTATATTTCCATTATATTATAAAAATAATGTTCCAAGCTTTGGTTTTAGGATGATTAGATTGTTTGTTTACTATGTGCATTACAAAAACACAAACTTTGGTTGTAGTGCGTGAATTTACTTTTTTTACTGGAAAGTCAAATGGTTCTGAAACTTTTTGCACATTATTTCTGGAGCATGTATCAGGAAGAGAACAGAGGTAGGCTTAGAGAAAGTGTTGTCAACGCTGAAGAATTTTTGAAGATGCGGGATAAAAAGAGGAAGTTGGAGAATGAGCTCAAATTTTTTTAAATCAGAGTTTGCTAAGATGGTGTTGGCGAAGGAGGAGGCACTTTCCCAGCTGGCCAGTGCAAAACAGGTTCTTACTGAACTGAAAGCAAAGGTGGATAAGGCGAGCCTAGATGATCTCGATTAGGGAAATGAATATATTGTTCTTATGAAGTTGAACTATCTATATGTTGTACTGTGTTGTTTTCCGGTAGCTATCATACTATGATGTCAAAATATATCTATGTGCCTGATATGAAATTGGCAAACAGCTGTTTGATATGAAATGTGAATTTGTGTAATACTAGAATTATTAATTGTAAACTAATAAACTTGCTAAATGGGTCATGGAACTTTGCAAACGGTTCTAGAAGTAAAAGCGCTTGTGATGGATAGCCCAATGCCACACAGTTTTCTTCATCAAATCGTGTGTGATGTAGTTGATAAAAGAAAACGATTAATCAACGCGGAGCGTGTGTGACAGTTACACCTATCACACACGAGCATATACATAAACCTGTGTGGGATGTACATACAAACGTAAACGTTTTCCCTGGATTGACTATGCGGGATGTACATATGAATGGAAAGGTTTTCCCTAGATTGACTATGTGGGAAGTACATACGAACGGAAACATTTTCCCTGGATTAACTATGTGGGATGTACATAAGAACGGAAATGTACTCCTTGGATTGACTGTGTGTGATATACATATGAACGGAAATGTTTTACTGGGATTCACCATGTGGGATGTACATACGAACGGAAACAATTGGGTTTCGATGCCTCGTCCGATCACACACGAGCTCATTTTGCCCCAGCCTGTGTGCCAGGAGGGCCTATCCTCGACGGTTTCTGGGTCGTGTCGGAAGGACCACCCTATCTCCCACACTCACTTGGCGACGGTTCCAAATGTCGTCGCAGAAAGGGGTTAAAAACCGTTTGTATAGCACCCACGCATACCAGTGATAATCTAGCAACCCGGAGAGTCAGCCCACAAACTTTGGAATCGGTTCCTCATTAAAAAGAACCAAATCGTGGATTGTCCAGACGTCGAAGCCTTAGCGGCCTTTAAACACAACGTCCGTGATGAATGGCTTGCCCGACACCTCGGGCAGGAAAAGCCGAAAACCATGGCAGCCCTGACAACACTTATGACCCACTTCTGCGCAGGCGAAGATAGCTGACTAACTCATAGAAGCAATAGTTCCAGCGATCCTGCCACCTCCGAGGCCAGGGACGGCAATGGCCGGCTTCGCCGCAACAAAAACAAACGCCGGAATAACAACGATGACACCGAAGACACGGTAGTCAATGCCAGGTTCAGTGGTTCCAAATCCAGTCAGCGGAAGAAACCTTTCAAAGGCAACAGGGATGCTCCATCCAACTTGGCCAAAATCCTCGAGAGGCCCTGTCAGATTCATGGTACCCCCGACAAGCCTGCTAACCGCACCAATAAAAAGTGATGGGTCTTTAAATAGGTTGTTAAGTTAAATACCGAACATAAGGGGAAGGGACCTCCAAGCGAGGACGACGATGAGCCCCGTCAGCCAAACAACGGGGGTTAGAAGCAGTTTCCCCCCAAAGTAAAAACAGTGAACATGATCTACGTCACTCACATACCTAAAAGGGAGTGCAACTGCGCACTAAGTGACGTCTACACCGTAGAGCTTGTCGCCCCAAAGTTCAATCCATGGTCAGCCTGTCCGATCACTTTTGATCGCAGGAATCACCCAACCAGTATCTGTCACAGTGGTTTGGCCACCTTGGTACTCGATCCTATCATCGATGGTTATCATCTCACCAGAGTCCTTATGGATGGCAGCAACAGTCTTAACTTGATCTGTCAAGATGCTGTCCGCAAAATGGGCATCGACCCATCAAAATCAAGCCAAGCAACACTACCTTTAAAGGAGTGACACCCAGTGTAGAGGCCCATTGTACGGGCTCATTAACACTGGAAGTGGTATTCGGCTCTCCTGACAACTTCCGTAGTGAAGAACTGATCTTCGATATCGTCCCTGTCCGTAGTGGCTATCACGCATTGCTTGGACGAACTACTTTCACCCATTTCAATGCAGTCCTGCACTATGCTTATTTGAAGCTTAAAATGCCCGGACCGCGGGGCGTCATCACAGTCAATGGAAATATGGAGCACTCCTTCTTAGCTGAAGAGCACACCGCGGCCCTAGCAGCCGAGGTATATGGCGGCCTCATCAAGCCGAACAATTCATCGGCCATCAAGACCAATGACATTATCAAAAAGGTCTGGTCCGCACCTCATGCAGATAGCTCGCCGGACCCGGACCTCAAATAACATTCTGCCTCCATCGACTGCCCTATAAGGCCGCGGTACATGTAACGCACGTACACCACTACGCACTCAAGATACCTTGGGCAATGCCGGAGGCACACCTTGGGGTAGGTCCACAGTACGCCTTGACCCTATTCGGACCTCACATACCCCTTCCTTCTTTTTTCCTTTCACTTCAGGTTCTTTCAAAAACCTAAAAGTTGTATGGTTGCATGAGAGCTCCCCTTTTGGCCCCTCTTCCTCTTCTTACAAGACAACCATCCTACATCTCCTCTCGAAGGACTCACTACTAAGGAGAAACAGCGTAGACGTGCGGCAGGGTACCATTGGGATATTCAAACCATTACTTTAAGGCCATGTGTAAACCTTTCCCTTATGTAAATTTTTGGAAGGTAACATGACCTCAATATCCATGGCATTATATGACTAAACATGTCCTGATGTATTTAAAAGGATATAAAGGAAGCAAATGATTGCCACCTTTTGTTTGGTACTTATGTCATATTAACATCTGTATTCCCTCCTTACTTCTGACTGTCTTATGTGCTTTAGCCCGGCCTTCGCTCCACGGGCTGTATTCGGCCTTGCACATTCCAAAGTCCGAACACCTATAGGTAACTCTTCGGCGTCCTGGATATTGCATTATATGCATCGGTTCTGAATCATGTCTTTGATCTATAGTTGGGTTGCCCGGCTGCTGTGCTTACCACCTTACGTTCCGCTAGTTCGGCTAAGGTAGTAAAGGGAGAACTACTGCGATTGTATTTCTGGTTCGTCCAGTAAGTACCTCAGTATAGAAAGCCGAAAACTAACCGTCATGATAAGTGAGAGCTGGTCAGCGATCCGGTGACTTAGTGTTATACTACAGATTGTTAGCGATTCTTGCCGTGTCACACGAGGGGCTGGAACTCGACCAGCCACGTTCCAAAGGCACCATAATCCGGATTGCCGCTCAATGCAACAGGAGTTAATACTTAACCCCGCCAATGGACTCCTATGGCTAAGCGAAGGCAATAGAGCCGCATAGTCTGATTGACTAGTTCACCGCGCGGACGCGTCCTCTACAGACCAAGACGTTGGATAAAGTGTAGCCAGCCGTTTACGAACACCCCTATAATATTTACATGGGGGAAGAAGCCGACGACTGGCAACCTTCAGAAGTATAAATAATAAACATCCACACGGGAGGATAAAATTAACACAAAAAAGCAATCATAGCACAGATTCATAGCATGGTTTCTTCCACCCCGATTACATTTAATCGAACATAACATCCTTTGAACACTGGCCCTCTACTCTTCGGGCCCCTTCTAGGACATCTTCAGAGTACCTCTTCGGCTTTCGATGATCTTTGCCCTCAGGCGGTCTTGCGGTCGCCACTTTGGTGGCCTTCATCTTCACCCATTGCATCTTGACATGGGCAAAGGCCATCCGGGCACATTCTATGCAGGTCGACCACTTTATGGCATCGATCCGAGGACATGCGTTGACAAGACGCTTCACGAGGCCGAAGTAGCTGCTGGTCATGGGCTTGGCTGGCCAAAGTTGGACTATTAGATCCTTCATGGCCAAGCCGGCCACCCTGTGCAGCTCGGTCAGCTGCTTCAGCTGGTCGCTGAGGGGCATCGAATGCTCTGGCTCAAGATACTGCGACCAGAACAGCTTCTTGGTTGAGCTCCCCTCCTCGGCGCGGGAGAATTGCGGTGTCGGTGACACTCCTTGGAAGATCAGCAAACGCGCCTGGAGAACTCCAAACTCGGGTCAGCAAGATATACCTCCTACTTCCAAATTTACTCTGCAGAAGAAAGGCCTTACCAGCCGCTATCTACCTTGCCTGCTGGATCTCCTGGTGAGCACTCTGGGACTCAACTCGAGCCTCCTTGACATCCTGGAGAGCCATGGCGAGTTCGATGCTTGGTCTGAAGTCTTCTACTCCAAGGACTCGCACTTGGTGATGGCGTCCTTGAGCTCTTGCTCAACTTTGGAAACCTGAACCTCATGTTGGCGGCAGGCAGTTTGCTCCGCCTCCAGCTCCTTCGCCGCTTTGTCAGTGGCTGCCCTGTTTGCCCCCGCCTCCTTCTTGGCCTGGGCAAGCACGCTCGTGAGTTGTTCAACCTCGTCTGTGCCAGCTGTGATCATAAATCAAATGAGTTAAAAGACTCACCATACATACCACTTCTGATATATAAATTCTACATACCTTGCGTCTCCTCGAACCGCTTGTTGATGCAGTCGAGCTCCTCATCGGCCACTTGCAGTTTCCGACTAAGCTCAGAAACCTCTGCGGCCTGGGCGGTAGCCGCCAACATGGATGCATGTCACATACATTATCGCAGTATATTAGTGTCTGAATTATCTTGAGATCCTCTGTCCGGATTGTTCTAATCCAGGCAAAGTCTAAGGGGATACTTTCTATATACAGGTTTATCCTCTGCATATGATAAATTTGCTTAGAATATTAAGTCGCATACCTCAAAGCCCGTTAGTAGGCTATTGAAAGCTTTGTTCAATCCGCTTTTCGCAGACTGAACCTTTTCCATAACCGCACCCATCAGGGTGCGGTGCTCCTCCATGATGGAAGCGCATTGCAGTGCCTCCTCTAGAGTATGAGCAGCCTCCAGATTAACGGAGGCTACTGCGGGAGATGTTGCTCCTCCCCCCTCTGTAGAAGGGGGTTGTGCATCCCTTCCCGGAGCCATATTGGTCTCCGGAATGGTGTGCGGCGGGGGTCGGACTTTTGGGGCTCCTTGTTGTTGGTGGTCATGGGGGTCGCCTCCCCCAGGTCTTCGGCGACCGAGGCATTGACCTCAGGTGCCTTCTCAATGCCCTCGTCTGCCCCTCCTTGGCCAGGAGGAGTCCTTCGGGACAACACCTCGGTGTCCTTCATGGTAGTAGGGGAGGGGGATCGCGACGGCGCGTCACTCTCCGCTTGCTCAGGCGGCAGAGAGTTCCCCGACGAAGATGAGGCATTCGCAATATCGCGAGGAGGACTAAAAAGCAAACAATTATATAGCTTACATGCTAAAAGTAGGCAAGAGGAAGCTAAAGAGTAAAATTTCGGATACTTACGAATTGGCTAGGGGCTTTGCCCTGGGGGCTCTCTTGGGAATGTGTTCGGACTTTGAATCCGAACTGGCCGAGAGGGTAATCTTCCCCCTCTTCGGTGCAGGCCCCTCCGGGTTTTCGGAGGCCGTCCTCTTCTTCCTCCTCCACTTGTGGAGGGAGTTGCTTTCCGCCTCCTCCTCCTCCTCTTCGTCCTCGTCTCCCTCATGAGAGGAGACGATCTCGATCTCTCCGGACACAGTATCCGAAGGGCTTCTGCGGCAGGGGCCACCCTTGGGCTCCTTACCCTTTTTGTTTCCCTTCTTCTCCGGCGCCTGGTAGGGCGCTGGGACCAGCATCTCTGTCAGCTGGGCAATGGCTTGGTCTTCGCGCAACAGAGCCAGACTATTAATCCGCTCCGCCTTTGCTATCCAACCCTGTGAAGAAGTGAGCTGATAAGATTCATGTTGATTAAAAATATTGGTCGGACACGTCTTCGGAAAGGTTAATACTTACCGGAGTGGCCGGATTCTCGATGTCGAGCCCGACATATTCGGTCTCCATGGGCTAGTTCTTCTGGGCCTTGAAGATCAGCTTCTATATTCCTTCATGCGTAGTGCCGAAGAAGTGCTTCAGGGTCCACGGCTCCTCCGGATTGAACTCCCACATGTGGGAGGCCCGGTGTTGGCAGGGGAGTTTGCAGCGGAAGAGCATGATCTGCACCACATTGATGAGACCGACGGTTTTTCCCAGCATGTTGGTGATGCGCTTCTGCAGCATCTGCACCTCCGTCTGGGACCCCCAGTCGAGGCCCTTAGCGCTCCACAAAGTGAGCCTCGTGAGGGGTCCAGATCTGAACTCTGGAATTGCGGCCCAGTTGGCGCGGTGGGGCTCGGTCATGTAGAACCACTCCTGCTGCTAGACCTTGGCAGTCTCGATGAAGGCCCCTTTGGGCCATGTGGCATTGGGCAGTTTGCTTATCATGGCCCCACCGTAGTCTGCATGCTGTCCGTCGACCACCTTCAGCTTCACATTGAATATTTTGAGCCATAGGCCGGAGTGTGGTGGGGATGCGGAGTAGAGCCTCACACACAATGATGAACGTCGATACGTGGAGGAAAGAATTCGGGGCAAGATCATGGAAATCTAGCCCATAGTAGAACATGAGGCCACAGACGAAACGGTGGAGTGGAAACCCTAGCCCTCTAAGAAAATGGGGGAGGAAGACAACCCTTTCGCCGAGCACTGGAGTGGGGATGATTTGGCCCTCGTCGGGAAGCCTGTGCGCAATGTCTGCGGCCAAGAACACCGTGCTCCGGAGATTCTTCATGTCCTTATCCGTGATGGAGGAGGCCTCCCACTTGCACTTGGAGCTTGACCCGGCCATTGCTGGAGAAGGTGGTTGCGTTGAGGAAGACGAGAACTTTTTTTAGGCGCTGGAGCTTGGGAGATTGGGAGGCAGAGGCTGGAGGAAGGCATGGGGAAGAAAGGAGGAGTCTTTTGCCCTCTTATAGGCAGTAGAAATGCCAACCGTCCCCTCACTTATGCCTTAAAACTCGCCCATTCCCAATGAGAACATGCACCGTAATCAGTTGGGTTACCCAAATCCCATTAATGAGAATTTGGGCTCATCATCGCTTCCTCATAGTTCGTAGGTTCATCATGGTCTAGTAACATGACTTCCAGAATAGGATTACCGTACCACTCTGGTGTGGACCGTACTCTGGATGACCTACGAGGTTCAGTAGTAACTTGATCTGAAGTTTCATGATCATCATCATTAGCTTCCTCACTAATTGGTGTAGGAATCACTAGAACTGATTTCTGTGATGAACTACTTTCCAATTCGAGAGAAGGTACTAATACCTCATCAAGTTCTACTTTCCTCCCACTCACTTCTTTCAAGAGAAACTCCTTCTCTAGAAAGGATCCATTCTTAGCAACGATTATCTTGCCCTTCGGATCTGTGGTAGAAGGTGTACCCAACAGTTTCCTTTGGGTATCCTATGAAGACGCACTTCTCCGATATGGTTTGAGCTTATCAGGTTGTAGCTTTTTCACATAAGCATCGCAGCCCCAAACTTTAAGAAACGACAACTTGGGTTTCTTGCCAAACCATAGTTCATCTGGTGTCGTCTCAACGGATTTCGATGGTGCCCTATTTAATGTGAATGCAGTCGTCTCTAAAGCATAACCCCAAACTATAATGGTAAATCAGTAAGAGACATCATAGATCGCACCATATCCAATAAAGTACGATTGCGACGTTCGGACACACCATTACGCTGTGGTGTTCCAGGTGGTGTGAGTTGTGAAACTATTCCACATTGTTTCAGATGAAGACCAAACTCGTAGCTCAAATATTCGCCTCCACGATTAGCTCGGAGAAACTTTATTTTCTTGTTATGATGATTTTCCACTTCACTCTGAAATTCTTTAAACTTTTCAAACGTTTCAGACTTATGTTTCATTAAGTAGATATACCCATATCTGCTCAAATCATCTATGAAGGTCAGAAAATAACGATACCCGCCACGAGCGTCAACACTCGTTTGACCACATACATCTGTATGTATTATTTCCAATAAGTTAGTAGCTCGTTCCATTGTTCTGGAGAACGGAGTTTTAGTCATCTTGCCCATGAGGCATGGTTTGCAAGCACCAAGTGATTCCAAAAGCCCATCAGCATGGAGTTTCTTCATGCGCTTTACACCAATATGACCTAAATGGCAGTGCCACAAATAAGTTGCACTATCAATATTAACTTTGCATCTTTTGGCTTCAATATTATGAACATGTGTATCACCACGATTGAGATTCAACAAAAATAGACCACTCAACAAGGGTGCATGACCATAAAAGATATTACTCATATAAATAGAACAACCATTATTCTCTGATTTAAATGAATAACCGTCTGGCATCAAACAAGATCCAGAAATAATGTTCATGCTCAACGCTGGCACCAAATAACAATTATTCAGGTCTAAAACTAACCCCGAAGGTAGATGTGGAGGTAGCGTGCCGATGGAGATCACATCGACCTTGGAACAATTTCCGACGCACATCGTCACCTCGTCCTTAGCCAATCTTCGTTTAATCCGTAGCCCCTATTTCAAGTTGCAAATATGAGCAACAGAACCAGTATCAAATACCCAGGCGCTACTATGAGCATTAGTAAGGTACACATCAATAACATGTATATCAAATATACCTTTCACTTTGCCATCCTTCTTATCCGCCAAATACTTGGGGCAGTTCCGCTTCCAGTGACTAGTCCCTTTGTAGTAGAACTATTGAGTTTCAGGCTTAGGTCCAGACTTGGCTTCTTCCCGGGAGTAGCAACTTGCTTGCTATTCTTCTTGAAGTTCCCCTTCTTCCCTTTGCCCTTTTTCTTGAAACTAGTGGTATTGTTAACCATCAACACTTGATGCTCCTTCTTGAATTCTACCTCTGCAGCCTTTAGCATTGCGAAGAGCTTGGGAATCGTTTTCGTCATCCCTTGCATGTTATAGTTCATCACGAAGCCTTTATAACTTGGTGGCAGTGATTGAAGAACTCTGTCAATGACACTATCATCAGGAACATTAACTCCCAGCTGAGTCAAGTGGTTATGGTACCCACACATTCTGAGTATGTGTTCACTGACAAAACTACTCTCCTCCATCTTGCAGCTATAGAACTTGTTGGAGACTTCCTATCTCTCAATTCGGGCATTTGCTTGAAATATTAACTTCAGCTCTTGGAACATCTCATATGCTCCATGACGTTCAAAACATCTTTGAAGTCCCAATTCTAAGATGTAAAGCATGGCACACTAAACTATCGAGTAGTCATCAGCTTTGCTCTGCCAGACGTTCATAATGTCCACAGTTGCGTCTGCAGCAGGCATTGCACATAGCGGTGATTCCAGGACGTAATTCTTCTGTGCAGCAATGAGGATAATCCTCAAGTTACAGACCCAGTCCGTGTAATTGCTACCATCATCTTTCAACTTAGCTTTCTCTAGGAATGCATTAAAATTCAAGGGAATGGTGGCACGGGCCATTGATCTACAACAACATAGATATGCAAAAACTACCAGGACTAAGTTCATGATAAATTAAAGTTCAATTAATCATATTACTTAAGAACTCCCACATAGATAGACATCCCTCTAGTCATTTAAATGATCACGTGATCCAAATCAACTAAACCATGTCCGATCATCACGTGAGATGTAGAAGTTTTAATGGTGAACATCACAATGTTGATCATATCTACTATATGATTCACGTTCGACCTTTCGGTCTCAGTGTTCCGAGGCCATATCTACATATGCTAGGTTCGTCAAGTTTAACCCGAGTATTCTGCACGTGCAAAACTGGCTTGCACCCGTTGTATGTGAACGTAGAGCTTATCACACCCGATCATCACGTGGTGTCTCGCACGATTTAACTGTAGCAACGGTGCATACTCAGGGAGAACACTTATACCTTGAAATTTAATAAGGGATCATCTTATAATGCTACCGCCATACTAAGCAAAATAAGATGCATAAAAGATAAACATCACATGCAATCAAAATATGTCACATGATATGGCCATCATCATCTTGTGCTCATGATCTACATCACCGAAGCATCGTCATGATCTCCATCGTCACCGGCTTGACACCTTGATCTCCATCGTAGCATCGTTGTCGTCTCGCCAACTATTATTACCACGACTATCGCTACCGCTTAGTGATAAAGTAAAGCAATTACATGGCGATTGCATTTCATACAATAAAGCGACAACCATATGGCTCCTGCCAGTTGCCGATAACTCTGTTACAAAACATGATCGTCTCATACAACAATTTATATCTCATCATGTCTTGACCATATCACATCACAATAAGCCCTGCAAAAACAAGTTAGACATCCTCTACTTTGTTGTTGCAAGTTTTACGTGGCTACTACGGGCTTCTAGCAAGAACCGTTCTTACCAACGCATCAAAACCACAATGATTTTTCGTCAAGTGTGTTGTTTTAACCTTCAACAAGGACCAGCCGTAGTCAAACTCGATTGAACTAAAGTTGGAGAAACAGACACCCGCCAGCCACCTATGTGCAAAGCACGTTGGTAGAACCAGTCTCATGAACACGGTCATGTAATGTCGGTCCGGGACGCTTCATCCAACAATAATATCGAATCAAAGTAAGATGTTGGTGGTAAGCAGTATGACTAATATCGCCCATAACTCTTTGTGTTCTACTCGTGCATATAACATCTACACATAGACTTGCTCTGATACCACTGGTGGGGAATGTAGTAATTCAAAAAAATTCCTACGATCATGCAAGATCTATCTAGGAGATGCATAGCAACAAGACAGGAGAGTCTGTACACGTACCCTCGTAGACCGAAAGTGGAAGCGTTTAGTAACGTGGTTGATGTAGTCGAACGTCTTCACGATCCAACCGATCCAAGTACCGAACGTACCGCACCTCCGTGTTCAGCACACGTTCAGCATGATGACGTCCCTCAAACTCTTGATCTAGTTGAGGACGAGGGAGAGTTCTGTCAGCACGACATCGTGGCGATGGTGATGATGAAGTTACCGGCACAGGGCTTCACCTAAGCACTATGACAATATGACCGAGGTGTTAAACTGTGGAGGGGGGCACCACACACGGCTAAGAGATTGTCTGTTGTGCTTTGGGGTGCTCCCCTGCCCCCATATATAAAGGAGGGAGGGAGGAGGCCGGCGGCCAGGAGGAGCGCACGCCAGTGGGAGTCCAACTAGGATTCCCAATCCTAATTGGAGTCCCCTTCCTTTCCAAGAGGGGGAGAGAGGGAAGGAGTAGGAGAGGGAGAAGGAAAGAGGGGGGGTGCCGCCCCTCCCCTAGTCCAATTCGGACTTGCCATGGGGGGGCTTGCAGCTCTCCTCTCCTTTCCACTAAAGCCCATGAAGGCCCACTACTTCCCCTGGGGGGTTCCAGTAACCTCCCAGAAAAATGTACGAACCCTTCTGAAACCTTTCTGGTGTCCAAACATAGCCTTCCAATATATCAATCTTTATGTCTCGACCATTTCGAGACTCCTCGTCATGTTCGTGATCTCATCCAGGACTTAGAACAAACTTTGGTCATCAAATCACATAACTCATAATATAAATCGCCATCGAACGTTTAAGCGTGCGGACCCTATGGGTACGAGAACTATGTAGACATGATCAAGATACATCTCTGATCTATAACCAATACGGAACCTAGATGCTCATGTTGGCTCCTACATATTCTACGAAGATCTTTATCGGTCAAACCGCACAACAACATACATTGTTCCCTTTGTCCTTTTTTGACTAGTGAAAACAGCAGGAGAGCTTCCTGCTGTTGCTTTTTTTTCTTTAATACTTTAAAATGCTAACCATGGGTTAACATTACAGATCAGGCTTGATTTACATGGCTTTAACAAGAATTCAGAAGGTGTAAAACTAGCCTATGTAAACTAGGGGTCACAGAGATAAAGAGTTTGCAAATCCCTCTAAAAAGCTTAAATTTGGGGGGTTGATCCTATAGCCCAGGATCACAAAATCTTCCTTGAGCTTCCTCAGCCACTCAGCATGTGTGGCCACCTCTCCATCAAAGATCTCTCTGTTGCGTTGCTTCCAAATATTCCAGGAAGTTAATATAGTTATCTCTTTGAACAAAGGTCCTTGCCACCTCGCTCTAGCTCTCTCATATCTGTGTTGTACGTCTGGATCATTTTCCCAATCAATGCCCACAACATCCCAGCAGTTGGCGGCAAAAGGACATTCATAAAATAGATGTGTATTTGTTTCTACAACTCCCATATTGCACATTGGGCACTCATGATCTTCTCCAATATTAAAGTGCCTTCTCAGCAGCAGATCTCTTGTATTGACCCTGTCATTTAACATCAACCATGCAAACACTTTATGTCTCATGATACAATTCGTCTTCCAAATGGAGGTGATGCATTGGGGAGCCAATATATTCCTGAACATGCACTTGTAAAACTTCTGTGGTTTAAAATCCACATCACCCCAGCAAAGAATCCACTCATCAGTCCCCATAGCTTCCAAGTTAATTCCCTCCATGATCTCTCGCAGATTATCCAGTTCAGTTCTGGCTTCCATTGACAGAGGAAGCATAAAGTTGTCCGCGTGATCATAGTTGTTGTAGTACTGTGCCAACGAGATGTCTTCGTGTTTAGCAAATGAAAAAAGATGATCATGGGAGTCCATCAGGGGTATTTCGTTTATCCAAACATCTTTCCAAAGAAGAACCGTGTCCCCCGCGGCCAGTATACATGAGGTAATCCCACGGTAAATATCCATCAGAGAGAAAACATCACGCCACCAAAAGGAGCCACAAGGTGGCTTCGCGTGGGGGGGTGTATCGTCATAATGGGCATTCCAAACTAACATTACCCAGGGGACATCCTGCTTATGAATGAATTTATGCAAGTACTTGAGCAGTAGAGCATTGTTTTGGATTTGCAGGTTTAAAATTCCAAGCCCCCCTTTTTTCTTTGGGCGACAGACCATTTCCCAAGCAGCCAAGGAGTGGGTTTTAGCATCCCTATCCACTTCTTTTCTCCATAGACAGTGCCTCCTTGATCTGTCAAAGATCTCAATCAACTTGAGTGGTAGTTTGAGAACACACATAGCGAAGGATAATAGCGACGAAAGCGCGGAGTTAATCAGTTGTACTCTCTCCCCGTAGGATAGCCAGATAGTTGTTCCTGTCAACCTTCTCTCAATTCTATCGACCAAAGGCATTAACTCTCTAACAGTGGGTCTTGTTGTGCCCAGAGGCAAACCTAGATAGGTAAACGGCATCTCCCCAACTTGACATCCAAGAGCATTGGCCAGATCTAGAATTTTTTGAGCATTTACATTGATTGGCATCAATTGAGACTTAGTGTAGTTAATTTTTAGGCCAGTTGCCCGGGCATAAGAATCAAGAATGCCTTTGATTGTCTGTAGCTCTTGTTGACTTGCTGGAAGAATGATTAATGTATCGTCTGCATATTGTATGACTGGATAATCTTCAGAAGCAGGCTGGTTAATTGGTAGTGAAATCAGACCATCCCATCCATGCTTTATTAATTAAAGACTCTAATAAATCCGCCGCAAGCACAAATAACAGGGGGGAAATTGGGTCCCCCTGTCTCAACCCCCGCTTACATTGGAATTCTGTACCAGGTATACCATTCAGAAGAATTGATGAGGATCCAGACTGCAGCAACATCTTAATCCACATACACCACCTGTCATCAAAACCCTTGCATTCCAACATTTTCAAAATGAAAGAATGTTCCATCGTGTCAAATGCCTTCTCGAAATCAAGTTTTAGATTACAATTTCCTTGCTAGAGTGTTTGCATTGGTGTAAATATTCGAAGGCCCAACCGAGGCAATCCTGAATTGTCCTAGTTTTAATGAAACCATACTGGTTACGGTGAACAACCTTTAAAATCCGGTGTTGAAGCCTTTCAGAGAGGATCTTTGTTATAACTTTGAGCACACAGTTTAACAAGGAGATTGGTCTGTAATCATTGACAGATTCAGGCGTTAGCTTCTTCGGTATTAGTGTGATTAATGACATGTTCAAACATTGCAAATTTATTGTCCCTTGCCAGAAGTCCTCACAAAGAGTGTAAAAATCTTCTTTTATTATATCCCAACATACTTTGAGAAAAAGCCCATTGAAACCGTCCGGCCCTGGTGCACGATCAGTCGGAATGATTTTGATCACATTATCAATTTCTTCTTTCGTAAATGGTATTGAAAGTTCTTCCAAACCCTGACATTTTTGGACTAAGTCTGCAAGCTCAAAATCATAGACAGGCTGAGAAGACACTCCCATTCTCTTCTTAAAGCAATCGTAAAATGCTGCTGCTTTTTCCTTGTGATTTTCTATCAAGCGTCCATCAGGTAATACCAGATTGGTGATTGCATTTCTCCGCAGTCTTTCGGTTGCACGCGCTTGAAAATATTTAGTATTTTCTTCACCTTGGACAGCCCACCAAAACGTGCAGCATTTTCTCCAGTACTCACTTTGATATTTAAGCAACCGTAACAGATGTGCTTTTAGAATTTTTCTAAAATTGGCTTCAGGGATATATAGCTGTCTCAGATCCTCAAGGTTGTCAATTTGGAGCAAAATTCTATTACAGTTTTCAATTAACAATTTAAGCTTCGAGATCAATTTGATCCATTTTTTAAGGCATACCTCAACCTCTTTAATTTTGCAGATATTCTTGTAGCACTGGAGGAGGCCTTTATGGGAGCATTCCATGAAGATTTCACCACCTCCAAAAAACCAGGGTGTGAGGGCCAAAAATTCTCAAACCTGAAAAGTTTAGATCTTGGGATCGAAGTTTCGACAGAAAGAATACAAGGCACATGATCAGAGATTGGACGGGTAAGAGGTTTTGCAATTGTATTGGGGAATTTCAAAAGCCATTCAGGAGAGGAAAAAACCAATCTAATTGCTCGAGTAAAGGAGTTTCTTGCATGTTACTCCAAGTGTACCTCCTTCCCTTAATTGGGATTTCCAGCAAACCAAGATGACTGATAATCTCGTTAAACTTAATCACATCATCCACATTTCCACCTGGTAGGTTTTTGTTTTCCAGAGAGCGCATGAAGTTGAAATCACCCATGAGAAGCCAAAGATCTTCAGGTTCAATATTTAGACTGTCCATCCAATCAGTGAACAGTACCCTCTCCGGTCCATCGCACGGCCCATAGATATTAGAGAGGAACCAGCTTTCATTTGTTTGAACCGAGATCATTTTGATAGTTATTGCAAATGAAAATTGATGGATTATTTGGCCCAAAAATTGGCTACTACACCATATAATAACTAAACCACCCGAGGCGCCATCAGATGGGATAAACTCAAACTTATCAAAATGTCTCGGGCAGCACTTCCTAATAAAAGAATGATCAAAGTCAGGCTTCTTAGTTTCCTGTAGGCATACAATCGAGCAGTTGGATTCATCAATCTTGTTACGAAGTGCATCGCATTTGGAACTAGCATTTAGACCGCGAATATTCCAGCACAAAATATTCCACATAACAGTAGCCATTTAGGTTCACCACACGCAAGTGAAAGCAAATAAATAAGTTTAGGAGACTTCTAAGAAATTGCACAACTTACGAGAATAGATAGTGAAATAAAAAAGGCCTAGGCCTCGTCCTTCTCCAGTCCTTTGAGAGGCGCCAGAAGCTTCTCCTTGGTGAGCTCTGCCTGTGGAATGGCACATTGAGTTGTTCCCAAATATTGCAGAGTTTCAATGGTAGTGGGGGGAGGGACATGAGCAGAGGCCGAAGTTTTAGCAGTGTTCTTTCCATGCTGCATCTCCAGCACATCCGGATTCCTCCTTGGTTTTACATGTGAGGGTTTGCGTTTATTGTCTGCCAGAGAGGGAGGTTTAAAACCTTGGTATCTAGCACCGCGTACACTGCGTCTGACTTTAGAAATGTCAAGAGGTGTAGTCATTCTGTGCTTTCTCTTGTTCGTGGTCCCATCCATATCCATCATCTCAGGTTGTGAATCAATAAGAGGGCCGCTAAACTCTTCACCTTTATCTTCCACAACCATGGAATCAGCACCAATCAGTTGACAAGCTCTATGCATTTGAACAGCAACAAAATCACAGCAGATCGACCAAGCCTCTTGAGGAAAATAGATAACATTTGTGCCCGGAGCAAAAGGTGAAAATGGGAAGTAAGAGAAACATGTCGTACCCACAAGATCCACTAGAGTATTATGTAAACCCTCAGCAAATTTGAGCCAAACCTTAGCCTCCTTGTCGTCCTCAGATTTCCAGCAGAGTCGGGGGGTGAACACAGTACTATAAAAGCAGATCATGAAGGAAAGCCAGTTCTCCTCTTCACCAGGAACTTCCACAACCACTTGATGAGCATTCACCTGCTGAAAAGAAAGAGTACCAGTAGGGCTACCCTGAACAAAATGGTCTGCCACATCTTCAATCATTGCAACATGTTCATTCCAAAGGCGCAACCCATCATCAAAACCAGAATCAGCAGTCTGAATCCCATCCATCATAGAGGGTCCCTCATAACCAGTGTAGTTTCTGTAGCTAAATCCTTGATACACAGGTGGAAATGGAGGAAGCACTGGCCATTCACCCCAGCCCTGCTGCGGTGGAGGGGGTTGCGGAGCAGCCTCCCATGCATTGGCCGCATTCTGGAGCTGCCAAACTTGTGCATCATGCTACTGTTGTTGCATAGCATTTAGAAACAGGAGATGTTCACGATGCGGTGAAGCTCCCAAAGGCGGCGGTGCTTCCTCATTCCCCACAAGCCCCTGGCTAGGATTCCTGCCATTGAGCACATAAACAGGGACCGTCCAAGATGTGCCTAGCCCACTGATGTCAGTAAATCTCTTGACCACAAGGCTGAAAAGCACTTGAGCAAGCTCATTGATCAGAACATGAACTAACATGCGCGACTTACGATGTCCAGGTCGGTGCCAATACATACACCTTCCAAAACATGACACTGCCTTAATGATGTAGTGCTCTATTTGATATTTTAGGGGAAAACCAAGAAACATGACCCACACATCTCTTTCAATGACAGGTCTTCGCATATTCGGCCCTTCATCATGTCGCAGCAGATAGAAGTTTGAATGCTCATCTAGAGGTTGCTCCCCTCTACTAATCATCATATCTCTAACAAGACTGTCATTGAAACGGATTAAACCCACGCAGAAAGGATAGATCTCACCCTTAACAGTAGGCGCGCCATGATCATCTCGAAGAACTCTACGAACCTCAGCAAGAACAGCTTCTCTTTGCAGATATCCAGGGGGCGGCACCACCATCACAAGAGCGTGTTGCGAGTGATCCAGCGGCGGATCATCCACAATGACCATGTTGCGTTGTAGTCTTCCATCCAGACCGTGCTGAATGTCCATCTCCCCCGGCACAAACTGGTAGGGCAGCACTGGTAGGTTCGCCATAGGAGCTTCAAGGTTTTTGGTGGAGGAGAGTTTGAGGAGAGGGGAGGAGGAGGACTCAGGGGCGCAAGGTGGCGGGCGAAACAGAGCAGAAACCGTGGCCTTGGGAATCTGGACGTTGTGGATAGGTTGGAAAGGAGGCGAAACGTCCGGGGTATTTTCGGTATGACTAACAGAAGAATCGGCCCTCTCCCTCCCATTTCGCTTGACAATCCAAATTTGCCTCTTATCCCTTTTTTGTTGTGCCGGATTCCCAGATTTTCTGCGCCAAATCTTTTTATCCCTGACAAATATCGGAGAGCTACTGTACTTCCCCGAAATTCGGTCTTTACTTCTCCAAGCAACACGTTTGAACGAACTTGCACGTGACAAGCAATTCCAATGGACGTGCCCTCTGACACCACAAACATTGCAACATCTATTATCGATAGAGCACTTGGAAGAAACATGACCCAAGGTCCTGCATTTTGTGCACCAATCTAAATTCACCATGTGTGGTGTCTCAACATTTTCCTTAGGGGATGCTTATTGGGCAAATTCACATTATCACAATGCTCGGCGACGTGACCACGTCTCCCACATAACAAACAAATATGAAGCTTGTTGAATATAAATTCCTTAGTAGGCAGAGAAGAGATATCAAGTACCGATTGAATAGTGTCATTGGAATAACCAGCTTGCCTTAATTCAAGAATTTCCTCAAGCTTTGCATCTGCGATTAACTCTCATGATAAATTCATAAAAAGTACGTCCAGAGAAACGTTTACCAATAACCTGAAGATTGTCCCGATTGATACATACATGAAGGCTCCCAAAAACCATCTTATCCGAGGAGTCGCCCGAAACGAGGGCTTCATTAGAAGATTGAGCTCGCCCCAAATTCTGGTTATTCAAATCTTGATCACGTATAGACGCCTTGCTGAAATCCGGAGGCAAAAGATTGAATTTGGCCAATTCCGTTCTAGATGAGGTATCTCCTTGTGCACTTTTACGTAGAAACCCTAAAGGACTTCTGATAGCCATAGGTGATCAAGCAGAAACCTCCGGAATCACATCATCAAGATGCCACTCAGATCCATTCCAAGCATAATCCACTGATGCTTTCAACAAACGGAAATGACACACAAAATTTGGCCAGACACGATCCTTCAAACCATAGATGAAATGTCCAACACGATTAGAAGCCACAGAGAACCTAAAGGATCGATCACCCAATTTTTTGACATTGAAACCTTTGGCCAAACCTCCAATACAACACTGTAAAACCACTCCAACAGCCTCTACAGAGAGAGGAAAGGAGGCCGAAGAGAAAGAGACAACCAAGAAGAATTCCTTGGTCCCGGAAGAACTTTCAAAATGCACCGTAGATCTAAACTTGTCACGTACCTTCTGCTCCACCTTAAGTCCCGGGGCAAAATCCCAATGGATGAGACTAGCCATTCGTTATGTTACTTGCCCAAGATTCGATCGTTGATATCATCATACCTAGTTCAATATCATTGCTGGCAAGTCTCTTTACTCGTTCCGTAATGCTTCATCCCATAATTAACTCATTAGTCACATTGCTTGCAAGGCTTATAGTGATGAGCATTACCGAGAGGGCCTAGAGATACCTCTTCAATACACAGAGTGACAAATCCTAATCTTGATCTATGCCAACCCAACAAACACCTTCGGAGACACATGTAGAGCATATTTATAATCACCCAGTTACGTTGTGACGTTTGATAGCACACAAGGTGTTCCTCCGGCATTCGGGAGTTGCATAATCTCATAGTCTAAGGAACATGTATAAGTCATGGAGAAAGTAGTAGCAATGAAACTGTAACGATCATAATGCTAAGCTAATGGATGGGTCTTGTCCATCACATCATTCTCCTAATGATGTGATCCCGTTCATCAAATGACAACACATGTCTATGGTCAGGAAGCATAACCATCTTTGATTAACGAGCTAGTCAAGTAGAGGCATACTAGGGACACTCTGGATTGTCTATGTATTCACACATGTACTAAGTTTCTGTTTAATACAATTCTAGCATGAATAATAAACATTTATCATGATATAAGGAAATATAAATAACAACTTTAGTATTGCCTCTAGGGCATATTTCCTTCAGGACGAGCCAGGCCCCTGTATCAGCCACGCACCTGTCGCACTGGTCCTCGACCCCATCATTGATGGTTTTTGGCTGAGTAAAGTGCCGATGGACGGAGGCAGCGGCCTCAACCTCATTTATGAGGACACACTTGACAAGATGCAGTTCAACAAGTCTCGCATCGAACATAGTCATACCACATTCCGCGGTATAATACCCGTTAGGGAGGCACACTACTCGGGACGCATAACCTTGGGCGTTGTGTTTGGCACACCTGATAACTGCAGATCCGAACCATTGCTATCTCACATTGTTCCCTTCCGTATCGAATACCACACCCTTCTAGGGCGTGAGGCATTCTCAATATTTCAAGCCATACCACATTAGGGGTATATGAAACTCAAAATGCCAGGGCCCAAAGGGGCAATCTCACTTAAAAGCGACCCAAGCAATGCCGTGCGAGCCGAAAACAAGACGACATCCCTTGCCCTAGAGGCACTATCTGAAGCCCTCGCGGTCGAAGAGTTGACAGCACTACACACTACAGTCGGAAGGGATGATGTGGTTCTCAGTAAAAGACAAAAATCCACATCATTCAAGCCAGCAGATGAAATAGTAAAATTTCAAGTGCACCCAACAGATCCCAATAAAACGCATCCATACGAGCACAACTGGACCCCGCAGTCGACGAGGCACTAAGGACATTCCTGCATGAAAACTGGGAAATATTCGCCTGGCACCCCTTAGATATGCCAGGAATCCCACGCAGGCTAGTAGAACATAGCCTCAACATTTTAAAAGGCTTCAAGCCAGTGAAACAGACCATGTGTCGATTTTCTGTACCCAAATGGCAAGCCATGGGCGAAGAACTCGCAAAACTGCTGGAGGCCGGATTCATCCGTGAGATCAAGAACCCTGAGTGGTTAGCAAATCTGGTCATGATACCCAAGAAAGACAAGTCCTGGCAGTTGTGTGTCGATTTTAAGGACCTTAACAAAGCCGGCACTAAGGACCCTTTCCCCTGCCAAGAATAGACCACATCATCAACGCCACTGCCGGACACGACTCGTTATGCTTCCTTGACGCATACTCCGGATACCACCTGATTAAGATGAAGGAGTCTGACCAGGCAGCAACCACATTCATCACCGCTTACAGGCCTTTTTGCTTCAACACCATGTTGTTCGGGCTAAAAAATGCAGGAGCCACATACCAGCGCATGATTCAAAGATTCCTTAAAAACCAAATTGGCAGAACGGTCAAGGCATACGTGGATGACGTGGTTGTCAAAACCAAACACATAGACCAACTGGTAGACGACCTACGCCAACCCTTTGATAACCTACGGGCTTACGACATATGGCTCAACCCGGAGAAATGCGTCTCCGGGGTCTCTGCTGGAAAGCTACTTGGATTATCGTTTCCCATAGAGGAATCGAGGCCAATCTGGCCAAAATTAGAGCGCTTTCTCAGCTTGCAATACCAACAGAGCTCAAGCATGTCCTGTAGCTGGCAGGATGCATGGCAGCCCTGAGCCACTTCATATCTTGCCTCGGAGAAAAGGCATCGCCACTTGATACGTCTCCGTCGTATCTACTTTTCCAAACACTTTTTCCCTTGTTTTGGACTCTAATTTGTATGATTTGAATGGAACTAACCCGGACTGACGTTGTTTTCGGTAGAATTGCCATGGTGTTGTTTTATGTGCAGAAAATAAAAGTTCTCGGAATGACCTGAAACTCCACGGAACACCTTAGAAAAAACAATAAAAAATCCTCGCAAAAGATGAAGACCAGGGGGCCCACACCCTGTCCACGAGGGTGGGGGGCGCCCCCCCCCTGGGGCGCGCCCCCCTACCTCGTGGGCCCCCTGATGGCCCTCCGACGCCAACTCCAACTCCATATATTGGCTTTCGGGGAAAAAATCAGGGAGAAGAAATCATCGCGTTTTATGATACGGAGCCGCCGCCAAGCCCTAATCTCTCTCGGGAGGGCTGATTTGGAGTCCGTTCGGGGCTCCGTAGAGGGGGATTCGTCGCCGTCGTCATCATCAACCATCCTCCATCACCAATTTCATGATGCTCACCGCCGTGCGTGAGTAATTGCATCGTAGGCTTGCTGGACGGTGATGGGTTGGATGAGATTTATCATGTAATCGAGTTAGTTTTGTTAGGGTTTGATCCCTAGTATCCATTATGTTCTGAGATTGATGTTGCTATGACTTTGCTATGCTTAATGCTTGTCACTAGGGCCCGAGTGCCATGATTTCAGATCTGAACCTATTATGTTTTCATGAATATATGTGTGTTCTTGATCCTATCTTGCAAGTCTATAGTCACCTACTATGTGTTATGATCCGGCAACCCCAAAGTGACAATAATCGGGAGCCTCCCGGTGATGACCATAGTTTGAGGAGTTCATGTATTCACTATGTGCTAATGCTTTGTTCCGGTTCTCTATTAAAAGGAGGCCTTAATATCCCTTAGTTTCCAATAGGACCCCGCTGCCAAGGGAGGGTAGGACAAAAGATGTCATGCAAGTTCTTTTCCATAAGCACGTATGACTATATACGGAATACATGCCTACATTACATTGATGAACTAGAGCTAGTTCTGTGTCACCCAATGTTATGACTGTTACATGACGAACCGCATCCGGCATAATTATCCATCGCTAATCCGGTGCCTACAAGTTTTCCATATACTGGTTCTTGCTTATTTACTTTTCCGTTGCTACTGTTACAATCACTACAAAATACCAAAAACATTACTTTTGCTGTCTTTACTTTTGTTACCGTTACCACTACTATCATATTACTTTGCTACTAAACACTTTGCTGCAGATACTAAGTTTCCTGGTGTGGTTGAATTGACAACTCAGCTGCTAATACTTGAGAATATTCTTTGGCTCCCCTTGTGTCGAATCAATAAATTTGGGTTGAATACTCTACCCTCGAAAACTGTTGCGATCCCCTATACTTGTGGGTTATCAAGACCTTTTTACAAGGCCGTTGCTTGGGAGCATAGCTCTATTCTTTGAGTCACTTGGGATTTATATCTGCTGGACACTATGAAGAACTTGAAAGACGATTGAACTACTATTTTGCCCTCAACTACGAGGGAGGTAAGGACCGCCATCTAGCCTTGCACTAGATTCTCCTTACATTATGAGTAAGTTTGCGACACCTAAACCTCATTATTGCTGTGAATTCGATATGTGCATGTTATTGATGATGCCATACGCTATGCATGATACTTATGATGAAACTACTTCTATGCTTGATACTATTGTGCCCCTTGGTGAATTTCTTGATGAGCAAATTGCTAGGTCTAGAGAAAGAGAAATTATTGCACCTGAACACAATGATGTTAGTGATGATGAAAATATGCCTGCTATTCCAGAGGGTTATCTTTTTGATGCAGAATCTTCTGCATCTATTCTTGCTTGCCAGGATAGACATGAACTTAAGAGGTTGCTAGTTAAATGGAGTAAAGAATCTTTTAGAGATAGAATGAAACCCGACCCTGCTTTTGCTACTTCACCTATCTATGTTCCTGATCAGGATTATTATGATTTTTCGGTTGATCCAGATATAATTACTTTGGTTGAATCTGATCCTTTTTATGGCTATGAATCTGAAACTGTTGTGGCACATCTTACTAAGTTAAATGATATAGCTGCCCTGTTTACTAATAATGAGAGATCGCGCTACCTTTATTTACTCAAAATATTCCCGTTCTCATTAAAGGGTGATGCTAAGACATGCTTTAATTCTCTTGATCCTGGTTGTGTGCAAAGTCCCAAGGATATGATTTATTACTTCTCTGCTAAATGTTTCCCTGCTCATAAGAAAGAAGCTGCTTTGAGGGAAATATACAACTTTGTGCAAATTGAAGAAGAGAGTCTCCCACAAGCTTGGGGGAGGCTTCTCAAGTTACTTAATGCTTTGCCTGATCATCCTCTTAAGAAACCTGAAATATTTGATATCTTTTATAATGGACTAACTTATGCTTCCAGAGATTACCTGGATAGTTGTGCTGGTTCTCTTTTCAGGGAAAGAACACCGGATGAAGCTGAAATTCTATTGAATAATATGTTGGCAAATTAAAATAATTGAGCACCTCCCGAGCTACCTCCGAAGCCAGTTCCTGAGCCAATTACTGAGCCTATTCCTAAACCAACTCCGAAGAAGAGAGGTGTTTTATTTCTCAGTCCCAAAGATATGCAAGAGGCAAAGAAATCTATGAAAGAAAAAGGTATTAAAGCTGAAGATGTTAAGAATTTACCTCCTATTGAAGAAATACATGGTCTCAATTTACCGCCTGTTGAAGAAGTATATGATCTCAATTACTTATTTACTGAAGAACCTCCCGATATCCCGACACATGTAGTAAAGGTAAATTCTCTCTATAGATATGATAAAGCTGAAGTCCCTCCTACTAAAATTGCTAGTCGGTGCTTGGATGAGTTTGATGACTTTATGTTTAAGCAAGATGACTTTAATGCTTATTTTGGTAGGCAATTAAAACAAAATACCTTTATGATTAAACGCTTGGGTGATTATATGGCTGATATTAGAGGTGAACTTAAACTTGTTAGCAAACATGCTTCTATGGTTACCACTCAAGTAGAACAAGTACTTAAAGCTCAGAAAGAAGTGCTTGATGAAATGAATAGTAAGAAAAATGATTATGGTGTTAGAGTGGCTACTAGAACTGGTAGAATGACTCAGGAACCTTTGTATCCTGAAGGCCGCCCTAAGAGAATCGAGCAAGATTCTCAGAGAAACAATATTGATGTACCTAGTTCTTCTAAGAGGAAGAAAAAGAAAAATGATAGGACTTTGCAAACTTCTAGTGAACCTATTGCTGAACCACCTGAGAATAAGAATGATATCTCTATTTCTGATGCTGAAACACAATCAGGTGATGAACATGAACCTAGTGATAATGTTAATGATAATGTTCATGTTGATGCTCAACCTAGTAATGATAATGATGTAGAAGTTGAACCTGTTGTTGATCTTGATAACCCACAATCAAATAATCAACGTTATGATAAAAGAGACTTCGTTGGTAGGAAACATGGTAAAGAAAGGGAACCATGGGTTCAGAAACCTATGCCTTTTCCTCCGAAACCATCCAAGAAAAAGGATGATGAGGATTTTGAGCGCTTTGCTGAAATGATTAGACCCATCTTTTTGCGTATGTGATTAACTGATGTGCTCAAAACAAATCCTTATGCCAAGTATATGAAGGATATCATTACTAATAAAAGAAAAATACCTGAAGCTGAAATTTCCACCATGCTTGCTAATTATACTTTTAAGGGTGGAATACCAAAGAAACTTGGAGATCCAGGAGTACCTACTATACCATGCTCCATTAAGAGAAATTATGTTAAGACCGCTTTATGTGGAGCCGGTGTCAGTGTTATGCCTCTCTCTTTATATCGTAGACTTGACTTGAATAAGTTGACACCTACTGAAATACCTTTGCAAATGGCTGATAAATCAACTGCTATACCTGTTGGTATTTGTGAGGATGTGCCTGTTGTGGTTGCAAACGTTACTACTTTAACGGACTTTGTTATTCTTGATATTCCCGAGGATGATAGTATGTCTATTATTCTTGGAAGACCTTTCCCTAATACTGCAGGGGCTGTTATTGATTGCACCAAAGGCAATGTCACTTTTCATGTTAATGGCAATGAGCACACGGTATATTTTCCGAGGAAACAGCCTCAAGTTTATAGTATCAACTCTATTGGAAAAATTCCATCGATTATATTGGAGGTTTTGAATTTCCTCTCCCTACTGTCAAGAAAAAGTATGATATTCTTATTGTTGGGGATTTTCATATCCCCTTGAGGTTACTTAGTGTTATTCGAAATTTCTTCGGTTCTGTGATTATTCGGAATGAGTTTGTTAACAAGACTTGATCAACCTTGTTAGTGGGTTCATTTTGATGATCACGAGATGGATGAAACTAGAAGCACAACCTTCTGTACCCTCTTTATATTTTCTGTTATTTAGTAGAAATAAAGTAAAAATAGTATTTTTCTGTCTGTCTCTGACTTATCCGTGCAATATAAAAATACCCCAAAAATAAAAGTCCTCAGAATGCCATGCCAATTTAATATGATTTTTTCGGGAATATTTGAGAATTTACTATGTAAAAATTACCGAGGGGGGAGCTGCCACCTGGTCACGAGGATGGAGGGCGCGCCCTATCCCCTGGGCGCGCCCCCCTGCCTCGTGGGCCCACGGTGGCCCTCCTCCACTTATTCCTGCACCCATCTTCTTCCTCTGCCTCACACAAACACGAAAAACCAACTCAAGCACGAGTTCCGGCCCGTTCTTTGTGATTTTCGATCTCCTTGCTCAAAGCACCTCTTGCAAAACTGCTTGGGGAGATTGTTCCTTGGTATGTGACTCCTCCATTGGTCCAATTAGTTTTTGTTCTAGTGCTTTATTCATTGCAAATTTGTGCTGCATAGGTGACCATGTTCTTGAGCTTGCATGTCAAATTTATATGGTTCCAAGTAGTTCCAATGCTTTATATAGGTTCTAGGCACTTATGGGAGTTGTTACTATCAATTTTATTGAAGTTGGTTCACTTTTATTTGAAGTTACTAAAAATTTCAGATTGTTCAGAAATAATGAAGAAATTTTTGAGGGGCTCGTCGAGCCGAAGCTCTAAGGAAAAACAAAAGGAAGAAGAAACAGCGCTGCCCCGTGTTTATTTAGATTATAAGAAACCTCACATCGTTCCGTGGTCGGCTGTTCAAGCCTATCGGAACCCTGCACCAACCCCGGAGCCGGAGCCACAAGATGAGCCTCCACGACTATCTGTTTATTCTTGGGATCCAGAGGAGGCTGCCAGCCAGTGGCAGCCGGAGCCTTCTGCGTCACAGTATGACCCCAGCTTCACCTACGGGTATCCGCGAGGCTATCCCTGGCAATAGACCAACTTAGGCCAAAAGCCTAAGCTTGGGGGAGTACGTATTTCTCACCGACTTTACATTCATGTTCACACACTCATTGCTAGATGTCGGTGCTCATACTTTTCCATTGTAATATCCATGTTAGTTTAAGTTTCTTTTTCCTGCTTTCTTCTTGTGTGTTTGATAAACCTTAAGAAAAACAAAAAAAAATTAGTAGTGGTTTATTTCTTTGCTCGTAGAAGAATTAAAAAGAAAACCCAAAAATATTTCCCGTTCTTCTTTTACTTGTTGGGAGCTTTCCCGTGTAAATAGTTTTTATTTTCTTTTCTTTCTTTTGGGGGTCGAGAAGACCTTATTTAAAATGCTTAGTGGCTCTTATATTCATGATTGATTATTTAAACTTAGAGCCCATATTACTTGTCTTCTCTCTTGAGTTGAATGCTTGCGATTCGACTTAGTCAATGCGTGCACTCTTATTATTATACACATCCTTCGGTCGTGCTAGTGAAAGGCAATAGTGATGATATATGATGGACTTATTGGGATGAGAAAAGCTGGTATGAACTCGACCTTTTTTGTAAATATGATGATTCATCGTTCCTGAGTCAGCTATTATGAAGTAAACATATTTGCAATGACATTTAGGGATTATAGTTGCTTGTGCCATGCTTGATTAGTGATACGTCTCCAACGTATCTATAATTTTTGATTGCTCCATGCTACTTTATCTACTGTTTTAGGCAATATTGGGCTTTATTATCCACTTTTATATTATTTTTGGGACTAACCTATTAACCGGAGGCCCAGCCCAGATTTGCTGTTTTATGCCTATTTCAGTGTTTCGAGGAAAAGGAATATCAGACGGAGTCAAAACGGAACGAAATCAACTAGAGAAGTTATTTTTGGAAGGAAAGCAACCCGGGAGACTTGGAGTCCACGTCAAGAAAGAAACGAGGAAGGCACGAGGTAGGGGGGCGCGCCCACCCCCCCTAGGCGCGCCCTCCACCCTCGTGGGGCCCTCGTGGCTCCCCTGACGTATTTCTTCCTCCTATATATACCAATATACCCTAAAACTTCCAGAACAGAAAATAGATCGGGAGTTCCGCCGCCGCAAGCCTCTGTAGCCACCAAAAACCAATCGGGGCCCTGTTTCGACACCCTGCCGAAGGGGGATCCCATCACCGGAGGCCATCTTCATCACCCGGCGCTATCCATGACGAGGAGGGAGTAGTTCACCCTCGGGGCTGAGGGTATGTACCAGTAGCTATGTGTTTTGATCTCTCTCTCTTGTGTTCTCTCTCGTGTTCCATCTATGGCACGATCTTGATGTATCCCGAGCTTTGCTATTGTAGTTGGATCTTATGATGTTTCTCCCCCTCTACTCTCTTGTGATGAATTGAGTTTCCCCTTTTGAAGTTATCTTATTGGATTGAGTCTTTTATGAACACTTGATGTATGTCTTGCGTGGGATAACCGTGGTGACAATGGGTTATTCTATTGATCCACTTGATGTATGTTTTGGTGATCAACTTGCGGGTTTCGTGACACTAGGGAACCTATGCATAGGGGTTGGCACACGTTCTTGACTCTCCGGTAGAAACTTTGGGGCACTCTTTGAAGTACTTCTATGTTGGTTGGATGAATCTGAGATTGTGTGATGCATATCGTATAATCATGCCCACAGATACTTGAGGTGACAATGGAGTATCTAGGTGACATTAGGGTTTTGGTTGATTTGTATCTTAAGGTGTTATTCTAGTACGAACTCTTTTATAGATCGATCCGAAAGAATAGCTTTGTGGTGGTTTCGTACCCGACCATAATCTCTACGTTTGTTCTCTGCTATTAGTGTCTTTGGAGTGACTCTTTGTTGCATGTTGAGGGCTTGTCATATGTTCTATCTATGTTATTATTGTTGAGAGAATTTGCACTAGTGAAAGTATGAACCCTAGGCCTTGTTTCCTATCATTGCAATACCGTTTACGCTCACTTTTACCACTTGTTACCTTGCTGTTTTTATTATTTCAGATTACAAAAACCTGTATCTCTTCGCCGAACTAGTGCACCTATACAATTTACCATTGTATTGGGTGTGTTGGGGACACAAGAGACTTTTTGTTATTTGGTTGCAGGGTTGTTTGAGAGAGACCGTCTTCATCCTACGCCTCCTACGGATTGATAAACCTTAGGTCATCCACTTGAGGGAAATTTGCCACTGTCCTACAAACCTGTGCACTTGCAGGCCCAACAACGTCTACAAGAAGAAGGTTGTGTAGTAGACATCAATTAGCTATGAGTTATAATGGTTTACCTTGCATGCCAACATGCTATTAGAATGATTATGATGTGGTGTGATGGGATGGTATCCTCCTTTAAATGAATTGGGTGACTAGACTTGGCACATGTTCACGCATGTAGTTGAATCAAATCAACATAGCCTTCATGATATTTATGTTCATGGTGGATTATATCCTACTCATGCTTGTATTCGGTGTAAATTAGTTTTAATGCATGTTTACATTCGTTGTCGCTCTCTCGATTGGTCGCTTCCGGTCTTTTGCTAGCCTTCACTGTACTAAGCGGGAATCTGCTTGTGCATCCAAACTCCTTAAACCCGAAAGTTATTCCATATGAGTCCACTATACATACCTATATGCGGTATTTACCGCCATTCCAAGTAAATTTGTATGTGCCAAACTCTAAACCTTCAAATAAACATTACATTTTGCATGCTCGAATAGCTCATATGTCAACTAGAGCTGCCCTTATCTTCCGTGTTAGGCGGGTTATTCTCAAGAGGAGTGGACTCCGCTCCTCATTCACGAGAAAATGGCTGGTATCCGGATGCCCGGTCCATGCTTTATGCAAACTAAATCAAAATAACTGCAAACAAAACTCCCCTTGGGACCCGTTGAATGTTGGAGGCACTCGTTGTTTTGAGCAAGCCATGGATTGATGCTTGTGGAGGAAGGGGAGTATAAACTTTACCATTCTGTTTGGGAACCGCCTATAATCTGTTTAGCATGGAAGATATCATCGTCTTTTAGTTGTTATGTTGACAAGGAAAGTATGCCGCTCAAAATATAATTTATCTGTATTTCAAAACCGAGCTCTGGCACCTCTACAAATCCCTGCTTCCCTCTGCGAAGGGCCTATTTATTTACTTTTATGTTGAGTCATCACCCTTATTAAAAGCACCCGCTGGAGAGCACACTGTCATTTTCATTCATTATTATTGGTTTATATTGGGTATGACTTGACTGGATCTCTTTTACCATGAATTACAATGTTTAGTCAGTCCTTGATCTTTAAAGCTGCTCTGCATTTATGTTTTGCGGTCTCAGAAAGGGCCAGCGAGATACCATTTTGCTATATCATGTTATGATTATTTTGAGAAAGTGTTGTCATCCGAGTTTTATTGTTATGGCTCGCTAGCTAATTATGCTATTGATATGAGTAATTGTGAGACCTACGTGTTATTGTGAGTATGGTTAGTTCATAATATTTGCTGAAACTTGAATGCTGGCTTTTCATGTTTACAACAACAAGAGCAAACCGAGTTTGGAAAAGTTTTTCTTTTTCTCTTTTAGTTTGTCAACTGAATTGCTTGAGGACAAGCAAGGGTTTAAGCTTGGGGGAGTTGATACGTCTCCGTCGTATCTGCTTTTCCAAACACTTTGCCCTTGTTTTGGACTCTAATTTGTATGATTTGAATGGAACTAACCCGGACTGATGCTGTTTTCAGCAGAATTGCCATGGTGTTGTTTTATGTGCAGAAAATAGAAGTTCTCGGAATGACATGAAACTCCACGGAACACCTTAGAAAAAATAATAAAAAAATCCTCGCAAAAGATGAAGACCAGGGGGCCCACACCCTGTCCACGAGGGTGGGGGCGCGCCCCCCTACCTCGTGGGCCCCCTGGTGGCCCTCCGACGCCAACTCCAACTCCATATATTGGCTTTCGGGGAGAAAAAAAATCAGCGAGAAGAAATCATCGCGTTTTACGATACGGAGCCGCTGCCAAGCCCTAATCTCTCTCGGGAGGGCTGATCTGGAATCTGTTCGGGGCTCCGGAGAGGGGGGTTCGTCGCCGTCGTCATCATCAACCATCCTCCATCACCAATTTCATGATGCTCACTGCCGTGCGTGAGTAATTGCATCGTAGGCTTGCTGGACGGTGATGGGTTGGATGAGATTTATCATGCAATCGAGCTAGTTTTGTTAGGGTTTGATCCCTAGTATCCATTATGTTCTGAGATTGATGTTGCTATGACTTTGCTATGCTTAATGCTTGTCACTAGGGCCCGAGTGCCATGATTTCAGATCTGAACCTATTATGCTTTTCATGAATATATGTGTGTTCTTGATCCTATCTTGCAAGTCTATAGTCACCTACTATGTGTTATGATCCGGCAACCCCGAAGTGACAATAATCGGGAGCACTCTCGGTGATGACCATAGTTTGAGGAGTTCATGTATTCACTATGTGCTAATGCTTTGTTCCGGTTCTCTATTAAAAGGAGGCCTTAATATCCCTTAGTTTCCAATAGGACCCTGCTGCCACGGGAGGGTAGGACAAAAGATGTCATGCAAGTTCTTTTCCATAAGCACGTATGACTATATACGGAATACATGCCTACATTACATTGATGAACTAGAGCTAGTTCTGTGTCACCCTATGTTATGACTGTTACATGACGAACCGCATCCGGCATAATTATCCATCGCTAATACGGTGCCTACAAGTTTTCCATATACTGGTTCTCGCTTATTTACTTTTCCGTTGCTACTGTTACAATCACTACAAAATACCAAAAATATTACTTTTGATGTCTTTACTTTTGTTACTGTTACCACTACTATCATATTACTTTGCTACTAAACACTTTGCTGCAGATACTAAGTTTCTAGGTGTGGTTGAATTGACAACTCAGCTGCTAATACTTGAGAATATTCTCTGGCTCCCCTTGTGTCGAATCAATAAATTTGGGTTGAATACTCTACCCTCGAAAACTGTTGCGATCCCCTATACTTGTGGGTTATCACCACTCTACAAGCTGCTCAAAAAGACCAAGAACTTACAATGGGTTGACGAAGCAACTACGACACTCGAGGAGATTAAAACACTTCTCGCTGGCAACCCTATTCTGGCCGCACCCAGCATCGGCAAGCCCATGCTACTATACATTTCAACCACCAGTCAGGTGGTCAGCGCAGTGCTCATCATGGAGTGGGAGTTTGAGGGCCACAAGTTCCAAATCCGGAAGTTGGTCTATTATGTGTCCGAGGTACTTACGCCATGCAAATCACGATACTCGCACTATCAAAAGATAGCCTACACGGTTTTTATGGCGTCCCAAAAGCTACGACACTATTTTCAAGAATGTTCGATCACAGTGGCATCAGAGGTCCCCTTGAAGGATATAATCAAAAATAAGGACGCTACAGATGCATCGCCAAATGGGCCAGTGAGATCCTCCCCTTTGAGATAACATACAAGCCACGCCGAGCCATTAAATCTCAGGTGCTCGCCGATTTCATAGACGAATGGACCGAGGCCGAACCACCCCGGGAGTATAGTACATATTCACTGGACAATGTATTTTGACGGCTCAAAGATGTTAGCCAGACTAGGGGCTGGGTCATCCTAATCTCCCCCACAGGTGACACTATTCGGTATGTCATCCAAATAATGTACACGGACTCCAAGAACGCAGCCGAGTACGAAGCGCTACTACATGGTCTTCGTATGGCCACATCAACGGGTGTGCATTGCCTTGAGGTAAGGGGAGATTCAAACCTGGCGATCCCTCAAGTCAACGGCGAATTCGACACCAAGGAGTCTAGGACCCCATGATGGCGGCATACAGAAACATAGTCCTTCGGATATCGGCCTGATTTGAGGGCCTAGAATTTCACCATGTCGCTAGAGACAACAATCAAGCAGCGGACGTCCTCGCCCGAATGGGCGCCAACCGCCAAGCGCAACCCGGTTCCTAAAAACACCTTCCTCAAGCGGCTCTTTAAGCTCTCTATGGTGTGGCAGGACGACGTCACTGATGCACCATCCAATGAGCCCGCTCACAATGTCTTGCTCGAAAATGAACCGGACGATCATGTCATTGGCGGCTCCGCACTCAAGGAAACACCTTCCGCCCATGAAGTCATGGCCGTAATCCCACCCTGGACCGAACCCCTGCTAGCCTACCTCACACAACATCAGCTTCCGGAGGATCAAACTGAAGCACGACATATAGTTCGGTGCTCTAAAGCATACAAGGTCCATAAGGGTGAACTCTATAAAAAGATTACCACAAGAGTCTTACAAAGGTTCATCTCCGAAGAAGAGGGACCGCACCTCTTGGCAGAGATACACGCGGGCATGGGCGGACACCACGCGCAGCCTGGGCTTGGGTCAGCAAGGCTTTCCGAGCAGGTTTCTTCTGGCCTACCGCCTGTAACGATGCCCGGACATTAGTCCAACATTGCATCAGATGCTAGCTATTCGCGAATCAAAGCCACATGCCCCCACAACTCCGCGGAAGATACCGATAACATGGCCTTTTGTGGTCTAGGGCCTCGACATGGTCGGGCCACTCAAAGGGGGGACAAACAAAAAGAAGTATCTATTGGTCATGGTCGACAAATTCACCAAGTGGATCGAGGCAAGGCCCGTCACTTCGGCAGAATCTGGACTGACCGTCGACTTCCTATCCGACACCGTACACTGTTATGGTGTCCCCCACAGTATAATTACCAATGATGGTACCAACTTCGCCGCCCAGGAAGTTAAAGACTGGTGCGGCAAAATGGGCATTAAGCTCGATTACGCCTCGGTGTACCACCCACAAACCAATGGACAGGTCGAACGAGCCAATAGGCTCATTATGAGTGTAAGTGCATCTAGTGCCCCTTAGTGATTTTGGTGTATTGAAGACTTATAGGTTAAGGGACTGATGCGTTTTTGAGTGTACATAGGTCTATAAGTCTATGAGGAGTTTGATATTCTGAGAGAAAGTCGACCCTAAAATGAAGTTCTTCGATGAAGACTTTGATATTCTGAAGACTTTCTGAAGACTTTGAAAGTGAAGAATTTGGTGTGACCTTGAAGACTTGGTATTCATTTGAGGAACATGAAGCGTGAAGACTTTTGTTTCCGTAGTTTCATTTTCTCTTTCCCGAGTCATAGGAAACACCGTACTGTTAAAGGGGGTCGAGGAAATACTAAGGAAAAATTTCCATGTGATGCTCAACTCAAAATCCTACACCTACCAATCCCTTCGAGTGAAGCCATTGAAATCTCATACTGATTCGATCAATTTCTTGATGATGAGACGCAGTTCTTACAGTCACTTGAGGACTTTGCTCGATCGAGGAGTTAGGAATTCGCCAGTCTTGAATTGCCTACACAGTGAGGAACATGATAGCCTTGAGGAATTTGAGAGTCAAATTTCCGGCCGTTGCTGTGCTGCGCGCCGGCTGTCCAAAATATCTTATCCACCTAACGGTCATATCATTGAAGGGCATTTATGCCTTATCATGTCGGGCTGCTCCCTAGGCTATAAATAGCCGCCCCCTACAACCACTAGTTGGTTGGCTGCTCCGAGAGAACTTGACACTTGTCATTTGAGAGCAACCCATCCTCCGAGGACTTTGAGCGAAAATCATCAAGTGAGGAAAACCCAAAACCAAACCCCCACAAACCCAAAGTGATTGAGCATCACTGAAGAAATTGATCCTGCGTGGATCCGATGCTTGTTACCTTTGAAGACTGTGCTTCTTCCAGATGGTTAGGCGTCAAGGTCTAGAGCATCCAAGAGGAATTGTGGATCGCCGAGTGACCGAGTCTGTGAAGGTTTGGAAGTCACCTAAAGACTTACCACGAGTGATTGGACGAGGCCTGCGTGGTCTTAGTTCAAGGAGAATACGGTGAGGATGGGTGTCTGAGTTGCGGCTCGATGATCGGGTGTCCGGACTGCATGTCCTCGAGGTTAAATACTCAGCCGCTCCAACCAGACGTACAACTGAGACAGCAGTTGGAACTGGTTTGCCAAATCATTGTCTTCACCAACTTACTGGTTCTATTTCCTCAACCCTTTCATTTCCTCATTACTGTGTTGAATGTTTGTTCATATCTGTGCTTGAAGACTTTGACTGAAGACTTTATCAAATTCCTCAGTTCAATTTCTTCAGTCTGTTTGTCTTCATCTTGTGTTATCCTGTGATTACGCTTTCTGTACTCTGTGCTTGTCTTCATTCCATCATGATGACCATGCTTGTATTCTATTATGTTTACTTCTGAGTACTTATTCTGCTGCAAGTAGTTCTTCGCTAAGGAATTTCCTCACCGGCAAATTCCTCAGTGAAGAATTTATAAAAATCGCCTATTCACCCCCTCTAGTCGATATAACGACTTTCAATTGGTATCGAGCAGGTACTCCTTGTTACGTGTGATTTTGGTTTAACCACTGGAGTTTTAGTTATGTCGACCGCAGTATGATCAAGGTCTCGGCTGGGTGTCCTACCTTTGTGGGACGGACTACCCTCTATTGGAAGAAGATGCGAATGCATCTTGAGGCAATTGACAACGATCTACGGTATGTTGTGGAAAATGGTGTTCCTCCGTCCCACCCTCACCGAACGCTACCGATGTGAAGAGATTCAAGAAACTCGATTCTCAAGTTAAGAATATCATATGTGGCCATCTGAGTAAAGGACAGTATGGGAGAGTGAGTGCTTTGGAAACTGCTAAGCTTATCTGGGATAGGCTGTCCAAAGTGAATGAAGGAGTCTCAACTCAGCGTGACTCTCGAGTTGATGTTCTTCGGAATCTCTTCAACCGCTTCAAAAGACTCGACAATGAAAATGTCCAACAAACCTTTGATCGCCTCACTGACATCTCAAATGAGCTTCAAGCCCTCGGTGCCACCGACATCACTGACCATGAAGTGGTGAAGGAACTGTTGAGATCACTTGATTCCTCATTTGATACTCTAGGACTGATGATACAAGAACGTGCTGACTACAAGTCTCTTGATCCTGCCGATATCCTCGAAAGGCTAAATACTCACGACTTCCAGCTTGCTGAAAAGAGAGATCTTTATGGTTCAAACTATGGCAAACCACGTGCCCTAAAGGCCAAGGCTGTGTCTGACTCTGAATGTGAGGATTCTGGTAGTAGCCTTGGTGATCCTGAAGAATCGAGCCAGGAGCTAGCACTGCTCGTGAAGAAATTCTAGAAGTTCTCAAGACGTGGTCGCTTTGGAAAATCCTCAAGAGGCAGTGATTCCTCATCCAGTGACTATAAGAGAAGGCTGTGCCACAAATGCAAGAAACCTGGTCACTATATTCAAGATTGTCCTCAGTGGGAAAAGGAAATGAAGAAGAAGAAATACAAGGATTACAGTTCTGATGATGCAAAGAAGAAGAAGAAATCGTCAAAATCTTCGTCATCAAAATCCTCGAAGTCTTCATCTCACAAGAAGAGCAGCTCCAAGAAGGCTCGGGCATTCATTGGCAAGGAAATGGACTCTGAAGCTGAATCTGAGGAAAATGATGAAGACGAGACGTCTGAAGAATCTGAATCTGGTGTGGCGAGTCTGGCCTTCGCTACTGCTTTCGTCAGCAAGTCCATCTTCAACGCTGAAGAAACTGACTCCACCAACAAGCCTGATGGAGAAAATGATGACTACGCTCCCACCTATTGCTTCATGGCAAAGGGTGCAAAGGTACTCAAATACAACTCCTCTGAATCTAGTGAAAATGAATCTGATGAGGATCTCAAGCCCAGCTACTCTAAACTTGCTAAGATTGCTGTAAAACAACAACGGGCTTTTGAAAAGGTTCAAAACATGCTAGACAAAAGTGATGATATGTTGGGTGAAGAAATGGATCGCACTAAAGCCCTGACTGAAAATCTTCAGAGACTTCAGTCTAGGTTTGATAACCTTCAAAGTCATCATAACACTCTCTTATCTAATCATGAGAAACTTTCTTATGAATTTCTTCAAGAAAAGCAAGATCACGAGAAGCTTTCTCTTGAATCTCTTCAAATAAAGGAAGATCTTGAAAAGCTAAGAGTGTGTTATGAAGATCTTCAGAAGGAGCACGATTCATTACTAGCTCAGCAAATCAGCGCTTCTCAGGAAGAATTTGTTCCTCCATGCTTAAAGTGCATTGAACGTGAATCTGCTAATTCTTCACCTGAATGTTCAAATGCTTCAACTATTACAAATTCCTCATCTGCCTCTGCTATCACTAATTCCTCATCTGAGGACATTGCTAGTATCACTGACAATGCAGGGCTAAAGGAATTGTACATGACAGGCATGTACAAAAGCCTCAAAGGGCATCAGACTCTTTGTGATGTGCTTAAAAAGCATATCCTCAACAGAAACCCTAGGAAAGAGGGTATTGCCTTTGAGAGGAAACTCAATGCTTGATGGAACATATTGAAGCCCGAGCGGTACCCCAAAACCTCATGGGTTCTTTGCAAAGGGACCTCCATTGATCCATCTAACTTATCTGGCTTTACATGTGAATCTCCTCATTCTTCTGATGAGTCATTTGACTCCAACTATAAACTATTCAAAAATCAGAACGGTGAAGTATTTGCTAGATATGTTGGCACTTACTGCAGGAATGGTTCCCCTATGAAGAAAATCTGGGTTCCAGAGAAGTGCCTTGAAAGTCTTCAGGTGAATGTCCTCATGACACCACCAGTGAAGAACAGGAACCCCAGATCAAATTCTTCATATGGACCAAATTCTTCTTATGGATCCAAGTCCTCATACAGACCAAATTCCTCACATGGATCAAAATCCTCAAAAGGATCAAAGTCCTCATATGATAGTCATCATGCTAACAACTCTATCTCGCAGGGTAGAGCTAAGGGCTATGAATATGTGCATTATTCTTCAAATCATTATGTTCATAAGTCCTCGAAGAATTTCTCTGCTTATTCACATGCTTACCCTAACCCCTCTTATGTGAAATGAAATGGTTTGGCATCTTTGCCACCTTTCTCATATGGTGCTCGCAGAGTGATGAATTCTTTGCCACCCCTCCAGATGTGGGTGGTGAAGAAAAAGAACTAATCTCTTCTGCAGGGTCAGGTCTCAAGATGTGCTTTAACGTCTGAAGAATTTGCTGGGGACCTGACGAAAATGCCTAAAAGGACGCATGCGAATCATGATGAAATGAACTTTCATTTCACACGTCCTCATACTGCTATATCTGTTTACTGCTTGATGAAATTCATCTGATGAACTTGATATCACATTCTTCACTGATGAAGCATATGAGATTGTAAGCTACACTAATTCATCTGCAGGATGATCAACCCAAAACCACTGAATGGGTCCTCGATAGTGGATGTACGAATCACATGACTGGTGACAAGAATCTATTGGTGGATTCTCCCTTATCACCGTCACCTCTGAGGCATATCATCTTTGCTGACAAAGGCAAAAGTCAGGTATTGGGTCTTGGTAAGGTTGCAATCTCTAAGGATAAACACATGGACAAAGTCATGCTTGTTGAGTCCTTAGGATACAATCTCATGTTAGTCTCAATGCTTTGTGATCTCGATATGGTTGTTGTCTTTGGCAAGTATCGCTGTGTTGTGATTATGGAAGCTGACAATTCCAAAGTCTTCAAAGGCTTTAGGAGAGGAGATTTGTATATTGTTGATTTCTCTACAGGACCACAACCAGCCGTGTGTCTACTTGCAAAAGCTTCAGAAGGCTGGCTTTGGCATCGACGACTTGGTCACGCAGGCATGAGGAATTTGCACACGCTTGCGAAGAAGAAGCATGTCATTGGCATTGAGAATGTCAAATTCCTCAAGGATCACTTATGCGAGCCCTGTGAAGTGGAAAAATGACCAAGGCCAAGCATCCGGTGAAGACTATCATGACCACTACCCGTCCATTCAATTGCTTCACATGGACCTCTTGGACCTAATCATTACTCAGCGGTCACTAATGATGCATCTCTATATGGTTTTGTCATTGTTGATGATTAATCTCGATATACATGGGTACACATTGTTACTTACAAACATGAAGTGCAGGAAGTCTTCAAACGATTTTCCTCGAGGGCTTCAACCAACTTTGGTGTGAAGATCAAGCACATCAGAAGTGACAATGGAACTGAGTTCAAGAATTCCGGTCTTGATGCCTATCTTGATGAACTTGGTATTACTCATGAGTTATCTGCTCCTTATACTCCTCGGCAAAATGGCGTCGTGGAGCGCAAGAACAGAACTCTTGTTGAGATGGCTTGCAAAATGCTTGATGAATACAAAACGCCTCAGTGTTTTTGGATTGATGCAATTGATACTGCGTGCCACATCATCAATAGAGTATATCTTCACAAATTCTTCAAGAAGACGGCCTATGAACTCCTCACTGACAAGAAACCCAATGTGAGTTATTTCAAAGTCTTCGGTGCTAAATGTTGGATTAGAGATCCTCACCACAACTCTAAATTTGCACCGAAAGCACATGAAGGTTTCATGCTTGGTTACGGAAAGGACTCGCACACCTACAGAGTCTTCAACATTGTTCTTCACAAGATTGTTGACACTGTAGATGTGCGGTTCAATGAAACTAATGGCTCGCAAAGAGAGCACCTACCTTCTGTGTTAGATGAACCAGCACCGAGGATTCCATCAAGTTCAAGGCAACCGAGGATGTCATTCCCTCTTGAAGAATCTGCTGAAGAATTCATTCCTGTTCATGAAGAACGTCGGTGATGCACTTGAAGAACATGATGAGGAAAATGGTCTTTCAAGAAAATGCTAATCAAAATTCTCGGCGACAACCAGCTCATCCTCGCGTTGCAAAAGAAGTGCAAGTGGAGAAGATCATCGATGACATTAGCGCACCAGGTCCTCTCACACGCTCAAAAGCTTCACATTTATCTAACTTTTGTGGGCACTATGCTTTTGTCTCTATCACAGAGCCCACTAAGGTAGATGAAGCATTTTCGAGCGGAGTGGATTCAGGCTATGCAAGAAGAATTACATTAGTTCAAGCTTAACAATGTCTGGGAACTGGTCAACCGTCCAGATCCTCGCAAGCATAATATCATTGGCACAAAGTGGATCTACCGCAACAAGCAAGATGAAAATGGCCTTGTGGTGAGGAATAAGACACGACTAGTAGCTCAAGGCTACACACAGTTGAAGGAATTGATTTCGATGAAACTTTTGCACTGTTGCTAGACTTGAGGCTATTCGATATTACTTGCTTATGCTAACCATCATGATATCATCTTATATCAAATGGATGTGAAAAGTGCATTCCTCAATGGTAAGCTTGAGGAAGAAGTATATGTTGCTCAACCCCCAGGTTTTGAAGATCCAAAGAATCCTGACAAAGTCTTCAAACTCAATAAGGCCCTCTATGGCCTCAAGCAAGCCCCTCGGGTGTGGTATGATACATTGAAGGAATTCTTCGTGAAGAATGGCTTCACACCCGGTTCACTCGACCCTACTCTCTTTACTAAATCTTATGATGGTGAACTGTTTGTGTGCCAAATATATGTTGATGATATTATCTTTGGCTGTACTGACCAATGTTATAGTGATGAATTTGCCTATATGATGAGTGAAGAATATCAAATGTCTATGATGGGAGAGTTGAAATTCTTCTTAGGTCTTCAAATTTGTCGGCAGCAAGAATGGCATATTCATATCTCAAGAGAAATACCTCAAAGATGTCTTGAGGAAATTCGGCATGCAAGATTGCAAAAGCGTCAAAATTCCTATGCCCACAAATGGCCATCTATGCAATCGATGAAAATGGTATTGACTTGATCACAAGGTATACCGCTCCATGATTGGTTCTTTATTGTACTTATGTGCATCTAGGCGGATATAATGCTTAGTGTTTGCATGTGTGCCCGATTTCAAGCTGCACCAAGGAATCACACCATAAGGCTATGAAGCATATTCTTTGATATCTAGCTCACACACCAACACTAGGATTATGGTACCCCAAGGGCTCGCTTTTGATCTCATTGGATATTTCGACTCGACTATCTTTGGTGATTGTGTGGACCGCAAGTCAACATCCGCACTTGTCATTTCCTCGGACGATCTTTGGTCTGTTGGTCCTCAAGAAAGCAGGCGCATATCACGATCTCCATGCTGAAGCTGAATACATTGTTCTTTGGCTCTTCTTGTGCTCAAGCGCTTTGGATGAAACAAACCCTCAAGGACTATGGCGTCAACGTGAAGAATGTGCCTCTCCTCTGTGACAATGAGAGTGCCATCAAGATTGCTCACAACCCAGTTCAGCACTCGAAGACAAAGCACATCCAGATTCGTCATCATTTTCTTCGTGATCATGTGTTGAAGGGCGACATCTCCATCGAGCACGTGAAGACTGAAGAACAGCTAGCTGATATCTTCACTAAGCCCTTGGATGAGAAGAGATTTAGCAAGTTGCGGTGTGAGCTAAATATCTTAGAATCTTCGAATGTTCTTTGAAAAGGACACACATCCTAACACTTATGCTAGATTGATGACTTAGATGTGCAACACATGAAGAAACGTTTTTCTTCAATCAATGAAGAATAACACTCTAAGTGTGAAGAAATTAATGAAGAATTTGATTCTTAGAACCCTACGACAATTGTACGCGGTGTCTGAAATCATCATTCTTATACGGTGGGTCACGCCACCACAAAAAGTTGAAAATCTTCAATTTGAGTTTTTCCTAAGTTTTTAAAATTCTTCAGTTTTTCAAATTCTTCAACTTTGCAAAATCTTCACGGGTTCCGTCGTTTTTCTTCATTGGCTATATACATATATATGAGTTTATGTCCTCTACAGCATTCACTTATGGCTATTTCTTCAAGTTGCGTTTTCTGCTAAGTGAATGTGATCAGACCCTTCGCCTCTATGCTATACTCAACCCAATCTATTCACAAATTCTGCATGTGCGTTCTAATTGAAACTCGTTCAAAGTCTTCACTGTGTCCTTGTCAGCTGAAGAAATTGCGAACGAAACTTTAAAACAAATCTTATCCAGATTTTCGGTTTTACCGCTCAAACCGTTTCGCATCCCACGATGCATTATTTTATTCACCCACGATCTTACACGATCTCATCTGCACAGTACGTGGGTGACACATGTCGCGTGAAGGAGAAAGGGCAGGGGCATGTTCGTCCCAAAATCTTCAGGCGAACAGTTTTTCACCGTGGCTATAAATACCCCTCTCCCCTTCCTCACTTCATTTACTCCGCTTGACCGCTGTCTCTCGCTCGAGCTCCTCAAACCCTAGCGCCGCTGCTACTCCATCGTCACCGGTGAGGAAGAGCTTCGCTGCCTCAACCTCGTCGCCGTCGTACTCGCGCCGGCTGCGGAAATCTTCACTCCGTCGCCGTCGTAGCTGTCTCCCTCTGCCAAGTTAGGGCGTGGGAGATCTAACCTGACGAACTTCGCATCCGTTCTTCTCAGTTCGTCGTGTTCTTCATTTCGGGTAATTAAAAGTTACTTTTATTACTCACTTTGATTCTCAAGCTTTCCTGAAAATCTTCAAAGGTGTTTTTCTTCAAATCCTCACACATATGAACACCTCACAGATCTTATGATCTTGAACTATTTCTCTAAGCAATCATTTTCTTCAAGATTCCTCAATTGTGTGGATCTTCGATCTATACAACTCTGGAACCTGAGACAAAACGCTTGGTGAAATTCCTCAAGACTCATCTGGTCAAATTCCTCAAAACTTGTCTTTTGAAAAATCTTACGAGAACGATATGACCTCTCCAAATTCCTTGCACCTACACTCTGTTCACGGTACTCATGTCATTCTTTGAATCACTAGGTTCTCATCAACTTAACTCATTTGCAGCGTTCCTCGAAGAAAAACTGCATACTTCTTCAGAGTGTTCAATTGTTCAAATTCCTCATCTGAAGAATATGGCTGAAGGAAAGAGACCGTAGAAAGGAGGAAAGAAGCCTGAGGTCATGACTGCTTTTGAGATCCTTGATGACATATACAAGGACTATTGCACACCTGATGAAGCCAAGTTTGGCAAAGAAAACAAGAATCAGCGCAAGGTGCGCATTCAGAGGATTGAACGGAGATGGGCAAGAGAATGGAGGGTATATGTTACTCCTAAGTACATGAAGAAATTCACCCTCAATCCTCCATGCCCAAGAGCTCCATTGGCACCTGGGCAAGTAGCTGATCCCACCAGCATCAAGCGTGGTGAGGACTTTGCTGAAGAATGGGCTAGACGCCAAGCTAAATTGGCAAGACAAGCCAAGGAGGCAGTGAGGAAATTCAATGAGGATTCTGCTGCTGCTGCTACTACTGAGGCCTCGGTCAAGCCGAGGAAATCAATGCCAAAGAAGCCTGCTCGCAAGCCAAGTGCTTCATCGACAGCGCCCTCACGGCCCAATTCCTCAGCTATGCCCTCACGGCAAATTCCTCAGACCGCTACTGCTCCACCAAAGTCCTCAACTCCTGTGCATCTGGCTACATGTCAAAGGACTACTGGTTTTTCAATTGCTTCGTGTCTCAAAGAAGTTCCTCACCGCACCAATGTCCTCATCAGCCCCACACCGTTGAAGACTAAAGCAACAGTGGGACGCGGTCCTCGGCCAAGTCCAAGGAAGAAAGCAGTTGCATTCAAGTGCCCTCTGATGATGAAGCTTCTGATGAAGAACTTGCAGAAATCATCAGAGACAGGCAAGTGAAGGACGCTAGAGCCAAAGGCACATCGGTGCCACTGCTTTTGGATCCGAGGAAAATCCTCGACTACATTGACCTCAGGCACAAGGATCCAAACACCCCCATGCCTGATCTTCCTCTAACTCCTGGTCAAAGTCACATGATGACCCATTTCATCACTCAAGAGAAATGGAAATTTGAGAAGGCAAGAGAGATAAAGAGAGCTCAATCTAGAAAGGAGAAGCTCCTGAAGAAGAATGTTGTCAGACTGACACCTGAAGAACTTCTCAAGGCTCAGTCTGAAATTCAAGCCCTCAAAGAAAGACTTGATGCATACTATGCTGATTGGCAAGGAGCCAAAGTGAGATTAAACCGACGAAGAAATTCACAAATGTTGCAGCCCCATCGCAACAAGAAAATCTTCAGCTGCAGACTCTGCTCACTTCTTGAAGAACATGCCAACACGCTGATGACTTTCAGCCTGCTGATGAAAATGTAAGTTCCAGGCTGATGACTCCATTCCACCATTGAAGAAATTGCTGGGGCATCCACTAGTGGTGCGCTGAAGAAATCGAAGAGATCAGGCAATCGCATCGCCATTGCGCAAGAAAATCAACCAAATTCCTCGGCTCCTCCGTGCCTACACCAACTCCAATTCTTCCTTCTGCCTATGAGGTGAAGAAGACCAAGGCTGCAGAGCGAGCTGCAGTGAAGAAAAGGAAGGCATCAGCTGCGTCAAATTCTTCGGCTACGAAGAAAATGAAGCCCATGAACAGCTCTTTTGAAAATCCTATTGATGTTGTTCCAATTTCCTCCATGTCATCCAAGGAAATTGTTCCTTATGGAGAAGACTACAAGATCCCAAGTAGATCTGATGAAGAAAATCATTCTGCTGCTACGTCAGAGCAGCTTGATGAAGAAATTGAAGTGGAAGCAATCCCTTCAACACCAATCATTTCCTCACCTATGCCTCAGTTCACAGCTGAAGAAGCTGGTGTTGAGGAAATTGAAGATGAAGATGTGGATATCGGATGCACCACACCTGTGATGAACGATGACTTCTGGGAAAGTCAGCATCCCAATACTCCTCTCTTCACTCCTATTCAACAGATTCCTCAGTCCCCGGCAACAACTGTTCAGATGGGCTCTAAAGAAACTCATCCCACTTCCTCTGTTCGTGAAGAAATTCCGACCGCTAGTCTGTGAAGAACCTCTTCTTGTTGATCCTCAAGTTGCACAAGAAGAGGAATCAGAAATTCCTCACTGAAGAACCCGAGCTCGCGATTCACGAGGTTGTCTTGCAAATCAACGACACTCCTCTGCCCAAGCCAAAGAATCCGTTCTCAAGCAAGCGAAGTTCAAGGTGAAGACTTCTTTTACGAGCATGTGTTCTTCATCGATTATAATCCATATGACTCGCCGCATAAGGAAGAGGCGTTTCGACTGCTAGTCAAGCCAACTTCTATTCCTTAGTCTTTGTTTGACAAGGACAAAATCTTCGATCATGAACATATTCCTCATGTGGATATGGAATCTCGCCATGCTTTGAGCCAGTCCTCAGTGTTATTCACGATGCAGGATTACTCATTTCAGATCGACATCGTGATTGGAATGAAGAACTCATTCTTCAATTCTACGCTACATCGCATATCACGGAGACGCTCAAGATGTCAATTCATGGGTGCTGGATTGGATGGTGAAAACACTCATTACAAGGCACCGACAACTGAATTGCTTCGTGTCCTTCCTCTTGATCCTCCCCATGACAAAGGCACGTTGCATCTACAATGACCCCGAATCGACAAATCATTATATGCAAGTGCTCATGAAGCCTTTGAAGCCAGGGCAGGCCCCACGAACCAAATTCCTCGTCAAGGAATTGCTCTATGTGCCTCAGACTGTCTATCGAATTCTGACGAAGACAATGAGTCCTATCAAAGGCCACGACTCAAATGATGAAGAAGTCGTTGGCATCATGAAGAACATGCTTTTCAACATCATTCATGGCGTTCTCGTCAACTTCCATGATTTCTTCATGAGGACTCTTGCAAATGTTGCTATGTCACCATTCGAGCTGAAGCCCTATGCGCCTTGGATTATGAGATTCATAAGGGCAAGATCTTCCTTTGAATTACAAAGTCGACACTCTGAACCACGGTAGCTACTTGCCTCCCATTGAAGTCCTCAAACGGCGGTTTCATCATCGATGATAAAGGCAAGGCAGTTGTTGTGATCGATGAAGGCACTCGTCCATTGGATGGTCAATTTTGTCTGCTACATCTTACTCAACCAATGACGACTCTGCCACACATGACACTGCCGCAAATACCTCAGCCAAGCAAAATCCTCAAGCAACAGCACCCAGGGTGATGACTGATCGTGAGTTACTCCTCAGTCTTCATCAGAAGGTTGATCACAATCACAAATGGGTAAAGCGTCAGTTTGGTGCAATTCTTCACAACATGACCTCAACACATAATGCAGTGAAGAAGAACCACTACTACCTTCATGAAACCCTCAACCGCACCTGGGCTATTCTCACTCATGTTTATAGCGCTGAAGAACTGAAGACTATGGGTCTTAAGGAAGAATTTGACTGGTCGGCACCTCCTCCGAAGAAATTCAAGAGAGTCAAAGTTCCTCCACTGGTGGCCAGCTCTTATTCTTCATCGCATGATACTGATGAGTACGAAGATTTGGACGACACTGCAGCAGGCCCTACTACAACAAACAACCCCGACAACGCTGGCGCTCCTCCATCAACTTGAAATTCTTGATGCGTTAGTCCTCGGCCGATCCTTTTGGTCATTTGATGACAAAGGGGAGAAATCTGAGTTAGTCTTCAAGCGGGTCTATACTAAGGGCGTTTTTTTAAGTTACAACTCTCGTTCTTCCGAAACTTTTATTGGATCGAGTTGTAATCTTATACCCGATGGTGCTCTGATACTTTTGGATGGTGCTCTGAGTTTTGATGCACTATGATCTGATACTTTTGATGTGCTATTCTGCATGCTTATTCCTCGTTAATATCATTGCACGCATGCTGAATTGCATCAGGCACCATATTTCATCATGCATTTCAAATTCTTCATATTATATATCAAATGCGTGTATGAATTACAAGATATAGGGGGAGATCTCCATGATTCAACTCTTCAAATGTGCATTGCCTCAAAAGCAAATTCCTCACTATGCACATCTTCAGGGGGAGTTCTTCTATACCTTGCAATCAAATTCCTCAATATCAGTATTTACACTTCATATGTTTATCCCGTTGAAAACTTAACCTATGTTGTCATCAATCACCAAAAGGGGAGATTGTAAGTGCATCTAGTGCCCTTAGTGATTTTGGTGTATTGAAGACTTATAGGTTAAGGGACTAATCGTTTGTGAGTGTACATAGGTCTATAAGTCTATGAGGAGTTTGATATTTATAGAGAAAGTCGACCCTAAAATGAAGTTCTTCGATGAAGACTTTGATATTCTAAAGACTTTTCAAGACTTTGAAAGTAAAGAAATTGGTGTGACCTTGAAGACTTGGTATTCATTTGAGGAACATGAAGCGTGAAGACTTTTGTTTTCGTAGTTTCATTTTCTTTCCGAGTCATAGGAAACACCGATCGTTAAAGGGGTCGAGGAAATACTAAGGAAAAATTTCCATGTGATGCTCAACTCAAAATCCTACACCTACCAATCCCTTCGAGTGAAGCCATTGGAAATCTCATACGATTCAGTCAATTTCTTGATGTGAGACGCAGTTCTTCAGTCACTTGAGGACTTTGCTCGATCGAGGAGTTAGGAATTCGCCAGTGAATTGCCTACACGATGAGGAACATGATAGCCTTGAGGAATTTGAGAGTCAAATTTCCGGCCAAGGTTGTCTTCTTGCTACGGCTGTCCAAAATATCTTATCCACCTAACGGTCATATCATTGAAGGGCATTTATGCCTTATCATGTCGGGCTGCTCCCTAGGCTATAAATAGCCGCCCCTACAACCACTAGTTGGTTGGCTGCCCGAGAGAACTTGACACTTGTCATTTGAGAGCAACCCATCCTCCGAGGACTTTGAGCGAAAATCATCAAGTGAGGAAAACCCAAAACCAAACCCCCACAAACCCAAAGTGATTGAGCATCACTGAAGAAATTGATCATGCGTGGATCCGACGCTTGTTACCTTTGAAGACTGTGCTTCTTCCAGATGGTTAGGCGTCAAGGTCTAGAGCATCCAAGAGGAATTGTGGATCGCCGAGTGACCGAGTCTGTGAAGGTTTGGAAGTCACCTGAAGACTTACCACAAGTGATTGGACGAGACCTGTGTGGTCTTAGTTCAAGGAGAATATAGTGAGGACTGGGTGTCCTGAGTTGCGGCTCAGTGACTGGGTGTCCGGGACTGCGTGTCCTCGAGTTTAAATACTCAGCCGCTCCAACGAGACGTACAACTGAGACAGCAGTTGGAACTGGTTTACCAAATCATTGTCTTCACCAACTTACTGGTTCTATTTCCTCAACTCTTTCATTTCCTCATTCTTGTGTTGAATGTTTGTTCATATCGTGCTTGAAGACTTTGATGAAGACTTTCTCAAATTCCTCGTTCAATTTCTTCATCTGTTTGTCTTCATCTTGTGTTATCCTGTGATTACGCTTTCTGTACTCTGTGCTTGTCTTCATTCCATCATGATGACCATGCTTGTATTCTGTTATGTTTACTTCTGAGTACTTATTCCACTGCAAGTAGTTCTTCGCTAAGGAATTTCCTCACTGGCAAATTCCTCAGTGAAGAATTTATAAAAATCGCCTATTCACCCCCCCCTCTAGTCGATATAATGCACTTTCAATGAGCGGCATTAAGCCTCGCCTAGTTTGATCCCTTAAACAATCAGACTTCCATTGGGTTGAGGAACTCGATTCGGTACTATGAGGGTTGCGCACTACTCCTAACCGGTCAACTGGATACACGCCACTTTTTATGGTATACGACGTGGAAAATATCCTCCCATGCGACCTTATTCATAGCGCGCCTAGAGTGCGCATGTGCGAAGGAAAGGAAGCCGAGATGGATCGGCAGGATGATTTGGATGCTCTAGAAGAAGAACGTGATATAGCTCGAGCTTGATTCATGTTCTATCAACAACAAGAACGACGTTACCACAACCGTGAAGTCCGGGTGAAGACATACAACATAGGAGACCTCGTCCTCCGACTCACCGAAAATTCGAAGAATAAACTATCACCCAAATGGGAGGGACCATACATCATCGATGAAGTACTCATAGGAGGAGCATATCGCCTTCGTCGCCCGTCCGATGACTGCCTCGAGCCGAACCTGTGGAACGCAGCCCGCGTGCGACATTTTTACACCTGAGTTTGACATACATATCCCTACCTTTTCTTTCTTTTGTTTTTCTTTCTTTATTTTTGACAGATTGAGAGTTCGGCTAAACCAAACCACACCAAGCTTGTATTATATACATCATTGAATGTAACACACAAGCTTGCCTGGGGGGCTCCCTCAGAAGAGCCGAATAATGTGTAAACCGCATTCGTACTGATTGCATACTTCTCACACATGTTAAGCCAACATAACTTAAGATCTTTGCCAAGCTGGGTTGCACGACTCCTGTGTTTACCCATACATTCCCGATTATTCGGCTAGGGAGTAAAGGGAGCACCTCTACAATTGTTACGACCGTGTCATCCGGGGCCGTACATTGGACGGGATTTTCTGGAAAAATGGAGCGGGCTAGTGACTTATTGGAAATAATACATACCGATGTATGCGGTCCGATGAGTGTTGAAGAACGCAGTGGATATCGTTATTTTCTTACCTTCACAGATGATTTGAGTAGATACGGGTATATTTACTTAATGAAACACAAGTCTGAGACACTTGAAAAGTTCAAGGAGTTTCTGAATTAGGTGGAGAATCATAGTAACAAGAAAATAAAGTTTCTATGATCCAATCGTGGAGGTGAATATTTGAGTTACGAGTTTGGCGCTCATTTAAGACAATGTGGAATTGTTTCACAACTCATGCCACCTGGAACACCACAGCGTAATGGTGTGTCTAAACTTCATAATCGTATTTTATTGGATATGGTGCGTTCTATGATGTCTCTTAGCAATTTGCCACTATCGTTTTGGGGTTATGCATTAGAGACAGTCAGATTCACTTTAAATAGGGCACCATCTAAATCCATTGAGACGACACCGTATGAGTTGTGGTTTGGCAAGAAACCTAAATTGTCGTTTCTTAAAGTTTGGGGATGCAATGCTTATGTCAAGAGGCTTCGGCCTGATAAGCTGAGAAATGTTTCTTCATTGGATACCCTAAAGAAACCATTGGGTATACCTTCTATCACAGATCCGAGGGCAAGATTTTTGTTGCTAAAAATGGGTCCTTTCTAGAGAAAGAGTTTCTCTCGAAAGATGTGAGTGGGAGGAAAGTAGAACTTGATGAGGTAATTGTACCTTCTCTCGAACTGGAGAGTAGCACATCACAGAAAGTAGTTCCCGTGATGACTACACCAACTAGAGAGGAAGCTAATGATGATGATCATAAAACTTCAGATCAAGTTACTACTAAACTTTGTAGATCGACCAGGATATGTTCCGCACCAGAGTGGTATGGTAATCCAGTCCTGGAAGTCATGTTGTTAGACAACGGCAAACCTACAAACTATGAAGAAGCAATGATGAGCCCGGATTCTGACAAATGGCTTGAGGCCATGAAATCCGGGATAGGATCCATGTATGAGAACAAAGTGTGGACTTTGGTGGACTTGCACGTTGACCAGCAAGTCATTGAGAATAAATGGATCTTTAAGAAGAAGACATGCGCTGATGGTAATGTAACCGTTTATAAAACTCGACCTGTCGCAAAGGTGTTTCCGACAAGTCCAAGGGGTTGACTCTGATGAGACTTTCTCACTCATAGTGATGCTTAAGTCTGTTAGAATTATGTTAGCAATTGCCGCATATTATGACTATGAAATCTGGCAGATGGATGTCAAAACAACATTCCTTAACGGGTTCCTTAAGGAAGAGTTGTATGATGCAACCGGAAGGTTTTGTCAATCCTAAAGATGCTAACAAAGTATGAAAGCTCCAGCAATCTATCTATGGACTGGTGCAAGCATCTCAGAGTTGGAATATATGCTTTGATGAGGTCATCAAAGCTTATGGTTTTATACAAACTTACGGAGAAGCTTGTATTTACAAGAAAGTGAGTGGGAGCTCTATAGCATTTCTAATAAGTATATATGGATGACATATTGTTGATTGGGAATGATGTAGAATTTCTGGAAAGCATAAATGGTTGTTTGAAAGGAGTTATTCAAAGGAAGACCTGGGTAAAGATGCTTACATATTGGGCATTAAGATCTATAGAGATAGATGAAGACTCCTAATAAGACTTTCAAAGAGCACATACCTTGACAAGATTTTGAAGGCGTTCAAAATGGATCAGTCAAAGAAGGTGTTCTGGACTGTATTGTAGGGTGTGAAGTTGAGACTCAAAGCTCGACCACGGCAGAAGAAAGAGAAAGGATGAAGGTCATTCCCTATGCCTCAACCATAGGCTCTATAATGTATGCCATGCTGTGTGCCATACCTGATGTGTGCCTTGCCATGAGTCTAGCAAGGGGGTACAAAGGTGATAAAGAAGTGGATCACTGGACATCGGTCAAAATTATCCTTAGGTGCCTAAAGAGGACTAAGGAAATGTTTCTCGGTAATGGAGGTGATAAAGAGTTCCTCGTAAAAGGTTACGTTGATGCAAGCTTTGACACCGATCCGGATGGCTCAGAGTCACAAATCGGATACGTATAGTGGAGCAATCATTTGGAATAGCTCAAAGTGGAGCGTGGTAGCAGTATCTACAGTATGAGATAGAGATTTGCAAAGTAGACACAGATCTGAATGTTGCAAACCTGTCGACTAAAACCTCTCTCACAAGCAAAACATGATCAAACCCCAGAACTGATTGGGTGTTAATCACATGGATATGTGAACTAGATTATTGACTCTAGTGCAAGTGGGAGACTGTTAGAAATATGCCCTAGAGGCAATAATAAAATAGTTATTAACATATTTCCCGTTCATGATAAATGTTTATTATTCATGCTAGAATTGTATTGACCGAAAACTTAAATACATGTGTGAATACATAAACTACACTTTGTCCCTAGTATGCCTCTACTAGACTAGCTTGTTGATCAAAGATGGTTAAGGTTTCCTACCAAAGACATGAGTTGTCATTTGATAATGGGATCGCATCATTAGGAGAATGATGTGATGGACTAGACCCAACCGTAAGCTTAGCATCAGATCGTTTAGTTATTTGCTACAGCTTTCTTCATGGCAAGTATATGTTCATTAGACCATGAGATCGTGCCACTCCCGGATAACAGAGGAATGCCTTGTGTGCTATCAAACATCACTTCATAACTGGGTGATCATAAAGGTGCTCTACAGGTATCTCTGAAGGTGTCTGTTGGGTTGCATGGACCGAGACTGGGATTTTTCGCTCCGTGTGACGGAGAGATATCTTTGTGCCCTCTCGGTAATACAACATCATAAAGAGCTTGCAAGCAATGTGCCTATGAGTTAGTCACGGGATCTTGTATTACGGAATGAGTAAAGAGACTTGCCGGTAACGAGACTGAATTAGGTATGGAGATACCGACGATCGAATCTCGGGCAAGTAACATATCACCAGACAAAGCGAATTGCATATGAGATTGACTGGATCCTTGACATCGTGGTTCAACTGATAAAGATCTTCGTGGAATACGAAGGAACCAATATGGACATCCAGGTCCCGCTATTGGTTATTGACCGGAGAGGTGTCTCGATCATATTTACATGGTTCTCGAACCCGTAGGGTCCGCACGCTTAACGCTCGATGACGCTAGAGTAGTATTTGGATATGTGCATTGGTAACCGAATGTTGTCCGGAGTCTTGGATGAGATCCCAGACATCACGAGGAGCTCCGGAATGGCCCGGAGGTAAAGATTCATATATAGGAAGTCCTGTTTTGGTTGCCGAAAAAGTTTTGGGCATTATCGGTATTGTGCCGGGAGTGCTGAAAGGGGTCTAGGGGGTCCACCTGTCCCCGGGGGCCCACATGGGCTGTAGGGGGTGTGCCCTGTCCTACATGGGCTAGGGGCACCAGCCCCAAGAGGCCCATACGCCTAGAACAAGGAAAAGGGGAAGAGTCCTAATGGGGGAAGGCACCCCCTAGGTGCCTTGGGGAGGGAGGACTCCTCCCTAGGCCGGTGCCCCCTGCCTTGGAGGAGGGGCCAAGGCTGCGCCCCAACCCTTCTCCTTGCCTCCTATAAATAGTGGGGGAGAGGGAGGGGCTGGACACACCGAATCCCACGCCCCGGTGGCAACCCTACTTCTCCCAAAACTCCATTTTCTCCTCAGATTGGTTCCGACATCGTTATGCAAAGCCCTGCCGGGATTGCACCACCACCATCTCCACCACGCCGTCACGCTGGTTGAGATCCCATATACTCCTTCTCTCTTGCTTTCTGGATCAAGAAGGAGGAGACATCATCGAGCCGCACGTGTGTTGAACGCGGAGGTGTCGTCCGTTCGGCACTAGATCAGTTGGATCGTGATCGGATCGCGAAGAGTACGAATACATCAACCGTGTTATATACGCTTCTGCTTTCGGTTCATAAGGGTATGTAGCCACACTCCCCTCTCGTTGCTATGCATCTCTTATATTAGATCTTGGGTGTTTTGTAGGATTGTTTTTTGATTTTCATGCTTCGTTCCCCATCACGAAGGACTCCAAGTACTATCTATACCGACTCATCTTCTTCCGTTGCAACTCAGATTTGGTAACGATCTGATCCAAACCGTTATTGCATCTTCATAGTGTTCCTGGTTGATCATAGAGCGATTTTTTTATTTTCTACTATGTTTCCCAACAAGGAGGAGGAGGTGGTGGAGGATAAGGATGACAAAGACGATGATCCAAATGGTTTTGGCGGCGATCTGAATAAGTAGGGCAAAGGAGAAAGCTTCAACATGCGAGAGGATGAATTGTTGTGCGATGTATGGTTGGACACTAGCCTCGATTCGATCCATGGCACGGAGCAAAGGGCTCAACTTTTTGGGCCAACATTAACATATGTGTGACGCCCGAATAGTTACGCTACAGTAACCCTCTACTAAAGATGCCATGTCACCTCCGTTACTGTTGCTAATCTCTCGTTAGTTCAAAAACTGATTCAAATTCAAATTCAAAATCAAGCAAACAATAAAAGTTTTCAAATATTAAAACTAAAATGTTCGGAGTAAAAAAAAAATAATGCACAGGTAATTATGGTGGAGAAACCAATACCTTTAAAAGTGTCTGAATGTCCTAATATTAAATAAAGCCGTAGCAAAACAATTAATTAAATGCATTATGCAATTAATAAAACATTAGACTATTTTATTTGAATGTCCAAAGTGATGTGACAGTAGTATAGTTGTTAGACTAATTTAGAAACCAATTATGTATTTTATTCAAACTAAATTAAAATAGTAGAAACAAAGGGAAAATAGATAAAAACCAAAAAAAACTGAAACAAAAGAGAAATAAAAACAGAACCCCTCCCCCCGGCCAACTGGGCCACGACCCAGCCGGCCGGCCCACCGGCCCAACCGCGCCCCTGGCCTATATGGCCAGCCGACTCCCGAACCCTAGCCTCTCCCGATCCCTCTCTCCCCGCCTCGATCGTGGCGCCTGCCGCCTCGCACGATCCCCCACTCCTCCCAGACGGCCCCCACTTCTCGGACCGAGACCTTCGCCCCTCTCATTCCCAGCGTCGCCGAGCACCCAGACCGATTCCTTGCTGCGCGGAGAACCACTCGCCGCGGCCAGCGCTCGAGGAACCGCCGTCCTCGCGGCATCACCTCGCAGGCTCCGCCATGGCCGCAGCTACCTGGTTCTCCACGTTCGTGTTGCGGCAAGCCGCCTCTCGCCGGAGATGGGCGGATCCCGGAGGCCCGTCGCGGATCCGGCCTCCTCCGTCCCCTAATGCTCGCGCTTTGCCCATCTGCCTCACGGCTCGTGCCCACGACTAGCGGCCTCATCACCGACGACCCGCACCTCATCGGCCGCCTCTCCGACCCGCCACGGCCTTCCCCGAGCTCACGGACCCCGTCCCCGACGGCCTCCAAAGCCATGCCGCGCCCCGTCGCCGCTCAACGTTTCGGACGTCGTCACCGGACCTCGCCGCTGCCACGTCGCCCGAGCTCCCCGCCGCTCGCTTCCTCCTCCTCGTCGGCGGCCAGCGCCTCGCCAACCCTTCTCTCCAACGCTGTGGCGACCCCCTCTCTCTCTTCGCCCCACTTGGCGCGCTCTCTCTGTCAGACGTTCACGAGCCTCGCCGAGCCACTGCGATCGCCCCTTGGCCACGCCCGCCCAGACGCCCGCCCTGCCACCCGCTCAAGAATGAAAGTGGGTGCCCCTCGAGGCAGCGCCGTTGCCGGCCGCCAACGCCCGTGCCCGCTAAGGCCCTATGGCCCTATGACATGTGGGGCCAGCCCCAGAACGTTAAAAAAAAAAGAGTAAATAAAAATAATAAATAAATAAATAAATAATGGAAAATTAATTAATTAATTAATTAATTAACTTAATTAATTCTGATTAAATTAACTAATTAAGGTTAATTAACCTAATTAACTACTGTTAATTAGCTAAATTAATTAATATGACAGTGGGGCCCACCCCTAATTAATTTTGATTAGATTAATTAAACTGGTTAATTAACATGTGTCATCGACGGTGGGACCCATCGTCAGTTGACGATCAACTCCGTTGACTGCTGACGTCAGCATGACATCATGCTGATGTCATTAATTCATTTTCGAATTAAATTAAATAATTAATTAAATTCCACAAATTATTAAAATCTTTAGAAAATCATATCTTTTAATCCGTAACTCGGATTAAATTATTTCCAACATGAAAGTTGCTCAGAACGACGAGACGAATCCGGATACGCAACCCGTTCGTCCGCCGCACATCCCTAGCATAGAGAACACGCAACTTTCCCCCTTCGGTTCATTTGTCCTAAAACGCGAAACACCGGGAATACTTTCCCGGATGTTTTCCCCCTTCACCGGTATCGCCTATCCCTACGTTAGGTCACCCCTAGCACAACGTATTGCCGCGTCTTGCTATGTGTTACATTTGATTGCTCTGTTATTTACTGTGTTCCCCCTCCGTTACTCCTTTCCGATAGACTCCGAGACCGATGCTGATGCCCCTGTGGTCGACTACGTCACCGACGACCCCTCCTTCTTGTCTGAGCAACCAGGCAAGCCCCCCCCCTTGATCACCAGATATCGCCTATTCTCCTCTATACCGCTTGCATTAGAGTAGTGTAGCATATTACCGCTTTTCGATAATCCTATTACGATGCATAGCGACATTGTTGCTACATCTGTTGATACCTTACGCAATCCTAAATACTTAGTATAGGATGCTAGATTATCATCATTGGCCCTACATTAGGTGTCGGTGCGCCTTGCTATACTATTGGGCGTGATCACTCGGGAGGTGATCACGGGTATATATTATACATACATACATACTACAGATGGTGACTAAAGTCGGGTCTGTCAAGAGTACCCGAAAGTGATTCACGGATTGGGGCTGAAAGGACCTTTGTCCCGACGGCCCTCTGTGTGGATCTTTGTGGCGGAGCGGACAGGCAGGTTGAGACCACCTAGAGAGAGGTGGGCTGGCCCGATCGGCGTCATGCGTTGCTTCATAATAACACGCTTAACGAGATCTTGGTATTTGATCTGAGTCGGCCATTTGGTCTATACGCACTAACCATCTACGTGGGAGTAGTTATGGGTATCCCGACGTCGTGGTATCGGCCAAGCCTTCTTGGCGTCACGACGACGCGGGCGGCCGGATTGGACTCGAACGCCACTAGGCTAGGTGCGCTTCGGCCGCCCGCGAACGTCTTGAGTGTGCTCAGGCGATGGGCCTGCACCCTGCGGCGCTTAGGTTTAGACCGGCGTGTTTGACCTCTCTGTTGTGCCTAGGTGGGGCTGCGGCGTGTTGATCTTCCGAGGCGGGCATGACCCAGAAAGTGTGTCCGCCAAATGGGATCAAGCGTGTTGGGTTATGTGGTGCACCCTGCAGGAAGATTAATCTATTGAATAGCCGTGTCCCTCGGTAAAGGACGACCGGAGTTGTACCTTGACCTTATGACAACTAGAACTGGATACTTAATAAAACACACCCTTCCAAGTGCGAGATACAACCCGTGATCGCTCTCTAACAGGCGCCGAGGAGAGGATCGCGGGTAGGATTATGCTATGCGATGCTCTTGAAGATGCTACTTGGAGATGCTACTTGGAGGACTTCAACCTACTCTCTTCTACATCTTTGCAAGGCGGAGGCTGCGAGCGTAGTCTTGACGAGATTAGCTATCCCCTCTTATTACGGCATTCTCGCAGATTCGGTCCATCGATATGGCCTTCTTACACATATACCCATGCATATGTAGTGTAGCTCCTTGCTTGCAGTACTTTGGATGAGTACTCACGGTTGCTTTCTTCCCCTTTTCCCCTTTTCCTTTCTTTTCGGTTGTCGCAACCGGATGTTGGAACCAGAGCGACGCCACCGTCGATGGCGACTACTACACCGGAGGTGCCTACTACTACGTGCAGCCCGGCGACGACCGGGAGTAGTTAGGAGGATCCGAGGCGGGAGGCCTGTGCCTCTTCGATCCAGATCCCGGTTTGTGCTAGCCATCTTATGGCAACTTGTTTAACTTATGTATCGTACTTTCAGATATTGTTGCTTCCACGACTTCGTCTATGATCGAGCACTTGTATTCGAGCCCTCGAGGCCCCTGGCTTGTATTATGATGCTTGTATGACTTATTTATGTTTTTAGAGTTGTGTTGTGATATCTTCCCGTGAGTGCCTGATCTTGATCGTACACGTTTGCGTGCATGATTAGTGTACGATTAAATCGGGGGCGTCACAAGTTGGTATCAGAGCCGACTGCCTGTAGGAATCCCCCTTCCACACTCCCTGGCCGAAGTCGAGTCTAGTCAATACAAAACTTTTACTAACATGGCTGTGTGTCTTACGGGCACACGTCGCCATCGGGTGGTATTAGGATCTTTTACTCCTCGACCTTTACTCTGGGATTCTGAACTCTCTTCTATTCGGGTTAAATGATTTTTACTAAAATCTAACTTTAGGTTCTCGAAAATACTTTTTTCCGGAGAGCCTCTTCAGTCTAGATGATCATGGCACGCTTTTTGAAGATTTCAAGATACTCTCGATTTTCTCTCGAGACCTTGTGCTGTTGCTTTTGCAATTCCTTCCAATCAAATATCCCTATGGATAAATACTTACACTGTCGTGCTTACTTTTATTCAAATCGATCTTGTTGTTACAAGATACCCCGAGAATAATTTGTGCCTCTCGCCTTGCAGTTCTTCGCCACTGAATACCCCTAAGAATAATTTCTCGCACCTTCCGAGTATCCGCTCATCCCGCTTGTTCGTGTTTCACAAAAGTCTTTGAAATACTATTCAATCCTCCGAAAATCCTTAGCAGCTTTATTGCTCTGCAAATACTTGTCTACTAGCATTATGGATGCTTCCCATATATCCGCAATATTCACTAGTATCTTTTGACCTTTGTCATTTTGATCCTATTGATTCAATATGTGTACGAATGCACACAATCATCTACCAACCCTTCTAAATTATCTTTCCGACTCAGACATCATTTTGAACATGAGCTGGTTCTCGACCAAACTATTTGTCGCCAATTGTGCCTCTGGTCTGTCCAACTTATCCATCCTTGATTAGAGCAACTGCTTCTGATCCTTTGTTTTGGAAATCGTGATTCCTTTGTTATCTAAGCATCGAATTATTCCGATGTTCTATAATATGATGCTCGTGCATTTTTCTTCCTCTGATGGAGTACCAATACTCACATCAGCTCCGTTGTGGATCACCTGATCCATTGTTGGATTGTTATCCGACAGTGTCCTTCATATTCAATCACTGGTGAGTTCTTCCCCGATACATAGTGCCTTTGGTAAAATGTATCATCTGCAACCAACCATGCTCGCTTTCGAGCTGGTGGTACTTACTATTGAAGCTTGTGGTATATGTTTCCACGATACCCTGACGGGTTGAACCTATGCCTTCCTTTATATGTGTGAACTCGGAAGTTTTCACGAGTCATACTCATCTGGTATTTCACCAGGTAAAAATTTCAACACTACAGCTTCATCGAACATGAGGAGTGAATGAAAGATTATACATTGAAGAAGTGGGAGTCGACCTTGAACCTTGTGTTCATGCCCATGGACACGATGTAGATCTTATCATTAAAAGCTTCTCTTAAATTAATTATTCCCTTGGTATAAGTTCATCTTATATCGGGATCCGCCTTGCAATCGTGGTTCCGACCATATGTTCTTCCTTGATCCCATTTCTTGGGCAAGTTTAAGCATTTGTCTTCTGCGGATCAATACCCCACTCCAACCTCTACTTTAATCCGTCGTCGAGTATTACCCCCTGGTATCTCGATAATATCACAGAACCATATTACTTCTTATGAGTTCTTCTTCAAGTATTATTTCTCATCAATTCCAGTTTTTTTTCCCCAGGTTCTGAGTTGTTAGACACTCAGGGACACCGATAGTGAATCGAGCCTGTAACCCGACTCATTAACTATAAGTAATTTTCGTTGCTTATGAGTTAATAATCCTCCAAGTCATTCCTAGCTTTGATTGTCTATTCCAGTATCATGTTAAATTTTAAGCTGTCTTTGCTGGTCCTTTCTTCCCGGAGCACCATTTTTTATGATGAGCTAAGCTTACGTCGATCTTCCTCATCATATCATTTCGCCTTGAACAACAAGCTTGATTTCGAGTTTGTGTCGTACCCATGGTTCCAATAACCTTTCGCTTCATCATTCCTTTGACTTGATGTCGTCGATAATTGATTACATCTTCTTAAAATCTCTCGACAAATGTGTCGTGGTAATCATCAACCTTATGAGCTCGTCTTGGATATCAATCGGATTCATGAAGAGAATTAACATCCTTACCCTCGAAGAGTTGTGTTATCATCGGCCACTTTATTGCCTTCCCTCCAACACAAACTTGTTTGTATTTTGTGTTGTACCTTGAGTTCCTTGCTACCCAGCATTGTTCTTCTTTACCTTGGAATATTACCACCTTTTATGTCAAGAATGTCGTGGGAATTTCACCACCTCTTACGAACTCTTGGTATGGTGATACCTCTCACCATCACCATTCTTTCATGCTCCTCGTGTTGATTCCAACCGGGGTACCAACAAGTGAACGGTGTTGTGTGGATCTTGCACTTCTAGCAACCCTATTACTTTGAAGTTAATGGTCGGCCGTTCATTCTTAGTCTTGATTATTGAATCACCATTCTGACGTTGGTTGTGCAACCCATTCCATATTTCGGGTGCACCTTTCAACCAATGTTTAATTGTGTATGTTTTCCTCGAGCATACATCATTATACCATTTGATCTGACAAATGTTATCTCCTTGTTCACATAATTGTGGAAATCCATCTTTTGTTAATCTCGATGAATTGTCGATGATTCCATCAGCCACCTCCTCATCCTCTCCTTGGTTTAATAATGAACTATTGTTTCTAGATCGAACCTCTCCCATAGTTCATTTCCGAGAATCTTGTAATCGGACGATTTCGCTATTTGTGTACCTCCTTACTTTGCTCTCGATATTTTCTTAAGTTTTGATTCGAGTTACTTTCCGCCACCTTCCTCGATGTTGACCCGATAGTCAATCTTGCGAGGTCCGTTCTCCAAGAATGCCCACCCTTTATTCTTTCGTAAATGCGATGGATGGTTGCCGGACAACTGAAGCCACGAGATATGATGTTGGACGGCCTCTTCCTTTGGTGAGGAGACCCGCTAGATTAACATGACCTTTCCCCTTATTCCACCTCTTAAATGTCATGCCGAGATTTCTTGTAATGGAGGAGAATTGGAGGACTTGAATAGTTACGCTCTGTAACCCTCTACTATAGATTACTTCGTTAGTTCAAAAGGTTATCCATTCTTTGAAGTTTTCAAAATTGTAAGACTTATTCTGGTGGAGAAACCAATACCTTTTCCGATGGATCCTTTGTGCAAAACAATTAATTAAATGCATTATGCAATTAATAAAACATTAGACTATTTTATTTGAATGTCCAAAGTGATGTGACGATTTTAAGAACATTTGAAGCCCAAGATAAATGGTTTTCTAACTGTCATGGATAATGTTGTAGATCGAAACGACTCTCCTATATACCCCTTTTCTTAAGGTTGTTCCTCACACGTGGCCTTATGTAGTTCACGAGCCACCTTCAGTCTGATATCGGACACAATACTTATTCCGTTGCTTTGACCCTTTCACGCCCTTAAAATAGTCGAAACAAAGGAAAAGTTACTTTCCGCCACCTTCCTAGATAATAGTCAACCTTGCGAGGTCCGTTCTCCAAGAATGCCCACCCTTTAAAAAAATCGATGGAGTTCCTGAAGAAAGGACGCCGACTTCATCAGGACGACCTGAAGCAGAGAAATGAAGACATCAATGTGTTGGACCGGCCTCTTCTAGAAGAGCAAGCCAGGATGAGGAGACCCGCTAGATTCGTTACCAGACCTTTCCCCCTTATTCCACCTCTTAAATCTCGGGACGAGATTTCTTGTAGTGGAGGAGAATTGTGACGCCCGAATAGTTACGCTACAGTAACCCTCTACTAAAGATGCCATGTCACCTCCGTTACTGTTGCTAATCTCTCGTTAGTTCAAAAACTGATTCAAATTCAAATTCAAAATCAAGCAAACAATAAAAGTTTTCAAATATTAAAACTAAAATGTTCGGAGTAAAAAAAAAATAATGCACAGGTAATTATGGTGGAGAAACCAATACCTTTAAAAGTGTCTGAATGTCCTAATATTAAATAAAGCCGTAGCAAAACAATTAATTAAATGCATTATGCAATTAATAAAACATTAGACTATTTTATTTGAATGTCCAAAGTGATGTGACAGTAGTATAGTTGTTAGACTAATTTAGAAACCAATTATGTATTTTATTCAAACTAAATTAAAATAGTAGAAACAAAGGGAAAATAGATAAAAACCAAAAAAAACTGAAACAAAAGAGAAATAAAGCAGAACCCTCCCCGGCCAGTGGCCGACCAGCCCGGCCGCCCACTGCGCGCCCCTGGCCTATATGGCAGCCGACTCGAACCCTAGCCTCTCCCGATCCCTCTCTCCCCTCGCCTGGATCGTGGCGCCCGCCCCTGTCGCCCACGATCCCCCTCCTCCCGCACGCCCCCCACTTCTCGGTGAGACCTTCGCCCCTCTCATTCCCAGCGTCGTGAGCACCCCGCCCGATTCCTTCTGCTTGCGGAGAACCACCTCCGGGCGGCGCCAGCGCTCGAGAACCGCCGTCCTCGCGGCATCACCTCGCGAAGCTCGCCATGGCCGCGGCCGCTGGTTCTCCACGTTCGTGCGGCAAGCCGCCTCCTCGCCGGAGATGGGCGGATCCCGGAGGCCCGTCACGGATCCGGCCTCCTCCGTCCCCTAATGCTGCGCTGCCCATCCGCCGCCGCGGTCGTCGTCACGACCAGCGGCCTCATCACCGACGACCGCACCTCGTGGCCGCCTCTCCGAGCCGCCACGGCCTTCCCGAGCTCACGGACCCGTCCCGGCGGCCTCAAAAGCCATGCGCGCCCGTCGCCGCTCAGCGTTTGAGACGTCGTCACCGGACCTCGCCGCCGCCACGTCGCCCGGAGCTCCCCGCGCCTGCTTCCTCCTCCTCGTCGGCGCCAGCGCCTCGCCAACCCTTCTCTCCAGCAGCGTGGCGACCCTCTCTTCTTCGCCCCTTGGCGCGCCTCTCTGTCGCCCGTTCGCCGTTCGCCGAGCCCACACTGCGATCGCGCCACACTGCCCGCCCATAGCAAGCCGCCTGCCACCGCGCCGGCCCCCATGACGGCGCGGTGCCCTCGAGGCAGCGGCCGTTGGGGCTGCCAGCGCCCGTGCCGCTAGGCCCTATGGCCCTATGACATGTGGGCCGGCCCGAGCGTTAAAAAAAAAGAGTAAATAAAAATAATAAATAAATAAATAAATAATGGAAAATTAATTAATTAATTAATTAATTAACAATTAATTCTGATTAAATTAACTAATTAAGGTTAATTAACCTAATTAACTCTTGTTAATTAGCTAAATTAATTAATATGGCAGTGGGGCCCACCTAATTAATTTTGATTAGATTAATTAAAGCTGGTTAATTAACATGTGTCAGCGACGGTGGGACCCCTTTGGTCGAGGTTGACCGATCGACTCCGTTGACTGCGACGTCGACATGACATCATCTTGATGTCATTAATTCATTTTCGAATTAAATTAAATAATTAATTAAATTCCACAAATTATTAAAATCTTTAGAAAATCATATCTTTTAATCCGTAACTCGGATTAAATTATTTCAACATGAAAGTTGCTCGAGCAGCGAGGCGAATCCGGATCGCAACCCGTTCGTCGCCGCACATCCTAGCATAGAGAACACGCAACTTTCCCCCGGTTCATTTGTCCTAAAGCGAAACACCGGAATACTTTCCGGATGTTTTCCCCTTCACCGTATCGCCTATCCTACGTTAGGTCACCCTAGCACAACGTATTGCGCGTCTTGCTATGTGTTACATTTGATTGCTCTGTTATTTCTTGTGTTCCCCCTCGTTACTCTTTCCAGATAGACTCGAGACCGATCTTTGATGCCCTGTGGTGCGACTACGTCACAAGCGACCCCTCCTTCTTATGCGAGCAACCAGCAAGCCCCCCTTGATCACCAGATATCGCCTATTCTCCTCTATCTTGCTTGCATTAGAGTAGTGTAGCATATTCTTGCTTTTCGATAATCCTATTACGATGCATAGCGACATTGTTGCTACATCTGTTGATACCTTACGCAATCCTAAATACTTAGTATAGGATGCTAGATTATCATCATTGGCCCTACATTAGGTGTCGGTGCGCCTTGCTATACTATTGGGCGTGATCACTCGGGAGGTGATCACGGGTATATAATATACATACATACATACTACAGATGGTGACTAAAGTCGGTGCGCTCGAAGAGTACCCAGTGATTCACAGTTGGGGTGAAAGGACCTTTGTCCGCGGCCCTCTGTGTGGATCTTTGTGGCGGAGCGGACAGGCGAGTTGAGACCACCTAGGAGAGGTGGGCTGGCCTGATCGGCGTCCGGTTGCTTCATAATAACACGCTTGAGATCTTGGTATTTGATGCGAGTGCGGCCATTTGGTCTATCGCACTAACCATCTCGTGGGAGTAGTTATGGGTATCCCGCGTCGTGGTATCGGCGAAGCCTTCTTGGCGTCGGCGGACGAGGCGGCGCGCCGGATTGGGCTGGAACGCCACTAGGCTAGGTGCGCTTCGGCCGCCCTGCATAGCGTCTTGGTGTGCTCGAGGCGATGGGCCCGGACCCTGCGGCGCTTAGGTTTAGACCGGCGTGTTTGACCTCTCTGTTGTGCCTAGGTGGGGCTGCGGCGTGTTGATCTTCGAGGCGGGCATGACCCGAGAAAGTGTGTCGGCCAAATGGGATCAAGCGTGTTGGGTTATGTGGTGCACCCTGCAGGAAGATTAATCTATTGAATAGCCGTGTCCCTCGGTAAAAGGGCGACCGGAGTTGTACCTTGACCTTATGACAACTAGAACTGGATACTTAATAAAACACACCCTTCCAAGTGCGAGATACAACCCGGTGATCGCTCTCTAACGAGCGCCGAGGAGAGGATCGCGGGTAGGATTATGCTATGCGATGCTCTTGAAGATGCTACTTGGAGATGCTACTTGGAGGACTTCAACCTACTCTCTTCTACATCTTTGCAAAGCGGAGGCTGCCGAGCGTAGTCTTGACGGGATTAGCTATCCCCTCTTATTACGGCATTCCGATTCGGTCGATATGGCCTTCTTACATATACCCATGCATATGTAGTGTAGCTCCTTGCTTTGAGTACTTTGGATGAGTACTCACGGTTGCTTTCTTCCCCTTTTCCCCTTTTCCTTTCTTTACGGTTGTCGCAACCGGATGTTGGAACCAGGGCCGACGCCACCGTCGATGGCGACTACTACTGGAGGTGCCTACTACTACGTGCAGCCCGGCGGCGACCGGGAGTAGTTAGGAGGATCCAGGCGGGAGGCCTGTGCCTCTTCGTCTGTATCGGTTTGTGCTAGCCATCTTATGGCAACTTGTTTAACTTATATGCGTACTCGAGATATTGTTGCTTCCACGACTTCGTCTATGATCGAGCACTTGTATTCGAGCCCTCGAGGCCCCTGGCTTGTATTATGATGCTTGTATGACTTATTTATGTTTTTAGAGTTGTGTTGTGATATCTTCCCGTGAGTGCCTGATCTTGATCGTACACGTTTGCGTGCATGATTAGTGTACGATTAAATCGGGGGCGTCACAATATGGTTCCATGAGCACAAGCATTTCACGCCCTACTCCAACACGGTCATCTGCAACCGCAAACCAAAGTCCCTCAACCATTGATGGTACACCATCCAAGAGGCTGTGTCAAGGTATTGCGGCCAGTTGGCCCATCTCATCACAGAGTGTCCTAGTGGTGCCCAAATCACCGAGCAAGTAAGTTGTTAACAAGTGTACATCACTGGCAGGATACACATAGTTGTACTGATCATTTGTAGCCGGATATTCTTTTGTTAATCATTGGCCAAATATGAACAGTTTTGGCGCCGAACATGCATCGTTTTGTCGATCATTGGCCGGATATGCATAGTTTTGTTGATCACTAGCCGGATATGTAGGCGGATATGCATAGTTTTTTATTGGCAGAATGTGCCCAGTTTTGTAGGTAAATATGCATAGTTTTGTTGGTTGATCACTAGCCGGATATGAACAGTTTTATTGATCACTAGTCGGATATGCGTAGTTTTGTTGATCGTTGGTTGTTTTTCTATAGCCTTCTCGTGCGTGTACGGTGTTCAAGAAGTTGGAGAAGAAAAACTTCATCGTCATGCATTGCTAGTTGAAGTTGAATGGGCAATCTAAGTGGAACCTATTCATAGCCAAGACTGCCGCCCAAGCCACCGAGGAAGAAACCGATGACCCAACCGACCCAACGAAAGAACCACCCAAGAATGTTGGAAGAGGGTTTCAGAGAAAGAAGTGGGAGAAGGAGAGTATGAAGCGAGAAGGTGCGGCGGTCAAGATGACTGAGAGGTTCGGGGACATCTTGTCTAAGAAGGAGGAGGCATTCGTCAAGCATTGAGACATCAAGGAGGGAAAAAAGGCACAGAGATTCAAACTGTTGATGGAGGCGGTCGGGAAGAAGCTAGCGCTCGAAGAGAAGAGGGCCTTAATTGAAGAGAAGAAAGCCATGCTCGAGGATAAGAAGGAGGAGCTCAAAGAAAAGAAGGCCAAGGTCGCATCCGATGCGGAGGACGCCGAGATGTTGTCCTTGAAGGTGGAGTCTTTGGATGCCGATGCAAGAATGATCATGCAAGGCGTCCGCTACAAAATGTTGCCGCGATAGAAAGACGAGCTGGAGGCGGCGGAGAAAGAGGAGGAGGGGGGAGGCTACATACGTGGCGGCGATGATACCTTGAGCATGGAGGAGGCTCGGATTGCCGGTCCGGCAAGGTAGAAAATCTCAATTTTTTGCACGGACTGCGAGACTGAAATTCTTCTGTGACCGGGATCGGGCATGTAAAAAACTTAAGTATACTTCACTTTTTGATTGTGATCGGACATGTGATCCGGCGTGCGCTATGGATCGGACAAGATTTGAACTTCAAATTGACCTTTACCGAAGTACATATACAAGATAGCATTCGATGGCCGGCTCCCGCATCAGTGTCCGCTGAGTGGTCCCTCTTACATTGACAAATGCGAGAGCAAATTTTGTGGGTCAACGGTGGAGATGCCCTAAGACTTTCAATCATGATGATTATACTTCTTACTAAAGTAATGATGCTTTTGCAATCAATTCACATAATGTCATTGAGCAAAACAAAGCTTTCAGACACCATACTGCTGCCCGTGGGGTAGGCAAGACACGCCTTCCACACACCATCAATGGTGAAAATTTTCTATGAAAATAATAATAATAATAATAATAATAATAATAATAATAATAATAATAATAATAATAATAATAATAATAAAGTTATGTACGCGCTGGTTGTCTGTTAGGCCTTGTACAATGCTAGATGTTTAGTGAGATGCTTAGAATAATAAATCGGATTTTTCTGAAGCATCGGTTTCAATTTTTAAAGACAAGACATCTAATTAATCATCTATCATGTACACATAAACACCGGTCTTTAGAAAAAATCAGGTTTATTCTTCTAAGGATCTTCCCTTAGGACATCATATGTTTGCAACATGGCCTACGTTGCAAACTTGCAACATGTCTAATTTTGCAAACTTGTTGGTCCGTCTCGCCTTGAATCGAACGGCCACTGAGGTGATGGACACGCGTGAGCCATCAGCCGGTTGAAAGTAACTTTCCCTAAAAAAAACCAACGGTGAAAATACCAGTAAATTGATCCTTAAAAAAAATAAAATACCAGTAAATCGCTGCAAAAAGAAAGGAGAATACTGGTAGTCAGTTAAATGTTTGACACGAAATCAACCCGATTAACAAAATTCAAACCAAACTCTGACGCCTGACGTGTTGTAATCGAATCAATCGGAAACTAACTAACTAACCTCTGGGCCGCAAGGAAACACCGTCCGGGGTCACTGCCGCTCTTGATAAAATCGGAGAAACCCAGGAAAAAAAAGGACTAAACGAGATACTGAGAGCCCAAGACCTAAATTCCGTAGAGAAAACTCGCATCGCCGCCGCTGCCTAGATCGCCGGGCGCCGCCATGTCGACCCCGGGCGCCGCCTACTACGCTTCCCTCGCGCGCAAGCAGTACTTCTGCTACCAATGCAACCGCACCGTCCTCATCGCCGCCTCCGCCGCGGCCGCCGGCGAGCTCTCATGCCCCGACTGCCGCGGCGACTTCCTGGAGGAGGTCACCGTCCCCGCCCCCACCATCCTCCCCTTCCCCTTCGCCTTCCCCCCTATGATGCCCACCGCTTCCTCCCCGTCCCGATCCTCCTCCTCCTCCACCGCCGCGCCCCCCTCCAGCGACCTCTCCAACTTCCTCACCAGCATCCTCGACCTCCAGGAGGGCCGCCGCGTTAGGTCCAGGAGCGGAAGCGGTGCCGCCTCGGCCGCTGGCACGGCCACGCCTGAGAACGAGCCGGAGTCCTTCGACCCGCTCGTGTTTTTCCAGAACTACATCCACACCCTCATGGAGGGGGGCGCCAACATCCAGGTGCTCCTCGACGACGCCAGCGTCAACCTCGCCCCCGGCCTAGGCGGCCGTGCCGGTGGGACAAGCTACGGGGACTACTTCGTCGGCCCGGGACTGGAGCAACTCATCGAGCAGCTCGCCGAGAACGATCCCAACCGCTATGGCACGCCGCCGGCTGCCAAGTCCGCCCTGACCACTCTTCCTGACGTCGTTGTCACCGATGCCATGGTTGCGGCGGCAGAGGGCGCCGAGTGTGCTGTGTGCAAGGAAGATTTCTCACCTGGAGATGGGGCCAAGCAGATGCCCTGCAAGCATATCTACCACGCAGATTGCATCGTACCCTGGTTGGAGCTCCACAATTCGTGCCCCATTTGTCGCTTTGAGCTGCCCACCGATGATCCTGATTATGAGGGCAATAAGGCCTCAAACGCACAGTCAGCTGTTGGTATCGCTGCTGCTGCTGCTGCTGCATCTGGGAGCTCTGGTGCTGCTGAGGAAGGAGGGGAGGAGAGTGGGGAGGCTGCAAGGGTGGTGGAAAGGAGATTCAATGTGTCATTGGCATGGCCGTTTGGTGGATTGGCAGGTCAAACACCACAGCAAGATGGGAACAATGCCGGTGCTGGCAGTAGCTCACAGGACAGCGGTTCGCAGGATGGAGCTGGTGGCAGTAACAAAAATTGAACACAAATCTGTGATCAGTTGGAGGTATTTACATCTTTAAACACAGCCTTTTGTATCGGATGCAATTTACTTGGTAGACTAGATTATATCCTGTTAATAACTCTTTGATTGTAGCAGAAATTGCTTCAATTCCTGTTTACTATTCTTTTCTTGACTAGTGGAGAAAGAACTACCCATGTTTACAGAATAGTTTGCTAAATGCAATTACATTTCATAATCATAAACGGTTAGGACTTAAATGCTGGAGATGCTATAGTACAAACTTGACTGTTCACATCAATTTCAGGCATATCTCTGATGTGGTGGTTTTGTGTCATTGTAGTATCAGCAACAGTTGCATATGCTCATTAAGACTTGTATATAAGTTTGTAATAATAAGCTATTCGTATTAAACAGTAGGAAGGTGTTATCACAATGGTACACTACTGAAATTTTATTTGATGACCAAGCCTATCTTCTACTTATAGAGGTTTGTTGGTTTGCTCGAAACATTCATAACAAATTTCGTAAGAAACAAAAAAGCTGTCGCTGCATTTTGATGTCGTTTATCCTCTCCACGTGGATGATTTAGGAAGAGGAACAATATAATTTTTTTCCCAGAATGATCACAACACGCTGATGCAGATCTTAGGCGCAGTCAGGGATGAGCTTCGCCAGTGGTGCGCACTTGGGAGCCCTAGGCATCTAAGTTCCCATGGTGGCTCCAGTTAATCATCAATGCACAAACCTTATAGTCTAACACATTTTTGTTCTGGCCGTTTTCTTTTTTATTTTGACTAGAAGATAGTTGCCTGTGTGTTGCAACGGGGGAATAAATATTATAGTAGAGATTTACCTGCCCATATTTGGTAAGCACTTATTATCTTACCAAAGAGAACAGAATTTTATTCGGCAAGTCAATAAATGGTGGGGCAGGGAGGTAGTCTTTATGGGAAAACCGATAGAAAAACCAGAGACGAGAGGGAAAAAATTAAAAAGGGAGAGGAAGGAGGGGATGTACGTAAGGTTGGATTTAGGAGGAGCGGACAACAGAACTTTACGTCTTCTTTAAGTAGGAGAGATTTTTTTTTTCTTTTAGTTTTTGGTTTGCACTTTGGGTCGACTAAGTGTATTGGATGATCCAGACACTAGTCTCATCCACGCACAGACATCTAGTTTCACTAGCTGTCTTAGAAGATCATATGTGTTGATTAGGTTCTTTTAGTGAGGATCCTATCATTCTGCATATATAAGCAGAAGAGGGTCTTGAAATTTCACCGTTCTCAAATCATTTGTTGCGAGTCAATCTAGACTTCAAATAGACCAATAAATTTACGCATACATTTCAGGAATTCAAAACATCTCTTCTTTTTTCTGCAATTCTAGTTTTTTTAGTTAAGAGGCTGTTGCTTTCAAGTCAAAATGTCAGCAATGAATCATAATGCCATTTATGTTCTCTCAAGTGTGATAATTTTGTTGACTGTACTGTGGCTGTCACTTTTATCATCTCTCCGATGAAGTTGGTAGGTTATTGAGAGACTTTGTCATACGCGAGTGTGAGTGCATGGCCTCTCACATAAGTTTATTTTTTACTTTGTTGGGTATTACATTAATTTTGTTAGTTTGGATGCTTCTCTTTGGTTAGTTTCTTTCGAACAGGTAGATATAATTATTTGATACTACTGTTAAGGAGTATTAGTATTGGTCCAGGAGTCCTTATTAGTCTATGTTTAGTTTCCTTACACCTCAAGTCATGTGTAATATATATATGCCCCTTGGGCCTTCAATAAAGAAGTTGCTTCAGTTACGCCAAGTTATTTGTAGAAAAGAGGTTTGGACGGTATCTTGTTTGATCAAGCGAAACACAACAGTTTTGCTCAGAGCAGCAACTCATGTAAGACGCCTTTTGTCCATTCAACCAGCTAGCAGCTAACCATGTAGGGGATATTCGAAAATTAAATAGGAATAGGGAGAGATGCCTTGCCTTGTCTAAGGCTTCTAAACTTCTGATACTTTTGTCGGGTTGGGTGCACACAACTTGACATTGATATGGGCCCTTCCTTTGCACAACTCCTGTTCAAATCTGCCTCTTGTGTAATCCCTTGTTTGGATGCATTTGAGGATAGAATTTGTTGATCATTGCCTCCTTGATTTGTTTAGATTGGCTGGCCAATTTTTTTACAGTTGCTACAGTCTTTTGTGACCAGCCAGCTAATGGTATAGTTCATTCTGGTTCTGACAAAATATGTAGCAGAGAGATCAAGATAAGGTGCTCTGTTATTAGTTATTAGGAACTTTGTATTCGTCCGCTTAGAAGTTGAGAACCTTGTTAGCATAATTATGTTTTCATAAGTTTTCCACAAGTTGCCCGTATACGAGCACCCAGGTATCAGTCCCTACTCCACGAGAGGACCATAGTTATCTGTCCCTACTCCGGTATCATTTCCAGAATGTTTGCTTTTTGCAAGCGTCACTTTAGAACAAAAATGGTGAACAGATTAAAATATGCATTCCTTTTCAAGATTTTTTTTGCATATATTTAGAAAAGTTTTTTTTTCATCTCTTGCATATTCTCATTGGGTTCTCTACTCAGTTATACTACCTCCGTTCCCAAATATTTGTCTTTCTAGGCATTTCAAATGGACACAACATAGGGATGTATGTAGACTTATTTTAGAGCGTAGATTCACTCATTTTGCTCCGTATGTAGTCACTTGTTGAAATCTCTAGAAAGACAAATATTTTGGAACGGAGGGAGTAGTGACCATGATCTTCATGCTTGCTGTTTTGTTGGTTGTTGGTTTGGCTGTTGAATGATTACACAGTAATATCTCACAAAGTATGATTGATGGCTTCAATTGTTGAAGAATGCTCAAATACATGTTCTGTGCAAATTTCTTTGACGTCTTCCCTTCAGGCCTGTTTGGTTAGAAATATATTTTTCTAGGTTCAGATTGCATTCACAGTCTCCATTGTTTCCTTTGTATTTTTTTTGTGTGACTCCTCTGGCAGCCGCTTTATTATCATTCGTCAATTAGCCATCCAAGGATATAGCTATTGACCACATTACTGCCTCACTATTTTTCTTTAAAAAAAGCACACCTTTTAATTTACAAATAAAAAGTTTTTTCTTCCACTTTGCAACGTGTATAGATGAAATCAAAGATTCATCTGCTTCATGCATGAGCTCTCGTGGTAATACATCGGTCAAACACAGAGCTATATTGTACCTATTTTTTTGAATAGCTTGAACACTTTGAGCTTATATATACTGTTTACAACTGTTGTAATAGGAAGTTCCTAGACTGTCGTAGAAAGAAGATGCTACATCTGGTTTCCTGGAAAACAAAACAAACGAAAAACATGCTACATCTGGTTGTGTTCAATGCCAACTTTGATTTCTGCATCTCTTTTTTTTGTCAACACCCACCAAGTTTTGATGCTTTCGTGTGCATCGATGAAGTTATATGGCTCTCTCCTCTTTGCCAGTACTCGGAGGCTCCCGTTCTCCCTTCCACTTTACAAGAGTATCAGCTACTAACAACAATCTTATTATCTGCCTGCAGGTCCCCTTGTCGGCGATGCGTCCAGAGGTCGACAATGTTGATGCGCCACCGTGAGTTATACTACAGACAATCGAAAGACCAAAGGAATTTACAGCCTGTTTATTTGGTGGAACAAAACAGTGTTGGTTTTAGTTGTCGTTGTCGCTGTCCGTTAGGGCGTGTACGCAAGGCACAGAGACTGCCGTGGCAGGAAGTTGTGCGTTGCGTAGACTCTTTGTGCAGATTTGTTAAATTGATTCTCGTTTATGGACCCCAACCTACCTAGCTTTGCCTGTGTCGTGTGGGGTTGAGATGAGATGGGTGCTCCTTGGCGAGCAAAGTTAGAAGAAATTATGTGTGTTTGCAGGGAATGGGCGGCACCCTTCAATTTTTCACTGTGAGTGGGTGCTGACCGCTTGTCGAATTCCAACTTCACTGATGCGCAAGACTGATAGCCGGCAAATTTTGAGATTGCCAGTCGTCAAATTGCTTATGGGCTTCATCGAGGAAAACACGGCGCCAGGGGGCAGGCGGGGCTTCCTCTCCCTGCACCACATTAGACGTGGCCGTCGGCGCTTCCTCCTCCAGTGCGCGAGGCTTGGGGTCCCTAAACTTGCCCCTGTCATGCCGTGTTAGTGGGTGGACTTGGAATCTCACGCAAAGGATGGAAAACGCATGCCCATGGTGGTGCTCTGAGCTCTCCGTCCGTGATGGGCGCCCACCGTGCTCGACAGGAGGAGCCGAGGAGGGTTGTGCCCCTTGGCCATCCCCGTCGACGAGGGTCCATTGAGGATGTTGAGCATCAGGCCGAGCTCTGTCGTCTGCGCTGCCCGCTAGGCACTTGACGTCGATGACAACCTAGATAAGGCGCTCCTTTCCGACCCTGACTAGACGGCGTCAAAAGACCTATCTATATAGTCTAATCGCAATGAACTAGAAATGCAAATGTCAATAGCGATATTGCCAATCTATCTAGTCTAGTCTATACGCAGTGAACTAGAAATGCAAATATTGAATAGTGATATTGCCTAACCTCGGTCCTCACATTTTAGTGCCGAATTACGTGTGCGACATTTTTGTGGCTAATACTGTTTTGGTGCTGTTTCACTTCTATTCGTTTTTTGAATGCGTAAAATTATAACTACAAACAAATGCATAGAAATATATGATAAAATTAAACTTATGGAGGATGATTCTGACTTTGTAGATAACCTCATAAACCTCCAACAATATATTGGAATACACTTCATATGTGTTTTTGGAGGCTGCTTTTTGGTGACTGCTAGACTTGCTCTAAGCAGCCTAGCACGAAAGGAAAGGCGACGATTCAAAACAAACTCATGATGAGAATTAGCGTGCATGCATGTTTTTTTTTGCAATACCGTTCCTTGTTTCCCTGCAAAAAGAAAACTACGACACAATGAGACTCTAGCCATCTTAGGTCATTCATTTGCCCCACAGTTAACTTCTCTAGTACAATGCTTAAAATAGCAGAGACATTGAAAAAAAAGTCGACCACATCGAGAAGCGGAGCGGCGAGTCTATCCCTATCCCACCTACCAGAAACTCAATTGCTCCCCTCCACACCAACGCCTCCTCCATTACCACCCCTCCCTCTGCCCCCACCTCTGCATTCCTCAAGCTCATCGATAAGTGCCATGGCGGGTGGATCCAGTTACCGCGGAGCTCAGCCAGGAGGGCGAGGCCTGCTGCGATGGTGGCGGGACTTGCTCCTTTTCTAGTGGTGGCTGCTCCAGTCATGCCGCTGTCGCTGCCCACTATCGACGCGTCCTCACCGGCGGCGAGGCAGGAGATGGAGTGTGTGGCGCGGGAGAAATTTCCTGATCGGTTCACATGGGGGGGAGGTATGCATCGACATCATCCGCTACTCCACCTTCGAAGAACGAGCTCGGTTCATCGAAGAAAATGACTGCATAGATCTAGATCTAATTTCTGGGCCATCCAGGAGGCGGAGCCACCAGATCCAGTTCAGGCGGAGTTATGAAGCCACTTCAGGACCCGAAATCCCTCACGGATCAACATCACGCGACCCTCCATGGTGGCCCTCTTCAACCCTCCACTAGAAGTGTTGCCGCCAGGGGTTCGCCCCCCTCGTCAGCAGTAAGGCTTATTTTCTTCAGCGGGCATGCGACACAGGGGGTTTGTGTCCCTGAATCGCGAGCACATCATATGGGAGTCGGGTTGTGTTGCCACAACCTTGACCCTCCACAATGGCCGGGTGACCAAGGAGAGGTACCAATTCATCTCTCCCTCTTACATCGTTCTCGTTTAGCTACAAATCGTATAAGTTGTTTTTTGCCGCATCAATTTAGTTACTCATGTTGTTGATTCTAGTTCGATTAGGGAAATGTCGGTTTCTGGGGTTGTTCGTATCCCCTATCCATCTTCATGCGCAGCTCAATTGGGGTTCTCCCCGTCGAATGCCCTCGTGTATTGGATTTCCTAGTTCGAGTTTTGCTCTGCCATGTCCCTCACCGATGGCTAGCTTGGCGGTGGTGAATGTTAAGTTTCATGCACTAGCCAATGAAACCAAAAGTATGAGCTAATGGAAAGGGCTAGTGCAATCCACATATACAATAACACCCCCTCTCATGTGTGACGGGGAAGAAAAGTCAACATGTGCAACCAGAAGAGAGCGACAACGCGTGAAACTCATGTATGACTCAAGATGCCTCTACGTGGACACAACGGGGCTACCAACAATTTTTAATAAATTGCGAAAGCCAGGACTTGAACTCAAGGCCTTAGCTCTGATACCATGTTAAGCTTCATACACTAGCCAACGCAATCAAAAGTCCAAACCGATGGAAAGGGCAAGTGCAATCCACATATACTGTAACAGTGAAAATGTTTTCGAATTCATGTGTAAAATCCCCATCTCATCCCTCCTCCCCTCCTGTCATGCATGGGCTACCCATCCATGGATGTGTGGTCCAAAGGAAAGCGGGTGCTTGTTTTACGTGTTCGCGTGTTGATGATGTTGACATAGAGGTTGTGGAGGAATATTTCGAGCAGTTGTGGGCTATGCCTTCCCCTCCACGATACCGCCACCCACCCCACCACCACTTTTTATCGTCAACCTCCTTGGTTTCCTCTATTGGATTAGGAAGGATCTAGTGGCGGTAGGCACTCATTCCTGGCTTCTGATTTCTGTTCAGTAATGGTTCTCTTAATCAACATTACACTTTCCTATTTAATGATTGGATCAACATATGGGGTTTGATGGAGATTTCTATCTCCAATGGAGGTTTCACTTGGCCTGATAATCAAGATGATCCCAATTTTTCTATATTGGATAGTGTGCTCACTTCTATGAGTTGGGATGCTTATTTTCTCTTATCTTCTTTGGTGGCTTTACCCAAAGTAGGAAGTTATGACGATACCGGTGCTAGGAAAATTTCCTCCCCAAAAATGTATAGATTTGAGAAATGGCTTTCTCAAATAGATTTAAAGAGTTAGTGCATGATGTTTGGAACTCTGTTTCTAATGCTTCTTCTGCTATTGAGAACTGGCAATTTAAAGTCAGACGTCGTAGGGTTTTTTAAAGGGTGGAGCATTAATATTGAACCTGACATTAAGATAAAGAAAAAGTTCTCCTTATGGAGTTTGATATTCTTGAAGTTTTCTTTGGAAAAAATTAAACAATGATGAGGTGACTAGGTGAAAGTGATTAAAAAGCAATTAGATGAGATTTCGAAGACCGAGAAAACCTTGTGGCAGAGGTCTAGAGATAAGAAGATTTTGGAAGGGATCAGAATAATTCTTATTATCACTATTTTTATAATTATAGAGACAGGAAAAACCATTTATCTACTCTTGTGTGTGAAAATGGTCCTATCTCTACTACCACTGACATGCTTGATGTGACTACTTCTTTTTATAAGAACTTGTTTGCTTTCGAACCCAAAACTTCATTTAAGGTGTAACACCCCAATAGTTAAGCTACAGTGAACCCATGCTAATGATGCCATGTCATCACTTTTTGCTAAGCCAAATTACCACTTGATAAAAATCAAAGTAAAATTCAAATTTAAATTTAAGTCAAATTGCTATTTCTATGAACAGTGAAACAATTTTTTTACAATATGCCATAAATCCCCAAGTATAGCTAAAGATAATTTCAACTCCATTGTAATGCCCCAAATGGCCCTAACAATATTTATAGTGGACCAGCAACTTTAAATAAACACATTCAAAATTCAAAACTAAATTTGAACGGTTCCAATTGGCCTCAAACTTTTTGTGTAACCTTGTAGTGTTGACTAGAATTTATGAGCAAAGTTTCCTATTAAACAAAACTAAATGAAAAGCGATAGAGAAATAAAGAAATAGAAAAGAAAAAGGGAAAGATAAACACGTCCCTGTTCACCTAGGCTTCAAGTCAAATAGTAAGGCCTAGCCTAGCCCAACTCCCACTTTCTCCTATCTATGTTCACAGAGGCACCGTGGATGATGCATGCACGTCCATGGTAGGGGATCTCCACGTGCCAAGCATCTGCCACTTTTCCGCCATCCCCGATGCCGACAATAGGATACGTCTTCGTCATATCTATAATTTTTGATTGTTCCATGCCAATATTATTCAACTTTCATATACTTTTGGCAACTTTTTATACTATTTTTGGGACTAACATATTGATCCGGTCCCGATGTCGGTTCTGTTTGTTGCATGTTTTATGTTTCGCTGAAACCCCATATCAAACGGAGTCCAAACGGGATAAAATGGACGGAGAATATTTTTGGAATATTTATGATTTTTGGGAAGAAAAACCAACGCGAGACGGTGCCCGAGGGGGCCATGAGGTAGGGGGGCACGCCCCTGACCCTTGTGGGCACCCCGTAAGGAGGTTGCTGCTCTTCTTTGGCCGCAAGAAAGCTAATTTTTGGAAAAATATTTGGGCTAAGGTTTCAATCCAATCGGGGTTAAGGATCTCCGGATATAAAAGAAACGGTGCTAGGGCAGAATCTGAGAACGCAGAAACAGAGAGAGACAGAGAGACAGATCCAATCTCGGAGGGGCTCTCGCCCCTCCCACGCCATGGGAGCCAAGGACCAGAGGGGAAACCCTTCTCCCATCTAAGGAGAAGGTCAAGGAAGAAGAAGAAGAAGGGGGGCTCTCTCCCCCTTGCTTCCGGTGGCGCCGGAATGCTGCCAGGGGCCATCATCATCACCGCGATCTACACCAACAACTTCACCGCCCTCATCACCAACTCTTCCCCCCTCTATGCAGCGGTGTAACCCCTCTTTTACCCGTTGTAATCTCTACTTAAACATGGTGCTCAACGCTATATATTATTTCCCAATGATGTATGGCTATCCTACAATGTTTGAGTAGATCCGTTTTGTCCTATGGGTTAATTGATGATCGTGATTGGTTTGGGTTGCATGATTTATTATTGGTGTTGTCCTATGGTGCTATCCGTGTCGCGCAAGTGTGAGGGATCCCCGCTGTAGGGTTTGCAACATGTTCATGATTTGCTTATGGTGGGTGGCGTGAGTGACAGAAGCACATACCTGAGTAAGTAGGTTGTTTGCGTATGGGATAAAGGGGACTTGATACTTTAATGCTATGGTTGGGTTTTACCTTAATGATCTTTAGTAGTTGCGGATGCTTGCTAGAGTTCCAATCATAAGTGCATATGATCCAAGAAGAGAAGGTATGTTAGCTTATGCCTCTCCCTCAAATAAAATTACAATAGTGATTACCGATCTAGTTATCGATTGCCTAGGGACAAATAACTTTCTCGTGACAAAAAGCTCTCTACTAAAACTAACTTAGTTTTGTTTTTATCTAAACAGCCCCTAGTTTATATTTACGTGCTCTTTATTTTCTTGCAAACCTATCCAACAACACCTACAAAGTACTTCTAGTTTCATACTTGTTCTAGGTAAGGCGAACACTAAGCGTGTGTAGAGTCGTATCGGTGGCAGATAGGACTTGAGAGAATATTTTTTCTACCTTTAGCTCCTTGTTGGGTTCGACACTCTTACTTATCGAAAGAGGCTACAATTATCCCCTACACTTGTGGGTTATCAAGACCTTTTTCTGGCACCATTGCCGGGGAGTCATAGCGTGGGGTGAATATTCTCGTGTGTGCTTGTTTGCTTTATCACTAAGTAATTTTTATTTGTTGTTCTAAGTTGTTCTCTATCTTTAGTTATGGATATGGAACACAAAATACCAAAAAAAATTAGGTGTACTTGCTACTCACGGAGATGGGGAACCTCCTAAAACCCTCGATGCTTGTTATGTGAAAGAAATTATGTACTACTTTGATAATCCTGAGAAAACCCCATTCAATTATGTTATGGGAGACACATTGGATCAACGGGAATACTTTAGGGATTATCGCTTGACACAAAAAGGGAAACTATTATGGGATCAAATTTATATGTTGCGTTGGTATGCTAGGGAACTATGCTTGAGATATGATTTTACTTGTTGCTCTAGGATGAAGGCTCCACACCTTTCCTTTTCGTGCAAATTTAATGATAATGAAACCTTGGCTTCTATGCTAATGGTATATATGATTACTATGATGTGGAACAAATAGAAGAATTTGTTGCTTTTATGGGTGCTTATGAGATTGAATCTTTGTTTAAAACATGTGAAAATCTTTATGATGCTGTTTGACCCGAAAATTTTGCTATACTTAACTATTGCTATGAAAATTATGAATATAATGCCGACATTGATGCATTTATTGAGGAAGTCTCCGCTGTACAAGAAGAGACTAATATTTTGCAGGAGTCTATGGAGGAAGAAATTGATGAAACTGTGAGCTCATTGGATGAAAAAGATGATGAGGAGAGCGAAGAACAAAAGGAGGAAGAGCGGATTAACTACCCATGCCCACCTTCTAATGAGAGTAACTCTTCAACTCATACATTGTTTAATTTCCCTTCGTGCTTACCGAAGAATGATTGCTATGATCCCGTTGATTCTCTTGAAATACCCCTTTTTGATGATGCTTGCTATGCTTGTGGCCAAGATGCCAATATGAATTATGCTTATGGAGATGAACTTGCTATAGTTCCTTATGTTAAACATGAAATTGTTTCTATTACACCCATGCATGATAGTCCTATTATCTTTTTGAATTCTCCAAACTACACTATATCGGAGAAGTTTGTGCTTATTAAGGATTATATTGATGGGTTGCATTTTACTACTACACATGATGATTTTGATAGATATAATATGCATGTGCTTGCTGCTCCTACTTGCAGTTATTATGAGAGAGGAACTATATCTCCACCTCTCTATGTTTCCAATATGATAAAATTGGAAGAAACTGCTTATACTATGCGTTGGCCTTTACTTGGTGTGCATGAATTGTTCTTTTATGACATGCCGATGCATAGGAAGAGAGTTAGACTTTGTTGTTGCATGATATATGTTACTTTGTGCTCACTACTAAATTACAAATAATTGTTAATTAAAATTGGCTTTGATATACCTTGGGATCCGGGTGGATCCATTACTTGAGCACTTTTTGCCTAGCTTAATGGCTTTAAAGAAAGCGCAGCCAGGGAGACAACCCGGAAGTTTTAGAGAGTCTTTTATTTCTGTTGAGACAAGCATTGTTGAAGTGGGAGAGCTCCTTGAACTTTGTTCATGCTCACGGAAACTTTGTGACTCTTGATTACAGAAACTTTTTATCAAAAATAATTATCCCGTTGTAAAATTCCATTGTATTATAAAAATAATGTGCTAAGGTTTTCCTTTAGGATGTTTACAATGCTTGTTGGTTTGTACGGTGCAGGACAGAAACTTTGGCTGTAGTGCGCGATTTTAGATTTTTTGCTGGAACGTCAAATGGTTCTGATTATTCTGCACTGTCTTGCTATACAAATTGTTTATTTTTCCTAATTTTGGTAGAATTTTTGGGGTACCAGAAGTATGGTGAATGTTCAGATTGCTACAGACTGTTCTATTCTTGACAGATTCTGTTTTTGATACATAGTTTGCTTGTTTTGATGAAACTAGCAATTTCTATCAGTGGATTAAGCCATGAATTATATTACAGTAGACACAATGCAAAAACAAAATATGAATTGGTTTGTAACAGTACTCAGAGTAGTGATTTGCTTTATTATACTAACGGATCTTACCGAGTTTTCTGTTGAAGTTTTATGTGGATGAAGTGTTTGATCGAGGAGGTCCCGATATGAGGAAAAGGAGGAGAGGCAAGAGCTCAAGCTTGGGGATGCCCAAGGCACCCCAAGTAAATATTTAAGGAGAATCAAGCGTCTAAGCTTGGGGATGCCCTGGAACGCATCCCTTCTTTCTTCAACAAGTATCGGCATGTTTTCGGATTCGTTTCGTTCATGCGATATGTGCAAGTCTTGGAGCTTCTTTTGCATTTAGTTTTCACTTTTCTTTTATGCACCATGCTGGTATGAGATAGCCCTTGGTTGATTTATAGAATGCTCATTGCACTTCACTTAAATCTTTTGAGTATGGCTTTATAGAATGCTTCATGTGCTTCACTTATATCTTTTGAAGTTTGGATTGCCTGTTTCTCTTCACATAGAAAACCGCCATTTGTAGAATGCTCTTTTGCTTCACTTATATTTGTTAGAGCATGGGCATATCTTTTTTTTAGAAAGAATTAAACTCTCTTGCTTCACTTATATCTATTTAGAGAGATGATAGGAATTGGTCATTCACATGGTTAGTCATAAAATCCTACATAAACTTGTAGATCGCTGAATACGATATGTTTGATTCCTTGCAATAGTTTTGCGATATAAAGATGGTGATATTAGAGTCATGCTAGTGGGTAGTTGTGGATTGTAGAAATACTTGTGTTGAAGTTTGTGAATCCCGTAGCATGCACGTATGGTGAACCGTTGTGTAACGAAGTTGGAGCATGAGGTATTTATTGATTGTCTTCCTTATGAGTGGCGATCGGGGACGAGCGATGGTCTTTTCCTACCAATCTATCCCCCTAGGAGCATGTGCGTAGTACTTTGTTTTGATGACTAATAGATTTTTGCAATAAGTATGTGAGTTCTTTATGACTAATGTTGAGTCCATGGATTGTACGCACTCTCACCCTTCCATCATTGCTAGCCTCTTTGGTACCGTGCATTGCCCTTTCTCACCTCGAGAGTTGGTGCAAACTTCGCCGGTGCATCCAAACCCCGTGATATGATACGCTCTATCACACATAAGCCTCCTTATATCTTCCTCAAAACAGCCACCATACCTACCTATCATGGCATTTCCATAGCCATTCCGAGACATATTGCCATGCAACCACCATCATCATCATATACATGACTTGAGCATTCATTGTCATATTGCTTTGCATGATCGTAAGATAGCTAGCATGATGTTTTCATGGCTTGTCCATTTTTTGATGTCATTACTATGCTAGATCATTGCACATCCCGATACACCGCCGGAGGCATTCATATAGAGTCATATCTTTGTTCTAGTATCGAGTTGTAATATTGAGCAGTAAGTAAATAAAAGTGACATGATCATCATTATTAGAGCATTGCCCCAGTAAGGAAAGGATGATGGAGACTATGATTCCCCCACAAGTCGGTATGAGACTCTGGACTTAATGAAAAAAATAAAAAAAAGGGGCCAAAGAAGCCCACCAAAAAAAAGAGAGAGAAAATAAAAAAAATGAGAGAAAAGAGAGAAGGGGCAATGTTACTATCCTTTTACCACACTTGTCCTTTAGAGTAGCACCATGTTCTTGAAGGAAATATGCCCTAGAGGCAATAATAAAGTTATTATTTATTTCCTTATTTCATGATAAATGTTTATTATGTTGGGGAACGTAGTAATTCCAAAAAAATTCCTACGCACACGCAAGATCATGGTGATGACATAGCAACGAGAGGGGAGAGTATTGTCCACGTACCCTCGTAGACCGTAAGCGGAAGCATTATGACAACGCGGTTGATGTAGTTGTACGTCTTCACGATCCGACTGATCCAAGTACGAGCGTCGGCACCTCCGAGTGCAGCACACGTTCAGCTCGATGGCGATCCCGGGCTCCGATCCAGCAAAGCGTCGGGGATGAGTTCCGTCGACCGACGGCGTGGTGGCGATGATGATGTTCTACGGCGCGAGGGCTTTGCCTAAACTCATGACGATATGACCGAGGTGGAATATGGTGGAGGGGGGCACCGCACACGGCTAAGGAACGATCCGTAGATCAACTTGTGTCTCTATCGGGTGCCCCCTGCCCCCGTATATAAATGAGTGGAGGAGGGGAAGGCCGGCCTCTCTATGGTGCGCCCTAGGGGAGTCCTACTCCCACCGGGAGTAGGATTCCCCCTTTCCTAGTCCAACTAGGAGTCCTTCCAAGTAGTAGGAGTAGGAGACAAGGAAGGGGAAGAGGGAAGAGAAGGAAGGAGGGGGCGCCGCCCCTCCCCCCTAGTCCAATTCGGACTAGTCAATGGGGGGAGCGCGGCCTGCCTCTCGCTCTCCCCTAAAGCCCAAAAAGGCCCATATACTTCTTCCCCCGAATTCCCGTAACTCCCCGGTACTCCGAAAAATACCCGAATCACTCGGAACCTTTCCGAACTCCGAATATAGTCGTCCAATATATCGATCTTTACGTCTCGACCATTTTGAGACTCCTCGTCATGCCCCCACTCTCATCCGGGGCTCCGAACTCCTTCAGTACATCAAAACTCATAAACTCATAATATAACTGTCATCGAAACCTTAAGCGTGCGGACCCTACGGGTTCGAGAACTATGTAGACATGACCTAGAACTATTCTCGGTCAATAACCAATAGCGGAACCTGGATGCTCATATTGGCTCCTACGTATTCTACGAAGATCTTTATCGGTCAAACCGCATAACAACATACGTTGTTTCCTTTGTCATCGGTATGTTACTTGCCTGAGATTCGATCGTCGGTATCTCAATACCTAGTTCAATCTCGTTACGGCAAGTCTCTTTACTCGTTACGTAATGCATCATCCATAACTAACTCATTAGTCACATTGCTTGCAAGGCTTATAGTGATGTGCATTACCGAGAGGGTCCAGAGATACCTCTCCGACAATCGGAGTGACAAAACCTAATCTCAAAATATGCCAACCCAACATGTACCTTTGGAGACACCTGTAGTACTCCTTTATAATCACCCAGTTACGTTGTGACGTTTGGTAGCACCCAAAGTGTTCCTCCGGTAAACGGGAGTCGATCAAGTGCTAGGCTAACGGAATGGGTCATGTCAATCACATCATTCTTCTAATGATGTGATCCCGTTAATCAAATGACAACTCATGTCTATGGCTAGGAAACTTAACCATCTTTGATTCAACGAGCTAGTCAAGTAGAGGCATACTAGTGACACTATGTTTGTCTATGTATTCACACATGTATTATGTTTCTGGTTAATACAATTCTAGCATGAATAATAAACATTTATCATGAAATAAGGAAATAAATAATAACTTTATTATTGCCTCTAGGGCATATTTCCTTCAGTCTCCCACTTGCACTAGAGTCAATAATCTAGTTCACATCACCATGTGATTTAACACCAATATTCATATCTGTATATGATTAACACCCATTGTTCACATCGTCATGTGACCAACACCCAAAGGGTTTACTAGAGTCAATAATCTAGTTCACATAGCTTATGTGATTAACACCCAAAGAGTACTAAGGTGTGATCATGTTTTGCTCGTGAGAGAAGCTTAGTTAACGGGTCTGTCACATTCAGAGCGGTATGTATTTTGCAAATATTCTATGTCTACAATGCTCTGTACGGAGCTACTCTAGCTAATTACTCCCACTTTCAATATGTATCCAGATTAAGACCTAGAGTCATCTGGATCGGTGTAAAAGCTTGCACCATTATAACTTTTTACGACGAGCTCTTTTATCACTTCCATTATCGAGGAATATTTCCTTAGTCCTCACTAAGGATATTCTTGACCAATGTCCAGTGATCTACTCCTAGATCACCATTATACTCCATCGCCCAATTCAGTGCAAGGTATACAATAGGTCTGGTACATAGCATAGCATACTTTATAGAACCTATGACTGAGGCATAGGGAATGACTTTCATTCTCTTTTCTATTTTCTGCCGTGGTCGGGATTTGAGTTTTACTCAATTTCACACCTTTGCAACACAGGCAAGAACTCTTTCTTTGACTGTTCCATTTTGAACTACTTCAAAAACTTGTCAAGGTATGTACTCATTGAAAAAACTTATCAAGCGTCTTGATAAATCTCTATAGATCTTGATGCTCAATGTGTAAGTAGCTTTACAGAGGTATTTCATTAAAAACTCCTTTCAAACACTCCTTTATGCTTTGTAGAATAATTCTACATTATTTCTGATCAACAATATGTCATTCACATATACTTATCGAAATGTTGTAGTGCTCCCACTCACTTTCTTGTAAATCGGGCTTCACCGCAAGTGCATATAAAACTATATGCTTTGATCAACTTATCAAAGCGTATATTCCAACTTTGAGATGCTTGCACCAGTCCATAGATGGATCGCCGGAGCTTGCACATTTTGTTAGCACCTTTAGGATTGAAAAAACCTTCTGGTTGTATCGTATACAACTCTTTAATAAATCCATTAAGGAATGTAGTTTTGACATCCATTTGCCAAATTTCATAAAATGTGGCAATTGCTAACATGATTCGGACAGACTTAAGCATCGCTACAGTTGAGAAAATCTCATTGTAGTCAACACCTTGAACTTGTCAAAAACCTTTTTGCGACAAGTCGAGCTTTGTAGATAGTAACACGACTATCAGCATCTGTCTTCCTCTTGAAGATCCATTTATACAATATGGCTTGCCGATCATCTGGCAACTCCACCAAAGTCCACACTTTGTTCTCATACATGGATCCTATCTCAGATTTCATGGCCTCTAGCCATTTTGCGGAATCTGGGCTCATCATCGCTTCCTCATAGTTAGTAGGTTTATCATGGTCTAGTAACATGACTTCGAGCAGGATTACCGTACCACTCACAGTGCGGACCGTACTCTGGAAGACCTACGGGGTTCTGTAGTAACTTGATCTGAAGTTTCATGATCATCATCATTAGCTTCCTCACTAATTGGTGTAGAACTCACTAGAACTGATTTCAGTGATGAACTATTTTCCAATTCGGGAGAAGGTACTAATACCTCATCAAGTTCTACTTTCCTCCCAATCACTTCTTTCGAGAGAAACTTCTTCTCTAGAAAGGATCCATTCTTGGCAATGAATGTTTTGCCTTCAGATCTGTGATAGATGGTGTACCCAACAGTTTCCTTTGGGTATTCTATGAAGACGCACTTCTCGATTTGGGTTTGAGCTTATCAGGATGAAACTTTTTCACATAAGCCATCGTAGCCCCAAACTTTAAGAAACGACAACTTGGGTTTCTTGCTAATACCACAGTTCATATGGTGTCGTCTCAACGGATTTAGATGGTGCCCTTTTAACGTGAATGCAGCTGTCTCTAATGCATAACCCCAAAATGATAATGGTAAATCAATAAGAGACATCATAAATCGCACCATATCCAATAACGTGCGGTTACGACGTTCGGACACACCATAACGTTGTGGTGTTCCAGGTGGCGTGAGCTGTGAAACTATTCCACATTGTTTTAATTGAAGACCAAACTCGTAGCTCAAATATTCGTCTCCATGATCGGATCGCGAAACTTTATTTTCTTGTTACGATGATTTTCCACTTCACTCTGAAATTCTTTGAACCTTTCAATTATTTCAGACTTATGTTTCATCAAGTAGATATACCCATATCTGCTCAAATCATCTTGTGAAGGTCGAAATAATGATACTTGCCACGAGCATCAACACTCATTGGATCGCATACATCGGTATGTATTATTTCCAATAAGTCGGTAGCTTGTTCCATTGTTCGGAGAGCGGAGTTTTAGTCATCTTGCCCAAAAGGCACGGTTCATAAGCATCAAATGATTCATAACCAAGTGATTCCAAAAATCCATCTTTATGGAGTTTCTTCATGCGCTTTACACCGATATGACCCAAACGGCAGTGCCACAAATAAGTTGCACTATCATTATTAACTTTTCATCTTTTGGCATCAATATTATGAATGTGTGTATCACTATGATCGAGATCCAACAAACTATGTTCATTGGGTGTATGACCATCGAAGGTCTTATTCATGTAAACAGAATAACAATTTATTCTCTAACTTTTAAATGAATAACCGAATAATCGTATCGCAATAAACATGATCAAATCATATTCATGCTCAACGCGAACGCCAAATAACATTTATTTAGGTTTAACACTAATCCCGAAAGTATAGGGAGTGTGCGATGATGATCATATCAATCTTGGAACTACTTCCAACACTCATCGTCACTTCACCCTTCAACTAGTCTCTGTTTATTCTGTAACTCCTGTTTCGAGTTACTAATCTTAGCAACCGAACAAGTATCAAATACTCAGGGGCTACTATAAACACTAGTAAGGCACACATCAATAATATGTATATCAAATACACCCTTGTTCACTTTGCCATCCTTCTTATCCACCAAATATTCAGGGCATTTCCGCTTCCAGTAACCATTTCCTTTGTAGTGTAAGCACTCAGTTTCAGGCTTTGGTCCAACTTTGGGCTTCTTCGTGGAAGTGACAACTTGCTTGTCATTCTACTTGAAGTTACCCTTTCTTTCCCTATGCCCTTTTCTTGAAACTAGTGATCTTGTCAACCATCAACACTTGATGCTCTTTCTTGATTTCTACCTTGTCGATTTCAACATCACGAAGAGCTCGGGAATCGTTTTCGTCATCCCTTGCATACTATAGTTCATCACAAAGTTCTACTAACTTGGTGATGGTGACTAGAGAACTCTGTCAATCACTATCTTGTCTGGAAGATTAACTCCCACTTGATTCAAGCGATTGAAGTACCCAGACAATCTGAGCACATGCTCACTAGTTGAGCGATTCTCCTTCATCCTTTAGCTATAGAACTTGTTGGAGACTTCATATCTCTCAACTCGGGTATTTTCTTAAAATATTAACTTCAACTCCTGGAACATCTCATATGGTCCATGACGTTCAAAACGTCTTTGAAGTCCCGATTCTAAGCCGTTAAGCATGGTGCACTAAACTATCAAGTAGTCATCATATTGAGCTAGCCAAACGTTCATAACGTCTGCATCTGCTCCTGCAATAGGTCTATCACCTAGTGGTGCATTAAGGACATAATTCTTCTGTGTAGCAATGAGGATAAACCTCAGATCACGGATCCAATCCGCATCATCGCTACTAACATCTTTCAACACAATTTTCTCTAGGAACATATCAAAATAAACATATGAAAGCAACAACGCAAGCTATTGATCTACAACATAATTTGCAAAATACTACCAGGACTAAGTTCATGATAAATTTAAGTTCAATTAATCATATTACTTAAGAACTCCCACTTAGATAGACATCCCTCTAATCTTCTAAGTGATTACGTGATCCATATCAACTAAACCATGTCCGATCATCACGTGAGATGGAGTAGTTTTCAATGGTGAACATCACTATGTTGATCATATCTACTAAGATTCACGCTCGACCTTTCGGTCTCCGTGTTCCGAGGCCATATCTGTATATGCTAGGCTCGTCAAGTTTAACCTGAGTATTCCGCGTGTCCAACTGTTTTGCACCCGTTGTATTTGAACGTAGAGCCTATCACACCCGATCATCACGTGGTGTCTCGGCACGAAGAACTTTCATAGCGGTGCATACTCGGGAGAACACTTCTTGATAATTAGTGAGAGATCATCTTAAAATGCTACCGTCAAACAAAGCAGAATAAGATGTATAATAGATAAACATCATATGCAATCAAAATATGTGACATGATATGGCCATGATCATCTTGCGCCTTTGATCTCCATCTCCAAATCTTGTCATGATCTCTATCATCACTATATCATATTCATCATCTTGATCTATATCAATGTGTAGTCACATGGTCGTCTCGCCCTTGCAAGCAATGTGACTAATGAGTTAGTTGTTGATGATGCATTACATAACGAGTAAAGAGTCTTGCCGATAACGAGATTGAACTAGGTATTGAGATACCGACGATCGAATCTCGCAAGTAACATACCGATGACAAAGGGAACAACGATGTTGTTTTGCGGTTTGACCAATAAAGATCTTCAGAGAATATGTGGGAGCCAATATGAGCATCCAAGTTCCATTATTGGTTATTGACCAAGACGGTTCTCGGTCATGTTCACATAGTTGTTTAACCCGTAAGGTCCGCACGCTAAAGTTCGATGACGGTTATATTATGAGTTTATGTGTTTTGATGTACCGAAGGAGTTCGGGGTCCCGGATGAGATCGGGGACATGACGAGGATCTTGAAATGGTCGAGAAGTAAAGATTGATATATTGGACGACTATATTCGGACATCGGAAATGTTCCGAGTGGTTCGGGTACTTTTTGGAGTATCAGGGAGTTACGGGAATACGGGGGAAGAAGTATATGAGCCTTATTGGGCTTTAGAGGAGAGAGAGAGAGGCAGGCCCCCCCAATGACTAGTTCGAATTGGACTAGGGGGAGGGGCGGCGCCCCCTCCTTCCTTCTCTTCCCTCTCCTCCTTCCTTGTCTCCTACTCCTACTACATGGAAGGGGAGGAATCCTACTCCCGGTGGGAGTAGGTCTCCTTCAGGGTGCGCCGTAGGGGCCGGCCCTCTCCCCCTCCTCCACTCCTTTATATACGAGGGCATGGGGGCACCTCTAGATACAACAACAATTGATCCCTTGGATCTCTTAGCCGTGTGCGGTGCCCCTCTCCACCATAATCCACCTCGATAATATTGTAGCGGTGCTTAGGCGAAGCCCTGCATCGGTAGAACATCATCATCGTCACCACACCGTCGTGTTGACGGAACTCTCCCTGAAAGCTCGGCTGGATTGGAGTTAGAGGGACGTCATCGAGCTGAACATGTGCTGAACTCGGAGGTGCCATGCGTTTGATACTTGATTGGTCGGACCGTGAAGACGTACGACTACATCAACCGTGTTGTTCTAACGCTTCCGCTTTCGGTCTACGAGGGTACGTGGACAACACTCTCCCCTCTCGTTGCTATGCATCACCATGATCTTATGGTGAGTAGAACACAAGTGAGTTGTGGGCGATATAAGTCATACCGCTACCAAAGATGTCATACTTTGGTTCGGTGGTATTGTTGGATGAAGCTGCCCGACCGACATTACGCAGACGCTTACGCCGAGACTAGTTCTACCAACGTGCTTTGCACACTGGTGGCTGGCGGGTGTCTGTTTCTCCAACTTTAGTTGAATCGAGTGTGGCTACGCCCGGTCCTTGCAAAGGTTAAAACAACACTAACTTGACGAACTATCATTGTGGTTTTGATGCATAGCTAAGAACGGTTCTTACTCAGCCCGTAGCAGCCACGTAAAATTTGCAACAACAAAGTAGAGGACGTCTAACTTGTTTTTGCAGGGCATGTTGTGATATGATATGGTCAAGACGTGATGCTATATTTTATTGTATGAGATGATCATGTTTTGTAGCCGAGTTATCGGCAACTAGCAGGAGCCATATGGTTGTCGCTTTATTGTATGAAATGCAAGCCCCCTATAATTGCTTTACTTTATCACTAAGCGGTAGCGATAGTCATAGAAGCAATAGATGGCGAAAGACAACAATGCTACGATGGAGATCAAGGTGTCCGCGCCGGTGATGATGGTGATCACGACGGTGCTTCGGAGATGGAGATCACAAGCACAAGATGATGATGGCCATATCATATCACTTATATTGATTGCATGTGATGTTTATCCTTTATGCATCTTATTTTTCTTTGATTGACGATAGCATTATAAGATGATCTCTCACTAATTATCAAGAAGTGTTCTCCCTGAGTATGCACCATTGCGAAAGTTCTTCGTGCTGAGACACCACGTTATGATCGGGTGTGATAGGCTCTAGTTCAAATACAACGGGTGCAAAACAGTTGCACACACGGAATACTCAGGTTAAACTTGACGAGCCTAGCATATATAGATATGGCCTCAGAACACTGAGACCGAAAGGTAGAGCGTGAATCATATAGTAGATATGATCAACATAGTGATGTTCACCATTGAAAACTACTCCATCTCACGTGATGATCAGAATGGTTTAGTTGATTTGGATCACGTGATCACTTACATGATTAGAGAGATGTCTATCTAAGTGGGAGTTCTTAAGTAATATGATTAATTGAACTTCAATTTATCATGAACTTAGTCCTGGTAGTATTTTGCAAATTATGTTGTAGATCAATAGCTCACGTTGTTGCTTTCATATGTTTATTTTGATATGTTCCTAGAGTAAACTGTGTTGAAAGATGTTAGTAGCAATGATGCGGATTGGATCCGTGATCTGAGGATTGTCCTCATTGCTGCACAGAAGAATTATGTCCTTGATGCACCGCTAAGTGATGGACCTATTGCAGGAGTAGATGCAGACGTTACAAACGTTTGGCTAGCTCAATATGATGACTACTTGATAGTTTAGTGCACCATGCTTAACGGCTTAGAATCGGGACTTCAAGGACGTTTTGAACGTCATGTGCCATATGAGATGTTCCAGGAGTTGAAGTTAATATTTTAAGAAAATACCCGAGTTGAGAGATATGAAGTCTCCAACAAGTTCTATAGTTAAAAGATGGAGAAGAATTGCTCAACTAGTGAGCATGTGCTCAGATTGTCTGGGTACTACAATCGCTTGAATCAAGTGGGAGCTAATCTTCCAGATAAGATAGTGATTGATAGAGTTCTCTAGTCACCATCACCAAGTTAGTAGAACTTCGTGATGAACTATAATATGCAAAGGATGACGAAAACGATTCCCGAGCTCTTCCTGATGTTGAAATCGGCGAAGGTAGAAATCAAGAAAGAGCATCAAGTGTTGATGATTGACAAGACCACTAGTTTCAAGAAAAGGGTAAAGGGAAAGAAAGAGAACTTCAAGTAGAATGACAAGAAAGTTGTCACTTCCATGAAGAAGCCCAAAGCTGGACCAAAGCCTGAAACTGAGGGCTTACACTACAAAGGAAATGGTCACTGGAAGCGGAAATGCCCTGAATATTTGGTGGATAAGAAGGATGGCAAAGTGAACAAGGGTATATTTGATATACGAGTTATTGATGTGTGCCTTATTAGTGTTTATAGTAGCCCCTGAATATTTGATACTTGTTCGGTTGCTAAGATTAGTAACTCGAAACAGGAGTTACAGAATAAACAAAGACTAGTTGAGGGTGAAGTGACGATGTGTGTTGGAAGTGGTTCCAAGATTTATATGATCATCATCACACACTCCCTATACTTTCGGGATTAGTGTTAAACCTAAATAAATGTTATTTACGCTTGCATTGAGCATGAATATGATTTGATCATGTTTATTATGTATACGCTTATTCATCTAAAGTCAAAGAATAATTGTTGTTTCGCTTACATGAATAAAACCTTCGATGGTCATACACCCATTGAAAATAGTTTGTTGGATCTCGATCGTAGTGATACACATATTCATAATATTGATGCCAAAAGATGCAAAGTTGATAATGATAGTGCAACTTATTTGTGGTAATCGCTGCTTGGGTCGACGTGTAAAGTGCATGAAGAAACTCCATAAATATGGACTTTTGGAATCACTTGGTTATGAATCATTTGATGCTTGTGAACCGTGCCTTTTGGGCAAGATGACTAAAACTCCGTTCTCCGGAACAATGGAACGAGCTACTGATTTATTGGAAATAATACATACCGATGTATGCGATCCAATGAGTGTTGATGCTCGTGGAAAGTATCATTATTTTCTAACCTTCACAGATGATTTGAGTAGATATGGGTATATCTACTTGATGAAACTTAAGTCTAAAATAGTCGGAAGGTTCAAAGAATTTCAGAGTGAAGTGGAAAATCATCATAACAAGAAAATAAAGTTTCTGCGATCTGATCGTGAAGATGAATATTTGAGTTACGAGTTTGGCCTTCAGTTAAAATAATGTGGAATAGTTTCGCAAACTCATGCCACCTAGAACACCACAGCGTAACGGTGTGTCCGAACGTCATAAACCGCACTTTATTTGATCTGGCGCGATCAATGATGTCTCTTACCAATTTACCAATATCGTTTTGTGGTTATGTATTAGAGACAGCTGCATTCACTTTAAATAGGGCACCATCAAAATCTGTTGAGACGACGCTTTATGAACTGTGGTTTGGCAAGAAACCAAAGTTGTCGTTTCTTAAAGTTTGGGGCTGCGATGCTTATGTGAAAAAATTTCAAACTGATAAGCTCGAACCCAAATCGGAGAAGTGTGTCTTCATAGAATACCCAAAGGAAACTCTTGGGTACACCTTCTATCACAGATCCGAAGGCAAGATATTCGTTGCTAAGATGGATCCTTTCTAGAGAAGGAGTTTCTCTCGAAAGAAGTGAGTGGGAGGAAAGTAGAACTTGATAAGGTAATTGTTCCTTCTCCCAAATTGGAAAGTAGTTCATCATAGAAACCAGTTCCAGTGATGCCTACACCGATTAGTGAGGAAGCTAATGATGATGATCATGAAACTTCAGATCAAGTTACTACAGAACCTCGTAGGTCTTCCAGAGTACGGTCCGCACCAGAGTGTTACGGTAATCCCGTTCTGAAAGTCATGTTACTAGACCATGATAAACCTACGAACTATGAGGAAGCGATGATGAGCCCAGATTCCGTGAAATGGCTGGACGCCATGAAATCTGAGATAGGATCCATGTATGAGAACAAAGTGTGAACTTTGGTGGATTTGCCCGATGATCGGCAAGCCATAGAAAATAAATGGATCTTTAAGAGGAAGACGGATATTGATAGTAGTGTTACTATATACAAAGCTCGACTTGTCGCAAAAGGGTTTTCGACAAGTTCAAGGTGTTGACTACAATGAGATTTTCTCAACTGTAACGATGCTTAAGTCTGTCCGAATCATGTTAGCAATTGCCACATTTTATGAAATCTGGCAAATGGATGTCAAAACTGCATTCCTTAATGGTTTTCTTAAAGAAGAGTTGTATATGATGCAACCAGAAGGTTTTGTCAATCCTAAAGGTGCTTACAAAATGTGCAAGCTCCAAGGATCCATCTATGGACCTGCAAGCATCTCGAGTTAGAATATATGCTTTGATAAGTTGATCAAAGATATAGTTTTATATGCACTTGCACCAAGCCTCAGATTTACAATAAAGTGAGTGGGAGCATTACAACTTTTCTGATAAGTATATGTGAGTGACATATTGTTGATCAGAAATGATGTAGAATTTTTCTTGAAAGCATAAAGAAGTGTTTGAAAGGAGTTCTTTAAAAAGAAAGACCTCAGTAAAGCTACTTACATTTTGGGCATCAAGATCTATAAGATAGATCAAGATGCTTGATAAGATTTTTCAATGAGTATATACCTTGGCAAGTGTTGAAATAGTTCAACATGGATCAGTCAAAGAAGGAATTCTTGTCTCAGACATAAGGTGTAAAGTTGAGTAAGACTCAAAACCCGACCATGGCGTAAAATAGAAATAGAATGAAAGTCATTCCCTATGCCTCAGTCATAGGTTCTATAAAGTATGCTATGCTGTGTACCAGACCTGTTCTATACCTTGCTATGAATTTGGCAAGGTAATACAATTCTGATCTGAGAGTAGATCACTGGACAGCGGTCAAGAATATCCTTAGTAAGGACTAAGGAAATGTTTCTCAATTATGGAGGTGATAAAAGAGCTCGTCATAAAGAGTTACATCCGTGCAAGCTTTTACACTGATCTAGATGACTCTAAGTCTCAATCTGGATACATATTGAAAGTGGGAGCAATTAGCTATAGTAGCTCCATGCAGAGCAATGTAGACATAGAATATTTGCAAAATACATACGTCTCTGAATGTGACAGACTCGTTGACTAAACTTCTCTCACGAGCAAAACATGATCACACCTTAGTACTCTGGGTGTTAATCACATAGCGATGTGAACTAGATTATTGACTCTAGTAAACCCTTTGGGTGTTGGTCACATGACGATGTGGACAATGGGTGTTAATCATATACAGATATGAATATTGGTGTTAAATCACATGGTGATGTGAACTAGATTATTGACTCTAGTGCAAGTGGGAGACTGAAGGAAATATGCCCTAGAGGCAATAATAAAGTTATTAGTTATTTCCTTATTTCATGATAAATGTTTATTATTCATGCTAGAATTGTATTAACCGGAAACATAATACATGTGTGAATACATAGACAAACATAGTGTCACTAGTATGCCTCTACTTGACTAGCTCATTGATCAAAGATTATTGAGTTTCCTAACCATAGATATGAGTTATCATTTGATCAATGGGGTCACATCATTAGAAGAATGATGTGATTGACTTGACCCATTCCATTAGCTTAGCACTTGATCGTTTAGTATGTTGCTATTGCTTTCTTCATGACTTATACATGTTCCTATGACTATGAGATTATGCAACTCCCATTTACCGGAGGAACACTTTATGTGCTACCAAACATCACAACGTAACTGGGTGATTATAAAGGAGCTCTACAGGTGTCTCCGAAGGCACATGTTGAGTTGGCGTATTTCGAGATTAGGATTTGTCACTCCGATTGTCGGAGAGGTATCTCTAGGCCCTCTTTGTAATGCACATCACTATAAGCCTTGCAAGCAATGTGACTAATGAGTTAGTTGCGGGATGATGCATTACATAATGAGTAAAGAGACTTGCCGGTAACGAGATTGAACTAGGTATTGAGATACCGACGATCGAATCTCGGGCAAGTAACATACCTTATGCAGTTTGACCGATAAAGATCTTCATAGAATATGTGGGAGCCAATATGAGCATCCAGGTTCCACTATTGGTTATTGACCGGAGACGTGTCTTGGTCATGTCTACATAGTTGTCGAACCCGTAGGGTCCGCACGCTTAAAGTTCGATGACGGTTATATTATGAGTTTATGTGTTTTGATGTATCGAAGGTTCGGAGTCCCGGATGAGATCGGGGACATGACGAGGAGTCCCGAAATGGTCGAGACGTAAAGATCGATATATTGGACGACTATATTCGGACATCGGAAAGGTTCCGAGTGGTTCGGGTATTTTTCGGAGTACCGGGGAGTTACGGGAATACGGGGGAAGAAGTATATGGGCCTTATTGGCCTTTATGGGAGAGAGAGAGGCAGGCCGTGCGCCCCCCCAATGACTAGTCCGAATTGGACTCGGGGGAGGGGCGGCGCCCCCTCCTTCCTTCTCTTCCCTCTCCCCCTTCCTTGTCTCCTACTCCTACTACATGGAAGGGGAGGAATCACCGGGAGTAGGACTTCTCTAGGGCGCGCCATAGGGGCCGACCCTCTCCCCCTCCTCCACTCCTTTATATACGGGGGCAGGGGGCACCTCTAGACACAACAACAATTGATCTCTTGGATCTCTTAGCCGTGTGCGGTGCCCCTCTCCACCATAATCCACCTCGATAATATCATAGCGGTGCTTAGGCGAAGCCCTACGTCGGTAGAACATCATCATCGTCACCACGCCGTCGTGCTGACAGAACTCTCCCTCAAAGCTCGGCTGGATCGGAGTTCGAGGGACATCATCGAGCTAAACGTGTGCTGAACTCGGAGGTGCCGTGCGTTCGGTACTTTATCAGTCGGACCATGAAGACATACGACTACATCAACTGCGTTGTTCTAACACTTCCGCTTTCGGTCTACGAGGGTACGTGGACAACACTCTCCCCTCTCGTTGCTATGCATCACCATGATCTTGCGTGTGCGTAGGATTTTTTTTGAAATTACTACATTCCCCAACAGTTCTTCATATAGAGAGTCTCTTGAGTTATCACTTTCATATACTAGTGGGAATTTTCTTTATAGAACTTGGCTTGTATATTTCGATGATGGGCTTCCTCAAATGCCCGAGGTCTTCATGAGCAAGCAAGTTGGATGCACACACACTTAGTTTCAGTTTGAGCTTTCATACACTTATAGCTCTAGTGCATCCGTTGCATGACAATCCCTACTCCTCGAATTGACATCAATTGATGGGCATCTCCATAGCCCGTTGATTAGCCGCGTCGATGTGAGACTTTCTCCTTTTTTGTCTTCTCCACACAACCTCCACCATCATACTCTATTCCACCCATAGTGCTATATCCATGGCTCACGCTCATGTATTGCGGGAAAGTTGAAAAGGTTTGAGAACATCAAAAGTATGAAACAATTGCTTGGCTTATCATCGGGGTTGTGCATGATTTGAATATTTTGTGTGATGAAGATGGAGCATAGCCAGACTATATGATTTTGTAGGGATAGCTTTCTATGGCCATGTTGTTTTGAAAAGACATAATTGCTTTATTAGTACGCTTGAAGTATTATCGTTTTTATGTCAAATGATAGTCTATTGCTTTCAATCACTTGTGTCTTAATATTCATGCCATGATTATATTACATGATCAAGATTATGCTAGGTAGCATTCCACATCAAAAATTATCTTTTTTATCATTTACCTACTCAAGGATGAGCAGGAATTAAGCTTAGATGCCGATACGCTCCGTCAGATCTATAATTTTTTATTGTTCCATGCCAATATTATTCAACTTTCATATACTTTTGGCAACTTTTTATACTATTTTGGGACTAACATATTGATCCAAAGGCTCAAAGGCGAAGTTCCTCGCTTGTTGCATGTTTTATGTTTCGCAGAAACCCATATCAAACGGAGTCCAAACGGGATAAAAATGGACGGAGAATATTTTTGGAATATTTATGATTTTTGGGAAGAAAAACCAATGCGAGACGGTGCCCGAGGGGGCCACGAGGCAGGGGGCGCACCCCAGGGGGCAGGCACGCCCCTGACCCTCATGAGCACCCCGTAAGGCGGTTGCTACTCTTCTTTGGCCGCAAGAAAGCTAATTTTTGGAAAAATATCTGGGCGAAGGTTTCAATCCAATCGGGATTATGGATCTCCGGATATAAAAGAAACGGTGCCAGAGCAGGATTTGAGAACGCAGAAACAGAGAGAGACAGAGAGACAAATCCAATATCGGAGGGGCTCTCGCCCCTCCCACGCCATGGGAGCCAAGGACTAGAGGGGAAACCCTTCTCCCATCTAGGGAGAAGGTCAAGGAATAATAATAATAATAATAATAATAATAATAATAATAATAATAATAATAATAATAATAATAATAATAAGAAGAAGAAGAAGAAGAAGGGGCTCTCTCCCCCTTGCTTTCGGTGGCGTCGGAACACCGTCGGGGGCCATCATCATCACCGCGATCTACACCAACAACTTCACCGCCCTCATCACCAACTCTTCCCCCCCTCTACGCAGCAGTGTAACCCCTCTTTTACCCGTTGTAATCTCTACTTAAACATGGTGCTCAACGCTATATATTATTTCCCAATGATGTATGGCTATCCTATGATGTTTGAGTAGATCCGTTTTGTCCTATGGGTTAATTGATGATCGTGATTGGTTTGAGTTGCATGATTTATTATTGGTGCTGTCCTATGGTGCTCTCCGTGTCGCGCAAGCGTGAGGGATCCTCGCTGTAATGTTTGCAATATTTTCATGATTTGCTTATGGTGTGCGGCGTGAGTGACAGAAGCATAGACCCGAGTAAGCAGGTTGTTTGCGTATGGGATAAAGGGGACTTGATACTTTAATGCTATGGTTGGGTTTTACCTTAATGATCTTTAGTAGTTGCGGATGCTTGCTAGAGTTCCAATCATAAGTGCATATGATCCAAGAAGAGAAAGTATGTTAGCTTATGCCTCTCCCTCAAATAAAATGCAATAGTGATTGCCGGTCTAGTTATCGATTGCCTAGGGACAAATAACTTTCTCGTGACAAAAAGCTCTCTACTAAAACTAACTTAGTTGTGTCTTTATCTAAACAGCCCCTAGTTTATATTTACGTGCTCTTTATTTTCTTGGAAACCTATCCAACAACACCTACAAAGTACTTCTAGTTTCATACTTTTTCTAGGTAAGGCGAACACTAAGCGTGCGTAGAGTCGTATCGGTGGCAGATAGGACTTGAGAGAATATTTTCTCTACCTTTAGCTCCTCGTTGGGTTCGACACTCTTACTTATCAAAAGAGGCTACAATTATCCCCTACACTTGTGGGTTATCAGTCCTCACATGACCCCCTGGCAAACCCTAGACACTCCCCCTTCCCCGTCACGCCGCTTTCTTCTCCCTTGCGCAAGGCTGTGCCGCCATCGACATGCCTCACCTCGCCCGCATGCCCACCTTGCCGTGCGCCCTAGAACCGTGTCCTTTTGCTGCAACGTCATCTGCTCCATCGTCTTCGCTCACTAGATCGAGCCCAGAGCCCCTGTAGCGTGTGGATCGACCGTCTTTTTCGCCTACGACCGTAGTGATCTTCTTCGAATCCAGCGACGTTTGTTGCTACTAGGCCATCACCGGTGTCACATCCCTAGATTATCAGAGTGTATTAGTTGCATCAGTGAGCATGCATCTTGTTAATTCAAATGAAATTTAAATTGAGGAATTTTCAAAGCCTCAAAATCCTTTAGAAAAATGATGACCAAGTTAAAATCTTTTCAAATGAGCCCAAGAAAATGTTCATGTTAAGCGTTGAAAAATATTGGCAAGAATAAAATTCAAACCAATATTTTTGGAGGCTTTTAAATATTTATTTTGGGCCTTTGAATTAAATCATAAACTATTTGAATTGGATTTATTTATATTATAAAAGAAATACATGTCCAATAATCCTGAAACTTTAAGAGTGGCTGTGACATTAAACCTACAGACCACAAAAATATTTTCAGGAGCAACAAAAATGCTTTAGTGCTTGTACTAAATCAAAACATACAAAAGAAAATAGAGAAAAACAGAACAAAATGGAACACAGAGAGAGAGAACCACCTGGGCCACTTACCTGGCGCCCCACTGCAGCCCAGCAGAGGCCCAGCCCACCGGCCTCTGCCACTCACCACCAACCTCCCGCCAGGAGGACAACACGCGCGTGGTAGGCGCGCGCGAGCACACGCCCCGCCACCTCCTGCTTGCTGCTGAGCTCCTGGATGCATCGATGAACGCCCTGCTGCTGTCTTGTTCCAAGTGACACCTCACTTCCCCCTGGCTCTCTCCCTCGCCCTCTCCTCGCCATGGCCATAGCCGCTGTTCGTTCGCCGCCATTGCCCGCGTAGCCACCACCTTCCCCTTGTCTCCCTGACGTGTCTACGGGCGTCGCTGTCGTCCGCTTCATCGAGCTAGCCGAGCCCCGAGTGCTCGCATGCCCCAAAGCGACCTCCCCGACCTCGCCTTTGCCGTTCAATCACCGAGATCGCCTCCGACCTTCTGCTGTCACCAGCCCCGCCCCGAGCTCGCAGACGCCACCGTAGCAACCGCCATGAGCTCCTCTCTCTCCCCCTAATCCCGCTACTCCTCTCGCCCTCTAGCTGTGATTCCTACCGGGCCAAATCCCGCTGCCGCTCGAGCTCGTTGCCGAAGTTGCTCCGGCGGCCATTTGGTCGTGCCAGCATGTCCAAAGGGGTTGTGGGCATGCCTAGGTATCGTAGGCGCCGAGAACCGGTCATTTTGCACACGTAGAGACAAATCCGTCGTCACCCAAACTTCGGCGCCGCCCCGAGCTCGTTTTTGACGAGCTCCGACCGCCCTAGCTGCGGCTGCCTGCTGCGCTGGATGCGGGCGAGCTCCGGCTCCCCGTGGGCGGTCTCTGCTGCTCCTCTGGATGCCGGAGGAGCTAGCCCGAGTCCGTCCGCCGCGTGTGTGGATGCCAGCATCGAGCCGCCGGTGGTTTAGCCCCGGTTGACCAGGGATTTGACCCCCTTGGGTCACTAACATGCGGGCTCCGGCCCCACTGACATTTTAGTTAGGTTTAAGTTAAGGCTAAAATTAGCTGAGTCAGTGACATAAGGGTCCCACTGGTTAGGTTTGACCTGGACCGACTCATTGATCTGATGACATCACTCAGACGTCATGCTGACATAGTAATTCGTTTCTGGAATTTGAAATAAATCAGGAATGATTTATTTATTTCAGAAAATATCCTAAACTTCTAAAATTCATATAAAATCAACTGTAACTCCAAATAAAATAATTTATATATGAAAAATTATCAAAAAAATCCAAAGAATCTGAATATGGCATTTTCATGCATGTTTGAACAACTTAAAGTTGCTGTATAAGACAATTTGAATTAATGGTATTTGAAATGCCTTATATGGAGTTTGAATTTGAATCTAGTGTTCAAACCAACTCCATTTAAATTGTTGCCAGCTGCATTAACTCAAATCACAACATATTGCCTTGTCACATTCATGCATCATATTGTTGCATTGCATTGATTGTGTTTCCTCTTTGTTGCCGGTAATTGTCCCCCCCCCTAGTAGACATTGTTTCGGCGATGAGTTCGATGACATCGATGAAGAGCTATACTATCTTCAGAAGTGCCAGGCAAGCAAAACCCCCTTGATCACTCCGATACAATCCCACTCTCTTGCTCTTGTTCTCTTTTACTGCATTAGGACAACAACGGTTAAACTGTTACATGCTGTGGTAGTTGAACCCCCTTTCCTCTGCATGACCTGCCTTTGCCACAGTAAATAGTTGAAACCCACTAGCATGAGTATGAGTTGTTTGAGACATGATGTGCGTACTCATTTATGCTTGCCTGTTATGCCTGCTATGCTTAGAGTTGTGTCAGGTCTGATTTATCTGGGATGGATTGGAATGGTGTGAACATGTCCTACTATTGAGAGCTAAGTGTGTGAACATGAGTTGGTAAAGGTAGCGGTGAGAGGCCATGTAGGAGTACATGGCGGGTTGTCTCATTGAAACCGTCCTTAGGAGCTGAGTTTTGTGTTTGTGATCCAAGAACAGCTACTACCACACGTTGGGAAAAACTTGGCCCCAACCAACCAACCTGCAACAAGTGCGTAGTTTTCTTGGTTTAGCCGGTTTCTATCGTAGATTTGTGAAGGATTTTAGCACCATTGCTTCACCTTTGCATGCTTTGAGTAAGAAAAATGTGCCTTTTGTTTGGGGACCATCCCAAGATACCACATTTAATGAGCTTAAGAATTTGCTTACTCATGCTCCCGTGCTTGCATGACCCAACTTTGACAAACCTTTTGAAATTCATTGCGATGCTAGTGGTAATGGCATAGGAGGTGTGTTAACGCAAGAGAAGCGCCCCATAGCGTACTTTAGTGAGAAACTTTCCGGAGCGTAACTCAATTATCCCATCTATGACAAAGAGCTATATGCTTTAGTGCAAGTTTTATATGAATGGGAACATTATCTTCGCCCTCATGAATTTATCATCCATACCGATCATGTAACGCTCAAGCACCTAAAGGGTCAAACTAAGTTGAACAAGCATCATGCGAAGTGGAGTGAATTCATTGAGTCTTTTCCTTATGTAATCAAGTACATCAAAGGCAAGGAAAATGTTGTGGCGGATGCGCTTTCCCGCATATGCATGCTTGTTACTAAACTTGAATTGAGTATCATTGGCTTTGTGCACATAACTTGTATGCGCATGATCCTACTGTTGCAATTTCTTATGCCAAATTTTTGACGCATACATGTTGGGAACGCTATTACATCAAAGATGACTATCTTATGAGAGCTAACAAACTATGTATTCCCGAGTCTTCCCTTCATTGTTACTTTTGCAAGAATCTCATGGAGGAGGACTAATGGGACACTTTGGATGCGACAAGACATTCGCTACGCTCTCCAATTACTATTTTTGGCCTAAGATGTTCCACGACGTCTCACGCTTCACGAACCGATATTCGACATGTCGCAAAGCTAAGTCGAAAGCTCAATCCCACAGAATTTACATGCCACTTCCTATTCCATATCAACCTTGGGAAGACATTAGCATGGACTTTGTACTTGGTTTGCCTAGAACTCAAGGTGTTTGTTGTTGTGGACCGATTCTCTAAGATGGCTCATTTTATCCCATGCAACAAGAGAGACGATGCTTCACATATTGCAAATCTTTTATGTAGGGAAATCTTGTGCCTCCATGGAGTGCCAAAGACGATTGTCTCGGACCACGACTATCGGTGTACTAAAGTAGGGGTACCTTAGTATCCCGAACTTGTGCATCGGGCAACAGTAGCTACCAAATGGGCAAGGCTTGCGGACATCCGCCAAGATCCTCCGTGGCTCATATTTGTGCCATTCAAGAACAAAGTGTTTTAACTAAGAAGACAAGGCTCAAGAAGAGGAGCTTGCCGGGAAGGACAAGGCCCTGCAAGAGGAGCTTGCGGAGGACCAGCTAAGAAACTTGTCATGGCGGCAGGCAAGGCCCCGGCAAGACCCGGCGAGCGATAAGCTGGTGCGACAAGACAACGATCATGCGGTAAGGCACTTGCCGCGCGGCCACCACTCGCGCCCACGCCCAACAAGATCCGACGACGTGTCGCCACAGATCGCTCCTGCACACTTGGCGGGAGTCTGGCAGCCAAGCGGTGCGAGGTGGCAAGTGGAGATGACGAGAAGGCCATCGTGGCAGGCGGTGGCGCCTCTAACGGCCAAGCTTCGCAGATCATGGGCGAGGCGGACGGGCATTAAATGCGCTTGTCCCCGCCGCCGAAAGTTAGGTAGGGTGCATCAGAGATAACAGTTGTACCAACCACCCTTTTTACATTTGTGCCCCTCTTCGATTGCCACCGCTTCTTGGACCCCTTTAGCCTATAAAAGGAGGCCCATGCAACGAGAGGGGGTTCACTCATTCAAACTACGTAACGCCACTCCTCGAGCAAGAAGAGAATACAAACACAAAGTAGCAGAGGAGTTTTATCTCCGAGAGCTCCAAAGCTGGGTAAATCTCGCTGCTTCGGCCGACCGCTTTTTCAGGCGCCCCCGCTCCCTTGCCGGACCGAAGGGGCCTCGCCCCATAGGTGTTCGCTTCCCACGACATCTTTGGCGCGCCAGGTAGGGGGGCGTCGAGGTTGTGCGAACGTGATCCGGTGTTCGCGCGTGCTACATGGACATCTTCATCGACATGCCACCAAAGAAGAAGACTTCGGAGGTGGTTGGTCCGTCCGCGTCGATCCCACCGCCACCGGAGCAAGCGGGCGGTGGGGTGGACGCCGGCGGAGGAACGGGCGCCGACGGGGGGACTCACATCGTCACCAGGTCCAAGGACAAGGCCCCGCAAGCATCGGCATCTATGCATACACCGCACCCCTCTAAGGAGGTGCGGGATCGACAACGCCATGGTGCTCCTAGCACCGTACTCAAGGCCAAGCTGGTGGATCGCGGGACGCTCAAGGCCAACATGCGCGTCAACATATTGGCACGAGCGCAGTACGGTCGCCTGGACGAGATGTTGCTCCTTCTAACACTGTTAGAAGTTTGAGCATATCCCGCTCCTCGCGTTGTTCGCCACCGCCGCCTAAGACTCCAGAGGAAGCGCCGCCCGAGCTCAATCTGCTTAAATTACCCTCCAGCCGCTGCATAAGATCGACGATTGAGGGCCACCATTCGAGCCTCATCGGCCGCTTAACGGCGATAAGCCCCGCAACCGAAAGCACGCCGAAGTTCTCGCAAGACGCCAGCACAAGCCGACGGCGATAAGACCGCTGGGGTGCTACCACCGCACTCCCCGCCAGAAGGCTAAGATCGCCGATCGCCGGGCTAACCTCGACACCGATTCCACCGCCGCGGACCCATGAGCTCGCCGTGATCAGCGCCAAGTTCTCCAAGAACGACAACAAGAAGACACTCAGATTGCGATCGAGCGCCAAGAGAAGCGCGCGTCACCGACAGCTACCGGGCCCGCTGTTGATATGCATGCGCTTAGGGGAACCAGCGACTTGTCAGACGCTGTAGGTTGCCTGCTGCTCACTGCGGAGCTGCGGCAGTCCAAAGGGCCCAAGACCAAGAAGTTCGCCAGATGTACCGAGAAGCATGATGGCAGGATACATCCATCGAGTTCCTTAGCGCCTACACCATCACGGTGCAGGCTGCCGGGCGCGACGAGAAGATCTCGCCAACTACTTCACCGTGCTCAAGCCCAACGCCGATATTGGCTCATGCACTTGCCGGACAACTCCATCTCTTCATGGGCGATCTGCGCTATCGCTTTGTCGGCGCTTTCACAAAGCGCCACAAGCCCCATGGCCGAGAGCGATCTTCATCCGCCGCCTGTAAAGAAGGAGAACCCCGCGCAAGTACATTCAAAGATTCAGCCAAGTGCGCCGCAACATCCCGTGACGCCTCATCCCGCCGGGTTATCGCTGCTCCATCGAACGCATGAATCCGCAGGATGAGGGAGGAGATGGCGATGTGCAAATCAGAGATGTCGCCGAGCTATATGCTCGCCGACAAATGTGCACGCCGAGGAGGGGAGGAAAATCCCCGAGAGAACGCAGGAGCGTATGATCTCGACAAGAGGATGCCGCCGGTGAAGAAGAACCGGAGGCGTAAATAATGTAAAAAGGAAAGCTAAGGATGTGCTAGTGGTCGAGCAATCCGCAACGGAGGTGGCGCCGAGAAGGCCAAAGCTGGTGACTCCGGCGAGGCTGTGGTGGCCGCCGACAAGCAGTGACGGCCAAGCAAGCAAGATCGCAAGATCCACCGCACCAAGGGCCATGATCTCCAGACTTGCAAGAAGGTTGAGCAGCTTGTTGAGCTACAGAAAGCTAAATACGAGCGCCGCGACAAGGAGAAGGCCCAAGAAGGTGGTGGAGGATCCGGCAAGAAGCGTCCCGCCCGGGGAGGGCGCCGTGGCAAGGCTAAGCAGCGGCAAGGAGACAGACCTCCCCGCGGTCGCGACAAGGACGAAGACGAAGACGAAGATGAAGAGATGGATGAGGATGAGACCGACGAAAGCAGAGTTTCGAAGCAACAGAGGTTTTGTGCGCCGACGGTGGTGCTTCTTCAGATACTTCGCACCGCCAGCTCAAACAAAGGTGCGTGAAGTTAATGCAGCAGAACCATCGCTTGAGTCGCAAGCCTCCGGCGGTCCAAGACGCCCATCATCTTTGATGTCGAGGATCACCCCGATCGCATAATCGCGGTCGGGTGCTTGCCGATGTTGGTTTCACCAACTATCCGCAACCTCAAGGTCACAAAGATGTTGGTTGACGGCGGGCCGGCTTGAATCGATCTCCTCCGCAAGGCTCAAGAAGCTCCAGATCCCCGACAACGAGCTCAAGAGACCGCACTTTCAAGGAATCAATCCGGAAGGAGCAAGTCGGGGAAGATCACATCGCCAAGAATATTTGGCGCGAGCTGAACTTCGTGACGAGAAGGTCACCTTTGATGTTGCTGATTTCCCATTGCCCTACAATGGGATACTTGGCTGTCCAACGCCGCCAAGTTCATGGCAGCCTCTCACTACGCCTACAACGTGTTTCAAGATGCCCGTCCGATAAGTGTCATTTCGTCCCTCGGCGACAAGAAAGATGCCCTTATCTATACCGACAAGATCTACCGGGAAGCAGCAGCCGCAGCAGTAACGCAAACCACTTGTCACCAAGCTCCCGGGGAAGAAGAAGACCAAGTCCGCAAGAGCAGCTCGATGCCCACTCCGCAAGCGCACTCTTCTGAGTGTTGCGCTACCGCCGAGGACGCACCATCGAGCTCCACCGCAAGTGTAAGAAGGCAAAGACAGCTTCACCGGAGACCAAGAAAGTGGTCGCTAAGGAGGACGGCAGACTGGTGGTACCTTCACCATCGCCACGCTGACCTAAATAGGAAAGCGCCGTTGCTTTCTCTCATGGGCGAATGTCGATGTGTTTGCATGGCAACCATCCGACATCCCCGTGTTCCTGTGAAAGTAATTGAGCACCACCTTGCCGCCTGCCCTCACGCTGCCCGCCAAGCTGCAGAGTTAGGAAACAAGCAAAGGAGCGCCAAGAATTCATCGCCAAGAAATCAAGAAGTTGGAAGCAGCAGTTTGGTCGAGGAGTGCTCCATCCAACGTATGGCCAATCTCAGTAGTCGCGTGCGCAGTTTAATGGGAAATGGAGGCTTTGTATTGACTTCACCGATGTTAATAAAGCTTGTCCCAAGGATCCATTTCCTTGCCGCGCATTGACCAGATTGTCGACTCCACGGCCGGATGTGATTTGCTTTCATTTCTTGATGCATACTCGTGGATATCATCGATCTTCATGGTCAAGAGGATGAAGAGAAGACCGCATTCATTACTCCATGTGGCACATAACGCTTTGTACCGGATGCCTTTCGACTAAAGAATGCCGGTTCAACATTTGCAAGGGTAGTTCATGAAGCTTTTGAGCCACAACTGTACGTAAATGTAGAAGCCTACATGGATGACATAGTGGTCAAGAGCAAAAACAGAGCAACTCTGATCCAAGATTTGGACGAGACCTTTGCAAATCTGCGTAAGATCAATCTCAAGTTGAACGCCGAGAAGTGCGTGTTTGGAGTTCCTTCCGGCAAGCTTCTCGGGTTCTTTGTATCCCAAAGGGGATTGAAGCCAATCCCGACAAGATCAAGGCCATTGAGCAGATCGAAGCACCGGCCGGCCAAGGATGTGCGAAGGCTTGCGGCTGCATTGCGCGCTCAAGAGGTTCATCTCTAAGTTCACGAGCGTGCCCTGCCATTTTTTAAAATTTTGAAAAAGGCAGGTCCAATGAAATGGACCCCTGAAGCGGAGGCTACGCTGCAAGACTTGAAGAGATATCTGTCCTCCACTCCAATACTTGTCGCACCTAAGCCACAAGAGAAGTTGCTGTTATACCTAGCGGCAACCAATCAAGTGGTTAGTGCTGCGTTAGTAGCGGAGAGGGAGGTAGATGATGAGCCAGCAGCAGCATGCAAGCACATCCCGCGACAAGGTGGGGCTTCCCGACAAGCTCGTCCCGATAAGGATAGATCTGCAGCCACAGTGAAGAGAAACAAGAAGATGGTGCAATACCAGTTTATTTTGTCGGCCCCTTCGCAGGAGCTAGGTCAAGGTACTCGTGTAGAAGGTTTTCGCCTTTTGATGGCCTCGAGGAAGCTGCGCCATTACTTTCAAGCACATGAGATCACAGCTTGTCACCGCTTCCGCTGAAGAGGATATTGCGTAATCCGTACAACAGCAGGATTGTCGAGTGGGCACTAGAATTGTCAAGCTTTGGCCTTAAATTTGAGAGTACCTCAACTATCCAAAGCCGAGCATTGGCAGAATTCATAGCAGAGTGGACGCCAACACCTGATGAAGAAACTCCGAGACGAGCATCCCCGTCAAGGAAGCAAACAAGGAATGGGTCATGTACTTTGATGGTGCTTCACGCAAGGCGCCAAAAGGGCGTATTACTTGTCACGCCTACCGGAGAGCACCTCAAGTACGTGGTCCGATGCGCTTCCCAAGGAGCAAGCGACAAACAATATCAGAGTATGAAGGCTTGCTTGCCGGACTCAGGATCGCAACAGACCTTGGGATCAAGAAGCTTATTGTCAGGGGTGACTCGCAGCTTGTCGTCCGCCAAGTTAACAAAGATTATCAGAGTCCGTTGATGGAAGCCTACATTGATGAATTGAGGAAGTTGGAAGAGCATTTTGAAGGCCTGCAGATGGAACATGTTCCGAGAGCCCAGAACGATGTTGCCGATGGCCTGTCGAAATGTGCCGCACTCAAGTTGCCTGTGGAACCAGGGATCTTTGTGCTCAAGCTGACTCAACCATCTGTTACACCATCAACTGGACAGAGCAAGAAGAGGAAGTTGATTTCTGGTGACTACTTTCCAGCTGAGCTCCCCGAAGCCGCCGTCAAGAAGGTCCCCAAGATCAACTCAAAGAGTGTTGAGGAGCAGTCTGCTCCGACAAGCCCTAGGGTTTGTTTCGTTGAAGCAGACGCTCCCGACAAGTTTTGCTCCGGCAAGCTTGCGGGGGAACATCAAGCTTCGGCAGAATCGCAGATTCTTGCCGTGGAAGCAGATGTTCCCGCAATAGCATTTGTGCCTTTAGTCCTTGTCGTGGAGCCACAAGCTCCGGCATGGGCGCAGCAGATTGTCCGTTTCCTTCAAACAGGAGAACTTCCCGAAGAGCAAGAAGAAGCCGAGAGAGTAGCCCGGCAATCAAGTATGTACCAGTTTGTCGATGACATACTGTACAGAAGAAGATTCAACGGAGTGAAATTGAAGTGCATTTCCCGGGAAGAAGGACAGGAGCTGTTGGCGGATATACATGGAGGCATATGTGGTCACCACATTGGCAAGAAGAGCACTTGCCGCAAAGTCTTCCTAAGAAGGTTTCTTTGGCCGACGGCCCTCCAGATGCAACCGCACAAGTAACCAAGTGTGAAGCGCAAGGCCCACTCCAAGCAGATACATCAACTAGCTCAAACTCTCCAAACGCATCCCTTTATCCCCGCCATTCTCGGTCTGGGGTTAGACATCTCGCCCTTTCCCGAAGTTGTTGGGGCTTTGAGTACTTGTACGCTGTAATCGACAAGTTCACAAAGTGGCCGGAAGTGGAAGCAAGGAGGAAGGTGACGCACAGTCAAGAATCAAGTTCTTCAGTCGATTGTCCGCCGCTTCGAGTCCCTAACAGATCATCACCGACAATGGAACACAATTCACGAGCCGCACCTTCACGCGAAGACGCCCAAGATCTTGGCGCCAAGATCTGCTTCGCTTCGCTGCTCACCCGAGAAGCAACGGTCAAGCGGAGAGGGCAACGCTGAAGTGTTGCACGGACTCAAGACCGTAACTTTCGACTGTGCTGCACAAGTGCGGAAGAAATTGATCGAGGAGCTGCCGATGGTTCTTTGGTCGATCAGACGACGCCAAATCGAGCCATCGCCGACACCTTTTGCTCTAGTTTAGAGCAAGCAGTTCTCCCCACGGAACTCAGATACGGATCGCCGAGTGCTCGCTATGATGAGCTCAAGCAAGAGCAGCTGCGGCAAGATGACGCGCTGCTCCTTGAGGAAGATCGCCTTCAGTTGCCAGACGAGCTGCTCGATACCAGCAAGCTTTGCGCCGCTACCATAGCCGCAGTTAATGCCGGTTTCGAGGAAGGCGACCTTGTTCTTCGCGCCGCTCAATCCGCCAAGAATTCCAACAAGTTGACGCCTAAAGTGGGAAGGCCCTTATCGGGTGAAACGAAGTCACTAGGCTCGGCGCTGTCCGCTTTGAGACCGAAGATGGCTTTCCGTGAGCAACTCTCGAACATTGAGCATCTTCAGAATTTTACCCATATATGCGCTGTTGTCGGAACTCTGCTCCGCAACCACCTTTTGTACAAGCCTTGCCGCTATTGCATGTAACCCTTTGTACAAAGCCGGGCGCAGATCCCGTGCATAAATAAAGTTCATGTGCTTCGCACATCTTGTCAAATTTCATTACTTTCTTTTTTGCATACTTTATCTGACACTTTGTGCAGCACTTGCCCCGGTAAGCAATAACGAGCCATAAGGCTCCATATCGTTATTTTCTCTTCTTTCTTTTTCCTCAAAGAGAAGGTTCCTTCGCCCACAAGTTCACCGGGGGGGAGGAGAAGATGAGAAGATAATGGTGTGGACTAGGCGTCGTTCAAAGAAGTATAGCTTTGCCGGGACGCAGATGACAAAAAGAAAAAGCTAAGTCGCCAAAGTCTGAGCATGATCAGTTTTTAAAATTTTAAGTTATCTTCCTTGAATGACCATGTTTTGTATGGAAAACCTGTGCGCGGAGGAACCTCCTCGTAGCTAGTTGCGCCCTTACTTTGTTTCGAGTCCGCTCAACAACTTAAGTGTGCTACAACTAGTTGCGGCAAGGTTTCTTGCCGAGCTGCACCACCAAAGAAGCTGTCGATGTTCCAAGACTCAGCAGATCAAGCAAGCGTGCTCGCTGGCTGCAAGTTCCCTAAAAGCGTAGGGTAAAAACATACAAAGAAAGGAATCAAGTAAAGGAGATAACGTAGCAAGCATTGCCCAGAATAAAGTTATATTACAAAGGAAACTTGTCGTGGCACTGATTAAATTGTTCTCATAACTTAAATAACAGCGACAAGGAAGGGAGAAGAAGGGTGGCCTAATCCACGCGCTCGCCGTCAAACCTCCTGACTTCATTCACCTTGTCCACAATGGGTGCGACAATGGCCTTGAGTTCTTCAAGATCAGCACCCGCCGGCAGCTTCTTGAGGACGTGGGTGAGGTTGAGGCCCGGATTGCGGAAGAGTACCTTCACCAACACCTTCTCCAAGACCCTGGCACAGATTTCGCGCGACTCGTCCGCCAGCTGCTTCAGGATCCTTTCCCGGAGTTGCTGGAGAGCCGTCGCCACACCCTTGAAGAAAAGAGTAAGCTTGGCGCTGGGCTGGAGGTTCTCGTCGGAGGAGTACCCGAAGCCCGCCAAGTCTAGTTATGGGCAGCTGTCCGCCGATGATCGCAGCGATAAGTTGACGAGGCCCTCCGCCCGTGAGGTCCACCGTAGTCTCGAAAGTGTTTTGAGTCTCGGCGGCCTCGCTGCCAGCCTCCTCGCTGGCCTTGATCTCTTTCTTCAAATCCTCCTCTCGCTTCTTGGCGCCGCCTGTCTCCGTCGGCTGGCCAGCTTTAGCTCCAGATCAGCATTTGAGTCCTTGGCGGCATTCAGTTCCTTGCCCTTGTCGGCGAGTTGACTTGCAGATCACCATGAGCGAGGGCATCCTTCTCGTCATACTGAGCGCTGCAAGCTCCTCATCCTTCCTCTTCAGATCAGCCTCCACCAAGGCCATCTTCAATTCCAATTCCTTCTTGGCGTCCTCGCGGCAGCGGCAGCATTCTTCGCTTCTTGAGCGCCCGCCAAGTGATTGCTCACAGGCGGCGAGCTCCTCCTCGTGGCTGTCCAGATTAACTTTCCGCTGTGTCAATTCACCTTCCGGTGGATAGCGCTCAAAGAAGAAGCCTCGTTGCTTCTCGCCTTCTCGAGGAGGAAAGCCTTCGCGCCGACAAGTTGCGCCTCCTCCGCAATAGACCGGAGGGCCTCTTGGTTGCGGCTCGAGTTCCTCCGCATGCTTCTATGTCAATTCCGCCCAGGCGACAAGCGCCTCGACTCCAGCCTGCCGGGCGCGTAGAGCGACACCAACTTCCGGAGTAGCTGCCTTCTTCGATTCGCCGCTGCTACTTGGCGCCAACCACCGCCAGCCCAGGGAGGCGAGTACTTCTCGCCAAAGTCTCTCGATCGGGCGCTCAAGCTTGACGCCCAGGAGCTCGATGAAGATACCTTCGCCGCCTTCAAGTAGGCGCTGGCCGGGCTCTTGGGGGCTGGCTGCTGTCAAGGCGGAGGGGTTGGCGGTCGGTGTAGCGCTTGCGCCTCGCGCGCCCTCGGGTCGCCAAGACGATCGCCGACCTCGCCACCTCGCGCCAAGAGCCTTGGCGGCCTCTTCGCCGCAGGATCGCCAAGCCGGCCTCTTCCTCTAAAGGCAAGATCCTCAGATCGCCACAAGACGCTCTCCTCGCCGATGGCCACGGTCTCCATTGGATCCGCGGAGGGAGGATCTGAAGATGGGAAGAGGGAGAAAAAGTCAAGCAAATATCCAAAAAACAAGATCAGAAGAAGAACCCAAGGGAAAATTCCCGACAAGGAGGGTTACCTGTGCTGGGCTCTGTGATCATGGGCTCCACCACCGAGGGCTCGCTGGTCCTATCCCTTGCCGGGGACCTCTCCCTTGCCGGAGAGCGCTCCCTTGTCAGAGAATCGCCTTGGCGCGAGTTGAAGCAGCAAAGACTTCGAGCGGCTTTTGGTTGCTCCCCGATGGGCCTGCTCGCTCCTACACAAGCAAGTCAACAAATAAGATGTCAATAAAGAAAGAGCACTCCACGCGCGCCCCACAACAGAAGTGAACAAGTACTTACGCTGGGCCTGGCTGGGGCTGCTTGGGAGAGGTTGCGGGTCCGTCAAGGTGGTCTCTGATCGCCCTCTCGTTGTCGCAGCAGATCATCCTCGATGACTACCACAGGGACCTTGTCCTCTTTGCCGCTCTCTCACCAGAGTCCCGAAAAGGAACGAGGTTCGTGAGGGAAGCAGATCGATACAAAACAAGAAACAAGAAGAATCAAGAAACATAAGTACAACAAGAAGAAAGTCTTACTCCTCCTCTTCTTCTTCCTCCTCGCCGGAGCTCAGCGGAGAGGTCAAGTCCCGCACTTTTCAAAGGCGACGAGGCGAGGAGTAGGCTCCTTGGACGCTTGGCGGAGCTGCGGCAGATCAGGGAGTAGCGGCTCGAGAAGATCCCGCCCAGCTGCCGCGGGCGCGGCGTGAGACGCCCTGTCGCCAGTGCTTGGCGTGGTGGAGCGTGGTCCCACGGCGCGACGGCCGTTGGTCTGCCTCGCCGCCTGGCCAGGTTCTCCGTCTCCGCCAAGGCGCCCTCGGTTGAGCTGGGCTGCGCCAAGGCCCGTCCGCAGCAAGCTGCTTGAAGATGGCTGGCCACTCGCGCCTCGGCAGCTCGCCGCCTCGCCTCGGCCTCGCCAACGACCTCCCGCCAAGGTCCTTCGGTCGGCAAGGCTTGCCGCTTTGGCCGCCTCCTCCAACAGGAAACCAAACTTCGCCGGCGGCGCAGCCGCCGCTTCTTCCGCTTCTAGTGGCGATGTACCGCATCTCGCCGCCGCTGGTGTCGCGGGTGAGGAGCTTCGATCGCCGGCAGACGGACCGCCACCTCCACCAAGTTGTCGAAGAAATTTCAGACGACGTGCCCGGCAGTTCTCGCCACATTGGGATAATCCCATGCGAAGTCGTCGACCGCATCATTGCACGGATGCGATCAAGCCGGAGTTATTGCACAATGGCACGACGCTCGCGCAGCCCGAACCACTCCGGATGGTTGAGTCGTGCTTGAACAACTCCTTGAGCATCCCATCCAACTCCAAGACTGTGAAATTAAAATTGAGGCCCGGACGCAGCCTCATAATATCTGCCTGGCCCCGAACAGCCAAAGGGCCTCCCTCTCCTCAGAGGCGATGCGCGGCGGGAAGTCCGCGCCAACGGCCCCTACAGTAAGCCCGGCAAGCCTGAGCCGCAGAATCCGCGTGGTGGCGATCTTCAATCTGGCGTCGTCCGCCGCCAGGCGCCCAGCGCCGCCACAAGACTACTCGGGCTTGACGCAGCCGGTGAATGGCTGCAGATCCGCCAACAATCCAGCACCACTCCGCCCTCCACTCGTCCCACTTGCTGCGGAGCTCACCCTCCAGATAAACCTCCTTCATGCCGACCCTCGAGATCCAGGCGATCCCGCCAGCTAAGGGCTCCCCCTTCTCGGCCCGAGGAACAAAGTAGTGGCGAAAGAGGGCGACATTTGGGTGGATTCCAACGAAGTTCTCACAGAGGTGTGCGAAAATTGCCATTGTCAGAACGACGTTGGGGGTGAAGTCAAGAAGATGACTCCGTAGGTGTTCATGATATCACAGAAGAAATCGGAAAAAGGTGGGCAAAGCCCGCAATAGAAGAACAGGGGGAAGAAATAGTATCCTCTTGGACACTTTTTCAAGGTAGAAGCTTCATGAGAGTACTCACGGCGCGGATGCGCCTGCCTCCGCCGACTGAAGAGATAGAACTCCTCCCGCAGCGCCTTCGGGTGAGCTCGTGGGAGTGCTCGCTCTTTGCTACCAAAGCCGCAAGCCGGCGCCTCGGCTGACTTCGCATTTTTCCGGCTTTGAGCCATGGCAGAGGCGATGGAGGAGGTTGGCGGCGACGACGGCGACGGGCGGGCGGCGACGGGCGGAGCGCTGCTCTCTTCGCTTGGGAAGCGGAGGGAGCAGCGGAGCTTTAAGGAAGGAACCGCAGTGGCGAAGGTGGGGAACGGCCCTGCTTCTCTCGCTTATAAGGAGGAGAGGCGAACGTTACGCCTTTCTTGATTAAAGAATTGCCACGATCTCTCCCACGACGCCGCTGCTTGACGCTGCTGCTACGGAGGGCGCGGTGGATACGGAGTTAGATTTGGTATGGACCTGTGCCGCTGCGTCTGCAGCCTGCTTTTGGGCCCGCCCAACAGCCGCACTGCAGTGTGGCCCAGGCCTGGCCTCTGCCGTGTACTAAAGTAGGGGTACCTTAGTATCCCGAACTTGTGCACAGGCAGTCGTAGCGCCCAGCGGCAAGGCTTGCCGGACATCCGCCAAGATCCTCCGTGGCTCATATTTGTGCCATTCAAGAACAAAGTGTTTTAACTAAGAAGACAAGGCTCCGGCAAGAGGAGCTTGCCGGGAAGGACAAGGCCCCGGCAAGAGGAGCTTGTCGGGAGGACCAGCCAAGAAACTTGCCATGACGCCAAGACGTCCCAAAGAAGACCCGGCGAAAGCGACAAGCTGGTGCGATGAAGACAACGATCATGCAAGGCACTTTCATGGGCGGTTACCACTGCGCCCACGCCCAACAAGATCTCGACGCACTTGTCGCCACAGGATCGTTCTAGGCACACGCGGTGGGGAGCTGTGCAGCCAAGCGGTGCGAGGTGGCAAGTGGAGATGACGAGAAGGCCATCGTGGCAGGCGGTGGCGCCCCTAACGATCGCTTCTTTGCACTGTTGGGCGAGGCGGACGGGCATTAAATGTGCTTGTCCCCTGCCGTCAGAGTTAGGTAGGGTGCATCAGAGATAACAGCTTGTACCAACCACCTTTTTACATTTGTGCCCTCTGCTTGCCACTGTCGGTGACCCCTTTAGCCTATAAAAGGAGGCCCATGCGAACGCGAGGGGGTTCACTCATTCGAAACTACTGTAACGCCACTCCCTCGAGCAAGAACAGTAATACAAACACAAAGCAGCAGAGGAGTTTTATCTCTCGAGAGCTCAAGCTGGGTAAAATCCTCGCGTGCTTACCGATATGCTCTTTTCGCGGCGCCTCCGCCTCCCTTGCCAGACCGAAAGGGGCCCCTGCCCCATAGGTGTTCATTTCCCACGACAACAACGTCAAGTTCTTGAGTTACTTTTGGAAGACTCTATGAGCGAAGCTCGGAATCAAGCTCTTGTTCTGTTCGGCATACTACCCTCAAACCGACGGCCAAATGGAGGTGACGAACCACACGCTATCAATGCTTCTTCGTTTGTTGATCAAGAAGAACCTCAAGGAATGGGAGGAGTGCCTACCCATCGCCGAGAACGCCTAAAACCGTGCAAGACACTCTAGAACCGGCAAGTCTCCCGTCGAGGTCGTCTACGGTTTCAACCCATTATCCCCATTGGACATTCTTCCTCTTCCACTACAAGAGCGCATCAATATGGACGCGAGTGCACGAGCAAGCTACCTCAAGAAGATGCATGAAGATACAAGGCACACCATCGAGCACCAAGTAGAACGACTCGCGACCAAGCTCAACATCAACAAGCAACCCATGATATTCAACATTGGAGATCTTGTGTGGCTACACCTTTGCAAGGAACGCTTCCCCAACGAACGCAAGTCCAAACTTCTACCACGAGCCGATGGACCCTTCAAGGTGCTAGCATGCTACAACAACAACGCTTACAAGATCGACCTCCCACGTGACAAGTACAACATGAGCGACATCTTCAATGTCAAGGACCTCTCTCCCTGCCATGGTGATGAAGTTTTTGATCTGAGGTCGGATCTTTCCCAAGGGGGGGAGATGATGCGGAGCATCCCACGATCATCCCCATGGACGCGTCTACATCTCCTATGACACCACTTGGACCAATGACAAGAGCTCGATCAAAGGCCGTCGAAGATAAGGTGAACTCGCTTCTCTCCGAACTACCACTTTCTACACATGAGACATGGCTACTACCTCAAGCGGAAACACTATGTGTGATCAGGTACTTGGAGGAAGGCCAGGGGGCAGCTACATCCAACGGGCAAGATGGCGAGGGCACCAAATATGAGGGACAAGAAGAAGAGCTGCCGAAGAAACTCCAGCCACCGGACGACCGGAGAACGTTGGACGTCCGGCGCCTGAAGCCCCTACTAGCCCAAGACACATCCAGCGCAAGCTACAGCCACCGGACGACCGGTAGGGACCGGACGTCCGACGCCTGGAGGTGCCAGCCTGCCAGGCAAGTCCCAGCCAGCGCAAGCTCCTAGTGACCGGACGTCCGGGCTCCACCAGAAATCCGGCAGGTCCACACCCGAGCCAAATCAGCAGAAGTCTGAAGCGACTGGACGACCGACCGTCTCCAGATGTCCGATGCCACTTCAATAGAACCAAAATAGCGGAAGTTCGGACCCTACCGGACGTCTAGACCCTCGCGAGCCACCGGACAACCAAGAAAGGCCGGACGTCCGCTTCCTGTGTGTGCACCGCGTGTTAGGCCGAGGCCTGTGTACCCCTTCGCCCACTTAGACTATATGTACTCTTTCCCCTTCCTCTAGCTAGGGTTAGCATTGGTTTAGCTCATTTGTGAGATAAAGCTTTGCTCATCCATCCGGATCTACTCCACCGAGAGAGACCGTTCCCTCTTCGGAGAAGATCCACCTTGGATTCAAGACCCCTTCATGGGAAGACTCCTCAAGACCTCCTCTTGGAGATGAACTAGTTGCCACTTGTATCGTCCTTTGTTAGATTCGGATCGTGTATCTCTTTGTGTTTCAGGGATCTAGCACATGTGTAATCGAATCTTGTTGGTTTGAGTGATTATCTCATGTTTACCCTCGCGTTTTCTCCTCGTGTTCTTCGTGTTCTTCGTAGGATTCCCTCCAATCGTGAAAGATCGGGCCGCTAGGGTTCTACCCTACATCACATTGCCATGGTTAAGATGGCTCACTGATGTAGACTTGATAATGATAGTCAGATTAAGATAGAATTTGCATCTAGACCGGATGTCTTCAATATGATGTTGTCAGCCAAAAATTTCATTGTGTTTTAACTGAGCTCCCAATTATATATAAACTTCTCACTGATTCTTCTATTTCGTGTCGACCGATGAGAAACCTTCTTAAGGGGAAATGAGGTAACACCGAAGATTCGAATAAAGAAGCACAAGAAACGATCGATTGCAAGAAAGCACACAACATACAAGTTACATAACTACTCCACACAATCACACACAAACATGATGCTAAACAAATGCAACATGATCTACACAGATACTTAAACCTTTCGCTAGGACAAACATTGGGTGACTGATGAAGAAGCTAAAGGAGTAGTGAGTGGAGCAGCTGACACAGAAGCTCCAGTGGAATTAGATGGAGGGGTTGGTGGAGAAGCCGACTGAGATGGAGTTAGGGTAGCACCAAGTAGTCTCCTGGCTCTTGTGGCGTCTCGGACTAGCTCAAAAATAAGAAGATACTTGGCCGTCATGTAATGGGACATGGCGAAGATGGGCGCATCATCTTGAGAACGAACAGAAGGGAACCTGACTAGCTTAGGATTCTCGACGAGGGTAGGATAGTACTGATAAGCATAGTTTTATTCTATCATACTCTCTTGATGACGAAGACCCGTGACTCCGGCCATTGCGTCTAGCTGAACTGCACGTTCTGGAGTGGCACCATAACCACCATAGAAACTATAGGTGTGTCTCCTAATAGGAATCCCGGGTGTTAGATGAACATGGGTGACATATTCCAGGATTCTTCCTCCAACTGGAACCTGGAAGACTTGATAATTGGGTGGATCTCCATTGGGATAGAGACTACGCCACATGTCGCAAAGGAGGGTGGAAAGCTAAGAGGTGTAGGGGCAGCACTGAATGCAATAGGAACGGCGTGGAACTCACTGGGGATGGCAACCATCTATACGCACGGAACAAACGATTTGGAATAAGGAAGTGAATCTACATGCATCCTATGCGGCAGACAAATGCAACAAAGAAGCTAGGCCCTATACTACCATTTTCTAATGCTTGCGCGGACTAGGGCGTTCTACAACCAGACTTGCTCTGATGCCAAGTCATGTGGCAGTCTGGCTCAGAGGAACCGAACACCCCGTATTCCGGCCCACAGATCAAGTCTTCTAGAATACAGCACTGCTTGGCATAGAGTAAATCAGCTCTTATTACAAAGGATATGGATACAAAGGTTCCGATAGTATAGCGGCTTACATCGGCATGGAGACACTACGCCTGACAGGGTTGCTCTATGCTAGCAGTGGAACAACTCGTAGCAGCGGAACAACGACGATGGTGATGGACTCCACTCCGTAGGGACTCTGGATGGAACGCGTATCCTAGCTCGCAAACTCGGGATCCTCGGCAATCAAGCAAACATGGCTTGACCTACAAACTGGCATGACATGCTAGGTGAGTACTTTGAATGTACTCGCAAGCTCACACAGCCAAAGTAATCAAGACAAACAACAATACGGCATTTACAGGTTAGAGATCAAAGATGAACATGATATTACTAGATCAATACCAGATGAGCATGGCATGAGCATATGATCATGATGTACTAGCATGCAACATGTTTACACTAACATGATTCAGCTTACTCTGTTCGGAGGTTACCGCGTAACCACCACATGCATTAACTTACCATCATGGATATCACACAATCATCTCATGTTCAACCAAGCTTGGTATTAACAATACCGGAGTGACCACATGACCACAAGGATCTTGATCTTTACCCGGGATCATCACATGACACCACAAATATCAACCAACTTCGGTATCTACGATACCATGGTGAACCTCTCATAATCACATAAAGATCGACCAACTTCTTTCCTCATCGAACCAGGGTTGTTTATTAATCAAGTTATTATTATTGTTGACTCATAGTGTGACCTACTATGAACTGGGCACATATCCGCGGGCGTGGCTATCAATAGATTATACACTCTACAGAGGTTAGTACATTGTACCCACACCACATAACCCATGGCCTCGTGCTCCCATTCGGGTGGACCAACGGTGTTCCGAAAAAACCAATCTATTGCATGACACTCTCCTAGCCACTCCGACAAACTCCCCTTTGGGATAAGTCACGGGTGACCCCGGATGCCACTCTGGACATAAAATGGCCACCGTCGTGGCAAAACAAAAATGGTCCAAACAGGGACAACCCGGGTACAACACAACTTGGGCACACAAGGTTATTGCCGCCTACCGGGCCAGGGTAGCGCACGCACCTAACCTTTCCCTAGTTGGAGGCACCGGCGAGAGGCATGACAATAGAACGCATTAAGGCCTTCCCATACAGGAAAGTGTGGCTGCACTGGTTAGCTCGACTCGATAGCGTTATGACTCGGCCAACAGGTGTTCAAGCTCAATTAGTGTCCGGTTAAACTTGAAAAGTAAATAGCTGAGTCATAAAGTAACATGTTGAAATGACAATGCACAAGAACATGATATCAACATGAACATGGATGGGAAGTATAACCATTTAACATATGCAGCATTAGCATCAACCATAACAAAGCACTTAGCCTACTCGATGCATATGAACATGGCATAGCGATGATTGTGCATAGCACAGATACTTTTCATAATAGATGATAATAATGCATCAGAGAACATCACTATTACTAGCAGATCATAACAACAAGAATGACGTACGAGAATAATACTAGCAAGTAGTAACATACTAACATGGAGCAAAAGAACATAGCATTGAGATGAACATGAATCCGCAAGCATACAAAAACAGTAATATCAGTAGTAGATGAGCAAACAATTAATAAATATTCAAGTAGAAACCCATGGATATTTCATGGCCATCATGCAAGTGGTTGTCGTGGCTTGCCTGGCGATGAAGGTGTTGGGGAACGTAGCATGCAATTTCAAATAATTTCCTACGATCACACAAGATCTATCTAGGAGATGCATAGCAACGAGAGGGGGAGAGTGTGTCCACGTACCCTCTTAATCCAAAAGCTGAAGCATTATGTTAAAGCGGTTGATGCAGTCGAACATCTTCATGATCCAACCGATCTAGCACCAAACGTATGGCGCCTCCGAGTTCAGCACACGTTCAGCTCGATGACGTCCCTCGAACTCTTGATCCAGCAGAGGGTCGAGGGAGAGTTTTGTCAGCACGATGGCATGATGACGGTGTTGATGATGTGATCCGCGCAGGGCTTCGCCTAAGCACTACGATGATACTATCGGATGAGTAAATGGTGGAGGGGGGCACCGCACATGGCTAAGACAATGTTGTGTCTTTGGGGTGCCTGTCGGTGTCAAAACCGGCGGATCTCGGGTAGGGGGTCCTGATCTGTGCGTCTAAGGCTAATGGTAACAGGAGGCTAGGGACACGATGTTTTACCCAGGTTCAGGCCCTCTCGATGGAGGAAAAACCCTACTTCCTGCTTGATTGATCTTGATGATATGAGTATTACAAGAGTTGATCTACCACAAGATCGTAGAGGCTAAACCCTAGAGGCTAGCCTATGATGATTATGATTGTCCTCCTACGGACTAAACCCTCCAGTTTATATAGACATCGGAGGGGGCTAGAGTTTACACAGAGTCGGTTACAAAGAAGGAGATCTAATATCCGGATCGCCAAGCTTGTCTTCCACGCAAAGGAGAGTTCCATCCGAACACGGGACGAAGTCTTGAGTCTTGTATCTTCACTGTCCAACAGTCCGGCCAAAGTATACAGTCCGGCTGTCCGGATACCCCCTAATCCAGGACTCCCTCAGTGCCCCCTGCCCCTACATATAAAGGAGGGAGGAGGAGGCCGGCCACCAGGGGCGCGCCGAGGGAGGGGGGAAGTCCTACTAGGACTCCACTCCTAGTAGGATTCGGCCCCCCCTCTATTTTTTCCTTCTGACAGAGGTGGAAAGGGGGAAGGAGAGGGAGTAGGAGAAGGAAAGGGGGGTGGCGCCCCCTTTCCCTAGTCCAATTTGGCCTCCTCCCTTGTGGAGGGCGCACCAGCCCCTTGTGGGCTGGTTAGCCTCCCTCCCATGGCCCATATGGCCCATATCTTCCACCGAGGGGTTCAGGTAACCCTTTAGGTACTCCGGTTTGTACCCGATACATTCCGGAACCCTTCCGGTGTCCGCATACCACCTTCCAATATATCAATTTTTACCTCTCAACCATTTCGAGACTCCTCGTCATGTCTGTGATCTCATCCGGGATTCCGAACAAACTTTGGTCATCAGAAACACATAACTCATAATACAAATCGTCATCAAACGTTAAGCGTGCGGACCCTACGGGTTCGAGAACTATGTATACATGATCGAGACACATCTCCGATCAATAACCAATAGCGGAACCTGGATGCTCATATTGGCTCCTACATATTCTACGAAGATCTTTATCGGTCAAACCACATAACAACATACGTTGTTCCCTTTGTCATCGGTATGTTACTTGCCCAAGATCCGATCATCGGTATCATCATACCTAGTTCAATCTCATTACCAGCAAGTCTCTTTACTCGTTCCGTAATGCTTCATCCCGCAACTAACTCATTAGTCACATTGCTTGCAAGGCTTATAGTGATGAGCATTACCGAGAGGGCCCAGATACCTCTCCGATACACGGAGTGACAAATCCTATTCTCGATCTATGCCAACCCAACAAACACCTTCGGAGACACCTGTAGAGCATCTTTATAATCACCCGGTTATGTTGTGACATTTGATAGCACACAAGGTGTTCCTCCGGTATTCGGGAGTTGCATCGTCTCATAGTCAGAGGAACATATATAAGTCATGAAGAAAGCAATAGCAATAAAACTTATCGATCATTATGCTAAGCTAACAGATGGGTCTTGTCCATCACATCATTCTCTAATGATGATCCGTTCATGAAATGACAACACATGTTTATGGTCAGGAAACATAACCATCTTTGATTAACGAGCTAGTCAAGTAGAGGCTTACTAGGGACACTTTATTTTGTCTATGTATTCACGCATGTACTAAGTTTCCGGTTAATACAATTCTAGCATGAATAATAAACATTTATCATGATATAAGGAAATATAAATAACAACTTTATTATTGCCTCTACGGCATATTTCCTTCAGTCTCCCACTTGCACTAGAGTCAATAATCTAGTTGACATTGCCATGTGATTTAACACCAATAATTCACATCTGTATGTGATTAATACCCATAGTTCACATGGCCATGTGACCAACAACCAAAGGGTTTACTAGAGTCAATAATCTAGTTCACATCGCTATGTGATTAGCACCCAAAGAGTACTAAGGTGTGATCATGTTTTGCTTGTGAGAGAAGTATAGTCAACGGGTCTGCTAAATTCAGAGCCGTATGTATTTTGTGAATTTTCTATGTCTACAATGCTCTGCATGGAGGTACTCTAGCTAATTGCTCCCACTTTCAATATGTATCCAGATTGAGACTTAGAGTCATCTGGATACATCGACGTAACTCTTTATGACGAACACTTTATCACCTCCGTAACCGAGAAATACTTCCTTAGTCGTCTTAGGTAACTAAGGATAACTTTGATCGCTATCTGTTGATCCACCTCGATCACTATCGCACTTCTTGCCAAACTCATAGCAAGGCACACAACTGGTCTGGTACATAGCATGGCATACTTTATAGGACCTATGCCTGAGGCATAGGGAATGACTTTCATTCTCTTTGTATCTTCTGCCGTGGTCAGGCTTTGAGTCTTACCCAACTTCACACCTTGTAATACAGGAAAGAACTCCTTCATTGGCTGATCCATTTTGAACTCTTTCATAATCTTGTCAAGGTATGTACTCATTGAAAAATTTTATCAAGCGTCTTGATCTATCTCTATAGATCTTGATGCCCAATTGCTACGTCTTGAGCTTGCGTTGGTTTTTCTCGAAGAGGAGAGGGTGATGCAGCAATAGTAGCGTAAGTATTTCCCTCAGTTTTTGAGAACCAAGGTATCAATCCAGTAGGAGGCTCCTCAAAAGTCCCACGCACCTACACAAACAATCGAGAACTCGCAACCAACGCGATAAAGGGGTTGTCAATCCCTTCACGGCCACTTCATGTAAAGTGAGATCTAATAAAGATAGTAAGATAAGATAAATATATTTTTGGTATTTTATAATATAGATGCAAAAAGTAAAGATGCAAATAAAAGTAGATTGGAAGCAAATATAATAAGAGATAGACCCGGGGCCATAGGTTTCACTAGTGGCTTCTCTCAAGATAGCATAAGTATTACGGTGGGTGAACAAATTATTGTCGAGCAATTGATAGAAAAGCTTAATAGTTATGAGATTATCTAGGCATGATCATGTATATAGGCATCACGTCCATAACAAGTAGACCGACTCGCCTGCATCTACTACTATTACTCCACACATCGACCGACTCGCTGCAGATCCGAGTATTAAGTTCATAAGAACAGAGTAACGATTAAGCAAGAGGACATGATGTAGAGGGATAAACTCAAGCAATATGATATAAACCCCATCTTGTTATCCTCGATGGCAACAATACAATACGTGCCTTGCAACCCTTTCACATCGGGTAAGGACACCGCAAGATTGAACCCAAAGCTAAGCACTTCTCCCATGGCAAGAAAGATCAATCTAGTAGGCCAAACCAAACTGATAATTCGAAGAGACTTGCAAAGATAACTCAATCATACATAAAAGAATTCAGAGAAGATTCAAATATTATTCATAGATAAACTTGATCATAAACCCACAATTCATTGGATCTCAACAAACATACCGCAAAAAGAGTTTACATCGAATAGATCTCCACAAGAGAGGGGGAGAACATTGTATTGAGATCCAAAAAGAGAGAAGAAGCCATCTAGCTAATAACTATGGACCCGTAGGTCTGTGGTAAACTACTCACAACTCATCGGAGGGGCAAGGATGTTGATGTAGAAGCCCTCCGTGGTCGATTCCCCTTCCGGCAGAGTGCCGGCGAAGGCTCCAAGATGAGATCTCGCAGATACAGAAGGTTACGGTGGTGGAAATTGTGTTTCGTCCTCTTCCTGGATGTTTTCGGGGTACGCAGGTATATATTGGAGGAAGAAGTACGTCGGTGGCTGCCCGAGGGGCCCACGAGACAGGGGGCGCATCCTCCTATCTCGTGGGAGCCTTGACTGCTTCTTGACTTGCACTCCAAGTCCTCTGGATCACGTTCGTTCCAAAAATCACGCTCCCGAAGGTTTCATTCCGTTTGGACTCCGTTTGATATTCCTTTTCTTCGAAATAATGAAATAGGCAAAAAAACAGCAATATTTGCTGGGCCTTCGGTTAGTAGGTTAGTCCCAAAAATGATATAAATGTGTAAAATAAAGCCCATAAACATCCAAAAGGGGTAATATAATAGCATGGAACAATCAAAAATTATAGATACGTTGGAGGCGTATCACCAATATGTAAGCAGCTTCACCAAGGTCTTTCTTTGAAATTCTCCTTTCAAACTCTCCTTTATGCTTTCCAAAAAAATCTACATCATTTCTGATCAACAATATGTCATTCACATATACTTATCAGAAAGGTTGTAGTGCTCCCACTCACTTTCTTGTAAATACAGGCTTCACTGGAAGTCTGTATAAAACTATATGCTTTGATCAACTCATCAAAGCATATATTCCAACTCCGAGATGCTTGCACCAGTCCATAGATGGATCGCTGGAGCTTGCACACCTTGTTAGTAGCTTAGGATCGACAAAACCTTCTGGTTGCATCATATACAACTCTTCTTTAAAAAATATCCATTTAAGGAATGCAGTTTGCACATCCATTTGCCAGATTTCATAAAATATGGCAATTGCTAACATGATTCGGATGGATTTAAGCATCGCTACAGTTAGAAAATCTCATTGTAGTCAACACCTTGAACTTGTCAAAAACCTTTTGCGACAAGTCAAGCTTTGTAGATAGTAACACTACTATCAGCGTCCGTCTTCGTCTTGAAGATCCATTTATTCTCTATGGCTTGCCGATCATCGGGCAAGTCCACTGTCGTGGATTTGTCACGGCAGATGTCCTAGCGTAAGGACTTAGTCGTGGAGCCATCGCTACGGGTTTACTTGCAGGGGTTAAAGCGGACACAAGGACACAAGAGTTTTATACTAGTTCGGCCCCTTCGATGAAGGTAAAAGCCTACGTCTAGTTGTGATGGAATTGATGTGGTCTCGATGGCTAGGGAGCAAACAAGCTTCGCCTAGGCTCGAGTTGTGGTTGTTCGTCTTGAACCGCCGCCGGTCGTCCCCTTATATACACGTGGACGCCTGTCGGTTTGCGAGTCCCAACCAGTTCATACTGCACCCGGTTGGTACCTCTCTATTCCTAACGCATAATACAAGTCATACATCCGGCGGTTTACGGCTACAAGTTCTAAACCAACTATAGGCCTTGGGCCTTTCCATGATTACACCACTAGCGGAGCTAACCCGCCCAAGCTTGGCGGTTTACACCTAGCGGTAATATCCCCAACATTAGGCCCCAGATTGATTTGAACTGGTTCATGTCAATCCTTCACGTAACCTCGTCTTGGACATCTTCTTTGTTTAATAAACCGCCACGCCATCATTGCTTCGATCACTCGTAAACCGCATGACATCATTGCTTCGTCGTCAGAACCGCATAACGTCATCTTGAAGTTTATCCTTTGTAATGCCTTCCTTAATGACGGTCCCGGATTTACACACTTGACCTAGTTTTATCGCCTTATAAATAGGACCGAAGGGTCATTCTTTTTCTCCTTCGCTTCCTCTTCTTCTTCCTCGCGCCGCTGCCTTTGGAGCTCCACCGTCGTCATCAACTTCGCTTCGTCCTAGGCGCTGCATCAACCTCAGACGTGCTGAACCTCGCGACCTTTCTCCGCATCTCCTCCGTTTCCGGTAAGCTTCTTGCCCTTCATCAGTCTGTTCCTTCATTTTAGATCTGTTTCTAGGGTTCGAGCTTCATGCCCTGTTCTTCGTACATTTTCATCTTTCTAACCTTGAGTCATGCTATGAATCCCGTTCTGTACCAAACGACGACTCCTGCGTATCCGCTGCACTTTTTCATCTTAATCTCATAGATCTTACGCATATATACATACACCTTATAGCGCACTTCTTGTCTCTTCTTTACTTCATGACGCATTTCGCTGTTTTCGAAAATCCGTGTTTGATCCGTAGTAAACATGAATTTTGTGAAACCTGTTTCATCCATGACTTCAATTTCCTTGAAGCCAAGATTGGGCGGTTTAACTCACCATAGTAAAAGTTGCTAAACCGCATCGGTACACCATTAGTCCCCTTGTTGAACCACGGATCGTATCGACATCATCGATAACGATGGCGATTTATAGGAACCGCCTCCGGTTTATCATAACTTTAGATCAATCACTCTGTAATAAGCCCTTTCTTAAACCGGATCCTTCTCCTTGTAGATCTTATGATGGCCAAACAGGTGTACGAATGCAATCGGGTTCCTTCCGCATCTCCGAGACACAGCTTGAAAGAACTGGTATCGATTGGTACTTTAGATGATCAAAACACAATCCATTGAGGGTCCTCGAGAGGAATGTCCTCCCACACCTCGTGAAGGAGAAGTTGTAGTTTTCGCGGATCACCGCCGGGGTTTCAAACCGCCGGGTCAAAATTTCTGGGACGTGATGGCCAATTTTCAACTCCGTCCCCAAGATATCGCCCCAACTCTGTTACCAACCTGTGCCACTTTCAAGTGCTGTCCAAGCATATCTCGCAAGAGGAACCTTCGTTGAACTGTTCAGGATCTCTTCCACCTAAACCGTCGCACCGAATTCACCGACGGCCCCAATCTGAATTGGGCGGTATGGCTATCCGTAAGAGGAAGGATATCACTTATCCCACGCCAAACTCCACACTCATCCCAAAGAGTGGAACGCGACTTGGTTCTATCGCAAAGACACTTCAAGGTGAAAATCCTTTACGGCTTTCGCCCGAGCGGCTAAGCAACACTCATCCCTTTCCGCAACGATTGACCGCCAAAGAAAGAAGCAATACGCCCCACAACTATCCAAGCTTGGGCCTTCATGGCCAACGGTTTGATTGGGATCGATCCGCACGCTGCTGGTTATCTTGGGGCATATTGCCTTTGAGCCGGCGTTCGGTTTGATGTGCCAAGATACCGCAGCGTCGATGACCCACTCCGACACACCAAATCGAACTGCTCAAGATGAAGTTACGGATTGAAGAAGGAGAATCTTTGAATGAACCGGAGCACCTCGTGCTCAAACCGCTTAACTCCTCATCGCACTCACCAACGCACCACCTGCGGTAAGTCTCTGATCGTGTCATTATAGAAACCCGTTGTTATTTTCATATATCCAACTCTCAATTATTTCTTATACAGGCGATAATCCGTTTTGGAGCAAAAACTCTCTCGTGACAAAGCGGACAAAGTGGCGGCGATTCGCCCAAAACAAAAGTTGTCAAGAAATCCGCCCACAAGAGGAAGACTATCGCTTCGCCCGATCCGCCATTGACGATGATGTGGGTAATCCGAACTTGATTCTCTTGGCTTGTTTTTACATGTCTTATTGATAGCGATGCTTGTCGGGATGACGCTGAAGCCAAAGAACGCAGGATTTCTTTGAGGTAACCATTCTCTCTTCCGATTCAACAAATTTGCCTTCACTAAAATTTCGCCGCAAACCGAAAGTTAACTTTTCTCACCCTCTTGCTTACTTGGATCCCAAACTCTTTATGAAGACACAGCAACATGAAGCTCGTCGCACCACCGGCAAGACAGACGGTAGTTACCTCTGCGGTTTACCAAACAGCCCGCTCGGCAATACCGCACCGAGGTTTCCAACCTTTTATTGCCTTAAATTCCAAAGCGGGTTTGTTCGTCAACCTCTTAATCCGTCCGACCGATTATCGTGTCACCTCCCATTCATCCTCTCGCGAATCGTCACCACTCAGCTACCTCCGCTGAAGATAGCCGTTGGGTAAGCCCATACAGCATACGCTTTTCGATTTTCTCAGAATGTATATGCCTTGTTCCGAATCTTTGTTTCTTCAGACCAAACGAAACCCAAAGAAGAAGGCTCGTTTGGACAAAACAGTTGAAGAGGCTGCCGCTTGGATCATGAGCGGCGCCAGATCTCAAAAGCGTTGCCTCGAGGATATTCCAAATGACCCTCCGATTCAAGAGGAGGTTATTCCAGAAGAAATACCTGTCAACCCTTCAATCTCTGCCGATCCTCCTGCTAGCACTGTCCGGTTTGAAAAGCCTCGCAACCCTACAGAAGCAGCCGTGCCGACGCGATCCGTCGAGTCGAAAGATGATGACGTTGTGATTACCGGCATGGGCCGCTCTGAACCGGGGAATGCTGCCACCTTAACCCGGCATACTGTGAAGGAAGATTCTTCAACTTTGAACAAGGGAAAGTGGGCTGCCGAGTGGAAGCATATGCCGCTTTAAGCGCCCAAGATCTTCATTCGATACCCGAACCGCTTTATAGTAGCCGTGATTATGAAGTGGCTTGGTGAAACTAATGAGAGACAAGTTTGAGGTAACACTCCTTTCCTTATTATCAGGACAGTAGTCCTTGTAGCCCCCAAGGGCCGGTTTGTAATCTTGGATCAAACTGGGACTTGATAATTTTCTTTGATAGACTTTGCAAACTTCCCTCATAGCCACGGTTTAACGATGCATACTTAAACCGGTGCTCCAAAAACTTCCGCCAACACTTTAATAGAATCAGGCGGTCATTAGCCCCAAGTGCCGAGTTGAATACTCAGTATTCAACTTGGGACTTTGCCATGTATTAGCAGAAAAAGATTGAAGGTACATTAGCCCCCAAGTGTCAAGCATATAACTCTGTTGTATGGTTGAGACTTTAACTTGAATTGTTGGCTGATCATGCTATCAATGCGCAGGTGAGGTGAAGATCAAGGATGATCAGATTGCCGATTAAAGTGGCTTTGAAAACCAAGAGGCCGAGACGGACAAAGCCAAGAAGGAGCTAACCGGTACTTTGACTGCTCTTTGAACAGCAAAGGAAAACATGAAGAAGGAGCAGACGGTGCAGGCCACGAAAAGGCTAACTTGCTCAAGCAGGCGAGAAAATGTGAAGCTGCCCTTAAACGGTGGTGGATGATCCGGCACCGTGAAGCGGCAAGTGCATTCTATGACGGCAGCCATCTTGGTAAGTTCCTCGTGAATAAGTGTAATATGCTTTTCTGCTGCACCATTATTCCGGATTAAAACTATCCTGTTATCATATGCAGCACGCGTTGGGCACTTGGGCAATGGCGTGCGGAAGAAATCAAGGCTGTCTACACATTAGTGGAGCGATTATATACCGGAGCCCAGTAGCGTGATTACCACAATGTCACATAACAATCCAGCGCCGTCCACGATCCAAGATACCTGAACCGCTATCCATCCTTCCTTCCGGATTGAAGAGGTGAAGAAATCGCCGCGACTGAACCGGAGCCATCAACGCCTTGATCCGAGCCAAAGCACGGTGCCGGATTTTGATCCCGTGGAAGCGGCGCAAGGCTATCCCGATGTGAAGGAGGACGGCTCGGACTTTAGTGAAGAGGACTTGCAGGCGATAAACCGTGCGATACGCCTACCGTGGCTTGTCAAGCTGGCGGAAGAAGCCGACTTGGAGCACTATCAAGCCCAATATAATGAGCAGAATAAGCGTGTGTCCGCTCCAACCTTTGAACCGGAAAACTTGATCCCTCCAATCCGTAAGCACACTTATGCTCCTGACATTGAACCGCGTCTCGATTCATGAAGAGGCTGTTTTCAAGCGCTAATGGGAATCGATCGACCATGTGGATTTCGGCCGATGGGTAGAGATGAAGATCTTTGAATCGGCGGAGGATGAAGAACGGTCGTGAACCGGTAGCGGTTTAATCCAAAGAACAATGATCTCATTTGGGCAATCGTGTTGCCTTGTAATAGCCTATAGTTAAAACTTGCTGCTGGATATGCCTTTGTGCATAGATGAAACTTTGTTTGAGTCATACCCCTGCAACAAAAATTGAACCTCGCGGCGGTGACACCGCCAACCGTTTATGGCATCCAATGTATTTTGTGTATCGAAAAATCAATTAGTATGCGATACAAATACCGCCAGTCGGGCATGAAGTCGGGCATAGCTAATCTTGAAGCGGCGGCCTTTTTTTTAAAAACCATGCCCGTCCGGGGAGACGATAACTCCCACATAGGCGTGCTGAAACAGCTCAAGCCCCCGTGTTACTCCGTAAAGATGAACCGGAAAAAAGGTAAACCAAGCAGAGAAAAACTGCGTGTAATACCAAACCGTGTCCGTCAATTTGTTATCGATACTAAACCGGATAAAAATATTCGCCGGGTTGAAAACGCAACAAACATCGAATACCAAATACGTCAAAATATGGCAACAAAGGCAATAACTCTTTGCAAAAGTAAAGCTTCATGAAGCTGGTCAGATGGCATTACCATGGTCAGACGCAACCAGGCCCCCCGAAGGCGTAGCGATGGTGCTAGTCGGCCAGGTCTCCAAAAGACTCTTGGCGAGTACGCCGGCCAAGTGGCATGACATTGGTTCGGGTTCGACCAAGCCTCCAAGTGACGCTGGCCCTATTGGCCGACCAAGAGGCGGACGGTTCAGACGTGACCGTGTCCCCAAATGATCTGGTGGCTTTCGCCTATCAAGAGGTGTTGCATTGGTTCGGACACCGACCAAGCCCCCAAGTGATAAATATAATCTGTCAAGGGGTAAACGGAGGCCGCTTTAAAAATAGAAGCACTCCATGTAACCACACATGAAAAGAAAGACAGAGACCCCGCTTTAGCTGAGGCCCTGATTTTTATTATATCGAAGATAATATATACATTGTCATGCTATGTACATAAACTGAGCCGATGACTCAAGTGTAGTAAGGTCGAAGATGAGCTATATTCCACGGCCTATGAGTCTCCTCCTCTGATGTACGTGAGTCTTTATGCTCTCGAATATCAACCAGATAGTAGGAACCGTTGTGTAGATTCTTGCTGACCACAAAGGGTCCTTCCCAAGGCGGGGATAACTTGTGCATATCTGTCTGGTCTTGGTGAGACGAAGCACCAAATCTCCTTCCTGAAAGGCTCTGGTCTTAACCCGACGGCTGTGATAACGACGAAGATCTTGCTGGTAAATCGCCGAACGAGCGGCTGCCATATCACGCTCCTCATCCAATAAGTCCAAAGCGTCCTGTCGTGCCACCTCGTTGTCCGCTTCAACATAAGCCGCTACACGGGGCGAATCGTGCCTGATATCACTGGGGAGAACTGCTTCTGCTCCATAAACCATGAAGAAAGGCGTGCAGCCGATGAGCCGGTTTGGCGAGTATTGATACTCCATAGTACCGATGGGAGCTCTTCAACCCAGCACCACCGGTGTTCTCTCGTAATGGAACCAGCGATCGGGGTTTGATGCCTCGCAAGATTTCTGATTAGCACGTTCGCCCGCCCGTTGGATGGGGTGCGCCATCGACGATACGTCAAGCGGATATGCTCACGCTCACGTAATTCTTTCATAGCTCCTTGGACAAATTAGTGCCATTGTCGATAATGATCTTGTGTGGAAAGCCAAACCGAAAATCACCTTTTGATGAAGCGCACCGCTGTTGCGCATCACACTTCATCGGCGTGTTCCGCTTCAACCCACTTGGTGAACTTGTCCACCGCCACCAACAGTGGGTCTTCTTATCTTTGGATCGCTTAAAAGGCCCAACCATGTCCAGCCCCAGTCGCAAACGGCCACGTTATTGGGATCATCCGCAATTCTGTGCGGTACATGAGCCCGCTGGAGAATTTTCGACATCCATCGCACCGCTTGACCAAGTCCTCCGTGACGGCATGGGCGATTAACCGGTAAAACCCATGACGGAATGCCTTCGCCACGTGGACTTTGAACGGCGTGATGCCCGCAATCCCTTCATGGATTTCTCTTAAAATTTCACAGCCTTCCTTAGGGGAAACACAGCGTTGAAACGCTCAAACACCGCAATGATGCAACTCACCATTAATAATCGTCATAGATTTGGGCGCGGATTATCATGTTCGGCGTAACCTCATCGTCTGGCAACTCTCCTCGAGTCATGTACGCAAGGTAAGGAACCGTCCAATCCGGAATAGCATGTAATGCCGCCACCAACTGAGCCTCCGGATCAGGAATTGCCAAATCCGCTTCACTAGGGAGCTGAACTGACGGGTTGTGCAGGACGTCCAAAAAGACATTAGGCGGAACCGGTTTACGCTGAGAACCCAAACGGCTTAAAGCGTCTGCCGCTTCGTTCTTCCGGCGGTCCACATGATCCACTTGATAGCCCTTGAAACAACCTGCAATATTATCCACTTCTCGACGATATGCGGCCATGAGGGGGTCCTTAGAATCCCAAGTGCCAGATACTTGCTGAGCCACCAGGTCCGAATCACCAAGCACTTAACCCGCTTAAATTCATCTCCTTAGCCATCCGGAGACCATGGAGCAAGGCTTCAGACTCAGCTGCATTATTAGTACAAGGGAACATTAGGCGGAGAAGCGTAACAAAACTTATCACCTCGTGGGGAAGTTAAAACGACTCGACCCGAGCCTTCCAATTATGCGGATCCGTCAAAATGAATAGTCCAAGATGTGATCCGGCTTCTCCCGGTGCTTGTAACTCTGTCGGTCATTAATGAAATCAACAAGGGCTTGTGACTTCACTGCCGTCTGCTGTATATATTTTAGCCCATGCCCAAGCTCAATGGCCCATTTTGCAATCCGCCGATCGCCTCACGGTTTTGTATGATATCACCCAAAGGAGCTGAACTAACCATCGTAATAGGATGCCCTTGGAAATATTGTTTCAGCTTCGGTGGCCATAAACACACCATAGACTAGCTTCGCCAATGCGGATATCTCGCTTGGACTCAATAAGCACCTCACGATATAGTAAACCGCCGTTGAACCGGATATTCTTTTCTCGCCTCCTTGCGTTTTACCACAATGGCTACGCCATCGCCGAGCATTGGCTGCCACATATAACAACAGCGGTTCCTTGTCAACCGGAGCCGCAAGAACAAAGCGGGTTGGCCAATATCCGCTTTAAATCCTCAAAGGTTTATCAGCAGAATTGGACTCGAGACAAAATTATCCGTCTTCCTCAAAGCATCGGTATAAGGGATGGCCTTCTCTCGAGGCGATCGATAAACCGCTCAACGCAGCAATCCGCCCGCCAGCGTTGAGCGTCGTTGATACACGCCGGTTTAGCCAAGGAGGTGATGGCTTTAATTTTCTCCGGATTAGCCTCGATTCTCTGTTAGACACGGGAACCCCAATAACTTGCCGGTAGGAACACCAAAAACGCACTTGGCGGATTAAGCATCATCTTATAAATCGCAAGTTGTCGAAGGTCTCCTTCAAATCTTCCACGATGCCTCCTTTTGCCTTGATTTCACCACAATGTCATCTACATAAGCATGCACATTGCGGCCAATCTGCGTATGCAAGCAATTCTGCACACACCGCTGATAAGTAGCCTGGGCACTCTTGAGCCCAAAAGGCATAGATACATAGCAGAAGGCTCCAAAGGGAGTTATAAACGCCGCCTTCTCCTGGTCCTTAACCGCCATTTTGATCTGATGATACCCAGAATATGCGTCCAAAAAACTTAAGCGCTCACATCCTGCCGTGGCATCAATAATCTGATCGATGCGGGGGAGAGCAAAAGGATCTGCTGGGCAAGCCTTGTTGAGATCTGTAATCCACACACATACGCCAGTGCCATTTTCTTAAGGACCAGCACCGGATTAGCAAGCCACCCGGATGAAACACCTCAATGATAAAACCAGCCGCCGTAAGCTGGCTACTTCTTCCCCAATGGCCTTGCGCCTTTCTTCATTAAACCGGCGAGCTGTTTCACGGTTTATACTTAGGATCCACGTTAAGTGTGTGCTCGTGAGTTCCTCGGTACACGGCATGTCGGATGGCTTCCATGCAAAGATGTCCCGGTTCTCACGGATGAACTCGATGAGCGCGCCTTCCTATTTGGGATCCAGGTTGGTACTGACAGTGAACTGTTTGGACGAATCGCTTGGCACAAAGTCAACAAGCTTAGTCTCAGCTGCCGATTTAAACTTCAGATCCGATTCATGCTCTGTAGTGGGTTTCTTCAAAGGGGTCATATCTGCCGGATCAACATTGTCCTTATAAAATTTCAACTCCTCCGTGGCACAGACCGCCTCTGCATAAGCTGCATCTCCTTCCTCACATTCCAAAGCGACTCGGCGGCTTCCATGCACCGTCATTGTTCCTTTGTAACCCGGCATTTTGAGCTGCAAGTAGATATAACAAGGCCGTGCCATGAACTTAGCATAAGCTGGCCGTCCAAACAAGGCGTGATATGGACTCCGGATTTTCACCACTTCAAAAGTTAGCTTTTCAGACCGGGAATCATGCTCATCTCCAAAGGCCACATCCAGAGCTATCTTACCAATAGGATAAGCAGATTTGTTCGGTACTACACCATGGAACACCGTATTGGACGGATCCGAGATCTTTATCTGTGAGACCCATGCGACGGAAAGTGTCATAATACAATATATTGATATCGCTTCCTCCATCCATAAGTACCTTAGTAAACTTATAGCCCCAACACGGGATCAACCACCAAAGCCAGTGACCCGGATTATCAACCGGGGATGGTCCTCTCGCTCCATACGATAGGCTGCTCGACCAGCGCAAATACGCGCAAAGCCGGTTCAACGAGTTCTTGCCCGTTTGTGAAGCTTCCGATCCCGCTTGTCCAAACTGGTGGTGAAAACATGATATCTTGCCGCCATTCAACTGCTTTGGTTGGCTCGATAACTTATTTATTCTTGCTGCTGCCGGGCCACCTTGATTACTCGATTATTGAGATTGCCCCGGTTATGCCCTGAACGAAGCTCGTCTGACCCGGCCCATGGAAACCGGATCTGAACCACCACGACCTTCTGGTCATATCGGAAAGCATCGAATTTTTGAACTCTGCATAATATAACAATCTTTCCAAAGATGATTCGATGGGGATTCGCTTCGTTCCATGCTTGGGACAAGGCTGATTCAACAAGTAATTCAAACGGTTTGCACTAGCGTTTGGACCCCGATTCGCCTTGCCTCTGCGCCGCGGGCCTCTGTCCTGCGCATTAGTGTTGGCTACGAAATCCGGATTACCATCAGCCTTGCGCTTGCCCCCGTTTCCATGACCCGCCGGTTTGAAATCTGCTGCTTGAGTTGCCGTTCTTCTTTCCTTCCTCGCTTCATCATCATCGCTTGGGATCCTTGATGCTTTATCGAATCGGCATATTTTACCAGCGCCATGAGGGTTCCCATATCATTGCGAACCGCTTCATACGCCCCAGCTTAAATTTCAGAGGCTCAAACCGCAGTTGCTTTCCAATGTTATGATCATTGAGTCAAGCATTGATCCGTCCGAAGAGTGCAAAATCTCGGACACACGGCGTACCCAACGGGTTGTTGACTCCTTCTTCCGAACGCAAGCCGCTAGGTCTACTATGGACTTGGGCTGCTTACATGTATCCTTGAAATTCGGATAAACCGGCCCGTGAATCGACCCCATGAATCGATAGAATTGGGCGGCAAGCTTTTCAACCAAACGCTACTGTGCCCTCCATCATCATGGTGAAGTACTTTGCACACGCCGCTTCATCAACATCTAGCATCTCCATGGCCATCTCATAACTCTCAACCCACGCTTGAGGATAGATCGGCGGTGTAATTCGGCACCTTGCGGGCCCTTAAAATCCTTAGCGGCGCACATTGCGCGTAAAGCGGGATTAAACAGGCACTCCCAAAGCGGATGTAACTCCTGGTTGGCGAAGGTGGTAGGCGAACCGGTGTGTGTTGATCCGCATCATCTGCGCCGCTAACTCAGCCTCTCTGCGTGCGGGCCCGATCCACCACCTCTCGAGCATCACGAACGCCGCCTATCGGTGATTGCCTCGGCCGCTTCACGGTCCCGCGTTACATTTGATAGGGCGGTTCATCCATGCGCTTCTTGTAGCTCGGCTTGGACGGGGCGTAGAGTGAATCCGATCGCGGCTGTATGAATACGCTTCCTGTTGGATCAGTGCAGTCCGGAGAAGCTCCTTAACCCGGCGTGTCTCAACTGCTTGTGGGGAATCTCCTTCGACTGGGATCGCCTCCAATCGTGCAGCCGCCGCAACAAGGTTGTCCATAGGGTTAGAATAATGGCCCGGGGGCGTTTGTATCGGCGGAGGAATCACCGTGTTCTGCTGCGGGGGCTCCATCAGGCGCGGTTGGACCGTCGCTCCCGCTCCTGGTGCCTCAATCCGGTTTACCTCCTGTCTTTGGGCGGGTTATCGGGTCCGCCCGGGTCTGCGAAGAGGTTCCTAGGGTCAAATCCTGATGGCAGGCACGATCGTACTTCCGCTTTAACACCTCCTGCGACGCGCTCTGGTCAAGCATGAGTTTGTAAGCTTGTGCATCTAAAGCGGCCCGCTCTGCAGCCATACGCTCCTTCTCTGCCGCTAGATCCGCTTTGGCTTGCGTGATCTGCTCTTTCACCTTCGCAATTTCTGCGTTATGAGCCTCCTGATCTGCTGGATTATCCTCCGCCATGAGCGCTGCTAGTGCATCAAACAGATCTGATAGAACTTGAACCGGCGGTCGCACCGGGCCTCCTGCCCCTGCCGCCGCTGAACCGGAAAGCATTCTGCTGCGGTTGAAGAGAGGTTTGTTGCTTGCGCATCGCCATGAACACTCCAACCCGGTTTAGCTGGCTTGGGGGTCCGAATCTGTCACCATCGAACAGCCCTCGATCATATCATCCTGCAATCGGTACAATGATTCGGTCTCTCTGCTGAAGATTCATCACCGAGTAAACGGTCGGTCTCGCCGATGCTCTGAACCGCATCATACTCCCTCCATGGGTGACTCCAACGAAGACATGCTTCACGGCCGGTTTAGCTGGGCAGGTCGCTGTAGCTGAGCCGTCTCGACGAGGTCGGTGCAGATGTCCGGCCAGCCGAGCCCTCCGATCTTGCCGATGAAAACGCGTGTATGCGCGAAGGGGACCGGTATCCATACTCGATTGAATCGGCCTCGGCCCCATCCAGCATCGTCGATGTAGATCCGGCGCGGACGACTCTTGGTCATCCGCCCACGACGTAGCCTTCGAGTCCTTTGAGCTTGCCCTCCAAGATCGTCAAACCATCGTGCGATAGCCCCACGGTGGGCGCCAAGCGTCGTGGATTTGTCACGGCAGATGTCCTAGCGTAAGGACTTAGTCGTGGAGCCATCGCTATGGGTTTACTTGCAGGGGTTAAAGCGGACACAAGGACGCAAGAGTTTTATACTAGTTCGGCCCCTTCGATGAAGGTAAAAGCCTACGTCTAGTTGTGATGGAATTGATGTGGTCTCGATGGCTAGGGAGCAAACAAGCTTCGCCTAGGCTCGAGTTGTGGTTGTTCGTCCTTGAACCGCCGCCGGTCGCCCCTTATATACACAGTGGCGCCCGTCGGTTTGCAGAGTCCCAACGGTTCATACTGCATTCGGTTGGTACCTCTCTATTCCTAACGTACAATACAAGTCATACATCTGGCCGGTTTACGGCTACAAGTTCTAAACCAACTATAGGCCTTGGGCCTTTCCATGATTACACCACTAGCGGAGCTAACCCGGCCCAAGCTTGGCCGGTTTACACCTAGCGGTAATATCCCCAACATCCACCAAAGTCCACACTTTGTTCTCATACATGAATCCCATCTCAGATTTCATGGCCTCAAGCCATATCACGTAATCTGGGCTCATCATCGCTTCCTCATAGATCGTAGGTTCATCATGGTCTAGTAACATGACTTCCAGAATAGGATTACCATACCACTCTGGTGCGGACCGTACTCTGTTTGAATTACGAGGTTTGGTCGTAAGTTGATCTGAAGTTTTATTATCATCATCATTAGCTTCTTCACTAATTGGTGTAGGAATCACTGGAACTGATTTTTGTGATGAACTACTTTCCAATTCAGGAGAAGGTACAATTACCTCATCAAGTTCTACTTTCCTCCCACTCGCTTCTTTCGAGAGAAACTCCTTCTCTAGGAAGGATCCATTCTTAGCAACGAATATCTTGCCTTCGGATCTGTGATAGAAGGTTTACCCAACAGTTTCCTTTGGGTATCCTATGAAGACGCACTTCTTCGATTTGGGTTCGAGCTTATCGGGTTGAAGCTTTTTCACATAAGCATCGCAGCCCCAAACTTTAAGAAATGACAACTTTGGTTTCTTGCCAAACCACAATTCGTAAGCCGTCGTCTCAACGGATTTCAATGATCCCTATTTAACGTGAATGCAACAGTCTCTAATGCATAACCCCAAGACGATAGTGGTAAAATCGGTAAGAGACATCATAGATCACACCATATCTAATAAAGTGCAGTTACGACGTTCGGACACACCATTACATTGTGGTGTTCCAGGTGGCGTGAGTTGTGAAACTATTCCACATTGTTTTAAATGAAGGCCAAACTCATAACTCAAATATTCACCTCCATGATTAGATCGTAGAAACTTTATTTTCTTGTTACAATGATTCTCCACTTCACTCTGAAATTCTTTGAACTTTTCAAATGTTTCAAACTTGTGTTTCATTAAGTAGATATACCCATATCTGCCCAAATCATCTGTGAAGGTCAGAAAATAACAATACCCACCACGAGCCTCAACACTCATTGGACAGCATACATAGGTATGTATTATTTCCAATAAGTCATTAGCTTGTTCCATTGTTCCGGAGAACAGAGTTTTAGTTATCTTGCCCATAAGGCACGGTTCGCAAGTATCAAATGATTCATAATCAAGTGATTCCAAAAGCCCATCAGCATGGAGTTTCTTCATGCGTTTTACACCAATATGACCTAAACGGCAGTGCCACAAATAAGTTGCACTATCATTATCAACTTTGTATCTTTGGCATCAATATTATGAATATGTGTATCACTACGATCAAGATTCAATAAACCATCAACATTGGGTGTATGACCATAGAAGGTTTTATTCATGTAAATAGAATAACAATTATTGTCTGTCTTAAATGTATATCCGTATTGAAATAAACATGATCTAATCATATTCATGCTCAACGCAAACACCAAATAACATTTATTTAGGTTCAACACTAATCCCGAAAGTATAAGGAGTGTGCGATGATGATCATATCAATCTTGGAACCACTTCCAACACACATCGTCACTTCACCCTCAATTATTATCTGTTTATTCTGCAACTCCTGTTTCGAGTTACTAATCTTAGCAACCAAACAAGTATCAAATACCCAGGGGCTACTATGAACACTAGTAAGGTACACATCAATGACCTTTATATCAAATATACCTTTGTTCACTTCGCCATCCTTCTTATCCGCCAAATGTTTGGGGTAGTTCCGCTTCTAGTGACAATTTCCTTTGCAGTAGAAGCACTCAGTTTCAGGCTTGGGTCCAGCTTTGGGCTTCTTCCCGAGAGTGACAACTTGCTTGCCATTCTACTTGAAGTTCCCTTTCTTTCCCTTTGCCCTTTTCTTGAAACTAGTGGTCTTGTCAATCATCATCACTTGATGCTCTTTCTTGATTTCTACCTTCGTTGATTTCAGCATCACGAAGAGCCCGGGAATCGTTTTTGTCATCCCTTGCATATTGTAGTTCATCGCGAAGTTCCAATAACTTGGTGATGGTGACTATAGAACTCTATCAATCACTTATCATATTTGGAAGATTAACTCCCACTTGATTCAAGCGATTGTAGTACCCAGACATTCTGAGCACATGCTCACTAGCCGAGCAATTATCCTCCATCTTTTAGCCGAATTACTTGTCAGAGGTCTCATACCTCTCAACATGGGCATGAGTCTGCCAATTTCAGCTCTTTGGAACATCTCATATGCTTCGTGGTGTTCAAAACGTTTTTGAAGTCCCGGTTCTAAGACGTAAAGCATGGTGCACTAAACTATCAAGTAGTCATCATATTGAGCTAGCTAAACGTTCATAACGTCTGCATCTGCTCCTGCAATAGGTCTGTCACCTAGCGGTGCATCAAGGACATAATTCTTCTGTGCAGCAATGAGGATAAACCTCAGATCACAGACCCAGTACGCATCATTGATACTATCATCTTTCAATTTAGTTTTCTCTAGGAACATATAAAAAACATAGGGAAGCTACAACACGAGCTATTGATCTACAACATAATTTGCAAAATACTACCAGGACTAAGTTCAGGATAAATTAAAGTTCAATTAATCATATTACTAAAGAACTCCCACTTAGATAGACATCCCTCTAGTCATCTAAATGATCACGTGATCCATATCAACTAAACCATGTCCGATCATCACATGAGATGGAGTAGTTTTCAATGGTGAACATCTCTATGTTTATCATATCTACTATATGATTCACGCTCGAACTTTCGGTCAGTGTTCCGAGGCAATATCTGCATATGCTAGGCTCGTCAAGTTTAACCCGAGTATTCCGCATGCGCTAAACTGTCTTGCACCCGTTGTATGTGAACATAGAGCCTATCACACTCGATCATCACATGGTGTCTCAGCATGAAGAACTGTCGCAACAGTGCATACTCAGGGAGAACACTTATACCTTGAAATTTTAGTAAGGGATCATCTTATAATGCTACCTTCAAACTAAGCAAAATAAGAATCAATAAAAGATAAACATCGCATGCAATCAAAATATGTGACATGATATGGCCATCATCATCTTGTGCCTTTGATCTCTATCTCCAAAGCATCGTCATGATCTCCATCATCATCGGCTTAAGACTCCTGCAGATAACTTCTACAAAACATGATCATCTCATACAATAACTTATATCACATCATGTCTTGACCATATCACATCACAACAAGCCTTGCAAAAACAAGTTAGACGTCCTCTACTTTGTTGTTGCAAGTTTTACATGGATGCTACGAGCTTCTAGCAAGAACCGTTCTTACCTACGCATCAAAACCACAACGATTTTTTGTCAAGTGTGTTGTTTTAACCTTCAACCAGGACCGGCCGTAGTCAAACTCGATTCAACTAAAGTTGGAGAAACATACACCTGCCAGCCACCTATGTGCAAAAGCACGTCGGTGGAACCAGTCTCATGAACGCGGTCATGTAATGTCGGTCCGGGCCGCTTCATCCAACAATAATGCTGAATCAAAGTAAGACGTTGGTTGTAAGCAGTGTGACTATTATCGCCCACAACTCTTTGTGTTCTACTCGCGCATAAAACATCTAAGCATAGACCTTGCTCGGATGCCACTGTTGGGGAACGTAGCATGCAATTGCAAAAAAATTCCTATGATCACGCAAGATCTATCTTGGAGATGCATAGCAACGAGAGGGGGAGAGTGTGTCCACGTACCCTCATTGACCGAAAGTGGAAGCGTTATGTTAATGCGGTTGATGTAGTTGAACGTCTTCACGATCCAACCGATCTAGCACCGAACGTACGGCACCTTCGAGTTTAGCACACATTCAGCTTGATGACGTCCCTCGAACTCTTGATCCAGCAGAGGGTCGAGGGAGAGTTTCGTCGGCATGATGGCATGATGGCGGTGTTGATGATGTGATCTACGCAGGGTTTCGCCTAAGCACTATGATGATACTATCGGATGAGTAAACGGTGGAGGGGGGCACCGCACACGGCTAAGACAATGTTGTGTCTTTGGGGTGCCCCCTGCCCCCGTATATAAGGGAGGGAGGAGGAGGCCGACCACCAAGGGCGCGCCAAGGGAGGGGGAGTCCTACTAGGACTCCACTCCTAGTAGGATTCACCCTCCTCTTTTTTCCTTCTTACATAGGTGGAAAGGGGGAAGGAGAGGGAGTAGGAGAAGGAAAGGGGGTGGCGCCCCCTTTCCCTAGTCCAATTCGTCCTCCTCCCTGGTGGGCGGCGCACCAACCCCCTGTGGGCTGGTTAGCCTCCCTCCCATGGCCCATATGGCCCATATCTTCCACCGGGGGGTTCCGGTAACCCTTCGGGTACTCCGGTTTGTACCCGATACACTCCAGAACCCTTCCGGTGTCCTAATACCACCTTCCAATATATCGATCTTTACCTTTCGACCATTTAGAGACTCCTTGTCATGTCCGTGATCTCATCCGGGACTCCGAACAAACTTCGTTCATCACAAACACATAACTCATAATACAAATCATCATCGAACGTTAAGCGTGCGGACCCTACAGGTTCGAGAACTATGTAGACATGATCGAGACACATCTCCGACCAATAACCAATAGTGGAACCTAGATGCTCATATTGGCTCCTACATATTCTACGAAGATCTTTATCGGACAAACCGCATAACAACAAACATTGTTCCATTTGTCATCGATATGTTACTTGCCCGAGATCCGATCATCGGTATCATCATACGTAGTTCAATATCGTTACCGGCAAGTCTCTTTACTTGTTTCATAATGCTTCATCCTGCAACTAACTCATTAGTCACATTGCTTGCAAGGCTTATAGTGATGAGCATTACCGAGAGGGCCCAGAGATACCTCTCTGATACACGGAGTGACAAATCCTATTCTCGATCTATGCCAACCCAACAAACACCTTCGGAGACACCTGTAGAGCATATTTATAATCACCCAGTTATGTTGTGACGTTTGATAGCACACAAGGTGTTCCTCCGGTATTCGGGAGTTGCATAATCTCATAGTCAGAGGAACATGTATAAGTCATGAAGAAAGCAATAGCAATAAAACTTATCGATCATTATGCTAAGCTAATGGATGGGCCTTGTCCATCACATCATTCTCTAATGATGTGATCCTGTTCATCATGTGACAACACATGTCTATGGTCAGGAAACACAACCATCTTTGATTAACAAGCTAGTCAAGTAGAGGCATACTAGGGACACTTTGTTTTATTTATGTATTCACACATGTACTAAGTTTCTGGTTAATACAATTCTAGCATGAATAATAAACATTTATCATGATATAAGAAATATAAATAACAACTTTATTATTGCCTCTAGGGCATATTTCCTTCAGAAGGATTTTCCGGGAAGAAGTGCGATGAAGTCGCAGAAAGATTCGTCGGAGTAGTTCTCTCTCGAAGGGGGCTAAATAAGGGTAAGGGCAAGATGGTCATTTACAGTATGTGACAACATAGTGAAAATGGTACCAACAGATTGGGCTCGGTGAGACGAGAACGTGGGCTTTGTAATCACCTGATTCGGAGTTACGGTCATGGAGATACAGATGTTTGAAGACCAGGGACTAATCTATAAAAAGAATATTCACAGACAAGCCCTTGGCGGTTAAAACAGAAATGCCTTCGAGGAAAATATGCTTTATGCAAAAGAAAACTTACTTTCAGCAGAAGCAGACTCAAAATGCGCTTTCTTCCTCGGAAAACGTATTCCCAGGAATACAGTTTCACTCAAATCCAAGCGGTCCCAGCCGCTGGGTCACTTACACGCGAGGCCCGCTGGTCTCTCTCTCTCTCTCCTCTCGCGCCTGATGTCTTCTTCCTCCTGATCAAAGCAGGGGAGGACCAGAGGAGGGGCGACCGGCGACGGTCCGGGCGGCTCTGGCCACCTTAGGCCGAGGGGGAGGCACCGACGAGCTCGGATGGATGCGCCTTCTGGTGGATGCAGCAGCAGAGGCGAGATAGAACGACAGTGTCTCACAAGCATGAAAGCGAGGCGGTGGCGAGCGGGAGGCTGCCACTGTGCTCTGGCATCGAACGGGTGGCAGGGGAAGGATTGCCGGACTTCAGGGGGGGAGGTCTTCTCGTGGTAGAATCAAGGAGAGGGAGGGCTCGGTTGGCCCAAATTCGAGCCGAGGCCGAGGCAGCAACGACGACCGAAGGGAGGGCAGAGGGGGCTCTGGCGGTCTTGGGAGGGAGTGGAGTGGGTGGTGAGCTGCGGTAGAGGTCAGGGCATCCTTATATAGGCACAGGGAGGCTCTGGAGAGCTCGCAGACAACGAAACAATGGAGGTGGCAAAGGCTGCAGGTCACGGGTGCGGCTGATTGTGACTCGTCCGGCGAGCTAGATAATGGGGAACTTGGTCGGGAGTGAGGGAGAGAACAAGGCGCAGCTGCTGGACACGGCGCGGCATCAAGAGGAGGAGGAAGCAGACGCGAACAGAGGGGCCCGTCGTCCAGAGCGCGAGCACAGGCATGCCAGACGCATAGTCACCACGTGAACAGGCGCACGCGATGCGCTTTGTCCATGCAGACCATGTCTGGGAGATAAGGCAAGAAGCAAAGAGGGCCAAGGAGCCACGAACGAGCATAGTAGCCACTGATGTGACCAAAGCTAGCTAGATTACAAAGGAACTTCAAGGTGTTTGTTGTGTACTGGGGGGACACATACTTGGAGGTGAAGGATGAGGTTTGGCAGGGTGTGATCATACACTAAAGGTGACCACCTCTGCAAATTTTCAGCTCATTTGGTGGAACATATATAGCACTTGCTGTACAATGTACCCCACTGAACAAAAATGCAAAATATGAAGTAGCACTCACATGCTTGATTGGATTGAGCTGAATTTTGGGGAGATGAGTTATATAAGCATAAGAAGGCACTGTAAAAGTTTCATACCATTTGGTCGTACCAAAATGGTACTCGCTTCACAATGCTACAATCTGGACAGAATCTTAGAAAAATTGCTAAGAGGAATAGGTCAGATAAAAATGAGCCCAAATTTTGTAGAGAGGGTTTATATGGGTAGGAGCATGCCCTGGTAAATTTTCAGCAATAATGAAGCAATAAAATATAGTTACTTCACAAACTAAAAATCTGACCAGAAACAAAGATTTGATGTTGAGCTCACATGGATAGATGACTTGAGCTCAAATTTGGTGTAGAGCTATGATTTGAGCATATGAAGGATGTGACAAAATTTCAACTCATTTGGATATGCCTAGCTTGTACCTCCTTCACAAAGTTCCTTTCTGGACAGAAACTTTGGAAAATTGTTGAGCAATATTTACTAGGCAAATGAAGTTGAATTTTGGCATGATGCAATATATGGTTAGGAAAGGGTGTCCTAATAGTTTGGGAGCAAACAAGCAAAGATAAATAGCACTTCCTTCTCAAAGTGCCATTTAGGGAAGAATAGGAAAAGGAATATTTATGAATTATTTTTTAACATGGCAAGGAAGGATTTTGACATATCTATGAAAGATATGTCCCAAAGGATTTATGAGAATTTTGTGTGATTTTTTGGAATGACAGAAATATAGGTTGCTTCACAACCTAGGGAAAACAGGGTTATTCCTTTAATAGAAAAAGGAATATTCCCAAAGAAAAAATTTGGGATATGGACTTGAATGTAAATGAAATGATCTCGGGATGGATTTGAGAATGACAAGGCACTTGGAAGACTAGGAAGAGGTGATCTTCCCAAGTTTCCAGACCGCAAAGCCATGGAAAAGTAAATCCAAAGCAAAATCCACAAAAATCCAATCGAAAAAGAAAAGGCCAAAATCCAGGATGTTACAATTCCACCTCTTAAACAAATAAAATTCCTAGTCTTTTAAGCAGTTTTCAGATATAGTCTGCCAACCAGGATATAATTTGTGTGTTAACGGATTATGTCTACTGAGTCTCTAGAGCATGCATTTGTGAGCAATGCGCCATATAGTCCAGATCAAACTACCAACCACGATATAAGTCTGTTAACGGATTATGTCTGTTGAGTCTCTAGAGCATGGATTTGTGAGCAATGCGCCACAGTGAGTGTAAATTTCTCTAATTATATAGGTCAACATTAGGGATGTAATATAACTATATGATCTAGCTCCGTCTAATTATTAGTGCATCTGGGTAATCTTTCCAATATATAGTACATAGTATATTGTATCACATAGACAATCAGCCAACTTAGGCACATATACGTACGTTCCAGCAAGTACTAACTCCATGTTGAACATATAAAGTAATTCCATGTACAAATACATATTTAATTTCATAAATATTAATCATTCCAAATGGTTTGAATTTGTAGGACATATAATTCCAACACACTCGAGCTCAAATTTCATGGCTAGTGCTTGTGCTCATGAAGCATCAACGCACATATGGTTTTCAAGTTTTCACCCCCAACCCCTATAAATGTGTCCTTGAAGTCTCTCAAACCCGAGCCCACCGAACCCCACAGAAAATCCTGATCAAACCATCATACTCCCTCCGCTCACAAATATAACATGTTCTAACTTTTTTAAAAATAGGATGCATGTAGACATGTTTAATGTCTTTGTTCACTTACTTTCGTAGACTAGGAAGCTAGCCGAGCCTAGGAGGATTCTCTTAGGTAGCTGGAACGTAGGGTCTCTGATAGGGAAGCTTCGAGAGCTAGTTGATGCAGCGGTGAGGAGAAGTGTTGATATCCTTTGCGTCCAAGAAACCAAATGGAGGGGTCAGAAGGCGAATGAGGTGGAGGGTACCAGCTTCAAGCTGTGGTACACAGGGACGGCTGCAAATAGAAATGTTGTAGGCATCTTGATCAACAAGAGCCTCAAGTATGGAGTGGTAGACATCAAGAGACGTGGGGACCGGATTATCCTAGTCAAGCTGGTAGTTGGGGACTTAGTTCTCAATTTTATCAGCGTATATGCCCCACAAGTAGGCCACAATGAGAACACTAATAGGAAGCTCTGGGAAGGCCTAGAAGACATGGTTAGGAGCGTATCGATTGGCGAGAAGCTCTTCATAGGAGGAGACCTCAATGGCCACGTGGATACATCTAACACAGGTTTTGAAGGGGTGCATGGGGGCTTTGGCTATGGCATCAGGAATCAAAAAGGAGAAGTTGTCTTAAGCTTTGCTCTAGCCTATGACATGATTGTAGCTAACACCCTCTTTAGAAAGAGGGAATCACACATCTGGTGACTTTTAGTAGTGGACAACACTCTAGCTAGATTGATTTCATCCTCTTGAGAAGAGAAGATAGGCGTCCGTGCCTAGATTGTAAGGTGATACCTGGAGAGAGTGTTGTACCTCAGCATAAGCTGGTGGTTGCTAACTTCCACTTTCAGATTCGTGTCCAGCGGGATAAGCGTGCCAAAGTCACTAGAACGAAGTGGTGGAAGTTCAACTGGGAGGTAGCTCAGACGTTCAAGGAGAGGGTCACTGAGGCGGGCCCTTGGGAGGAAGGAGGGAATGTGGACAATGTGTGGATGAAGATGGCGACTTGCATTCGTAAGGTGGCCTCGGAGGAGTTTGGAGTGTCTAGTGGAAGGAGAAGCAAAGTTAAGGATACCTAGTAGTGGGATGATGATGTCCAGAAGGCGATTAAAGAGAAGAAAGATTGCTTTAGACACCTATACCAGGATAGGAGTGCAGACAACATACATAAGTACAAGATAGCGAAGAAGGCCACAAAGCAAGCAGTCAGTGAAGCAAGGGGTCGGGCATATGAGGACATCTACCAACGGTTAGGCACAAAGGAAGGTGAAAGGGACATCTATAAGATGGCAAAGATCTAAGAGAGGAAGATGATGGATATTGGCCAAGTCAAATGCATCAAGGACGGAGCAGATCAACTCCTAGTAAAGGATGAGGAGATTAAGCATAGATGACGGGAGTACTTCGACAAGCCGTTTAATGGGGAGAATGAGAGTTCTACCATTGAACTGGACGACTCATTTGATGAGGCCAACATGTGTTTTGTGCGGCGAATTCAGGAGTCTAGGGTAAAGGAGGCTTTAAAAAGGATGAAAGGAGGCAAGGTGATGTGCCCTGATTGTATCCCCATTGAGGTGTGGAAAGGCCACGGGGACATAGCGATAGTATGGCTAACCAAGCTTTTCAACCTCATTTTGGGGGCAAACAAGATGCCAGAAGAATGGAGACGGAGTATATTAGTACCAATCTTCAAGAACAAGGTGAATGTTCAGAGTTGTACTAATTACCATGGAATTAAGTTGATGAGCCATACAAAGAAGCTATGGGAGAGAGTCATTGAGCACTGCTTAAGAAGAATGACAAGCGTGACCAAAAATCAATTTGGTTTCATGCCTGGGAGGTCGACGATGGAAGTCATTTTCTTGGTACGACAACTTATGGAGAGATATATGGAGCAAAAAAAGGACTTGCATATGGTGTCATTGACTTGGAGAAGGCCTATGATAAGATATCGCGGAATTTCATGTGGTGGGCCTCGGAGAAACACAAAGTCCCAACAAAGTACATTACCCTCATCAAGGACATGTACGATAATGTTGTGACAAGTGTTCGAACAAGTGATGGCGACACTGGTGACTTCCCGATTAAGATAGGACTGCATTAGGTGTCCGCTTTGAGCCCTTATCTTTTTGCCTTGGTGATGGATGAGGTCACAAGAGATATACAAGGAGACATCCCATGGTGTATGCTCTTTACGGACGATGTGGTGCTAGTTGACGATAGTCGGACGGGGGTAAATAGGAAGTTAGAGTTATGGAAACAAACCTTGGAATCGAAAGGGTTTAGGCTTAGTAGAACTAAAATTGAGTACATGATGTGCGGTTTCATTACCATTAGGTGTGGGGAGGAGGTTAGCCTTGATGGGCAGGTGCTGCCTCAAAAGGACACCTTTCGATATTTGGGGTCAATGTTGCAGGAGGATGGGGGTATTAATGAAGATGTGAACCATCGAATCAAAGCCAGATGGATGAAGTGACGCCAAGCTTTTGGCATTGTCTGTGACAAGAGAGTGCCATAAAAGCTAAAAGGCAAGTTCTACAGGATAGCGGTTCGACCCGCAATGTTGTATGGCGTTGAGTGTTGGCCGACTAAAAGGCGACATGTTCAACAGTTAGGTGTGGCGAAGATGTGTATGTTGAGATGGATGTGTGGCCACACGAGGAAGGATCGAGTACAGAATGATGACATACGAGATAGAGTTAGGGTAGCACCAATTGAAGAGAAGCTTGTCCAACATCATTTGAGATGGTTTGGGCATATTCAGCGCATGCCTCCAGAAGCTCCAGTGCATAGCGGACAGCTAAATCATGCGAAGAATGTCAAGAGAGATCGGGGTAGACCGAATTTGACATGGAAGGAGTCCATTAAGAGAGACTTGAAGGATTGGAGTATCACCAAAGACCTATTATGGACAGGGATGCGTGGAAGCTTGCTATCCATGTGCGAGAGCCATGAGTTGGTCGCGAGATCTTATGGGTTTCACCTCTAGCCTACCCCAACTTGTTTCAAACTAAAAGCTTTGTTGTTGTCGTCGTCGTCGTCGTCGTCATCGTCGTCGTCGTCGTTGTTGTTGTTGTTGTTGTTGTTCACTCACTTCCGTCCTATACAATCTATACCTGCTAATAAAGTACGGAGTACTTCTGCCCGTCCAACGTCCGTTACACGTTTTACCAAAAAGCCCATGTTCTTTTCTTTAAGCAACCCGCAGTTCAACATTAAGTGCTCTTTATGTGTTGGGCTCCGGCCCAACTTCTGTATCCGCTATCTCGCGTGCATAGGCGTTGGTTACTATTCCGCGCTCAGCTGCAGTAGGCCCAGTTCACTATGTTTTCAGCTTGTTTAGGCCCCTAGCTTTATTATTTACAGAGACTATATTAAACATGATCATGCTATAATTTTGCAACCATAACTCAAATTAAAATAATTTGCATATGTAATTTGATCAGAAAAGTGCATAGTTTCCAACCGTGCTATTGTTTGTTCCTGTTAACCACTTTAAAATTCTGTTTAGAGCATAACCTTAATTAAACTAAGTAATGTTATGGTGTAATTTAAAAAAATGCTAACACATAATATAACCTTTATATATATGAAGTATTTTAGGAGGGCCTATATGCATCGGATGGAGTATGAATGATCGGTCTCAATGGGCATATAGGAGTAATAAAGAAAGGAGAAAAATAAAATGTGTGATCAGTGGGGATAAAAAAAGGGGAGATTTAAAAAAATATGAAGGAGAGAATAATGCAAAGGAATTAGTATTAATACCAAGGGCGTGGCATGCATGCAATGCAATAATGAATAGGAATTAATACCGAGGGATGTAGGAGGGAATTAATAATGGCATATACGCGTTGTTTATATCAAAAAAATACAAAACATGTTATATTTGTGAACGGAGGTAGTAACATTTAGCTTAACGAGAGGTGTAGCGGCCCCTTGACTAATCGTAAAATACAGATTTCATTCCTAAACTCTAAAACCATACAAATTACTACCATAAAATACATGTTTGTTTCTAAACTCTAAAACCATACAATTGCCAGGACCTCACAAGGACGAGGACAGCGTGGCTCGCAGCCGGAGGAAGAATTTTGACTACTCCCTCCAGTTGGGTTTATAAGTTTCAGGCGCCTGACCGGCTCAACAAATAATCATTAGTTACAACACTGGCAGGCACATTTATGGCGCTGCTATGCACTCGAAGGCACATTCAACCATTCACAACAAGAAAAATGAACTGTGACATGACAAATTCTCTCTAATAAAGACTCGAATGAAAACAACACCAAAATGTTTGCGGTGGTCCTCTATTTATTGGCACCATATCTGTCTAGCTGATAGCAGCGTCCTTCTTGCCTCATCTGCATACAAGAAACCGTAATCAGCTTCGCTGCGATCGAAAATGGAGAGAAGATAAAACAGAGAGCATAAAACATCCTCCAAGAAGGCTGTTGAATTTCAACCTCTAAATGGATGTTTACACTTTTGACATTACAGGTGGTTTGGGACACAAGAAATATCCTACTCCCTCCGTTTCTAAATATAAGCATTTTTAAAGATTTCAATACGGACTACATATGGATGTATATAGACGTATTTTAGAGTGTAGATTCACTCATTTTGCTCCGTATGTAGTCTGTATTAGAATCTCTAAAAAGGCGGAGGGAGTAGTTACTTATGCAACGAAACATCAACAAATCAATAACCAATCCCACAAAACAGAGAAGCTGATAAAGATTCATGTGACAGACCTGCGATGCTTGCAGCAGAAAAATTGGCAGGTATGTTAGCTTCAGATTCAACGGACGCCTTTGCTACAGCAATCCCAACTGCAACACTTTGCATAATATCCAATCCCCCACATAGAGATGAAAGGAACCCACCAACCAAACAATCACCCGCGCCTGTGAGGCTGACCACAGAGGCAGATGTTGCGGGTAAATGGAAAACACAAGTTCTGGAAGAACCTTCTCTAGACAAATTAACAGGCATGCTGGATAGAGAACATCCCTCCAATTTTTCAAGTAGCTGAGTTGAGAAAGGCGTCACTTTACACCTTTTCTGATCCTTCATGAAGTTGACGTGCTCTCTGCAACATATGAAAACACCATTCGAGCCAAGTGTCACCAGGAGAAGCTTGATGCCCTTTTCGAGAAGAAAAAACATTGCCGGGCTGAGCATTTCAAACAAATAATCTACAAATTCTGCTTTGTTGTTGCACTGCTCAAGTTTGACGAAGTTGTATTTCCCTGGAGTAGACAGTGCGTTTGCCATGGCAATAAGCTCGATCTCATTCGGGGAAGTGCAAGTTATCTGAATCATCATAGAAAATCAATAAGTAAACTTTAAATATAATGGGAAGAGAAGTGCATTTACCGTGTAACTCTTGCCCGGACTCCCTAAAACTACTTGAACTACAAACCCATCCAACGACCAAAATGCGAAACCAAAACTTTGGTTGGTTGGTTAAACATCGGTGACTGCCGCCGCGTTGGAAACAACATCACTGACTTTTTTCTGAGTAGACAGCCACATCACTGATTTTTTTTCTGAGTAGACAGCCACATCACCGAATTTTGCCATCTAGATATCAACACAACACGGTCCCAAATCACCTTCTCTCCACCTTTGTCCGCTTTCTACATGTACCCCTACTAGTTCAAAACGATACTCTCTCTCCTCTCTAATGGTATTTGTGGTTTACCTCTAAGACTCATCTACACACACATTTCTTACCCATGACATTTGAACAGTCATGCCGATCTGCACTTGTTCTAATGGTTGGAGGGTGCAAAGTAAACAGTTTTGGAATCAAGGGGGTGCTTTCTCAAATCAGCCAAGGGGGTAATTCTTCCCATATACAAACTAAAAAATGCTTACTCAATCATTTGCACTCACATGTTCCGCAATTGGTGCGATTCTTGAACTTTTTACCACCGAGACAGGCTCAAATAACACAGGCACCCCTGATTCATATGCTACTGAAACAAATAACACAATATAGTGTTTATCACTAACTTTTGACCCTACTCCAAAAAATACGATAAGAAAAAAATAACACCGGTAATAATTGGGACATTCAAGTTAAACTTCTTGGGGGAAGCTCCTCAAAAAATATGTTAAGAAGGGAGATAGGAGTTCACAAGTATACTAAAAGGTAATGTAGTGCAACAACAATGCCTTTATATAAGAAAACACTCACTCCATTTTAAATTACAGATCGCATTTTGTTTGAGCACACAGATTAAGAAACATTTAAAGTAACTAGACCGGAGGATAAAAAGGACACCCTTCACATAAAAGTGCATGCAGGAATAGAGCTCGGGCATGTAGACACTTGAAGGCATGCAATGGAGAGAGATACTTAAGCTCATTGGAAGTTGGGTCACTTCATGGTACACCATGAGGGGGAAATGCATTAGAGGGCAGAATGAGTAACCAAGACATTCTGGTGGCTTACAAAAAATGCAGCTGGAAACTATGCGACCTGTAATTTGAAATGGAGAAAGTACTAAAGACCAAGATTTCAGTTGTCGACGACCCCATTTGACCCTGAATTTATCAAATTAGGTTTTGAATTTGAATGTGAAAGAAAATATCAGTTAGCTTCAATATATCGAATAAGTGCAAATTTAGTTTGAAAAATCCCCACAAACTTCTGATAATCTTCGGTTACCACTGGTAACCATTATTCTTGGTCTCAAAACTGCCATTTGTTATGGTAAATAAAATTTACTCTATCCAGTATCCAACATACACATGCATACAAAAACTAAATAAATTATCGCCTCCAGAAGATAATAAAGAGATGTAACAACTTACTTTTGCAAGCGGCTTGAAGTGACTCAGGAGATAAATTGGCATCAAGCATTAGTAGAGGTGCAGTGGAGATGCGGCAGTAGAACTGATATATCCAGCTAGGGGCAAGGAAAGTTTCCTGCCCCAAGAAAAAAGAGATAAATATAGTGGTAATTAGCAAACAGCCAAACACTAATGTTCAATGGAAGGAAACAGTACACATTTCGTTGAATAATTCTTACAACTGCTTGCACACTCGCGACACCAGCAAATAATTCTCCATTCCCATCAAATACATTTGATACTACTGGGGTAGTAACATCAGGAACCTGCAGTATTCCTACTTAAGTGGTGTGAGATAATGTTAGCTAATAAAAAATAACTAAAGATCATTTAAAGGGGCAAAAAGAAAATGAAAAAACCTTGACAATTCATGAACAGCATTCATAGTGAAATGATAAATTAAGATGTTTCTATAAAGTTATTTAAAAAAAAAAGATGTTTCTATAAAGAAGATGTCATATTATCACAAGAACAATTGAGACCCTCAAGTTGCTGCAAGAGAATTGAAGGTCTTGTCTTAAAAACTGCAAGGAGATCTTCGAAAGACTTAGTATTAGCCAAGTAGTTAATTTATTATCGCTTGATTGAGGCAATTATTTAACAGAATGATCTCTTCATTCAATATTAGGGCCCATCCTGAGTTTTCTCAACAAAACATTATTTTACTCCCTGCGCTGTTTCAGAAAGGATGCTCCAGAACCCGTGTTGTGTCTTTTTACAATTTGACCATCGCTAGCTTACTATCTACATATTTATACCGGATATACAAAGGTCACAATACTAAATTTGTTGTGGACAGAAGTTTCACAACATTATAGTTTTATTCAATTATACACATAAAATTCCCCTAAAAAAATACTCCCTCCGATCCATATTACTAAAGGAGCATAAATTAATATGGATCGGAGGGAGTAGTCAAAATAATATATTGGAGACCAAGAAAAGAGCCGCATAATTTTCAAAAGAGCCAAGGGAGCAATACATAATTATCACAAACAAAGTTAACAGCCTGGTCTAAAGATCATTTCACTTATCATTTAGGTGTAGTCCAAACACATAGTTTAATCAGTTAAAACTTTTTATTTAGCTGATTATAACCAAGTGCAATTTTTTTAATTCTTTAAAGTTCACAGAAAACCCATAGAACTTTATTTCGCCTCAAAGGGGTTACATTCAGTTATCAACAAATAGGAAGGTAACTCACATGTTATGTACTCTTAATTTGCAGCATTTAACCAGTTTGCACCCTTTGATGGATTGCACAATATCTGACATATTGCTTACATGCTCAATACAGTATGTTGTAGTGAGATGGGTACATGTGAAAGTGCATTTAGTCCCCCTATTAATTTTTGGTTATTAATGACAAGGCAATTAAGAGGACTATTGGTTTATCAAGTTCAGTTCAGGACTTGGTCCATTTTGATGTGAAAACATCAACAGTGACCCCTATTTTTTGCCCTGACAAGTGGTTGTTTCTTTACGCTCGTGGTTTGTAATTTCTAGTTTTTTTAGTGGATTCATGATTCAGATTGAGTTTAAGGACAATTCTACTATCAAGAGTGCAAGCAAATAGCTAGGGATGAACCATATCTCAAGATCCACAACCAAATCCCCAAGTTTTCCACTCCAAACACTTCATTCCTCCAACTTTCCTACGTCCCAGTACCTCCGAGTATTCCTACTTGGTACTACCAAGCCAGTGAGTTGTGAGTGATGCTGATGAGCAAACTCAGTTCTCTAAGTGTTTCCCAGGACAATCGAGATTTTTTCCGGGTACCACTGAGCTTTTGTCCTACCAAGTGTATCTCTGTTAGCTCTGGTATCTCCGAGCTTAACCTTGTCTAGCAATTACGAGCACCTCTCATTTGCTTAAGGCACAGCGTCTCGGTATAGGTCCAGTATTTCCAAGCCAAATCTTTCTGGCATTTCCAAGCTGAGACTTGGCCGTTTCTGCACCATTCCATTCCAGGGCTTCCTCTATTGACCCCGGCACTTCCGAGAATTATCACTTCCGTACCTCTGAGCAAGTTGATCTTCATGCAGAAATGAACTACTCCACTGTCCAGTACCTCTGTGTCTTTTGCATTCGGTACCCCCAGGTATTTGGATTTTCAAGAGGGTTAGTCGACAGCCAGTACTTCCGAGTGCCAGGCACCTCCAAGTAAAGTCATTTTTCCCGCCTCACCGTTCAAATTTTGAACGAGTCCAGTACTGCCAGGTTTTCTGTTCGGTGCTACTGAGCAAGTTGTACGCTATTGTGCAACGGTCGGATTTCTGCTTTTTTCTATACTCCCTCCGTTTTTGTATGCAAGGCCATTATCTCGTTTTCAGATACCAAGAAAACAAAACCAACTAAGAAATAGCAGGATTAACTGTGTGGAAAACCTCTCGTGTTCTGGGCTAATTAAACATGTGCATGTGGTGCCTCTTTCTCTATGGCTGCATGCAACGTTTGCATTAGTAAGCACCATCATACAAGGCAAAAATCTAATCAATTCTTCTCGGGAAGAGATAGTGGTATTGTATAGATGCAAATTGCATTTTGATAGTGGCCTTGTAGTTAAAATCAGAGGGAGTAATATAGACCCCCCACACCACTGAGTGGGCAAGCATTTTTTGAGCGATTTTTCAGAGGGTTTGAAGGCAGAACTCCACCACCTCTTGGACCCTTTAGTGCTCCATCTCTCTTTGCTCCATCATTTGATTCTTAGTGAGAGAGACCATATGGATTCTTGAGAGAGTTGAAAGAAGATCTTTTGAGTTCATGCAAGTGACTGTCCTTTGCTTGTTACTCTTGGAGGGTGTGCGCCTCCTAGACGATTAGGAGTCACTTGATAGCCTTCAAGGTGTGAAGGAATCAAGAGTTTGTAGAAGGCCTAGTGATTGCCTTCTCTGTGAAGATCAACCCCGGGTTAGGCTTTGACCTTCGTAGTATCAAGCCATGGTGACATAGGTGGGCAAGAGGCTTCGTGGGACCTTAGTGGTCGACCTTGCCGAGGCCTTGGTGTGGCTTAGGAATTTGTGTTTGAACCTTTACCAACGAGGAGTAGGATTGCATCAACAATCTGAACCTCAAGAAACCATCGTTGTGTTTGATGTGTTTGCAATATCTTTTCCCTTACTCCTAGTTACTTGCAATTTTCGCTTCCACACTCTTATCTTGTTGTAGACTTGTTGTGTAGGCTCCCCTAGGCAACCTTGGTAGAGAAGTTTTAACTTGATCGCTTAAATTGGGCGTAGATGTTATAAGGTCTATTCACCCCCTTCTAGACCATAACCTCGACCCTACAACACGACTAACACCGAATTTGGCATAGGGTGGTTGTGAGCTATTTGATCACCGCGGTGGGGCGGGCGCGGGGGTGCTTTTCTAGTCCCACTACAGTTAGAGTTTTAATTTTGGTTTGTTGTACCAAACTGTAGGCCTGTACCATTGCATCACAAATAAGCACAGAGCAAATTGCCAAACAACATTAAGCCAGTGGAGAACCAGGAACTAATTGTAAAGGGAAAATATTCAACATATTAGCAACATACAAAATAAACATTACAGCTGGGTTTACCAACACCCTGAAAATGCATACAAATATATGATGTGATATCACGATCAGTACGGAAAGATAGATAACTTCACACTTACCATCTGTACATAGTCCAGCTAACTTCCAGTACTTCAATAGAAAATTCCCTTTAACAGAATTAAAGAAAAGTACTGGATCAAATTTTAACTCAAGGCGGGAAAAGGGAAGAGTATTCTGACATGAGTACATTTAGTTATTAGAAAAACTAGGTCGACATAAGTACGTTATACCTGCCATATCATCTCCAATGGCACTAATCATGAGTGGTTGAGTCCCAAGCTTAGCCATGCACTCAGCAATATTTCTAGCTACTCCCCCACCGATGTACTTAACCTATGAAGTTCAAATACATCATCAAATGGTATTCAACTCAAACTTTTCTTGTTATATGACCGAAATAATGCAAGCTCGCAAGCTATATGCCTCGACCTAAGGATGAATAACATGCATATAATATCAACCAAAATAGATAGGCGCTCAAAATAATTACACATAAATAATAACAAGGATGAAGTCTTTTACTAATAAAAGATCAAATATGACAGAACTTGTAGTTTCTATGGACTAAGTTGGGGTAAAATTATCTGCAGATGCTGATACCACTCATGATCGGCAGAAGTTCGGCCAAAAATCACGAAATCAACCAGTTCGGTTGGTCACAAGAAAATGGTTAATTTTAGCTAATAAAATCACTCTAATTTGGAAATCTAGGGTTAAGAAATCTGTGGAAAAGTATTGTCTTCGGTCGGGGCAAAATATGTTTCGGAACCAAAAATCGTTTTGCCTGGTCAGACGAGGAATCTTGAGGTTTACCAAGTTTACGTTAAGCACAACGACCAGACTAAAAGTGTGAAAGTAGAGACTTTTGCGATGGATCCTTGAAAACTCAAGCCCATAGTAAGAATATGTGAGGGGATATATCCTAGCAAAGCCTACTTGAACTAGGCTACTGGTCATGGCTGATCCAAACGTCGCACCGCACGCTTATACCTCGCATCATTCAATCCAGCAAAATATCATGTGATCCAAGCTATCAATTGGTGAAAATGAGGAATATGTTTTAAAGCAAGATGGTGATTTACCATCCCAGGAACGGTGGTGCCAGGATGTGGCGGCACGGATGGCTTCGCGTGGATGTCCAGCACCATTCCGCCGATGATCACCGGGCTCTGTCCTGCCTCCGGGGCGCTTAGCTGATTCTGAGCACGAAATGGGACCGATTAAGCAAGATATGATACGAGTGAGTTAGGAGGGGACTTAGTGGGATGGCAGGCTGGGGCCTCTAAGAGATAGCTCGTGCCAGGCTAAGGACGGGCGGCGGCCGAGGGAGGAGATGGCGGCGGACGGCCTCCATCCTCCGGCGGGAAGACGAGGCGGCGGCGTCGGTCATGGTGACGGCCGAAGGCGTCGAGATGAAATTTCGGGCCGTGGGGAGTGGACGGGGAATTGGGAATAGCTGGACGATGAAATTGCAAAGGTACGTCTGTGGGGCGTTTGGTAGCCTCCATTCTCCTCAGGCCTCGACCACGTCCACCGAATGCAAATTTGGCTCGTTTGAATGTGCGTTTACTATTTGGTCTATATAACACAAATCTTACAGCACATCTCAGTTAGGCCCGTTAATAACGACTGAATTAGCCAATTTCTCTTAACCAAGCTCAGGGGAGGGGAACAAGTCGTCAAGCAATGCGAGCTCGCGCGCGTTCCCGGAAAAACAGGAGGAGGAATTGGGTCACCTCCCGTAGAATCGGTCATCCTATTTACCCCTTCGGCTCGTTGCCAGAACCCCCGCCACCATCTCCCTCCCCCTTTGAATTCTCTCTGTCCAATTCAGATTCTTCACCGACGAGAAGGTAAGCAGAGCATCTTCTCTGGTCGGTTGTAGAAGGCGACGACGATTTGTCTTCCTGCTCTTCTCCGACACCTTCATGATTCTCTTGGAGACAAAGCACTACCAAGGCCACACTACGGTTAGCTCACATACCACTGGTTGAACTTGTTTAGTTTCTCTAACATGCCAAATACGACTAACAACATTGTGTTTCTTCGTTAGGTCCACCCCAAGGACGCTAAGTTCCTCATCACTTTCATCCAGAACTACTCGAAGATGCAGCAGATCTTCTCGGCTGGCTACCGGCAAGCATGCTATGGGCTCCAGCGAGCATCTCAGTTCGCCTATGCCTACACCTGAGTATCCAGATACCCACGAGTCTGAGACCAACATCCTTGAATGGTCATGAGAAGGTTGTTGACCATGTTCCTGTTCTTGAGAGGAAGAGGAAGAGCGGTGGCTTGATGGATGAGGAGTTGAGCGTCTTTAGCAGCATGACTGAGGCTGTCAAGGAAGTGTCAACTGCCATCAGGGAGAGCAAGACCGTCGACGCTCACCCTTCCCTCTACAGTTCCGTCATGGAGATGGGTAGCTTCGGTCAGGAGGCTCTGATGGCAGCTCTTAGCCACCGACTGAACATCATGGCGCGGGGGCTTAGGTTCGTTGGCATGTGTGTGTGTGTGTGGGGGGGGGGATCACAAGGTGCGGGGGCTCTATCTTAGGACATTGTTGGGCTAGCACTACTATTATTGTTGCTTATGGTGGTGGTGATAGGGTGCATGATGATGACAGATGACACGGACGATGACGATGTACATTTTATGGTATATAGGGTTTAAAAATGTTGTTGGCCTATATATTTTTATGAGGTGATATATACTAACCCCTCGTGCCCATGATGAACTGATAGGATTACACCATCTTTAAAATATGGTGGTAGGATGACATCATAGTAGTTAGGACGAACTTGTTCTGCCTTTTGGGGTATAAGATTATGCATGCCTGTTGTTTCTGTTTCATATGTTGTGTTCATTTGCTTGCTGCTTAATTGTTGCTTTTTTATCATGCTAGATGAAGTGGTATGTGGTGTACATAGGGAGGGTTCTAAGAGTTTACAGTTCATGGGTCATAGCACACATGTCATGAACAAGTGACCTATTACAAAGACAACTGCTTCGAAAGTTTTATGAGCAAGCGAAAGGCAGAGGATGCCTAGTCCGACTTTATGCTCTCGTGGTCAGTTTGGGCGGTGTGAGATGGAAGACATCATCATCGTTCAGTTCGTCCTGATTGCAGTGTCGTTTTATTGGCGTGATCATTGTGATCATATATCTCTACTACTATTAAACAAGCGAACATATTCATCCCTAAGTACACCCAGCCTAATCTACACATAACAACCCCGACCAATTACAGCCTCACGATCAAACTCACTCAATTAGATCTAACCATCAAACTAAAACTAACCCTCACCAAAAGTGCCTTTAGCAATTTCAACTCGCGAACGAAAACTCTGCCACCGGAGGAAAAATTCCACCCCCAGCGTCCGCCTCCTGTCAAAAGAAAGAAAACGCAAAAGAAATCTCACGCCGCCGCCGCTGCCGCCGTTTCCTCCAGATGTGCATCGCCGTCGTGCCTGGCACCGCCGCCACGCGTGCCCATGCCGAGGTTAGTTAACCGGGGTTTGCTGAGCGGAGAGATCCAAGGCAAAAGAGCCGTCGCCGTGCAGGAAGCTCTCCTCTGCCCAGCCCGCTGGCACCGTTGCCTTCAGGTTCAGGCCAAATCGTACGGCTTCGGTGATGGCCGCCTCTGCTCCCCAATGGCGACGGCCTCTTCTAGGCGGCTACACCACTCTGTCCTCTGCCAGGTCGGCGCTGCGAGGGACGTGGACGCACGCGGGGCGGCCGGCCGTGAGTGAACGATGGCGCGCGAGCGAGTGTGCGGCGCGGAGCACGGATCTCCTCCCTGCCGCTGCCGAGTTACCTGCTCCCAGCGATGCCCTCTTGTCTCATCCATACAGGTCTGCCCCCTGACATCTCTTTCCCTCTCCCAGCGATGCCTGGCACCGCCGCCACGCGTGCCCATGCCGAGGTCAGTTAACCGGGGTTTGTTGAGCGGAGAGATCCAAGGCAAAAGAGCCGTCGCCATGCAGGAAGCCCCCTGACATCTCTTTCCCTCTCAATCTCTTCATCTCTTGTTTGTTTTCTCAAACTCACATAGATCAGAAAGGTCTTGATCCACCAAAAAGCTGAATCATGTGCGTTGGTTATCCAGTCAGGTTTCTTTCCTTTTATCAACTACTCACTCGTGAGGAACATAAGACAGTGCAACATATCTTCTTCATTACTGCTCACTCCTGCAGTACTGACAAGCATTTCATATGACAGATAATGTGTTTCCTATAAATCATACATCTATGTGGACTGAACATACCATCATGAACTACATAAACAGGGAAGCGTTGATGCGTTCAACTAACTTCAGTAAATCATAGCAACAGTCCAGTATCCTTAGGCATCCATGACATGTGTTCTTTTGTACTGCTCTCTCGATTGTCGCTTGTCCAGGTTGCCACCGGGAAGAGTTGTGGTGGCAGCCAAGACGAGAACAATGGGACACTGAAGTCCCTTGGATGTTCGTGTTTATCACAGGTGCTCTCTCTTTTCCATCATTCTTTTCCTGTATTTTATTCTAGATCAGTGACTACTAATTTCCATGTCTACTGGGAGGAAGAAAGTCGGCAGGTGAACCTTTGCGACTATGTCAATCACTGCTTTGTTTAAACTCATAATATCATCCCTTTTAAGCTATTAAATCATAAGACATAGTTTTGCTGTTGATTTTTTCTAATTCCCACTTTATTGCTTCACATAGACTATTTAGGGCTTATTTGAAATAACCTGCTCTGATAGTGCAGGAAAACATCATAAATGAAAACAAGAGATTTCATAAGAAGGCATACAATGATTTGGTGGAGAAGACGAAGGCTTTGTGTGGAAAATTAGGTTTGAAACTCAATTAGATTCTAAACTACTCTTTTGGCTGCTACTGCTCTATCCTTCAAACTTCTTTTCTGTAAAATTGAAAGATAAATACAATAATGATGCATCTCTACAGATAAATACAAGCTCAGTATTGTTCAGGGCCCAAATTCTTGATTGAACTTATGGTCAGTTTCAAATATTAGTTCACGATACACTTGCCAAAGATAAGTAACAACCTATTTGAGAAAATTGGAAACGTATTCGGATCAGGAGCAGTAGAAATTCTTAAGGGCATTGGGTTATTGAACTGCATGTACTGATAAGTGTGTTGTTTTTCAACTCAATCTTACTCTTCATGATTTTGGAACCGTTGGCACTGCACACTCATAGGCTCATGTAATTCTCATGGTAAAAGACCAAAAAGTTGTGTAGAAATATCTTCGGGTTCTGGTGATAACGCATATTTGTTCAGTGTTCATGTCGATCCATCCTATTATTTTATCCCCGTAGGCATACTACTCATCTCCTCTTAATATTGGATTTCTTAATTTGTTCTGACTTTTGTGTTTGCTAAATGCAGCTAGCTTCGGCAGGTTTGTTAGGCTAATATAAGGTAGGAAGCTTTGCTACATGATAATACACAGATGATACTAGAGGATGTTTTGCAATTAGCAAGGTACTTTGTTTAGGAGCTGATTGTCAACATTCTTAAAAAGATACATGGTTGTTGTATCCTATCCGACAATATAGAACTTTTGTCATGATATTTCCTTGTGCAGTTTCAAGATCACACGGATGCTGATAGCTCTCACGTGTATGTGATATTTGTTGCTTGGTATTGTTGCAGTTCTTCCTGTTATGTCAATGTATATGGTTTCAGTTTCCATGTTGAGATTGATATGGAACTGTCTCATCTTCAAGTGTGAACATTATATATTTTCTCTCTCCAAACCCCATGTGCATTCCTGTAAAAACAGTGGCCACTTGCATCACCAGGCTAAATTATGTAAGTGTAGTGTAGTTTTCTCTTCTCATTACATATACTTATTGTAATAAAAGTAGCCATTTTCATCAGTGGGGTAAATTATATAAGGCATAATTGGTAATGCATAGACTTACATTTCAGACGAAATAGGTATTTTTTGGCATCTCAATTATTAGTCTCAAAACACTACTTTTCATACTCTTCTATATCTGAAGTATTCATGACTATCATGCTGAAGACAAATCTTTTCTTGCTCCTCTAGATTGACTAAATAAACAAGAACACTGAATTATTGATCTTATCTTGGACTATCATTTGTATTTAAATTTTTAAATCTTCTGCGGACTCTCACAAGAATCAAGTGTGGCAGACAGCTCCTTATTCATCTTCGTTAGAGTTTGTACACTTGGGTTTTCTGAAAGCTAAATATTTCTCCTATGAATTTCAACATGAATAAAAGTGAATTGCCATGTCGATAGATGTGAGCCACAAGGCACCAGCCGCCGCTCGGGGTAGCCGCTGATGCTGTGTACGCTGCCAAAAATCCGCAGCCTGAGGCCTCTTCATCACGTCCCGTGGGCATGACCACATGAGATTCACTGTCCATCGTGTCACACGGGCGTCGTCACACCACCGTCAACCTGATCCCTTTAGTGTGTGACTGGTCCCACTTGACAGGGGTTGCTACAGCTCAACGCATCCCGACGCCGCTGTCTGATTCATCACTTTGCTGTCGCCATCCTGTGAGAGTTTACTAGAGACTTATTCGTTCATTTCCTCCATGGATATTTCAAATGACACAATGTGATCTGCTCCTCTTCTGCAAACTGGTCACCAAGCCCTAGGCGGTGATTCATTTTTAGGAATTACAGTGTTATTAATAGTCGATAGCTCAAAAGTACATAAGGCATCCTAAATATTGCTTACTTTCTATCAAGCAAGTGTTTAAATAAAGATTCCCTTGGAGTTGCTTCCGGGACGTTGTGGGTGGCTCTTGGTGCGATGACAACCTCCCTGACCTATTTAGGGAGGTTTTAGATGCCCAACCTGTCCGCAGGCTGTCCCTTTGGGTCGCAGTAGGCACCCTCGCATGGATCCTCTGGAACTGTCGCAATAAATTAGTGATCAAGCGCGCCATTCCTTGCCGTGTCACTGACGCCGTCTTTAAAATGTGTGGCTTCCTACAACTCTGGAGGCCGCTTAGCAAGTGGCAGGATCGAGATTACATCGACTCCATCATCACCGCTCTTCGCTCTTCGGCCGCCGCGATGTCCCCGCCGTCTCCACCACCGCCACCGGATCTGGACCAGAGCTTCTTTCTTGTAGTTGGGGCTTGTTTTGGCTATGCCCCCCAGCCGGACATCCGTTTTTTACTTTTTGTTCTTTGCACTCTGTTACCCGTTGTTGTTGGATGCTTTGCGGTTTGCTTTATTATAATATAAAGCAGGGAAACCCTTTTTCGTAAATAAAGATTCCTGATGCATGTAGCATGATGTTGAGACAGATTATTTGCTCCACTTATCGATGCCGTGATAATTTCTACTTCTCTTCTAAAGTTGCATGACATCACTAAATGTTAGGCCCTTGAAATGATATATGAAAACAAGGGCTTAACAAAGATTTTGATGTTTTACTTCATGCTCTGCCATTAATGAGCTTATAATGTTTTTGTTTAAATTTATGTTAGTCTAACCACGCATTGCATGTGCAATATTACTATTTTCATAATTATTTGATGACAGTTAATACGTGCGTTGCACGTGCATACTTACTAGTAAAATGCAAACGCGTGAGGAAGAAGGGATTGGTGCTTTCATGCAGATGGGCCATATGTAAGCTACCAAACTATGTGCACAACATGGTTTTCTACCTGCATTACCTCAGCCTAAGTTGAGTGAAAGACATAGAAAAACAGTGCAGGCTAACAGCCGCCTCCGACGTGTGTGCAGTGATGCAAACGTCTTGCCAAAATCTGAGCATGATATCTGACAATTCATCTCCTACACGCACCCCTTCTATGTAGTACTCCGTCCCATAATATAAGAGCGTTTTTCAAGTTAACATAGCCTGAAAAACGTTCTTATATTATGGGATGGAGGGAGTAGTAAGTAGTATTTTCCATCACTGGCTTCTCTCGTGGTGACGAGAAACCTTCGGTACAACTTGGGAAACAAAGGTACCCAAAAAGAGAGCCACCATCGGTTGCTTCCGACGAAGAGTCGTTTTATCCTCGACTTCATCGGCAACCGGTGAGCAGAGTCTGGATTGAACTGCCCGCAGCCGCCTTCTTCTTCTGCGGCTGAAAACCCACCATCACAGGGTTAAAATACATATACACAGCACAGGTTATGGGAGTAGCAGTGCTGGGCAAGCCCACAGGTACCTTCTGGTTGTTGAAGAGGTCCTCTGCAATGGATTCCATTTGCTTTCGCCGTTTCTCCTCTCTCATGAAATCGTTCAAGGTGCCCTTCTCATAATCAGACTCTCTACGGAAAGGAAGCAGAATACGATAAGCCTTTCAGTGCAAAACCTACTGATGAACGTCAAATTCCATTGGAAGTCATCATAATCTTACCTGTATGGTTCTTGTGCACATGGAATAAGGGCCTTGAAGCTGTTTCCAGACACGGTTTGCCTCTGAAAAGTCGAAGGTCAGCGATTCTGTGTGTTAGCATTCAACTCTTTGTGCCAAAAAGGACTACACGAGCATATAGAACATACCTTTTTGAATCGTTTGAAGTTAACCCCACCAGTTTCTGTCGACGCGGCAGGAGCTGGCTGAAGGACTCTTTTGACAATCAGATCTTGACTGAAAATAACATGACAAGTCTCTTCCCTGCTACTGTCCAAGTTCTCATCCTTAGGCGCCTTGTTCACGAAAACAGCATCACAAGCCTCATCCTGCACCACCTTGTGGATAACCTGAACATCCTCACCTCCAGCTCTGAACCCAGAAATTGTTGTTTTCTCTATGACCTGAACATCCTCCTCCATGGGTTCCGAAATTTCTTCTTTCTCCAGGTCGTTCTGAATATTGATGCTGACGTTTGTTTCTTCTAAATTTACAGCACTCACACTGCTTGTAACTTTACTTTCTGCTTTATCGTCAGACATATGCTGAATATGGTGCTGAGACTTGCTAGCAGCAACAGTATGATCAGATATTGCAGTATCAGTTTCAACATCAGAATCCGCCACAATAGTTTCATCCGTTGTATTGGAGGATGCAATCATGTCTGGCCAAAAAAAATTTACATTTGTAGGTTCAATAAGGCTGGTGTTATATATATGCTACTGCTTAATGTTAAGATGTCCAAATATCTTGCACGTTCTCCAAAATTGCATATGCATGGAACTTCTAATACTTACAAGCAGGTGGTTCAATGGCAGCTGCTTCCAAGCGACCAGACAATATAGCAGCAAATAGCTTCACGTCAGTGGTCTTGGACAAAGGAAATAGAGGACGCATCTTACTGAACTCCAAAGGAGATTTTGCAGGAACAAGAAGAATTTGTTGGTCATTGTCTCCAGCTCCAGAGTCCTGTTAATTTCATGCTTAAGTCATTCATCTGTTTGCACCTCCCATAAACAAAGAGTACACACCCACCAATAACAAGATAAATCGTCATGCAAACAGAGGCAATGAAGCAATCACATAAGGTAGCACCGGAATAAGTAACTGACATTATTATCAGCTCAGGCCCTCTTCATCTAGAATTTGGGTGCATTATGTTTTTAAAGAGAAAATGCATTATTCCTCAAAGGTGTCCCCAAAAGAAAAAGAAAAACATTTTATAACATATTAGAACACTTACCTGGCTGTTAGCACAAAACTCCTCGATACTGAGATATTTTGCTCCAGTTGATTCCAGTAGCTCTTGTATTTTCTCTCCAAATTTATACTGCAATTGAATAACGTTAGTCAACAGCAAAATGCCTGACGATATCCTTTCAACTTTAACATACACCACCTTTTCTGACGATCCCAGGATAAAAATATGGCCTGCTAGGCAATTCTCCATGAGCTTGTTCTCAACCATCTTTATATCCATCCCATCAAGAGTCAAGTTTGGAATATATCTGGATCAAGTACCATGAATATATCACCATCTGTTGTTATGGGAGAACCACAAGTTGATGCAAGAATCAACAGAAACTACAACTCAGGTGCTGAAGGTTGCCCACAGCTTACTGTGTACAAGAAGGGATCTCTGTGTGTATGTTCTTTTCAGCCATCGCCTGAAACAGATCAAAACAAGAACTCAAACCTGAAATATACATATGAATAAGAAAGTGTAAATGACACAAGTGAAATAGTTGATCATTGCTATATAATTTACAGAATCACACCAGAGGACCTCCTCTGTCCATCTATATGCATTAATTTTATTCGCATAATTCAGGTTCTCTGGCTAAAAAGAACCATACGAGCATTCAAGCAATGCTGCAGGAGGGACAAAGGAAAGTACCTTGAACCAGTTTCCCAAGATGATTGGCTTTTTTGTGATGATTGCATCGAGGAGCTCAGGTGTCAATGGAGATGATTCATCCACAAGAACATGTGTACATGTATCAATCCACTTACGAGTAACATATGCACCTTGGAAGGATAATACCAACTTATCAAAATTAAGTAGCAACAAGCATGGCAAAACCTATGCTTACTAATGAACTGACAGCAAGTACATCATACAAGTGTAGTTACCACTAACCAATAGATGTCATAACTGCCTGCAATGATCGATCAATTCGTGCTGACTTTTTGCCATGAAAAAAGACCACTATGGGGACAAACGAGAACCTGTCAGGAATATCAACAGAACTAAGTGCAACTTATACATCCACCTTTTCAACCAAAGCACCAGTACATATATGAAATAAGCAAAAAAAACATTAAAAATGATTGCATGCATTGACAATCATTTCTTACAGATAGTTGCACATGCTAAATAAAAAAAAAAGATGTGTGAGCAGGGAAGAAGGCACAAGCATACCGTTGCCCCATTTTTCTTTTATACTAACCTGAAGGTCATGTTGCCATTTCCGAAAGTCACGGTATCACCGTCGGAAAGCACCACAACTTCATCTTTACGTAGACGACTGCCCTGGGTCCCCTGTACCTTGTTGACAAATGTGCCATATTTTGAACGATCAACTACACTAACACATGAAGGGCTTGCTGGAGCACCAGAACGTGGCTCCCAGGCAACCATCTTTTCAACTGCTATCTCCGCATGCACTCGGGATATCGACGTTTCTGTTTGAACGATATCGCAATCTGTAGCAGAAATGCCGATGTCAATCTACAGTCTCATACATGATGTTCAATGTATACTGATAGTCCATGAATTCCAAATCACATGCTACTATATTGATAATCTATCAGTTTTAGGGGCTTGCACAAATGGAGACCATATCAACTTTACTGAAAAGAAGAGTGTGGCTCTTGTCCTTGATGGTCTAGTAAATACAGTAGGAAAGTTAAAATCCTTGACTATAGACCGCATTTCAGACAAATGAAGAGACAGGACACAGATTAAAATCGTACTCCCTCCGTTCCTAAATGTAAGTCTTTGTAGAGATTCCACTAGGTGGACTACATATCTGAAATGCCAAAACATCATCTCCTTTTTCCATCCTGCCAAGAGGTTGTGTACAGGAACTCAACGATTGAACCGCCAACACAGCTATCGTATCACCAACCTATGTACTGACTAGTAATTGCACGCAGAAACAAAACCTGAATGAATCACAAGCCTTAAATAACAGACCTTTGCGGCCGACCGTGTACGTCCCGGCGGCGGAGATGTAGTACTTCTGCGCCCCTGCAAGACCCCATGGAAACCATTCATCACCAAACTGGAAGGAAAAAACTTGTGCAGTACGAGGTCTGCGGAATCGGAGTGGGGGAGGGGGGTGGCACACCGCGGTCTGTGCCGACGGGGGTCAGCGCCCAGACCATGTCTCTCTCTCTCTCAAGACCTCCTCGCTCTCGTCCCGCGGGTAGAGTCCCGGGGGCCTTTGCAGCCGCGCTGGGTGGTGGCCGGCGGGAGTTTGGTCCAGATGTTCCGTGGCGGCTGCCGGCGTAGCGCGATGGCCGCCTGACACGACACGCGCGGTGGTGGGAGCGAGTCCTAGTGTTGTGAGTACGTCTCTGCTGAGAGAATACGTAACAGGGAGTTTCTGTTTGTGTTCGATCTGGGCCGGATGGACCGATAGCTTAGCTAAGTAACTGGGCTTGGGCGCTCGGCCGATCACGACGGTGTAAATTCTATGCAGCTCGTCGTCGGGAAAAGGAAAACTCGTCGTCGTCAGCTCTAAAAACAAAACTTGAAGTACGTGCCAATTTTGTTATTGCATCCTCGTCTCTATGAAAAGAGAAGGACGGTCTTGCCCCCGACAGGATTTGTTAAATTTAACGTTGATGTTTCTTTTAACCATGACTTACTCTGGGTACGATGTGGGTGGTCTTAAGAGACGACAAAGGTAGATTCATCGATGGGGAAATGGTAAGATTGACTGGTGCACGGATCTACTGATGGCTAAAGTTCTGAGCCTAAAATTTGGTCTATCATTGGCGCAAAGGACATGATGCAACCACATTATTATTAACTCGGATAATATGAAGGCGATCGACACCATCAAGGAAGGAGGACGATCGTTGGGGCAGCGGCGGCAATTTTTTATGATTGTTTTCATTTAGCTTGTGATTTTTCTATTTCAAGATTCGAGCACCGTAATAGAGAAGCAAACAAAGTTGCTCATGAACTTGCCAATTGACTAGATTTTTGTTCATTTCTATATGGTTTGAGGAGCCAAATAGTGAAATTGGAGCAATTCTAATAAACGGTGTAATGGTTTTTCTAATGAATAAAGCTCGAGTTTCTTTAAAAAAAACTTGAAGTACCAAATGAAACTCTTTTTATTCTAAAAAATGAACTCTTTTCGAAAAATATTTGGGGATGCAAGTGATGTTGGCAACTCAAAAAATGACGCTTTCAAGTACCTACATGATAGAGTTTGGAACAAGGTCAAGGGATGCATGGAGAAACTATTATCTGCTGCTGGTGGTGAAAAAGACGTTCTAATAAATACAGTTGTTCAGGTTGTCCCTGTTTACTCTATGTCATGTTTCAAACTCCGTAAAGGACTATTTCATCATATTAACTCGCTCATTAGGAAGTTCTGATGGGGGAGCAAGGAAGAAAAAAAATAAGTCAGCTGGGTTTACTTGGAAGTAATAACAATGCCCTAGTACATGGGAGGCTTAGGTTTCACAGACATAGAACTTTTTAACCTAGCCCTATTAGCGGCAGGCCTGGCATATACTATATACTCCAGGAACCAAACTCTCTCAATGCTAGAATCCTAAAGTCAAATTATTTCTCAAATACAGAGTTCCTGCAATCTAAATTGGGTAGCTCACCGTCACAAGTTTGGCGTCCAACTTTTGAAGGCAGGGGTAAAATTCGCGCTCACGGGTTAATTCGCAGAGTTGGCAATGGACAAACGAAACACATATGGCATGAAAACTGGTTGCCTCGGGATTTCAACATGAGACCATCACAAGCCTAACATCTGACCCGTCTCAGATGGTGAGCGAATTAATATTACATAATGAGGCAGACTTGAATCGTGCACTTGTCAGGAACACATTCATAGCCTTCGACGCCAAGGCAATTCTTGCTATACCATTATGCACCAGACCGGTTGACGAGTTTTGGGCATGGAGCCACGACCCTAAAGGCAACTTTTTATGAGATCAACTTATCATATGTTGGTCACAATGAAGATCCGGCGGGAGGCGTGGCTAGAGGGCCGAGGAGATTCGTCCAATGCTGAAACGGAGCAAAAATCTTGGTGAAATATGTGGAAGGATAAGTGCCCTAAAAATCAAAAAATTTCTTTGGAGACTAGCACAACAATCTATCCCGTCAACAGGCCTGCTCCATTACTGTAACATGACAACCACAAGTAATTGTGCTCTACATGGAAGCGAGGACTCATGGCGAAATTCATTGATGGAATGCACTATTCTAGATGCGTTTGGCCCCTCGAAGACGAGAATTTTGTGGGTATCATCGGCAACACAACTGAACTTGACGCAAGATGATGGATTTTTTCTACCATGGAGACACTCCCGCTCAGTGACTTGATCCGGGTGCTGGTAACCCTATGGGCAATTTGGCCCGCAAGGAGGAAAGCCATCCACGAAAATGACTTCCAAAGTCCCAGTGACACTCATGCATTCATTGATCGTTTCATAGCCGATGTAGTAGCCACCAAACCCGCACCCGCTCCACCACATGACCAGGCTCATCATGTTGCTACGCCGAGATGGGTGCCACCTCCAGCGGGCTATAACAAAATCGAAGTGGATGGAGCGGTGTCATGGTTGTATAGGCGGGGTGCAACGGGCACAATTTGCAAAAGTAGTGAAGGAGCTTACCTGGGTGCCTCCAGATCATGTTTGATGGGATACCCGATCCATCATCTCTCGAGGCACTGGCCTGTCGAGAAGTGAGGGCATTTGAAAGTGCTAGTTATCGACTAGAGGGGGGTGAATAGGCGATTTTTATGAAAGTCTTCAAAACACGATGGCTTTGAAGACAAACAAGTAAACTTAACCTATATAAACTGCAGCGGAATGTAAACTACACTAGGCTAGCATTAGTCAAGCAGGCAATACAATGGAAGCACGAAGACTAACAGCAGCTAGGTAGACAGGATCAGAAAGGAAGATAGTATGAAGCCAAGTCTTCACACAGTGAAGTCAAATGAATCAGGCAGGCAAGCAATGACTTCACAAAGACAAATTGAAAAGTAAGAAGAGTAGAGGATAGAACCATTTGCTTGGTGAAGACAAGGATTTGGTAGACCAGTTCCAGTTGCTGTGACAACTGTACGTCTGGTTAGGGAGGCTAAGATTGAACTCAGAAGACTGTGTCTTCACCTTATTTCCCTAGAGCTAAGAACACTTAGTCCTTTCCCTATCACTCAGGAAAGTCTTCAAGGTAGACTTCAAAACCTTCATAGATCTCATTCACGGGTAATCCACAATGATTCTTGGATCCTCAAAACGCAACGCCTAACCGGCTGGAGGATGCATAGTCCTCAAGTGTAACAAGTGATCACGCAGACAAAAAGACTTCAGTGATGCCTAACACTCTTTGGCTCTGGGTGTTTTGCGCTTTGTCCTCGCAAGGATCTCTCTCTCTCTCTCTCTCTCTCTCTCAAAGGGTTCAGAGGTGGGTTGCTCTCAACGACAAAAGCCGTGCACTAACTCTAAGCAGCCACCAATTTATGGTGTAGGGGATGGGCTATTTATAGCCAAGTGGAAACCCGACCTGATATGTCTGAAATGACCCTGGGTCACTAAGGAACCGACACGTGTCCAACGGTCGGATTTCAAACACACGCGGCAGCTTGGCTTGGGCTACAAGCAAAGCTGGCTCATCCAGTTCTGGATAAGATTTGCTCTCATTGTCTTTGCTCGAAGACATAGGATTTGGTTGAGCACCACATCAGTCACTCTGACTTTGTTCACTTGGATCCCACTTAACAGTACGGTGGTTCCTATGACTCAATAAAGAAGAAAAGGAAATTATGAAACAACTATGTCTTTGCACTCCATATTCTTCAAGTGAATGTCTTCATACATCATAATCCTCATCGTGAATGTCTTCACGAACCACCATTGTCTTCAATGTCTTCACACATTTTTAGGGGTCATCTCTGGTTGAAAAACCGAATCAATGAGGGACTATTACCTGTGTTGTCCTGTAATTCTCACAAACACATTAGTCCCTCAACCACGTTTGTCGTTAATACTCCAAAACCAACTAGGGGTGGCACTAGATGCACTTACAACATTGGTGGTTGATCTATTACAGGCGCATATTATAGCAGGATCTGATTGCAAGGAGGTGGTCTCAAGGCAATGGTGGCAAGCTCACATTATCCGGAAATTAAGCTCGTGTCTTTAGATTTCGAGCATGTTTTCTTTGTTTTTGAAGGTAGGGCTTCAAACACCAATGCACATAGTCACCGGCGGAGCTACGACAAGGCCAAAAGGGTCGCGGCCCGCCTAGATCTGGAGCAAAAAACAAATTTACATGAAGTCCAGCCATAACAATGTATTGATTTTTAATATGGGGTAACCTGTTTATACTATCTTGCCCGCCCAATGTTTTTTGGATAGCTCCGCCACTACACATAGTTTTGCTAAGTACGCGCTTAGTCTCTCTCTTGGACGTCATGTGTGGCTCCTTCAACCTCCTAATGTCCATTGTATTTCTCACAATATTCTTGAGCAATAAATAAAGTGTGTGGTTAGCCTAAAAAATCTCTCAAAACAAAACTCGCGTAGAAAAAAAATCCTAGATTATGTTTCCACTTTCCAGGATGAACAATAGTCATTAGGAATCGTCGTATTTTTTTTCCAAAATCGTGGGCACTGAGTATGCACAGAGAAAAAGAACAAGTGATGCATGCACACTAATAGGTCTTCCACACGATACATAGTTCTTGTAGTCTAGCACAACGAAAATTCCTTTTTATAGCACATCTGATGCGGAGCATCCTACGGTCATCCCCATTGACCTACCTGTTGGGGAATGTAGCATGCAATTTCAAAAAAATTCCTATGCTCACGCAAGATCTATCTAGGAGATGCATAGCAAAGGGAGGGGAGTGTGTGCCTACGTACCCTCGTAGACTGAAAGCGGAAGCGTTTGAAAACACGGTTGATGTAGCCGATCTTCTTCTAGCTCCGACCGATCAAGTACCGAACGTACGACACCTTCGAGTTCTTTACACATTCAGCTCGATGATGTTCCTTGCCCTCTTGATCCAGCAAGGTGTCCAGGAAGTAGATGAGTTCCATCAGCACGACGGCATGATGACGGTCATGGTGAAGTGATCCGCGCAGGGTTTCGCCTAAGCACCACGACAATATGACCGGGGGTGTAAACTGTGGAGGGGGACGCCGCACACGGCTAACAGTTGTTATTCTATGTTGTAGGCGCCCCCTTCCCTACATATATATAGGTTGGAGGGGAGGAGAGGCAGCCAAGGGGGTTGATACGTCTCAACGTATCTATAATTTTTTTTATTGCTCCATGCTGTTATATTATCATTCTTGGATGTTTTATAATCATTTTATAGTCATTTTATATCATTTTTTGGTACTAACCTATTGACATAGTGCCCAGTGCCAGTTGCTGTTTTCTGCATGTTTTTTACATCGCAGGAAATCAACACCAAACATAGTCCAAACGCAGCGAAATTTTTTGAGGATTTTTTTGGGCCAGAAAACATCCAGTGGGCCAGGAAAGCACCTGGGATGCTTTGAGGGGAGCACAACCCACCAAGGCGCACCTGGAGGCCCAGGCGCGTCGTGGTAGGTTGTGCCCACCTCGGGTGCCCCCTGAATCACCTCTTTGCTCTATAAATACCCCAATATTCCAGAAATCCTAGGGGAGTCAATAAAAATCAATTCCAGCCGCCGTAGAGTCCAGAAACACCAGATCCAATCTAGACACCATCTCGGAGGGGTGCATCATGTCCATTGGTGCCTCTCCGATGATGCGTGAGTAGTTCTTTGTAGACCTATGGGTCCGTAGTTAGTAGTTAGATGGCTTCCTCTCTCTCTCTATCTTGATTATCAATACAATGGTCTCTTGGAGATCCATATGATGTAATTCTTTTTGCGGTGTGTTTGTTGGGATCCGATGAACTTTGAGTTTATGATCAGATCTATGTTTTTGTCCATGAAAGTTATTTGAGTCTTCTTTGATCTCTTATATGCATGATTGATTATAGCCTCGTATTTATTCTCTGATATTTGGGTTTTGTATGGCCAACTTGATCTATTTATCTTGCAATGGGAAGAGGTGCTTTGTGATGGGTTCGATCTTACGGTGCTTGATCCCAGTGACAGAAAGGGAAACGACACATATGTATCGTTGCTACTAAGAAAACAAGATGGGGTCTATTTCTACAGAAATAGATCTTATCTACATCATGTCATCGTTCTTACTGCATTACTCCGTTTTTCCATGAACTTAATACACTAGATGCATGCTGGATAGCGGTCGATGTGTGGAGTAATAGTAGTAGATGCAGGCAGGAGTCGGTCTACTAATCTTGGACGTGATGCCTATATAATGATCATTGCTTGGATATCGTCATGATTATTTCAAGTTCTATCAATTGCCCAAGAGTAATTGTTTTCCCACCGTTTGCTATTTTTCTCGAGAGAAGCCACTAGTGAAATCTACGGCCCCTGGGTCTTTTCTCATCATATTTGCCTTTGCGATCTATTTTCCTTTGCTTTTATTTTCAGATCTATTAAACAAAAAATACAAAAATACTTTGCTGCCATTTATTTGTTCCGCGATCTATTTATCCTATCTACCACTTTTACCTCACGTTATTTGCCTATCTTGAGGCGCCGTACCCGAAAGGGATTGACAACCCCTTTAACACGTCGGGTTGCGAGTATTTGTTATTTGTGTGCAGGTGCTGTTTACGTGGTGTGAGGAGGTTCTCCTACTGGTTCGATAACCTTGGTCTCATCACTAAGGGAAATACCTACCGTCGCTATACTGCATCATCCCTTCCTCTTTGGGGAAATACCGACGTAGTTCTAGCAGACATCAAAAGGAAATTTTGGCGCCGTTGCCGGGGAGGATCTTCAACATCAACCAGGTTCATAATCACAAATCTCATCTCGTTGCAATTTACATTATTTGCCATTTGCCTCTTGTTTTCCTCTCCCCCACTTCACAAAAATTTGCCGTTTTATTCGCCCTCTTTTTCGTTTGCCGTTTTCTTGTCAGATCTCTTATTTGCTTGAACTTGTCACCATGACTGACTTTGGTATGGCAGAAACAGATGATGGACTAACTCCTAAAATAGAGCGTACGGGTAATCTGGATGCCAAAATTTTTGTCTTGGGGCAAGGGAATTTTATGGGAAAAGAACATATCCAAGAATTTTTCAATTGTGTCGGGAAACTAAGTCTTGATGATATTCCTATACTTAAAAGGACTAAATCTTATGCAGAAGCTATTTCCGCACTCGTTCTGAAACTTGAAACTAGATTTATTCGTACTCATCCCACCTTGCAAATATTGTTCTATGAGTTGCCCATTATAAAGAATCCTAAAGCTAAAAAGTTAGCCACTCTTGTTTTGATGAATGAATTTGACTACATAATACGGGAAACTAGGGAAATCTTGGATTTTTATGGAATGAATCGTGAAAACCCCGTGATTGATGAAATTATTTATCATAGTGATTATTCTTTGAGACTTTTGCTTGGAGATAACCAAATCTTTGATGGGAATCTTAAAAAGCAAGTCCCCGTTTTAGATATGACCCAACAAGTTTTTAATGTGTTAATCAACATTATTCTTGGATCACTGCCGGAAAGCAAAAGGGTTATGATAAAAAGCAACTTGATAGTGCTAAGGTTTCCATGGATAATGTGTTTTATGTTTTATTTACAAAACCCCCCGACACAAACACCTCCAAGGAAAACAAGGATAAAGATGACAAAATTTAGATCCTACGCGCTATGCCTAGCTAGGGGCGTAAAACGATAGCGCTCGTTGGGAGGCAACCCAACTTGTATATTTTTTATTTTTGGTTTTCTTGCTGTTTTTAATAAAATACCCAATTATACCTCTGTTTAGATGTGTTTTTTGTTTAAATTAGTGTTTGTGCCAAGCAAGGCCTTTGGGCTGATTTGGGTAAAAGTTGATTTGATCTTGCTGAAAAACAAAAACTTATGCACTCACAAAAATATTTTTATTAAATAACAGAAAATTGATTTTGAGTTGATTCTTTTTGAATAAGATTAATACATAAATTACTCAAGTTTTCCCAATTTCTCAAGATTTTTGGAGTTACAGAAGTATTCGAAATATCCAGATTGCTATAGACTATTCTATTTTTGACAGATTCTATTTCTTTGTGTTGTGTGCTTGTTTTGACGATTCTATGGTTTTCTTTGATGAGTTTTTGCCATAGAAAAGTTGGAATACAATAGATATAATTCAAAAAAATATGAGTAGGTTTGCAATAGTACTTATAGTAGTGGTTTGCTTTCTTATACTAACGGATCTCACGAAGGTTTTGTTGAGTTTTGTGTGATTGAAGTTTTCAAGTTTTGGGTGATCTTACGATGGATGAAGGAATAAGGATTAGCAAAAGGCTAAGCTTGGGGATGCCCGAGGCACCCCAAGATAGTATTCAATAAGTAGCAAGCAACTAAGCTTGGGGATGCCCCTGAGTGGCATCCCCGCTTTCTTCTAACAACCATCGGTATTTTACTTGAGACTATATTTTTATTCGTCACATATTATGAGTTTTTTGGAGCATCTTGTATGATATGAGTCTTTGCTTGTTTTGCTTTGTGTTTTAAGTGTTGAATCCTTGCTGAACACACCTTTTTGAGAGATCCAAAAATTATGGTATGCTTGCTCCTATGCTTCACTTTAAATTTTTAGAGCCATGGATTTGCTCTAGTACTTCACTTATATCTTTTTGAGCACGATGTGCTTTGTTATTTTTTGAATAAATGCTCTCATGCTTCACTTAGATTTATTTGGGAGTTAGTAATTTTTTTAGAAATTCTCTCTTGCTTCACTTAGATCATTTTGAGAGAAAGAAAAATTATGCTCATGATCTTCACTTATATTTGTTTGAGCTTATCAAAAGCAATATATGAAAATAGTCCCAAAGTGATAGATATCCAAGTTTAGGATATAATAAAAACTTTCATGAAGATCACTGGATAAAATAAACTTGATTCTTAGTAATGGTTTTGAGATATGACGATATGATATGTGAGTCACGTTGATGAGTAATTGTGCTTTAGTAAGAATATTGATGTTAAGGTTTGTGATTCCCTATGCAAGCATGAAAGTCATAGTTATGCAATGAAATTTATATCCTACTTGCGGTGCATTATTCGGTGTTACTTATGCTTAATGCTTGGGTACGAGATTTTTTGCTTTTTCGTTGGTCGCTTCTCAATCTTTTTGCTAGCCTTCATTTTGCACTAAGTATGATCACTACTTGTGCACCCAAAACCCTTTAAACCAGTTTTGCCATATGAGTCCACTATACCTACCTATATGCGGTATTTCCATGCCTTTCTAAGCAAATTTGCATGTGCCATCTCTAATTTTCAAAATAAATTTCTCTTTTGTGTGCTTTACCGCTCACGAGGCGGTGAGGGGTGGCCAATATTTTCCATGCTAGATGTGTTATTCTCACGATGAGTGTTTATTCAATTGTCATTGCATGAGAGTACGACAAAGGTATTAGGGATGCCCAGTCCCAAAATGAAAAATGAATTTACTTTATGTTGTCAAATAATAAATTCCTTGGAAAGTGTTGGTATGGAGGGCAACCGTGGATTCGGCTAGCCATGGAAAGTGAAAGTAATGGTGGAAAAAGGAATAAACTTTATTTTCTATTTGGGAACCGCCTATGATGTATCTAGCATGGAAAGTGTTGGGAGCTCTAAGTCGTTTTCGTTGGTGGGAAAAGTATGCCTCTAAAAAAATGCTTTTATCTCTCAATTTAAGCTTTGAGCTCTGGCACCTCTACAAATCCCTACTTCCCTCCGTGAAGGGCCTTTCTTTTACTTATGCAATTTTTATTTTGAATTTGAGTCTCCACCTTCTCTTTATAAAGCACCAACTAAGGGGCACTATGATCGTATTTGAGCATTGAATGTTGCTAATATTCGAGCGTGTTTCATGAAGGGATCAATGATTGAGCATAATGGGCTAGGGATAACTTGCTTTAGTGTTGATATTTTGAAAGACATGGTTGCTTGTTGGTATGCTTGAGTATTAAAGTCTTCATGTCAAAACTAGACTATTGCTTTGAACCATATAAGAGTCCAAATGTCCATGCTATAAAGAAAAGAATTTTGATGAACATGTTAGGCAGCATTCCACATGGAAAATTCTGTTTCTATCATTTACCTACTCGAGGACGAGCAGGAATTAAGCTTGGGGATGCTGATACGTCTCCAACGTATCTATAATTTTCTTATTGTTCCATGCTGTTATATTATCGTTCTTGGATGTTTTACAATCATTTTATAGTCATTTTATATCATTTCTTGGTACTAACCTATTGACATAGTGCCCAGTGCCAGTTGTTGTTTTCTGCATGTTTTTTACATCGCAGGAAATCAATACCAAACGGAGTCCAATCACAGCGAAACTTTTTGAGGATTTTTTTGGGCCAAAAGACATCCATTGGGCTAGAAAGCACTGGGTGCTCGAGGAACACAACCCACCGGGCGCTCGAGACCAGCGCGCTCGGTGGGTTGTACCCACCTCGGGTGCCACCTGAACCGCCTCTTTGCTCTGTAAATACCCCAATATTTCAGAAACCCTAGGGGAGTCAACGAAAATCAATTCCAGCCGCCGCAGAGTCTAGAAACACCGGATCCAATCTAGACACCATCTCGGAGGGGTGCATCATGTCCATTGGTGCCTCTCCGATGATGCGTGAGTAGTTCTTTGAAGACCTACAGGTCCGTAGTTAATATCTAGATGGCTTCCTCTCTCTCTCTCTCTCTCTCAATAGTCAATACAATGGTCTCTTGGAGATCCATATGATGTAAGTCTTTTTGCGGTGTGTTTGTTGGGATCCGATGAACTTTGAGTTTATGATCAGATCTATGTTTTTATCCATGAAAGTTATTTGAGTCTTCTTTGATCTCTTATATGCATGATTGATTATAGCCTCGTATTTCTTCTCCGCTATTTGGGTTTTGTTTGGCCAACTTGATCTTTTATCTTGCAATGGGAAGAGGTGCTTTGTGATGGGTTCGATCTTACGGTGCTTGATCCCAGTGACAGAAAGGGAAACGACACGTATGTATAATTGCTATTAAGGATAACAAGATGGGGTCTATTTCTACATATATAGATCTTATCTACATCGTGTCATCGTTCTTACTGCATTACTCCGTTTTTCCATGAACTTAATACACTAGATGCATGTTGGATAGCGGTGGATGTGTGGAGTAATAGTAGTAGATGCAGGCAGGAGTCGGTCTACTAATCTTGGACGTGATGCCTATAAAATGATCATTGCCTGGATATCGTCATGATTATTTAAAGTTCTATCAATTGAACAATAGTAATTGTTTTCCCACCGTTTGCTATTTTTCTCGAGAGAAGCCACTAGTGAAACCTACGACCCCCGGGTCTCTTCTCATAATTTTTGCCTTTGCGATATATTTTTCTTTGCTTTTATTTTCAGATCTATTAAACCAAAAATACAAAAATTCCTTGCTGCAATTTATTTGTTCCATGATCTATTTATCCTATCTACCACTTTTATCTCACGTTATTTGCCTATCTTGAGACGCCGTACCCGAAAGGGATTGACAACCCCTTTAAAACATCGGGTTGCGAGTATTTGTTATTTGTGTGTAGGTGCTATTTACGTGGTGTGAGGAGGTTCTCATACTGGTTCGATAACCTTGGTCTCATCACTAAGGGAAATACCTACCGTCGCTATAATGCATCATCCCTTCCTCTTTGGGGAAATACCGACGTAGTTCTAGTAGACATCAGGGGCGCCCCAAGTAGGAGGAATCCTACTTGGGGTCCTCTCCCAATTCGGCCGACCCCCTCTCTTACTCCTATTCGGAGTAGGGAGGAAAGAGAGGGAAGGGGCAATCATATTCCCTTTTTCTTTCCTTCTTCCCCTTTCCTTCTCCAATTTGGCCAGCCCATATGGGGGGGCACCAGCCCCTATGTGGCTAGTGCATTTCCCCTCTTGGCCCATAAGGCGCATACCGTTTGTCGGGGGTGCCCGGAACCCCTTCCGGTGACCCGATAAGTACCCGGTGCTTCCTGAAAAACTACTGCTGTCCGAATACCATCGAGAGGGCCCAGAGATACCTCTCCGATACTTAGAGTGACAAATCCTAATCTCGATCTATGCCAACCCAACAAACACCTCCGGAGATACCTGTAGAGCATCTTTATAATCACCTAGTTAAGTTGTGACGTTTGATAGCACACAAGGCATTCCTCCAATATCCGGGATTTGCATAATCTCATAGTCGGAGGAATGTGTATTTGACATGAAGAAAGAAATAGAAATAAAACTAAACAGTCATAATGCTAAGCTAACAAATGGGTCTTGTCCATCAGATCATTCTCCTAATGAGTGATCCCGTTTATCAAATGACAACACATGTATATGGTTAGGAAACTTAACCATCTTTGATCAACAAGCTAGTCTAGTAGAGGCTTACTAGGGACACGGTGTTTTGTCTATGTATCCAAACATGTATCAAGTTTTCGGTTAATAATATTCTAGCATGAATAAGAAACATTTTTCATGAAATAAGGAAATATAAAATAACAACTTTATTATTGCCTCTAGGGCATATTTCCTTCAGGCTCGCACTTGAGAGTCAATAATCTATTTCACATTGCCATGTGATTTAACACCAATAGTTCACATCGTCATGTGATTAACAAACATAGTTCACATCGCCATGTGATCAACACTCAAAGGGTTTACTAGAGTCAATAATCCAGTTCACATCTCCATGTGAGTAACACCCAAAGAGTACTAAGGTGTGATCATGTTTTGCTTGTGAGAGAGGTCTACTCAACGGGTCTGTCACATTCAGATCCGTATGTATTTTGCAAATTTCTATGTCTACAATGCTCTACATGGTGCTACTCTAGCTAATTGCTCCCACTTTCAATATGTATCCAGACTGAGACTCAGAGTCATCTAGATTATTGTTAAAGCTTGCATCATCATAACACTTTACAACGAACCCTTTATCACCTCCATAACCGAGAATCATTTCCTTAGTCTTCTAAGGATAATTTTTACCGCTGTCTAGTGATCTACTCCTGGATCACTATTGTACCCCCTTGCCAAACTCATTGGCAAGGCACGCAACAGGTCTAGTATACAGCATGGCATACTTTATAGAACCTATGACTGAGGCATAGGGAATGACTTTCATTCTCTCTCTACCTTGTGGCATGGTCGGGCTTTAAGTCTTACTCAACTTTACACCTTGCAATACAGACAAGAACCCTTTCTTTGACTGATTCATTTTGAACATCTTCAAAACTTTGCCAAGGTATGTGCTCTGTGAAAGCCCTATTAAGCATCTCGATCTATACCTATAGATCTTGATGCCCGATATGTAAGTAGCTTCACCGAGGTCTTTCATTGAAAAATTCTTATTCAAATATCCTTTTATGCTATCCAAAAATTCTATATCATTTCCAATCAACAATATGTCATCCACATATAATATCAGAAATGTTACAGAGCTGCCACTCACTTTCTTGTAAATACAGGCTTCACCATAAGTCTGTATAAAACCATATGCTTTGATCACCTTATCAAAGAGTATATTCCAATTCCGAGATGCTTGCACCAGTCCATAGATGGATCGCTGGAGCTCGTACACTTTGTTAGCACCTTTAGGATTGAAAAAACCTTCTGGTTGCATCATATACAACTCTTCTTTAATATCCATTAAGGAATGTAGTTTTTTTACATCCATTTGCCAGATTTCATAATCATAAAATGTGGCAATTGCTAACATGCTTCAGACAGACTTAAGCATTGCTACGGGTGAGGGAGTCCTGGATTAGGGGGTCCTCGGGCGTCCGGCCTCTTGATATGGGTTGGACTGATGGGTTGTGAAGATACAAGACCGAAGACTCTCTCCCGTGTCCTAATGGGACTCTCCTTGGCGTGGAAGGCAAGCTTGGCGCCTGGATATGAATATTCCTTTCTCTGTAACCGACTTTGTACAACCCTAGTCCCATCCGGTGTCTATATAAACCAGAGGGATTAGTCCGTAGAGGCAATCATAATTATATAGGCTAGACTTCTAGGGTTTCAGCCATTACGATCTCGTGGTAGATCAACTCTTGTAATACTCATATTCATCAAGATCAATCAAGCAGGAAGTAGGGTATTACCTCCATAGAGAGGGCCTAAACCTAGGTAAACATCGTGTCCCCCGCCTCTTGTTACCATCGACCTTAGACGCACAATTCAGGACCCCCTACCCGAGATCCGCCGGTTTTGACACCGACATTGGTGCTTTCATTGAGAGTTCCGCTATGACGTCGAAGACAGGATTGATGGCTCGCCTTGTTATCAAGGACAATATCACCTCTGGAGGAGCCCTGGCCTCAGGCCAAACCCTCCGGCTGGGCGGCTTTACCATGACCGCCCGTTCGGCCGTTGGGCCGACGATGACTTCTCAGGTCATCAAAAATCGCCTTTGTGTCGACTCCGACTACTCCAAATGGATGGATCCGACAGAGTTGTCATCTTTAAACGAACTCCTCGATCGTATTGCCGCCTTGGGGGTCTCTACAAACTACGATCGAATTGGGATTAAACCCGATTAGAGAAATCAAATCTCCACCGATCACCCATCAGATAGCGGTAGTGGAGGAGCAATACAACAACTCTTCCTCTATATTGAGGATGCACTATGTTCGGATTTCCGAGCTCAAAGAACCAGATACCCGTCCGCGGAAAGACGTGCCCCATACTCCGAACCTAGAGTCGGACGGTGGACCTGAAAAATTGGTTGATATCCCGGAGCCCGAACTGTTAAGCTCGGAAGTTTCTCAAACTCTGGATCCCAAATTGGGTCAGGGTTCGGACTTAAATCTACCCACCCACCCAGATACACGTGATCTTATGCACATACGACAACAGTCTCAAGAAACGGTCCATCACTTTGGGGCCAGATTCCTCCTTGTCAAAGACAAGATCAAAGACTGCCGCGATGAAGACGTGATCTCATTATTCTGCAACAATTGCACGGATGAGGGAATCCTCAATGCCATTAACAGCCGTCACGTATTACACTTTGCTGACTTGGCAACCATAGTACAGAAGTACTGCACAATGGAAAGCGCCTGGAAAACTCAAGAAGCTCCTTGGGAGCCGCTGGTTTCCACTCAACCCCTCATCTGGGCAAAAAGGATGCACCCTCGTCGGCCGCCTGATCCAATAGTAAAGAAATCGAAGCCTATTACAGGGCACGGAACCGTTCTGGAGGGATGGCTCGATAGGCCATGCAGAATACACATAACGCCGGATACCATACCAACCCATAGCCTTAGAGCATGTTGGATACTCCGGCAAGTGGCCAAGAGCGGCGAGGATCTCCTCATCAAAAATACCGCAGAGCAACACCCCACGGAAGACGACGACCTCAGAGTATTGACGGTCTTCGAGACTTATGCCTCAAACAATAGGTGCAAAAGGGCACTCCGCGGCCTCGCTGAAGTCTGCCAAGTCACGGCAATAAACCCCTGGAACGACACGGCCATAACTTACAATGCTGGTGGAGAACCAAAATTCAGGACAGTCCGGGCACTAACCACCTTGGTCCTCAGTCCGATCATGGACGGCTTTCGGCTTACCAAAGTGCTCATGGACGGTGGCACCGGACTAAACCTCATTTACGAGGAGACTCTCAACAAAATGGAATTAGACAAGAGCCACATTGAGCAAAGTAGCATGATCTACCGAGGAATCATTCCTAGTCGGGAGGCGCGATGTGCGGGAAAATCACACTCGATGTGGTATTCGGCATGCCGGAGAATTATCGGTCTGAACAGATAACCTTTCAAGTGGCCCCTTTCAACAGTGGATACCACGCCTTATTAGGGCGAGATGCATTTGCACGCTTCCAAGCTATACCCCATTACGGGTACATGAAGCTCAAGATGCCCGGGCCCAATGGTATTATCACTCTTGCCAGTGATCCGGACATAGCACTCTGCGCCGAAAATAAAACCGCAGCCCTGGCCCTCGAGGCATTGTCTGAAGCCCTCGCGACTGAAGATTTAACTGCACTATGCTCCACGATGGATAGGGATGACGTGATCCTGGACAAGCGACCCAAATCCACCTCCTTTAAACCAGCAGATGAAATAGTCAAATTTCAAGTCCACCCGATGGACCCCAAGAAGACAGCATCCATCGGAGCACAGCTACCCAACAGTTTACGCCGCATTGCGAGTGTTCCTACGCGAAAACTGGGACATATTCGCCTGGCACCCTTCTGATATGCCAGGGATCCCACATAGGCTGGACGAACACATCCTAAACATACTAAAGGGATACAAATCGGTCAAGCAAACACTGCGGCACTTTCCTGAACCCAAACAACAAGCTATGGGGGAGGAGCTAGCCAAGTTACTCGAGGACAGATTCATCAGAGAAATAAAACACCCAGACTGGCTAGCAAACCTGGTGATGGTACCAAAGAAGGATAAATCCTGGCGTCTATGTGTCGATTTCAAAGACCTCAACAAGGCCTGCCCTAAGGATCCCTTCCCCCTCCCCCGCATCGATCAGAGTATCGATGCTACTGCAGGACACGACTCACTCTATTTCCTTGACGCATACTCTGGGTACCATCAAATCAAGATGAAGGAGTCCGATCAAGCCGCAACAGCATTTATTACCCCATACGGGCCTTTCTGCTTCAACACTATGCCCTTTGGAATCAAAAACGCCGGCGCCACCTATCAACGCATGATTCAAACATGCCTGGAGAAACAGATCAGCAAGACAGTTGAAGCGTATGTAGATGACGTCGTCATCAAAACTAGGCACGTCGAGTCATTAATAGACGATCTGCGTCTCACATTCGACAACCTCCGTACATATGACATCAAGCTCAATCCGGAAAAGTGTGTTTTCGGCGTTCCCGCTGGAAAACTGCTGGGCTTCATCGTTCCCAATAGAGGAATTGAGGCGAACCCAGCTAAAATACGAGCTTTGTCACAGTTGGCTACGCCAACAGACCTTAAACAAGTCCAAAAACCAGCCGGATGTGTGGCAGCATTAAGCCGCTTTATCTCCAGACTAGGAGAAAAAGCATTGCCACTTTATCGCCTTCTCTGACGCACCGATCACTTCGAGTGGACGGGCGCGACAACGGCCGGACTGGAAGAAATAAAGGCTCTTTTAGTGAGCAACCCAATCCTGGTCGCACCTAACATCGGCGAACCCATGCTATTATACATATCGGCAACACACCAAGTCGTGAGTGTGGTGCTCGTCCTTGAACGAGAAGAGGACGGACATAAATTCCCGCTTCAGAAGCCGGTATACTACATATCCATTGTCCTCACACCATGCAAATTCCGGTACCCTCATTACCAAAAAATAGCATACGCGGTCTTCATGGCATCCCGGAAGCTACGACACTACTTTCAAGAGTGCTCAATCACGATGGCCTTCGAAGTACCACTCAATGGCATAATAAACAACCATGATGCCACGGGCCGGATTGCCAAGTGGGCCATTGAGCTCCTCCCATTCGACATAACATACAGACCGCGTCGGGCCATTAAATCCCAAGTACTGGCCAACTTCATCGCCGAATGGATAGAGGCCGAACTCCCTAAAGAGTACGACACATATTCCAACTGGGTCATGTACTTCGACGGTTCCAAAATGCTGGCGGGCCTAGGAGCGGGTGTTGTCCTAACATCCCCCACTGGAGATACAGTTCAGTACGTACTCTAAATATTATACACAGACTCCAATAATGCAGCCGAATACGAGGCCTTATTGCATGGTCTTCAGATGGCTGTCTCCATGGGCATACAATTCCTGGAAGTGCACGGAGATTCAAACCTCGCAATGTATCAAATAAATGAAGATTTTGATGCCAAAGATCCAAAGATGGCAGCTTACCGCAACACCGTTCTCAAAATGTCGGCTCGGTTCAAGGGGCTCGAGTTTCATCATGTGGCTCGAGAAAGTAATCAAGCGGCGGATGTCCTTGCTCGCATCGGTGCCAAGCGCGACCCCATCCCACCTAACATATTTCTAGAATGGCTCTTCAAGCCATCCGTGATGTGGCAAGGGAGAGCGGCACTACCAGTCCGGATCCAACTATAGCCCCACATTCCGAACACACCGATATCATCGGGGGCTCAGCCACCGAAATAACACCGTCGGCCCATCTTATCATGGCAGTCATTGCCCCATGGACCGAACCCTTCTTGGCCTACCTTAATAGGTGAGAACTCCCCGAGGATCAGAATGAGGAGCGCCGCATTGTCCGGCGCTCGAAAGCCTACAAGGTTCACGACGGATAACTCTACAAGAAAAGCGCTACCGGAGTACTCCAAAGATATATCTCCGAGGAAGAGGGGCGGCAGCTCTTGGCTGAAATTCATGCCGGTCTCGGTGGTCACACTCCGCGGCTCGGGCCCTTGTAAGCAAGGCATTTCGTACAGGTTTCTATTGGCCGACAACCCGAGCAGATGCACAGGACCTTGCCCAACGTTGCGTCGGATGCCAGCTTTTTGCCAACCAAAGCCATATGCCACCCACCGCTCTACAAACAATCCCCATCACTTGGCCTTTCGCGGTCTGGAAGCTTGATATGGTCGGACCCCTTAAAGGAGGAATCCATAAGAAAAAATATTTGTTGGTCATGGTGGATAAATTCACTAAGTGGATAGAGGCCAAACCAGTTAAAACGGCCGAAGCCAGACCAGTGATTGACTTCATATCTGGTGTCATACACCGTTATGGTGTTCCACACAGCATCATCACCGATAACAACTCCTATTTCACAGCTGATGAGGTGAAAGCCTGGTGTGCTAATCTGGGCATTAAGCTCGATTATGCCTCCGTCTATCACCCGCAAACAAACAGTCAAGTCGAACGAGCTAATGGTCTTATTATGAGCGGCATTAATCCCAGACTAGTGCGGTCTTTGAAAGAATCGGACAAGCACTGGGTTGAGGAGCTCGACTCCGTACTCTGGGGGCCGCGGACCACACCCAATCGCACTACCAGATATACACCTTTCTTCAAGGTGTACGGCACAGAGGCTGTGTTACCTTGCGACCTTATTCATGACTCACCTCGAGTGCGCTTGTATGAAGAGAGAGAGGCCGAGCTTGATCGGCAGGACAACTTAGATGCCCTGGAGGAGGAGCGCGATGTCACAAAAGCCCGTTCCGCATTTCATCAACAACAGGCTCACAGATATCAAAACAGAGAAGTGCGGGCCAAGACTTATAATGTTGGAGAACTCGTTCTACGCTTGCCGGAGAAGAAAAAGGACAAACTCAAGCCCAAGTGGGAGGGTCCCTTCATCATTGACGAAGTTCTCACGGGAGGAGCGTATCGCCTGCATGACACATCAGACAATCGCCTAGAGCCGAACCCATGGAACGGGCCAGACTCTGAAGATTTTATGCCTAGCACCGAACTCTTTGTTCGACTCCTTCCCCCTTTTTTGTTTCAATTATTTATTTATTTTTCCTCTCTTTTCGCTTTCTATTTTTTTGCCTTAAAGCTCTTGTGCGGCTAAACCGTGCACTCACGACGTACACATCCTCAAATATGTACGTCCATTATACATGGGGGCTTCTTGTACAGAAGCTTATTATTATTATTTTCCGAGCATTAAGCTCACTAATATGTGTCTTTTTGCCGTATGTACCTTTTCTTCACAATTATATGCATCGATATGGCTTATGTCTTGGCCAAGCTGGGTTGCCTGGCTCCTGTGCTTATCCCCTACGTTCCCGATAGTTTGGCTAGGGCATAAAGGGAGCACCTCTGCGATTGTTACTGCCGCGTCATCCGGATGTGTACCTCAGACTGGGTGAAGCCGAATGCTAGCGTTCTTAAGGGAATATTCGGTCGGCGGACTAAAGATGTTTTTTACTCAGTAAACTATGAACCCCCAGTGTTACGTATGCTGTGATTTTTCAACCATAGTTCGGACATGCACGTTAACGCCTGCACACCCAGGGAAAGGAACCCTTAACGGAGCTATTCTCTCTGGAAGATGTTTCTTACAATCACAATGTAATATAACATAGCTAGCCGGATACTTGTCTGTTCAAGCAACTATGACCCCTACACCTGGTTTCCACGCATACCCTGGTTGTTTTGCCGCTCAGGTATTCGGAAACACTCCGCACCTTCGGGTCCAGAGGTTGAAGCGAAAAGGTCAACCATGACAATTGTTTTACAATCCGGCTAGGGACAAATATGTCAAGGAAAGTACATAGTCACTTGGACTCAAAAATTTCCTCTTTTATGCCGTCCAACAGGTTGTCTAGCTTACAATCTTGTTGAGAATATTTTGCGGCTACTTCTACCTGGTCATATACCAAACTAACGGGAATTTCTTTTCCATCTGACCCTAAAGGTCCGACCTGAGCCATATGATTCGGATCAAGCTTGGTATACCGTGTTTTCACCATGGCCCAGGCCTCCCGCGCACCTTTCCGGCAGGCCAATATCTTCCATAATTGGAAACGCCGCCGCGCTCCACTAAATAGATGTACAAGCTCCTCCATACTCCCTGGAGGGGAGGCGGATGGCCACAAGGCCTTGGCAACACTTTGCATCACCTGTCGAGCTCGCTCGTGCATTTGCGACAGCTCTTGTAGCAGATCGCCCGAAAATTCGGACATCTCCTCTTCGGGACGGCTAGTCAGCATACCTACAGACATAACTCTATCAGTTCCTTTCCTCGCCTAATTACACGGAGGTAAGTTTGAACACACACTAAGTATGCTGCCTCGTAGCCTCTTATTTTCACGGAGTCAGCCAGCTGGGCCCGCACATCTTTCAGTTCTTCGCCCAACTGGGTGTTGGAATCCTGGAGTTTGTTTTTCTCCTCCCTGGTCCGTGTTAGTATACGTTCGCCCACATCCAGTTGCCTTTTTGCTTCTTGTTCACCTGCTTGTGCGACTTCCGGCGCCTTTCTCGGATGATCTGACGATCCTGCCATAAAGATATGCAACTGTGTTAGCATTGCTGGTATATACTCCGGTTTTTCTCGATGGAGGGACACATTACCAGGTGATGCCTTCTTGGATTTCTCCAGTTCGGCTTTCGCAGAAGCTAGCTGGGTCTGACACTTTTCTAGCTCTTGAGATAACAGGTTGTTCTTCTCCGTAAGAACATGGTTTCACAATGATCCTTAAATCAGCTAAATTAATTGCTTCATGTCTCGGGGGCTACTGGTATATAATGTGAGCTCACCCGCATATCTTTCAAATATTGGTCTGTGGCTCTGGCAAGCCCATCTCGAGCAGCTCGGATGTACGCATCACCCAAGCTGAAGGCATTGAGTGCCTCTGTTGTAAAGACGGGGTCGCGAAGAGCGGCCCTCTGGCGCCGATGGTTCATGGCGCTCTCCACTTCTGAGTTTGTGATAGACACATCATCTGAATCCTCTACCAAAGGATAATCTGGCGGCACTCCGATTGTTACATCAAGGTCTGGAACCTGGTCGTTGGGAGTGTGACTGTCACGACTCCCGGACATAGTCCGGTGAACACTCTTCCTGATAAGACACGAACGGATAATGTCAAAGTTGGATGTGACTGCCAAAGGGCATATTTACAAAGCCATACCTCTTTGATGACGGCTCTGATGCGTCTTCGCTTGCCTTCCTCTTTGAAAGCTTGCCCGGTGCAGGCGCTGTTCTCTTTGGAGTCACCTCTGGTGCAGGATGGTGCGCCGAGCGCCTCCCCTTTGGAGCACGATATAGTGCGGTGGGTGAGGTAGAATGAGGAAGCTCTTTCGAAGGAAACGTCTCCTGATTACTTACGTGTGAGGCAGGGAGAAGACTGGGATAGTCGGCGGTGATGGCCACTTCCGTGCCGTCGTTGCTCGCCTGGTAGAACACCCCATCCTCGAGCTCCACGAATATATCTGGATCCTCTTTGAATCCAGGGTCAAGGTCCCGGTTGTGGTCCTCTGGCTATGGGGCGGGGCTGTGTAGCCCCTTGGTGATCTTCTGCCATTCTTGTTACAAATGGATGGATTAATGTCCATTGAAAGTAACTCAGGGAGTAAATTGAGTAGAGTGATGGGATTGGAACTCACCCAGCTAGGAGGATTGTACATGGAAAATCCATCTCGACGCTTAATACGAGTGAACTCCTCTTTCTCCCCTTTGTATAGGTTGGCCAATATTTTGGCCAAAGCGGCGGGGGTGTCCAGACCCTTCCGACCGCAGCGTAATGCGTCATCTTCCCATTGTAGTGCCACATGGGAAGCCTTCTATATTGGAGTGGCTGAACCCCTCGTACTATGGAAGTCGCCATCACCTTGATTATTGATAATCCGGACTGGGCAAGTGTCTTTATCTTGCTCATCAATTGACGGACTTCCACGCTATCTTCCTCCTTGAGGCTCCGAGGGCGCCAGCTGTGGCATTTCTTCAATGGAACGCTTGAAAATTCGGGAAGACCCATTCGGACTAGGTCGAGAAGGGCGGCGTCCTCGATATAGAACCATTCGGAAGGCCACTCTTCAGATGCCTTCTTCGGCGTGCCAAATAGGTATCCGGTCCTGGCGATACGTCATACCTCGGCTCTGCCAACTTCAAATATTGATCCCTCTTGGCTACGAGGGACGAGGCAGAATAGTTTCCTCCATAATTCAAAATGAGCCTCACAACCCAGGAATAGCTCACAAAGAGCAACGTAATCCGCGATGTGCAGGATGGAGGCAGGAGTGAAATTGTGCAGTTGGAGGCCATAATACTCCAGAAGTCCTCGGAGAAACGGGTGGATTGGAAATCCAACGCCTCTCAACAAGTAGGGAACGAAGCACAGTCATTCCCCCTGGATGGATTCGGGCAACTCTCCGCCTGAGCCCCACCACTGAAGGAAATCAATCCTGCTCGAATGGGGACTAGATCCGCGGGGGGAAGAAATCCCTGTGTCTGTAGCTTCACTAGCTGACTGTGGGATACGGAACACTTCTCCCAATTGCCTTTTCCGAGGCCGTGGGGATGGGAGGAAGAGCTGGGAATGCTAGCCATGTTGGAATGGTTTCTCCTAGCAAGCTTTGAGGATTCCTCGCTTGGTGTGGAATGGATCTGAAGATCCCAATCTCTTTAAATAGACGCCTTTCTTACATGGTCAGGGTGGTATGTGCAAAAATACCCTGATCTCCCGTATTCGCTCGACACATGGAAGCCGAAATCATGAAGGTGTGGAAGCCGATGGGTGTGGCATTAAATGTAAAGCCAAATACTGCTCTTTAAGTCAGGTACTTCAAAGTAATCGGAGGAGGAACTCGCCTTGCAATGCCGAAGACAATCTGCGTGCCGGACACATCGTCATTGAAAGACTGGTTCGGGGGCTACTGAGGGAGTCCAGGATTAGGGGGTCCTCGGGTGTCCGGCCTCTTGATATGGGCCGGACTGATGGGCTATGAAGATACAAGACCGAAGACTCTCTCTCTCGTGTCTGGATGGGACTCTCCTTGGCATGGAAGGCAAGATTGGTGCCTGGATTTGAAGATTCCTTTCTTTGTAACTAACTTTGTACAACCCTAGTCCCCTCCAGTGTCTATATAAACCAGAGGGATTAGTCCGTAGAGGCAGTCATAATCATATAGGCTATACTTCTAGGGTTTTAGCCATTACGATCTCATGGTAGATAAACTCTTGTAATACTCATATTCATCAAGATCAATCAAGCAGGAAGTAGGGTATTACCTCCATAGAGAGGGCCCAAACCTGGGTAAACATCGTGTCCCCCGCCTCCTATTACCATCGACCTTAGACGCACAGTTCGGGACCCTCTACCCGAGATCCGCCGCTTTTGACGCCGATAACGGGTGAGAAAGTCTCATCGTAGTCAACTCAGTGAACTTTGTCAAAAACCTTTTGCGACAAGTCGAGCTTTGTAGATAGTGACATTACTATCAGTGTTAGTCTTCTTCTTGAAGATCCATTTATTCTCAATGTCTTGACGATCATCAGGCAGTCCACCAAAGTCCACACTTTGTTCTCATATATGGATCCTATCTCAGATTTCATGGCCTCAAGCCATCTGTCGGAATCTGGGCTCATCATAGCTTCTTCATAGTTCGTAGGTTTGCCTTGGTTTAGTAACATGACTTCCAGGACAGGACTACCGTACCACTCTAGTGTGGATCGTGCTCTAGTTGACCTACAAAATTCAATAGTAACTTGATATGAAGTTTCATGATCATCATCTTTAGCTTAATCTCTAGTTGGTGTAGGCATCACGGGAACAATTTTCTCTGATGTACTACTTTCCAATTCGAGAGAAGGTACAATTACCTCATCGAGTTCTACTCCCACTCACTTCTTTCAAGAGAAACTCCTTCTCTAGAAAGGACCCATTCTCAACAACAAAGATCTTGCCTTCGGATCTGTGATGGAAGGTGTACCCAATTGTTTCCTTAGGGTATCCTATGAAGACGCACTTCTCCGATTTGGGTTTGATCTTATCAGGCTGAAGCCTTTTGACATAAGTGTCGCAACCCCAAATTTTAAAAAAACGACAACTTAGGTTTATTGCCAAACCATAGTTCATACAGTGTTGTGACGCCCTCGATTCATCGTACACTAATCATACACGCAAATGTGTACGATCAAGATCAGGGACTCACGGGAAGATATCATAACACAACTCTGAACTCAAATTGAAATAATACAAGCTTTATATTACAAGCCAGGGGCCTCGAGGGCTCGAATACATAGCTCGATACACAAGATTCAGTGGAAGCAACTATATCTGAGTACATACATAAGTTAAACAAGGATGCCTTAAGAAGGCTAGCACAAAAGCAACACGATCGAAGAGGCAAGGCCTCCTGCCAGGGACCTCCTAACTACTCCTGGTCTTCGGCGACCTCCATGTAGTAGCATCCATCGGCGGTAGCATCTGGCTCCAGGGATCCACCATATGGTTGCAACAACCGGAAATAAGAAAGAAGGGGGAAAAGGGGGTAGCAAAGCAACCGTGAGTACTCATCCAAAGTACTCGCAAGCATCAGATCTACTAAGTATGCATTGGTATCAAATGAAAGGTTCGTATCTGTGGACTGAACTACAGAATGCGAGAATAGAGGGGGAAGGCCTAGCCTATCAAAGACTAGCATCTTCAAGCAGCTCCGAGCAACTTGCAGCATGTAGAAGAGTAAAGAGAAAAACATTTTAATATTTAACAAACATGTTGTAGAATCAACACCCAGAGATCCTTCCCCGACTCCCTGCGGGGAAAGCAATCTCGGAGCCACATATCTCAAGTATCCATTTCTGGTTATAATAGATCAGGATACAAGTCTGAACGACCTTTACCGTGGACACGACTATTAATAGATAATTTTCCCTGCAGGGGTGCACCACGTTTTCCAACACGCTTGATTACTCTAGCCGGACACACTTTTTTGGGTCAATGCCCGGCGTCGGAAGATCAACATGTCGCAGCCCTACCTAGGCTCAACAAAGAGGTCCCCACCGGTCTACATCCTAAGCGCTCTGGGGTATTGGGCCCATCGCCCGCAGCACTCCGGGTCGTTGCGCGCAAGGTTAATACCAGCACCGCCTCGAATGGCCAGCACGATCCGACCGTGCCGCACTGTTGAACAAGACGTCTGACAAAGCTTCGGCTGATACTGCAATGTCGAGGCCCATAACTATTCTCGCGTGGTGGTTAGTGCGTAAAGGCCAAAGGCCAACTCAGAACAAATACCCAAACCATTAGTACATTGGGGGCTCGCGGATATGAGCAGAGACTCACGATAATGTGACCCGTCGCCCTGTCTCGTGGACTTATGGCAAGGGCCCAGACTGCTCGGGTGTGCCAAGTGGAAAACTCGCGGGTGCTCTCTGGGCCCACCCGACTTTCACATCAACTCGCGGGTACCTGATAACCCACAAGTGTAGGGGATCGCAACAGCTTTCGAGTGTAGAGTATTCAACCCAAATTTATTGATTTGACACAAGGGGAGCAAAAGAATATTCTTAAGTATTAGCAGTTGAGTTGTCAATTCAACCACACCTGGATAACTTAGTATCTGCAACAAAGTATTTAGTAGCAAAGTAGTATGATAGTAATGGTAACAGTGGCAAAAGTAAAGATGATAGTTTTGTAGGAATTATAACAGTAGCAACGGAAAAGTAAATAAGCGAAGCACAAGATGTGAAAAGCTCGTAGGCATTGGATCAGTGATGGATAATTATGTCGGATGCGATTCCTCATGTAATAGCTATAACATAGGATGACACAGAACTAGCTCCAGTTCATCAATGTAATGTACGCATGTATTCGAATATAGTCATACGTGCTTATGGAAAAGAACTTGCATGACATCTTTTGTCCTACCCTCCCGTGGCAGCGGGTCCTAGTGGAAACTAAGGGATATTAAGGCCTCCTTTTAATAGAGAACCGAACAAAGCATTAGCACATAATGAATACATGAACTCCTCAAACTATGGTCATCACCGAGAAGTATCCCGATTATTGTCGCTCGGGTTGTCGGATCATAACACATAATAGGTGACTATAGACTTGCAAGATAGGATCAAGAACACACATATATTCATGAAAACATAATAGGTTCAGATCTGAAATCATGGCACTCGGGCCCTAGTGACAAGCATTAAGCATAGCAAAGTCATAGCAACATCAATCTCAGAACATAGTGGATACTAGGGATCAAACCCTAACAAAACTAACTTGATTACATGGTAAATCTCATCCAACCCATCACCGGCCAGCAAGCCTACGATGGAATTACTCACGCACGATGGTGAGCATCATGAAATTGGTGATGGAGGATGGTTGATGATGACGACGGCGACAAATCCCCTCTCCGGAGCCCCGAACGGACTCCAGATCAGCCCTCCCGAGAGAGATTAGGGCTTGGCGGCGGCTCCATATTGTAAAACGCGATGAAACTTTCTCTCTGATTTTTCTCTCCTCTAAACGATATATATGGAGTTGGAGTTGAGGTCGGTGGAGCGTCAGGGGGCCCACGAGATAGGGGGCGCGCCCAGTGGGGGTGGGCGCGCCCCCACCCTCATGGACAGGGTGTGGGCCCCCTGGTCTTGATTCTTTGGCCAGTATTTTTTATATTTTCCAAAACTTGTCTCCGTGGATTTTCAGGTCATTCCGAGAACTTTTGGTTTCTACACATAAAACAACATCATGGCAGTTTTGCTGAAAACAGCGTCAGTCCGGGTTAGTTTCATTCAAATCATGCAAGTTAGAGTCCAAAACAAGGGCAAAAGTGTTTGGAAAAGTAGATGTGTTGGAGACGTATCAACTCCCCCAAGTTTAAACCTTTGCTTGTCCTCAAGCAATTCAGTTGATAAACTGAAAGTGATAAAGAAAAACTTTTACAAACTCTATTTGCTCTTGTTGTTGTAAACATGCAAAGCCAGCATTCAGTTTTTAGCAAATATTATGAACTAACCATACTCACAATAACACTTAGGCCTCACAATTACTCATATCAATGGCATAATCAGCTAGCGAGCCATAATAATAAAACTCGGATGACAACACTTTCTCAAAACAATCATAACATGCTATAACAAAATGGTATCTTGCTAGTCCTTTCTAAGATCGCAAAACATAAATGCAGAGCACCTTTAAAGATCAAGGACCGACTAAACATTGTAATTCATGGTAAAAGAGATCCAGTCAAGTCATACCCAATAAGAAGGTGATGACTCAACATAAAAGTAAATAGATAGGCCCTTTGCAGAGGGAAGCAGGGATTTGTAGAGGTGCCAGAGCTCGATTTTAAAATAGAGAGGAATAACATTTTGAGCGGCATACTTTCGCTATCAACGCAACAACTATGAGATGGCGATATCTTCCATACTACATGCATTATAGGCACTTCCAAAAGAGAATTGTAAAAGTTTATACTCCCCCACCACCAACAAGCATCAATCCATGACGTGCTCGAAACAACGAGTGCCTCCAACTAACAACAGCCCTGGGGGAGTTTTGTTTAATTATTTTGATTTGCTTTGATCTTTTTGGATCATAGGACTGGGCATCCCGATTACCGGCCCTTTCTCGTGAAGGAGGAGCAGAGTCCACTCCTCTTGAGAATAACCCACCTAGCATGGAAGATATAGGCAGCCCTAGTTGAAACATGAGCTGCTCGAGCATACAAAAAAGAATTTCATTTGAAGGTTTGGAGTTTGGCACATACAAATTTACTTGGAACGACAGGTAGATATCGCATATAGGAAGGTATGGTGGACTCATATGGAATAACTTTGGGGTTTAAGGAGTTTGGATGCATAAGCAGTATTCCCGCTTAGTACAGGTGAAGGCTAGCAAAAGACTCGGAAGCGACCAACTGAGAGAGCGACAACAGTCATGAACATGCATTAAAATTAATTCACACCGAGTACAAGCATGAGTAGGATATAATCTACCATGAACATAAATATCGTGAAGGCTATGTTGATTTGTTTCAACTACATGCGTGAACATGTGCCAAGTCGAGTCACTCAATTCATTCAAAGGAGGATACCATCCCATCATACCACATCATAATCATTTTAATAGCATGTTGGCACGCAAGGTAAACCATTATAACTCATAGCTAATCAAGCATGGCACAAGCAACTATAATCGCTAAATGTCATTGCAAATATGTTTACTTCATAATAAGCTGAATCAGGAACGATGAACTCATCATATTTACAAAAATAAGAGAGGTCGAGTTCATACCAGCTTTTCTCATCTCAGTCAGTCCATCATATATCATCATTATTGCCTTTCACTTGCACGAACGAACGATGTGTATAATAATAATAGTGCACGTACATTGGACTAAGCTGGAATCTGCAAGCATTCAACTCAAGAGAGAAGAGAAGGTAATATGGGCTCTAAGTTAAATAAACAATCATACATATGAGAGCCACTAAATATTTTCAATATGGTCTTCTACTCTCGACCCCCAAAGAAAAGAAAAGAAAATAAAACTATTTACACGGGAAAGCTCCCAACAAGTAAAAGAAGAACGAGAAATCTTTTTGGGTTTTCATTTTAATTTCTACTACAAGCGTGAGAATTAAACTAACTAATTTTTTTTGGTTTTTCTTAAAGTTTATCAAACACACAAGAAGAAAACTAGAAATAGAAATTTAAACTAGCATGTATAATAGAATGAAAGAGTATGAGCACCGACGACTAGAATAGTGTGTGAACATGAATGTAAAGTCGGTGAGAAATACGTACTCCCCCCAAGCTTAGGCTTTTGGCCTAAGTTGGTCTATTGCCAAGGACCGCGACTACTCTCCTCGGTGTACTGAGGGGTGTAATCAGGATACCACTGGCTGGCCGTCTCCTCCGGATCCCACTGGTAAGATGATGCACGATAAGGGTCCAGTGTAGGTTCCGGTTCAGGCTCAGGTTCTGGAGTAAATGCTTGGCCTCGATGATCATACACCGCTCCAGCGTGACAAGAAAATTATCTGCAGTCAAATCAAACAATAGAGGCGCAGGCAAAATAATAGTCTCGTTATGTTTCTTATTAAAACTCAAGTTATACAAGAGCATCTTATCTTTGTTGTCAACAATGAACTCATGTGCTACCATGCTCTTGTAATCTGAAATGTAAGGAGGCAATTTTGTCTCCTCTTTCTCAAGGTGCCTAATAGGTATCTCAAAATATCTAGCAAGACGTGCAGCATAGATACCTCCAAAGATGGGGCCTTTCGTACGATTCAGGCTTAGACAATTAGCAATAACGACACCCATACTAAAACTATTATCTCCAAACAAGGCATGGTGAAGAATAATAATATCGGGAACATTGAAGTTTCCACTATTTCCACGACCAATCAAGCATCTACTAGCAAATATGGCAAAGTAGCGTAAAACAGGAAAGTGTATGCTAGAGGTTCTCGCATCGGAGCCCTTCTTTCGATCCCCTACAGTGATAGTGTTAACAAAGCCACATCTTTACGATGTGGTTCATCTAATTTCCCTCAAAGGGTATCCTACATACCGCGCGAAAATTACGTAAAGACATTTCCCTAAATTCATCATATAAATAAAATGATACTGAAGGCGGTGACTTCTTAGGATAATAATAAAAGTTTTGCACGAAAGTATTGGTGAGTAAGAGATACTGATCGATCCAGTTGTGGAGGAAATCGGTGAGGCCTGCATTCTTGATCAAAGAATAAAAGTCTTCATAAATTTCAGCTTCTCTCAAGAAATTGTCACAGGGCCATTCACACGGCCGTACTTCCGCTATGCGAGGAAGATTATATTTGGCCTTTTCCTTCTCTTTAGCTTGTTTTCCTGGGAGCCTTGGCTAGAAGAGCCCCTCAAAAAATCTCTTTAACATTTTCTGAAAATTTCTGAAAATTTAGTAACTTCAAAATAGAAGTGAATAAAACTAAACAAGATTGATATGAACTACTCCTACAAGTGCCTAGAGCCTATATCATGCATTAGAATTGCTTGGGACCTCATAAATTTGACATGCAAGCTCAAGAACATGGTCACCTGTGCAGCAAAAACTTGCAATGAATAAAGCACTAGAACAAAAACTAATTGGACTAATGGAGGAGTTACATACCAAGCAACAATCGCCCAAAGCAGTTTTGTGAATGAAGCTTTGAGCAAGGAGATCGAAAATCGTAGCAAAATGAGTTAGAACTTGTGCTTGAGCTGGATGGGGATTTTTGGGAAGAAGATGTAGTGTGTGGGTGCTGGCATAAGTGGAGGGGGCCACCCTAGGCCCACGAGACAGGGGGACGCGCCTAGGGGGTGTGGGCGCGCCCTCCACCCTCGTGGCCAGGTGCTTGCCCCGCCTGCAGTTTTTTCAGTGCCTAAAATCCTCAAATATTCCATAAAAAATCATACTAAATTTGCAGGGCATTTGGAGCACTTTTATTTTCATGATATTTTCTATTGCACGGATAAATCAGAAAACAGACGGATAATACTATTTTTGCTTTATTTATTCAAAATAACAGAAAGTAAAAAGAGGGTACAGAAGGTTGTGCCTTCTAGTTTCATCCATCTCATGATCATCAAAATGAATCCACTAACAAGGTTGATCAAGTCTTGTTAACAAACTCATTCCGGATAACATGGAACCGGAGAAATTTTGAATCACACTAAGTTACCTCAACGGGGATATGAACATCCCCAACAATAAGAATATCATATTTTTTCTTAGCAGTAGGAAGAGGAAATTCGAAACCTCCAATAATGATAGTTGGAACTTTTCCAATAGAATTGATGCTATGAACTTGAGATTGTTTCCTCGGAAAGTGTACCGTATGCTCATTACCATTAACATGAAAAGTGACATTGCCTTTGTTCCAATCAATAACAGCCCCTGCAGTATTCAAAAAGGGTCTACCAAGGATAATCGACATACTATCGTCCTCGGGAATATCAAGAATAACAAAGTCCGTTAAGATAGTGACATTTGCAACCACAACAGGCACATCCTCACAAATACCGACAGGTATAGCAATTGATTTATCAGTCATTTGTAAAGATATTTCAGTAGGTGTTAACTTATTCAATTCAAGTCTACGATATAAAGAGAGAGGCATAACACTAACACCGGCTCCAAGATCACGTAAAGCAATTTTAACATAGTTTCTTTTAATGGAGCATGGTATGGTTGGTACCCCTGGATCTCCAAGTTTCTTTGGTATTCCACCCTTAAAAGTGTAATTAGCAAGCATGGTGGAAATTTTAGCTTCCGGTATCTTTCTTTTATTTGTGATGATATCCTTCATATACTTAGCATAGGGATTTACTTTAAGCATATCAGTTAAGCGCATACGTAAGAAGATAGGTCTAATCATTTCAGCAAAGCGCTCAAAATCCTCATCATCCTTTGTCTTGGATGGTTTAGGAGGAAAGGGCATGGGTTTCTGAACCCATGGTTCTCTTTTTCTACCGTGCTTCCAAGCAACAAAGTCTCTCTTATCATAACATTGATTCTTTGATTGTGGGTTATCAAGATCAACAGCAGGTTCAATCTCTACTTCATTATTTTTGCTAGGTTGAGCATCAACATGAACATTATCATTAACATTATCACCAGGTTCATGTTCATCACCTGATTGTGTTTCAGCATCAGAAACAGAAATATCATTGGGATTCTCAGGTGTGTCTACAATAGCTTCACTAGAAGCATGCATAGTCCTATCATTTTTCTTTTTCTTCTTTTGGGAAGAACTAGGTGCCTCTAAATTATTTCTCTGAGAATCTTGCTCGATTCTCTTAGGGTGGCCTTCAGGATATAAAGGTTCCTGAGTCATTCTACTAGTTCTAGTAGCCACTCTAACAGCAAAGTCAGGTTTATTATTTAATTCACTAAGCAAATTATTTTGAGCTTTAAGTACTTGCTCAGCTTCAGTTGCAACCATACAAGCATATTTTCTAATGAGTTTAAGTTCACCTTTAACTCTAGCCATATAATCACTCAAGTGTCCTATCTCGAAAGCATTATTCTTTAATTCTCTACGAACATAAGCATTAAAACTTTCTTGTCTAGCCATAAAGTCATCAAATTCATCTAAGCATAGGCTATGAAATTTAGTAGACGGGATTTCAACTTTATCATATCTATAGAGAGAATTTACCTTTACTACCTATGTCGGGTTATCAAGACAATGTGGTTCTTCAACAGGAGGTATATTAAAACCATGTATTTCTTCAATAGGAGGTAAATTCTTAACATCTTGAGCTATAATACCTTTTTCTTTCATTGATTTCTTTGCCTCTTGCATATCTTCAGGACTGAGAAATAAAACACCTCTCTTCTTTGGAGTGGGTTTAGGAATAGGCTCAGGAGTTGGCTTAATTGGTTCAGGAATTGCCTCAGGAATTGGCTCAGGAAGAGTAAAATTATTTTCATTAGTCAACATATTATTAAATAGTAATTCAGCTTAAATCATCGTTTCTTTCCTCGAAAACACAACCAACACAACTATCCAAGTAGTCCTTGGAAGCATCGGTTAGTCCATTATAAAAGATATCAAGTATTTCATTTTTCTTAAGAGGATGATCAGCAAAGCATTATATCGGAGAAGCCTCCCCAAGCTTGTGGGAGACTCTCTTCTTTGATTTGCACAAAATTATATATTTCCATAAGGCAGCTTGTTTCTTATGAGCAGGGAAATATTTAGCAGAGAAGTAGTAAATCATAACCTGGGGACTACGCACACAACCAGGATCAAGAGAATTAAACCAAGTCTTAGCATCACCCTTTAATGAGAATGGAAATATCTTAAGGATATAATAATAGCGAGACTTCTCATCATTAGTAAACAGGGTGGCTATATCATTCAACTTGGTAAGATGTGCCACAACAGTTTCAGATTCAAGGCCATAAAAAGGATCATATTCTACCAAAGTAATTATTTTAGGATCAACAGAGAATTCATAATCCTTATTAGTAACACAGATAGGTGAGGTAGCAAAAGCAGGGTCAGGTTTCATTCTAGCATTAAGAGGTTGCTGCTTCCATTTAGCTAATAACTTTTTAAGATCATATCTATGTTTGCAAGCAAAGATAGCTCTAGCAGCTTCCTCTTCCATAACATAACCCTCAGGAACAACAGGTACTTCATAATCAGGGGGAGAACTTTCATCATCACTATCATCAATAATAGTATCTTCAATAATTTCATTCTCTCTAACCCTAGCAAGTTGTTCATCAAGAAATTCACCTAATGGCAAAGTAGTATCACGCACAGAAGTAGTTTCATCATAAGTATCATGCATAGTAGAAGTGGCATCATCAGTAACATGCGACATATCAGAATTCATAGCAGTAGCAGGTTTAGGTGTCACAAGCTTACTCAAAACAGAAGGAGAATCTAGTGCAGAGCTAGATGGCAGTTCCTTACCTCCCCTCGTAGTTGAGGGAAATCTTGGTTCTTTCGTCTTTCAAGTTCCTCATAGTGATCGACAGATATAAGTCCCAAGTGACTCAAAGAATAGAGCTATGGTCCCCGGCAACGGCGCTAGAAATTAGTCTTGATAACCCACAAGTGTAGGGGATCGCAACAGCTTTTGAGGGTACAATATTCAACCCAAATTTATTGATTCGACACAAGGGGAGCCAAAGAATATTCGTAAGTATTAGCAGTTGAGTTCTCAATTCAACCACACCTGGATAACTTAGTATCTGCAGCAAAGTATTTAGTAGCAAAGTAGTATGATAGTAATGGTAACAGTGGCAAAAGTAAAGATAATAGTTTTGTAGGAATTATAACAGTGGCAACGGAAAAGTAAATAAGCGAAGCACAAGATGTGAAAAGCTCGTAGGCATTGGATCAGTGATGGATAATAAAGTCGGGTGCGATTCCTCATGTAATAGCTATAACATAGGGTGACACAGAACTAGCTCCAGTTCATCAATGTAATGTAGGCATGTATTCCGAATATAGTCATACGTGCTTATGGAAAAGAACTTGCATGACATCTTTTGTCCTACCCTCCTGTGGCAGCGGGGTCCTAGTGGAAACTAAGGGATATTAAGGCCTCCTTTTAATAGAGAATCGGGACAAAGCATTAGCACATAGTGAATACATGAACTCCTCAAACTATGGTCATCATCGAGAAGTATCCCGATTATTGTCACTTCGGGGTTGTCGGATCATAACACATAATAGGTGACTATAGACTTGCAAGATAGGATCAAGAACACACATATATTCATGAAAACATAATAGGTTCAGATCTGAAATCATGGCACTCGGGCCCTAGTGACAAGCATTAAGCATAGCAAAGTCATAGCAACATCAATCTCAGAACATAGTGGATACTAGGGATCAAACCCTAACAAAACTAACTTGATTACATGGTAAATCTCATCCAACCCATCACTGTCCAGCAAGCCTACGATGGAATTACTCACCCACGGCGGTGAGCATCATGAAATTGGTGATGGAGGATGGTTGATGATGACGACGGTGATGAATCCCCCTCTCCGGAGCCCCAAACGGACTCCAGATCAGCCCTCCCGAGAGAGATTAGGGCTTGGCGGTGGCTTCGTATCGTAAAACACGATGAAACTTTCTCTCTGATTTTTTTCTCCGCGAAACGGAATATATGGAGTTGGAGTTGAGGTCGCTGGAGCATCAGGGGGCCCACAAGACTGGGGGCGCGCCTAGGGGGGTGGGCGCGCCCCCCACCCTCGTGGACAGGGTGTGGGCCCCCTGGTCTTGATTCTTTTGCCAGTATTTTATATTTTCCAAAACTTGTCTCCGTGGATTTTCAGGTCATTCCGAGAACTTTTGTTTTCTACACATAAAACAACATCATGGCAGTTCTGCTGAAAACAACATCAGTCCGGGTTAGTTTCATTCAAATCATGCAAGTTAGAGTCCAAAACAATGGCAAAAGTGTTTGGAAGTAGATAGAGACGTATCAGTACCCCCCAGGGCCGACCCGACTCCAACAAAGGCCTCAAGTAAAGTCCGGGTAACCGTGTGTCCAAACATCAAGGGGAAAACCCGAGGAGTCACCATCGATGGATTCCCACTCGAGGTAACCATCAAGGTGAACATATGAGGAACCAGCCTCGATGTTCACACTTGAGGTGTTGCACGACAGAGTCATATCGGGAGTGGTCAAGGAGAAATCACCCTCGATGATCACGACCGAATAGCTATACTACAAAATTATCATCACGAGTGCGTTACGAGGTATCACCCTCGACACTCGATAGTAGCTCTGCCACTACTAGAAAAAGGCATGTTAGTAATGGCAAAAATAGGTGCGCCACTATTATCACACCATTAGTAATTTTTAGTAATGGCGCACATTTGGTGCGTGCCATTACTATGCCTAGAGGTACGCCATTACTATCTGACTTAGTAATGGCACACCACATAGAAGTTTTTTTTTCAAATTTTTTTTAGAATTTTTGTCCAATTTTTTTTTGTTTTTTCTTAACCTCGGGTCACTATGGCTTAATCTAGGGTCAATATGCTTAATATCAAGTCAAATCGCACTCCGTGGTCAAACTTCTCGAAAGGTCACCCATCCTCACACTACTCCAGCCCAAGCACGCTTAACTTCTCAGTTCTATCCAACCCCAACACCAGCTCACTTAACAGGCACTTGTTGATATATCTAGCATACCAATCTTATTAAACCTGGTTGATGTCTAGGACTTTGTTCATGTTCATGAGTGTGATGAAATTTTGAAAAAATATTTCAAACTTCCGTTCATATTACGTATCTTATTTTGAACATTTTTTCCAAAAAAAAATCGAAACTAATTTTTTTTCTGTTACTAGTGGCGCACCTAGCAAATGGCGCGCCACTACTAAGTTTGAATTTTTTTTTCATTCCCCCCCTCTAGATTTTAAAAGCCCCATATCTTTTATTCTGTTAGCTTTTTGGGGATTCTAAAAATCTTCAACGGGGTGCCCCCAACTGAATTCGGATGTAACTTTTCGAGTAGATGCTTTTTCATATAAAACACTTTTTAATCCGAGTTCGTATGCAAAAGTTATGCCCATTTTACAAATTCCACAGAGATTTTGCAAATAAAGTCGAAATTCATATTTGCAAATTTTCCGAACAACTAGACCACATATCACATGGGAAATTTATTTTCTTTTATTTTTTTGACATTTCCATCATTTTATTTTTTTTAAACTGAAAAGGCGGTCCAGGGGGGTGCATTTGAAAGTTAGTAATGGCGCACCTTCACAAAGTGCGCCATTACTATGTGTACGACTTGGTCAAACCTTGGTCAAACTTAGTAATGGCACACTTTTCACCTGGTGCGCCATTACTGTTTTGGTTATTAATGGCGCACCGACACATGGTGCACCACCGCTATATAGCAGTGGCGCACCACATGTATAGTGCGCCATTAATGTCCATATTAGCCATAGCCATTTTTCTAGTAGTGTGCAGAGTCGAGCAACAAAAGGGGCGTGGAGTGATGTGAGGTGTTGTGCTCTGATAGTTGATCACGTTGATCGAGTCGTGGGTGATCAAGAAGGGGCAACAAGGACAAGGTGAGGGTCACTGATGGAACACTAATCAACCTATACTAAGCAGTTTAGGATAAGCAGGTAAGGTACAACAGTAGGTACAAAAGCAGGCTATGCATTAGAGTAGGAGCAATCAATTATAGTAGCAAAATCTAATGCAAGCATGAGAGAATGGAATGGGCGATATCGGGATGGTCAAAGGGGGCCTTGCCTGGAAGCTCCGCTGAAAGGGAAGAAGGGTCGTCGTTGACATAGACGATCACACGGGCATCAGCTGCGGTCTCGGGGTCTACCAAAGAGAAGAGGGGGAACAAATAGTAAATACAGAGCAAACAAGTGCAATACTAAGAAAATAAGTGGTGCTAGGGGTGTTCTAACACAGTGCTAGGAGATACTGGCGAAGGGGGAAAACATCCGGGAAAGTTTTCCCTGTTCCGGACCTCTGATAGACAGATGATCCGAAGGGGAAAGGTTTGATGTTTGCTATGCTAGGGACGTGTGGCGGACGAACGAACAGCGTATTCGGATTTGTCTCGTCGTTCTGAGCAACATTCATGTAGAAAACATTTTGATGTGAGAAACAGTTTATTTTATATAATTTTCTAAAGTTTTAGTAATATTTTGAAATTAACAGATTTAATTAAAAGGAAAACAGGGTTATGACATCATCATGAGATTAGCATGATGTCAGCAGTCAACAGGGCTGCTGACTGGGTCAACTAACGCGTGGGTCCCGGTTGTCATAGACACAGTTAACTAACAGGCCTTTAATTAACTAAAAAGGTAATTAGAGTTAACTAAACAAAATTAATTAATTTTACTCATATTATTTATTAAAAAAAATTTTGACAGGGGCGTGGGGCCCCGATGTCATAGGCCACAGTGGGCACTGGCTATCGGGCGGGTGCCCGTGGAGGCCAGACTCGGGCACGCACGACACCAGGGAGCTCGGGCGCCGTGGTCGGGCGCGGCCTCCGGCAAGGCCACCGGCGGGCGCAGAGTGGAGAGGGCCGCGCCCAGCGGTAGGAGGCCGGGACGCCGGGGAGCAGCGAGGTCAGTGGCGGAGTGGGGGTGCATAGCCGGCGAGGCGCGGAGGTGGGCAAGGGCACGGCCACGGCGTGAGGCACGCGACCTGGGGCGCGGTGCGAGGCCGTCGGGCGCGGCGGGGCGCCGGCCAGGGGGAAGCGGGGCCACAGCCAGGGGCTAGCGGTGGCCCGAGGCGGGATGAGCCGAGTGGGTCGCGGTCATGTGGCGCTGGGCGGTCGGCCATGGCCGGCGTATGCGGGGCAGCCGTAGTGGCAAGCGAGGCAATACGCGGGCGGGCACGGCCGCTAGGCAAGCGAAGCTAGGCGGCGACGGGCGTCAGCGGCGGAGGGCCACAGCAGCGGTGGCTCGGCGACTGCGGCACTGGGCCAGAACTGTGCAGCACGTGAGGCGGGTGAAGGAGCAGCAGGCAACAACAACAAGCGGCGTTGGGGCGAGTGGGAGGCCACGGGCGCGTCGGTGGTGACGTCCTACGACGACAGGAAGAAATGAAGGGAGAAGGGGGAATGGACGGCGGCTCACGGCGGAGCGTAGGGAGGTGGAAGTTGGCTCGGGGAGGCGGACGGGGTGGCGATGTCGGGGCGCTGATATGTCTCCAACGATCTATAATTTACGAAGTATTCATGACATGTTTACAATAGTTTTATATGATTTTGGTATGATTTGATTAGAACTAACCCAGACTGACGCTATTTTCAGCAGAACTACCGTGGTATTGTTTTTGTGCAGAAATAAAAGTTCTCGGAATGCGCTGAAAATCAATGGAGATTTTTTTGGAAAATATAAAAATACTGAAACAAAAATCTACCGGAGGGGAGTCCCGAGGGGCCCACGAGGGTGGAGGGCGCCCCCCCGGGGCGCGCCCCTGTGCCTCGTGGACTCCCCGTGGGGCTCCTTGACTTGTCCTCGATGCCAACCTCTCCTATAAATGTCCAAACTTCCAGAAAATAACCTAGATCAGAAGTTCCGCCGCCTCAAGCCTCTGTAGCCAAGAGAAATCAATCTAGGCCCTCTCTGGCACCGTGCCGGAGGGGGCCATCATCACCGGAGGCCATGGGGAAGGATCTCGGAGGGGCCATCATCACCATGAAGGCCAAGGACTAGCGTGGGAACCTCTACCCATCCAGGCGGGAGGCCATGGAGGAGGACGCACAAGGGGGAGAACCTCCCCTCCTCTCTCTCGGTGGCGCTGGAGTGCCATCGGGAGGGGAATCATCGCTGCGGTGATCGTCTTCATCAACATCAACATCATCATCACCATCCTCATCTCTTACGTGGTCCACTCTCCCGCACCCCACTGTAATCCCTACTTGAACATGGTGCTTTATGCCACATATTATGATCCAATGATGTGTTGCCATCCTATGATGTTTTGAGTAGATATCTTTTGTCTTTGGGTTGATTGATGATCTAGATTGGTATGAGTTGTATGTTTTATTTTGGTGCTGTCCTATTGTGCCCTCCGTGTCGCGCAAGCGTGACGGATTCCCATTGTAGGGTATTGCAATATGTTCATGATTCGCTTATAGTGGGTTGCTTGAGTGACAGAAGCATAAACCCGAGTAAGGGGGTTGTTGCGTATGGGATAAAGGGGACTTGATGCTTTAATGCTATTGTTGGGTTTTACCTTAGTGATGTTTAGTAGTTGCGGATGCTTGTTAGAGTTCCAATCATAAGTGCATATGATCCAAGAAGAGAAAGTATGTTAGCTTATGCATCTCCCTCATATGAAATTGCAATAGTGATACCGGTCATGTTAACAATTGCCTAGGATAATTCCGCACACCGACCCATCATTATTCCACACTTGCTATTTATAATATTTAGCAATATGTTCTAACTTTATGATAACAGCACCTACTTTTATATTTTAGCTCTCCGAGATCATGCAAAGCTATCCTCTTCATACCCACAACATAGTTTTATTTCTCGTTTCTAGTTGGAAGCAAACGTTCGGTGTACGTAGAGTCGTATCAGTGGCAGATAGGACTTGAAAGAATATTGATCTTACCTTTAGCTCCTTGTGGGTTCGACACTTCATGCTTATCACTTCCACCTTTGGAAATTGCTACGATGATTCCCTAAGCTTGGGGATGCCCCGGAAGGCATTCCCTCTTTCAATTTTAATTGTTGTTTGAATAAAATCATTGGATGTGAAATCTTGAATGAAATAGAATCCTCCCATGGCTAGTTAATTATTTGACTACTCAGTGTTCTTCACTTATATCTTTTTGGAGTAGTTTGTCATTTACTCGTGTGCTTCACGTATATCCTATGAGTAAATGGTTGAATGAATCGAATATTATAAATCTGAATTTATATATGTTTCATATGCTTATAACATGGGGAGTATTGACTTCACACATAGTAAGTATAGGTGGTAAACTTATTGAAAGTTAGCAAACACAGAATTGGTCACTTGAACAATTCATGAAAGAATATATAGAAGGAAGAGAGATTTCACATATAAATATACTATCTTGGACATCTTTTGTAGGTGCGAGCACTCATTAAAATATGACATGCTAAAAGGTTGATGTTGGACAAGGAAGACAACTTAATGGGTTATGTTTTCCTATATCTGAAACGTTATATTGTCTTGGATCATCCAACATGTTGATCTTTCCTTTCCGTCTCATGCTAGCCAAATTCTTTGCACCAAGTAGAGATACTACTTGTGCTTCCAAACATCCCTTAAACCAGTTTTGCCATGAGAGTCCACCATACCTACCTATGGATTGAGTAAGACCCTTCAAGTAAGTTGTCATCATGCATGCAATAAAAATTGCTCCTTAAATATGTATGATCTATTAGTGCAAAGAAAATAAGCTTTATACGAACTTGTGATAGGGAAGAAATAAAAGTGACGGACTGCATAATAAAGGTCTTTATCACAAGTGGCAATATAAAGTGACGTTCTTTTGCATTAAGATTTTGTGCATCCAACCATAAAAGCGCATGACAGCCTCTGCTTCCCTGTGCGAAGGGCCTATCTTTTACTTTTATCTTCTACCCTTATACAAGAGTCATGGTGATCATCACCTTTTCTTTTTACACTTTTTCCTTTGGCAAGCACTTTGTGTTGGAGCGATCCGGATATATATATATCCACTTGGATGTAGGTTTTCATAAATTATTATTATTGACATTACTCTTGAGGAAAAAGGTTGGGAGGCGAAACTATAAGCCCCTATCTTTCTCTGTGTCTGATTGAAATGTTGAAACCATAAATATCACATGAGTGTTAGCAATTGTGAAAGATTAAATGATAGTTGAGTATGTGGATTTTGCTGAACCAAAGCTCTTACATAGACCCTTCCCGAAAATAAGATAAATTGCAATAGTTTGATGACTAAGAGCATGGTTTGTTAGTTTTCAAGAAAGTTTATGATCTATACTTTAACATGTGAATAGCTTGTTACTTGATCATGAGAGATTTTCTGAGTTGAGCTATTGTTATGATATATAATGATGCTAGAGAAAGTGATTGAAACTATCATGGATCAAACTTAAGCACTTGCTAGCATTCACACTTCATAAATTATTTCTTTTATCATTTACCTACTCGAGTACGAGCAGGAATTAAGCTTGGGGATGCTGATACGTCTCCAACGTATCTATAATTTATGAAGTATTCATGCCATGTTTACAACAGTTTTATATGATTTTGGTATGATTTGATTAGAAGTAACCCAGACTAACGCTATTTTCAGCAGAACTACCGTGGTGTTATTTTTGTGCAGAAATAGAAGTTCTCGGAATGCGCTGAAAATCAACGGAGATTTTTTTGGAAAATATAAAAAATAATGGAACAAAAATCTACCGGAGGGGAGTCCCAAGGGGCCCATGAGGGTGGAGGGCGCCCCAACCCCCTAGGGCACGCCCCTGTGCCTCCTAGACTCCTCGTGGGGCCTCCTGACTTGTCCTCGACGCCAACCTCTCCTATAAATGTCCAAACTTCCAGAAAATAACCTAGATCAGAAGTTCCACTGCCTAAGCCTCTGTAGCCAAGAGAAATCAATCTAGTCCCTCTCTGGCACCCTGCCGGAGGGGGCCATCATAATCGGAGGCCATGGGGAACGATTTCGGAGGGGCCATCATCCCCATGAAGGCCAAGGACAAGAGGGGGAACCTTTCCCCATCTAGGGGAGGCCATGGAGGAGGAAGCACAAGGGGGGAGAACCTCTCCTCCTCTCTCTCGGTGGCGCCAGAGTGCCATCAGGAGGGGAATCATCGCCGCGGTGATCGTCTTCATCAACATCACCATCATCATCACCATCCTCATCTCTTTTACGTGGTCCACTCTCCCGCACCCCACTGTAATTCCTACTTGAATATGGTGCTTTATGCCACATATTATGACCCAATGATGTGTTGCCATCCGATGATGTTTTGAGTAGATATCTTTTGTCTTTGGGTTGATTGATGATCTAGATTGGTATGAGTTGTATGTTTTATTTTGGTGCTGTCCTATTGTGCGCTCCGTGTCGCGCAAGCGTGAGGGATTCCCACTGTAGGATGTTGCAATACATTCATGATTCACTTATAGTGGGTTGCTTGAGTGACAGAAGCATAAACCCGAGTAAGGGGGTTGTTGCGTATGGGATAAAGGGGACTTGATGATTTAATGCTATGGTTGGGTTTTACCTTAATGATCTTTAGTAGTTGTGGATGCTTGCTAGAGTTCCAATCATAAGTGCGTATGATCCAAGAAGAGAAAGTATGTTCGCTTATGCCCCTCCCTCATATGAAATTGCAATAGTGATTACCGGTCATGCTAACAATTGCCTAGGATAATTCCGCACAGCGAACCATCATTATTCCACACTCGCTATTTATAATATTTAGTAATATGTTCTAACTTTATGATAACAATGCCTACTTTTATATTTTAGCTCTCCGATATCATGCAAAGTTATCCTCTTCATACCCACAACATAGTTTTATTTCTCGTTTCTAGTTGGAAGCAAACGTTTGGTGTACGTAGAGTCGTATCAGTGGCAGATAGGACTTGAGAGAATATTGATCTTACCTTTAGTTCCTTGTGGGTTCGACACTTCATGCTTATCACCTCCACCCTTGGAAATTTCTTTGATGATTCTCTGCACTTGGGGATTATCAGACGCCAGCGTCGGGTGGCAGCGATGTTAGGGCGGCACCACGGACAGCGGCGTCCAGGTGGCGGGGCGCGACTCGATCCCCCCGATCCAATCGGGGGAGGGGGCAGAGGAGGGGAGGGGAGGCTACGGGCAGGGGGGTTCTTCAGGAGGCAGCGTTCGACGGGGCCGATCTGGCGATCCAGACGGGGGTGGGGAGGAGAGAGACCAAAGGAGAGATGGGGATCATGGGGGAGTGGGGGAGCGTGGGGGTTAGGTCATAGGGAGGGGAGGATAAGGGGAGTGAGGGGGAAGTGGGCCGGCCTGGCCGACCGGCTGGATGGCCAACGGGGCCACGAGGCCCACTAGGGGGGGGGGGTTGGCCTTTCCTTTTTTATATATATATAAACTTTTCTGTTTTCTTTATTTTAAGGCAGATAAACATTTTATAAAAAAATGTCGGCTGCTCACCAATATTTCTCAAAGATTAAATTTAACAACTTGAACATTTTAGTTTTCATGTTTGGCAAATTAGAATTTTTGACTTTAAATTTGACAGTGATTTGGATCAAGTGAGGATTAGCAACAGTAATTTGATGACATGGCACCATTAGTAGAGGTTTACTGTAGCTTAATTATCCGAGCGTCACAAGTGTCGTCTCAACGGATTTAGACGGTGCAGTATTTAACATGAATGCAGCTGTCTCTAATGCATAACCCCAAAATAATAGTGGTAAATCGGTAAGAGACATCATAGATCGCACCATATCTAATAAAGTATGGTTACGACGTTCGGACACACCATTACGCTGTGGTGTTCCAGGTGGCGTGAGTTGTGAAACTATTCCACATTGTTTTAAATGAAGGCCAAACTCGTAACTCAAATATTCACCTCTGCGATCAGATAGTAGAAACTTTATTTTCTTGTTATGATGATTCTCCACTTCTCTCTGAAACACTTTGAACTTTTCAAATGTTTCCACTACAAAAAAATACACTTCCGTGATGATACATGTTTGTCACAGTAGGTCACGTTTTCTGTCATGCATGTACATCCATGACGACTTTATGAAAGAATCAAGATAGTCATACCTATGCTGTCGTAGAAGTGTTCCATGACATTACCAAAATTATCATCATGGAAGTGTCCACTTCCATGACGATAAATCGCGTGTCATGGAAGTGCTTTCATCAAGGGTGGCTGACACGTGGCATCCACCGTAATGGGACATCGTTAAGCTATCAGGTCCGATTTTGGATCTGATAACCCGCTAACAGCCACGACCAATGGGGATTTTCCACGTGGTGGTCGCTGTAGTTGAACTTCCATGGACAAGCTGTCATATCTATGGACACATGCATTGCATACCGATCACGGGAAGGAGTAGTAGAGAAAGCTAGGGGGATAAATAGTTCCTTATAGTCAAGCGGACCCACTTATGAGAATATCTAGGCATGATCATGTATATAGGCATCTCGTGTGTGACAAGTAGATCGAAACGATTCTGCATCTACTACTATTACTCCACGCATCGACCGCTATCCAGCATGCATCTAGAGTATTAAGTTCATAAGAACAGTGTAACACATTAAGCAAGATGACATAATGTAGAGGGATAAACTCAAGCAATATGATATAATCCCCATCTTTTTATCCTCGATGGCAACAATACAATACGTGCCTTGCTGCCCCTGCTGTCACTGGGAAAGGACACTGCGAGATTGAACCCAAAGCTAAGCACTTCTCCTATTGCAAGAAACATCAATCTAGTAGGCCAAACCAAACTGATAATTCGAAGAGTGCAAAGATATCAAATCATACATATAAGAATTCAGAGAAGAATCAAATATTGTTCATAGATAATCTTGATCATAAACCCACAATTCATCGGATCTCGACAAACACACTGCAAAAAGTATTACATCAAATAGATCTCCAAGAAGATCGAGGAGAACTTTGTATTGAGAATCAAAGAGAGAGAAGAAGCCATCTAGCTAATAACTATGGACCCGAAGGTCTGTGGTAAACTACTCACACATCATCGAAGAGGCTATGGTGTTGATGTAGAAGCCCTCCGTGATTGATTCCCCCTCCGGTAGAGCGCCAGAAAAGGCCCCAAGATGGGATCTCACGGGTACAGAAGGTTGCGGTGGTGGAGACAGGGTTTCGTGGTGTTCCTGGATGTTTTTGGGGTATATGAGTATATATAGGCGAAAGAAGTAGGTCGGTGGAGCCACGAGGGGCCCACGAGGGTGGGGGGCGTGCCTACCCCCTGGGCGCGCCGTCCTACCTCGTGGCCGCCTTGTTGCTTCCTTGACGTCCACTCCAAGTCTCCTGGATTGCGTTTGTTCCAAAAATGATTCTCCCGAAGGTTTCATCCCGTTTGGACTCCGTTTGATATTCCTTTTCTGCGAAATACTGAAATAGGCAAAAAACAAAAATTTGCATTGGGCCTCCGGTTAATAGGTTAGTCCCAAAAATAATATAAAAGTGCATAGTAAAGGCCATTAAACATCCAAAACAGATAATATAATAGCATGGAACAATAAAAAATATAGATACATTGGAGACGTATCACAGCTTCGCAACAAGCTCTTTGGACCTTGCAGCTATCTCGAAACTCACACGTGCATCGAGGGAAGCATATTTTATCCGCTCGTACGTCAAGGGATAATTCTCCCATCTAGACGACCTTAATGCTAGCGTCTCATCACCCTTCTGAAGATTTGTACCGAGCACAAAATTTGCTACGTCAAATAGGGATGGTGTCTGTTTATCACAATCTTCTACAGGAATTTTGATTATGGTTTGTAGGTCAGGGATGCTTTTCAAATCAAGGTTGTACGACTCCAGCTTCTGTTTGTCCCCTTCAATGGCTGCCCCACAGAAGTATATGTCCTCCCGAGACAAGAAATCGTGAAGCTCACCTGGTATGGAGGGTGCGTGTATGATGTCGTACACCAAAACATCATCTTCGGGGCACAACTGAAGGACGGCGGTGCATTGGATCTTCCTAGTGGCACGCTCCATGTACTCTGCGTCGAGACCGATGACCCTCATCTCTACCTTTTCGAGGGAGTTGCATACATTGTTGATCCACTTCTGAACAACCCTTGGGCAGACGGTGATGGTGGCTACTATGCTCAATGAGCCTTCGACGAGGACATGTTGGACGCTAAAAACCTGCATCTCGATCTCTTTCGCCATTTGGAACCGCTGGAACGGAGGGCTATGGTTTGGAGAATTAGGATTAAATGGATAGTCTAACTGAAGTAGATGATTATTTAAAGGGGCTTCGGAATTACTCCAGGAGTATGTGAAGAGGTTAAAACAATGTGAATGCAGTGGGGTTTTGATGCAACTGAAGACGAAGGGGAGGTGAAGAAGACGAGGAAAATCGGTTCCCGATGGAGAAGTAAATGGGAGAAGTGGCGTGCAGGCAGTTGATTAGACGGCTAGGTAGACTAAACAAAAAAGGCTATGCGGGTAGACTGAGGAGTTGTACCTGTTCGTGTACGTGCCCATCCTTCCTGATAGGTGGGGCCTATGCAAATAGATAAAAAATGTGTCGTAGCTGGTTCAGATGGATATTGGCGTGTGCGTGGGAGACACAACATTCTGCTCGCAATATGGATGATACCTCGAGTATGAACTGAACATGCATGCTAGCATGGGAGACCTATTTCCGCTATACAGTACTGGAGTACTCATGTTCCTACTAGTAGTAGTAGTAGTACAACTGTGGTACACTTGATGGTCAAAATACTATTCATCCGGTCCTCACAGTGAAGTGACAACACCCTGCGCCTGACACTAGTCCGGGCGGCGTGTTCAGGTTACCAAAGTCAGCGTCACCTTGTGCACTGCGCAGTCTGTCACCGCTGCTGTACAACACATTATCTTGCCTCGCCTCGTCTCCCTCTCCCCTCCCATAGCACCACTCCATCTCCATCTCTGACTCCATCTCACTGTGCCCCCGTGTACCGTTGCCTCGCTCGCGTCCCCCAGTACCACTATTCCCTCACTAGCCGCTCCAGCACCGACAGCCTTCTCCCCCGTAAATCAAGCCCCCCAAAACCCCCACCTTCCAAACTACACCATGGCCGAACGCGAACCGTGCAACATCCATATGAGCCGCGATTGGAGCAATCTCCCTAGTGACATCCTCGACCTCTGTTGTTCGTGTATGGATTTGTTGAGTGCCTTGCGGCTGGTTGCATGCTCAAGGGACATGCACACAACCATCATCGAAGCAAGGCCTAAGCTTTTCAAGACACCCTGCTTGCTGCTATCTGGTCTTGCGAGATTGTCTCACGATGATACGGAGGCGTACATGATGCCCCTCGACTTCAATCCGATCTCCATTAGCCGAAACTTCTTTGCAGGTATGTAGTGGGTCGCCATACATCATTTCCCTCAACTTTGATCCAATCACCATTGCCAAAAAATTCTTGGCAGGTATGTACTGGTTTAGCATGAACTCCCACTGGATGGCTGCCTTCAGAGAAGACGGTAAAAAGTTGGTGCTTGTGAACTTCCAGACCTCCCATGAGATTATCCTTCCTCCATTGGATCATATAGAGTTTTACCATCACGGTCCAAGTCATATAGATTACCACGTCAGTCAGATGGACCTTGTTTTGCAGAAGATTGTAATCTGCCAAGTGCCCACACGACATGCGAATTACGCAGACTTCAAGCTAATTGCCTTGTTCGACCGCGGACTTGCCTATCTTTACGCCGGTGCCTTCTTTAGCTAGAGACAACTCAGCTCGCAGTGGATCATCGCCAAAGCTGATACACACTTATGTGATTCTATTGAACACAATGGCATCATCTACGCGATCGACAAAGCAGATGGCACCACGTATTGCTAGGACGGCGCGTGTAAGTTGTTTCCATCTCATGTTAATGATGACGCCATGACACTGTTTGAACTTTTTGTGATGATTGGCATATCCCTGTTTGAGTAGAACTATGGCAATGTATTAGAGACGCTGTAAATCAGCTATATTTGGAATGAGTTAATTCATGCGATTGTGACCATGTCATTACAGCTAATTTGTACCCCTGAATAATCAAATGGTTAGGAATATATGTATATTCTCCTTATTTTACAGTAATCTATATACTACTGCTAAATATGAGTGTGTATTAATGGCCATGTTAGTTCCCTCATTTTCATGATGTAGAAACATGCACCACACTGTTGGTTTCATCTAACCATACATTAGGGAAGTAAATGTGCATATGGAGAACTCTATATTTGGAAGTAGTGAAATCCTGTAATGCTTACCATGTGCACATACCTATATTCTCCCTTCAGCAATCAATGGCTAGAATAATATCCTCACAAAAATTTTGCCCACAGAACATGAGTATATAACAATGCATGGTCTGTTAGTTACCTTGAAGAATTTTTTTGTGAGGACAGAACATGATTACATAACATGCATGACATGGTAGTTTCCCGTGAAGAATCGTTTGCGAGGTAACATGAGTATAACCATGCATGGCACTTCTATATTTTTGAACCCAGTATACATTTCCCTGTATTTTCCTCCCAGTTCCAACAGGGACATATAAATGTCGTTTCTTGCATTATCTTACTCATACTTTGAACAATGCTGATCTTACATTAACAATGCCCGTCCTTTTTGATATGATGCAGTGTCCCTACAGTTACTGCCCTTTGAAATCACACCACCTTTGCCAAAAACAGGGAACCACAACCGGTTCCTCGCTCGGTCAGACGACGACAAAAGACTGATGATCATTCGGACACATGAGCCAAAAAAGTTATATTGCAAAACCCCACTGTATACAAGCACCTTGAAATTCGTGAGTATCCGGACAGTGGCTGTTACGTCTATGAGCAGGATACCAGCTTGTTGGGGCCTTCGGGATTTTTTAGTTGGAGGCGGGTAAACAACCTTGGTTCACACTCTCTGTTTCTCGGACTCAATTATCCGATTAACCAGGAGATCACCGTTGGCAAGGACCTTGATGGCAAAGAGACTATGTTCGCTATTGAAAACTGTGTCTACACGACGAGCCCTGGGAGTTCGGGAGCAAACTCCCCTGATTTTCAATGATAAAGCTTGCAGCCAAAAGAAGGTGAGAATGACAAAGGCATCCGGATTAACTTTGATCCTTAGATGTCTCAATTACGACAAGCAGTGTTGTGGTTCAAGCCTTCAGGTTGATAGGTAATTGGGATGTTGCATCGAAAGGGTGGAGTACTGGTGAGGGAGCCCTGGATTAGGGGGTCCTCGGACAGCCGGACTATATGGTTGTGCCGGACTGTTGGACTATGAAGATAGAAGATTGAAGACTTCGTCCCGTGTTCGGGTGGGACTCTCCTTTGCGTGGAAGGCAAGCTTGGCAATTCGGATACGTAGATTCCCTTCTCTATAACCGACTCTATGTAACCCTATCCCCCTCCGGTGTCTATATAAATCGGAGGGTTTAGTTCGTAGGACAACAACAATCAGAATCATAGGCTAGCTTCTAGGGTTTAGTCTCTGCGATCTCGTGGTAGATCAACTCTTGTAATACTCATATCATCAAGATCAATCAAGTAGGAAGTAGGGTATTACCTCCATAGAGAGGGACCGAACCTCGGTAAACATCGTGTCCCCCGCCTCCTGTTACCATTAGCCTTAGACGCACAGTTCGGGACCCCCTACCCGAGAACCACCGGTTTTGACACTGACATTGGTGCATTCATTGAGAGTTCCACCGTGACGTCGAAAAAAAGGCTTGATGGCTCGCCTTGTTATCAAGAACAACATCGCCTCTAGGGGAGCCCTGGCTTTGGGCCAAACCCTCATATTAGGCGGCTTCATCATGACCGCCGGTTCGGCCGTCGTGCTTACGATGACTTCTTGGGTCATCAAAAGCAGCCTCCACGTCAGCTCGGAATACACCGGACGGATGGATCCAATGGAACTTTCGTCCTTGAACGAGCTCTTGGATCGCATCGCCGCCCTGGGAGTCGCTATGGACTATGATCGGATTGGGCTTAAACCGGATCAAAGAGAGATTAACTCTTCGCCGGTCACCCATCAAATAGCGGTGGTGGAGGAGCAATGCAGCGATTCTTCCTCTATTTTGAGGACGAACTATGTCTGGATTCCCGAGCTCTCCGAGCCGGATACCCGTTCGCGGGAGGACATGACCCAAACTCTGAACTTAGAATCGGACAGCGGGCCAGAAAAATTGGGCAACATCCCAGAACCTGAACCGCCAAGTTCGGAAGTTCCTTTGCCCCTGGGTCTCAGATCGGGTCAGGGTTCGGACTTAAATCCGCCCACCCACCCAGATACAAGCGATCTTTCCCACATTAGACAACAATCCCAAGAGACAGTACATCACTTTTGGGCCAGATTCCTCCTTGTAATGAGCAAGGTCAAGGATTGTCGCGAAGAAGATGCAATCTCATTCTTTTGCAAAAATTGCACGGACAAGGGAATCCTTAACGCCATAAGTCGCCGTGACATATCACACTTTGCTGACTTGGCGGCAATAGTACAGAAGTATTGTGCGATGGAAAGCGCTCGAAAACCTGTGCAAAATTCAGGATCCCGGCTTTCACTAAACCCTCGTCCAACCAAAAGGGTGCACTCGTAAGTCACCCGATCCAATCACAAAGAAACCAAAGCCCACTATGTATGGAATCAGATTGGAGGGATGGCTCAATGGGCCATGCAAAATTCACACCACACTGGATACCATACCAACACACCGCCTTAGAGTATGTTGGATACTTCGACAGGTGGCCAAAAGCGGCGAGGATCTCCTCACTAATAATACCACAGTGCATCATCCCACAGAAAACAACAATACAGTGTTGACAGTCTTCGAGACTTTCGCCTCGAATAGCAGGCGCAAGAGAGCACTTCGCGGCCTCGCCGAAGTTTGCCACGTTGCAGCAGTAAATCCCTGGAACGACACGGCTATAACCTTTAATGCCAGTGACGAACCTCAATTCTGAACAGTCCGAGCACCAGCCGCTTTGGTCCTTAGTACAATTGTGGACGGCTTCCGGCTTACTAAAGTGCACATGGACAACGGCAGCGGATTAAACCTCATCTACAAGGAAACTCTCAACAAAATGGAAATAGACAAGAGCCGCATTGAGAAAAGCAGCACGACCTTCCGAGGGATCATCCCTAGTTGAGAGGCACAATGTGCGAGAAAAATCACACTCAATGTGGTATTCGGCACGCCAGAAAATTACAGGTCCGAAGAGATAACATTCCAAGTGGCCTCGTTTAGTAGTGGATACCACGCCCTGTTAGGGCGGGATGCATTCGCGAGCTTCCAAGCTATACCCCATTATGGGTACATGAAGCTCAAGATGCCTGGGCCCAACGGAATCATCACCCTAGCCAGTGATCCGGACATAGCACTCCGCGTCGAAAATAAAACTGCCGCCCTGGCCCTTGAGGCATTATCCGAGGCCCTCGCGGCCAAAGAATTAACTGCATTACGCTCCACAGTGGATAGGGACAATGTGATACTCGACAAGCGATCCAAGTCCACCTCTTTCAAACCTGCAGACGAAATCGTCAAATTCCAAGTCCACCCAACGGACTCTACAAAAACATTAGCCATTGGAGATAAAAGTATGTGAAATTGTAAAGGATTAAGATATTGTCTTCATAAGTGGCGAAACGGCTCCCCCTAAAGATGTGCATATAAATGTTTTGCTTTGGAATGCAAATGCAATGGCAGGTTGTACTTGTCGAGATCTGTAACGCCCCGGATCCGATGCGCCAGGTGTCTGCCAGTTATTCGCTGTCGTTGCCATGTCATTTGCTTGCGTGTTGCATTTTGCCACGTCATCATTTGCATTTTATCATGTCATCATGTGCATCTCATTTTGCATACATGTTCGTCTCATGCATCCGAGCATTTTCCCCGTTGTCCGTTTTGCAATCCGGCACTCCTATGTCCTCCGGCGTCTCCCTCTTCTCTCTTTTCGTGAGCGGGTATTAAACTTTCTCGGAATGGCCCGAGGTTTGCCAAGCGGCCTGGGTATAGCACCGGCAGACCGCCTGTCAAGTTTCGTGCCATTTGGAGGTCGTTTGGTACTCCAACGGTTAACCGGGTAACCGCAGAGCCCTCTTTTGTTTCCAGCCCAACACCCCTTCCAAAGTGGCCCAAAACCCACCAAACTCCTCTCCATGCTCTCGGTCGTTCGATCACGATCGTGTGGGCGAAAACCGCACCTCATTTGGACACTCCTAGCTCCCTCTATGCCTATTTATACATCACCCATTCCAAATCCGGATGTTTTCCCGAAACCCCATTTCCGCTCACACACACGGACGCGTCCGTCCGCCGGACATGTCCGCCGGACGCGTCGCCCGCCAATGGCGTTGCGCCACGCCGCCTCGCCGCTGTCTCCTCCAACCCGCAGCCGCCACGCCGCCACCTAGCCTCCACGCATGGCGCTGCCCGGCCGATCCCATCGTGGGCCCGCCAAGACAAGCTCCGCCGTCGCCCGCCGTGCGGATCTCGCCTCGCGCCGAGGCCGCCTCGCCGGCGACCAGCCGCCGCCGGTGAGGCCCTGCCTGTGTCGCGCCTCCCCATCTCCTCCTTCCTCCCCGCCTCACCTTCTCTCTCTCACCGGCTACTCTCTCTCTCCCGCAGGACGCCATGGAGCTTCGCCGCCCGCTGCTGCCTGCTCGCTGCCGGATCCGCGCCGCCGTGCATCAGATGCCCGCCGCCCCGCCGAATGGGGCCTCTGGGCCGGATCCACCCGGATCCGCCTGAACCGCCACTCTCGGCCTTCTCCGACCTCGCCTCTCGCCGAACCCGCCGCCGCCGCCATGCCTCGCCTCGGCCTCTAAGAAGAAGTCGGGCCAGCGCCCCAGCCTGGGCCAGCGGCCTCGTGCCCAAGAACCCAGCTGCCTCCAGCCCAAGAACCCGCGCCCAGCCCAGCTCAGCTTCCCCAAGCCGCCCACCTCCTCCAGATCCAAATTTCAAGACAGATCCGCCCAAGGCCACTTTGGTGAGCACCCACATGCTATCCTGCGCCCCCTGCGCAATATTGTTTCTCGCGCCGGCCCGTGTGGTTCAGTTTCGGCCTGTTTAGTGTTTTTTTTCCTGTCTGCGAATTTTGCTAATTATCCAATGAATTACAGATTTGCAGAAAACCCCTCCATGTTCATGCATTAATAACTCATTAACCGTGCATCGGATTAAAACAAACTTTATATGTAAGATGCTTAGAATTTAATCTAGTTTCACAATATGCCATTTTCATCCATGTTTAAAATGTTTAAAATGTTGTTTGTTTAAATTTGCTTAAATGCCATGTTAAAATGCTTTAATTCATAACTAAATAACCGTAACTCCGATTTTAATAAATTTTATATGTAAATGGGGTAGAATTTTGCCTAGTTTAACATGGTGCACTCATCTTGCATGTTTAACAACTCTAAAATTGTGGTTAGGGCAGAACAGTACCAAATTTGAATATTGCTTATGGGGATTTTCCGGAAATGTTGTTTGTTGTTCCGGCCTCATTTAAACTTGCCTAAATTGTTAGTTTAATTATGCTTCACCTCTTGCCATGTTAACCAACACTTAATCTTGTCTTGTAGCATAACCGAGAGAGAACTAAATAATTGATGTGGTGTTTTGTCAATATGCAACTAGTTGCATATTGAGCTCCACTTAATTTGTAGTGTTATTTGTTGCACTTTGCCATGTCATGCCATGCCTCATTAAACCGGACATGCATCATACTTGTTTGCGCATCATGCCATGTTTATGTGATGGTTGTTTACTATGATGTTTGCTTCTTTCCGGTTTGCTTCTCTCGTTAGCTTCGGTTTTGTTCCGGAGTTGTGACGATTCGTTCATCTACGGTTGGTTCGGTTTCATCCGTTCATCTTCTTCATGGAATCGTTCTTCTTCCTTGCGGGATTTCAGGCAAGATGATCATACCCTCAAAATCACTACTATCTTTGCTATGCTAGTTTGCTCGCTCTTTTGCTATGCCAACGCTACGATGCCTACCTTTTGCTTGTCAGCCTCCCAAAATGCCATGAACCTCTAACCGTTGACACCTTTCCTAGCAAACCGTTGTTTGGCTATGTTACCGCTTTGCTCAGCCCCTCTTATAGCGTTGTTAGTTGCAGGTGAAGATGAAGTTTGTTCCTCGTTGGAACATGGAGATGTTGTTCCTTGTTGGAACAAGTTTACTTGTTGGGATATCACAATATCTCTTATATTATTAATGCATCTATATATTTGGTAAAGGGTGGAAGGCTCGGCCTTATGCGGTGTTTTGTTCCTCTTGCCGCCCTAGTTTCCGCCATACCGGTGTTATGTTCCCGGATTTTATTCCTTACGCGGTCGGGTGATTTATGGGACCCCTTGACAGTTCGCTTTGAATAAAACTTGTCCAAAGAAGGCCCAACATTGACTTTTACCATTTGCATCACCTAGCCCTTTTCTTCCCTTGGGTTTCGGAGCCCGAGGGTCATCTTTATTTACCCCCGGGCGGTGCTCACAGAGTGTTGGTCCAAACCGTCAACCGCCGGTGGCCAGGGCAACTCTGGGCTGGCCTACCGAAGTTTGGACAATCCGGTGTGCCCGAGAACGAGATATGTGCAGCTCCTATCGGATTTGTCGGCACATTCGGGCGGCTTTGCTGATCTTGTTTTACCATTGTCGAAATGTCTTGATGTACCGGGATACCGAGTCGATCGAGTGTCTTGGGTGAAGGTTTATTCCTTCGATGATCGCGAGAGCTTGTCATGGGCTTGTTGGGACACCCCGCAGGGTTTAAACTTTCAAAGCCGTGCCGCGGTTATGTGGCAGATGGGAATTTGTTAATGTCGGTTGTAGAAAACCTGAAGTTGACCTTAATTAAAATACATCAACGCGTGTGTTACCGTGATGGTCTCTTTCCGTGAGTCCGGAAGTGAACACGTGTTGGAGTTATGCTTGATGCAGGTTGCTATAGGATCACTTCTTGATCATACTTTTATCGACCGTGCTTTGCCTTCTCTTCTCGCTCTCATTTGCGTATGTTAGCCATCATATATGCTAGTCGCTGCTGCAGCTCCACCTCATGCCTTTACCTTACCCATAAGCTTAAATAGTCTTGATCTCGTGGTGCGAGATTGCTGAGTCCTCGTGACTCACCGGATACTTCCAAAACCAGTTTGCGGTGCCTACGTTATCGAAAGCGGTGACGAACCAAGCTCAAGGAGGAGCTCGATGAAGATCTTGCCCTTTGTGTTGTTTCGTTCTAGCTGATCAAGAGTGGAGCCCGCTTGGGGTCGATCGGGTCCTTTGTCGCATTTGGGGTTCTTCTTTTATTTTGGTTCCGTAGTCGGACCTTGATTGTGTCTGGATGATGTAATGCTTTATTCATGTAATTGTTTGAAGTGGCGATTGTAAGCCAACTATGTATCTTTTTCCTTATGTATTACTTGGGTTGTGTGAAGATTACCTCACTTGCGACATTGCTTTCAATGCGGTTATGCCTCTAAGTCGTGCCCGACACGTGGGAGATATAGCCGCATCGAGGGCGCTATAAGTTGGTAATCGAGCCATCCCGACCTTAGGAGCCCCCACCGCTTGATCGCTTTTAGTGGCCGAGTTGTGTCTAGAAAATGTTTTGAGTCATTTAGGATTATATATATCGGAGAGTTTAGGAATTCTTTTTCTCCCCAGTCCTTCGACCTTCGGTGAGGTATCCCGACGAGAGTTTTGACTCTTTCTTCTTAAATTTCACTAAAAATTTTTTAGGATCACGCTGGTATTTTGGAATCGTTCGATGGTTTTATGATGACAACATTGTCTTGGTGCCTCCTGTCATTTAGGGGTTGTGGCGGTGTCCCGGGAGTTGAGCTCCGAGGTGTTGTCGCCATAATTTTATCGTTGCGATTCGAATACCCGAGTTTAGTACGCCGACATCGAAAATCTCTTTTATGCGCTTGTTGGTGAGATAACCCCGCTAACCCAAAGATCGAGGTGAGTACGGGAGTATTGCCATGACTCGTATAACGGATGCTTTTCAAGGTTGAGGTAGACGATTTCGAAGGTTTCTTGGTTATGTGTTGACGGATGGATACAATTTGGATGTAGGGATTGTTAGTTTGTGTGAGATATTATTGCTCCCTGTATCCCCAACACAGATTGCATAACCGTAAAGTTTCGGAGTTTCATAGGTGGGAATTCAAGTAGCTCTTAGGATATCTTTCCGACGGATGTATGATATGAAATTGGGGTTCGACGCCTAGTGGTCCGCCTATTCACGGTTGGTTTTACAAAGTGGTCTCGTTGTGTCTTAAAGAGTCCTTGGCTATGCCGACTGGGACACTTCAGTATGTCATGTGCACTACCTTGTACATGATGGCGCTGTACGATTGAGCCCGTGTAGGCCCCACCACGAAAACTTCGGACGAAATCTCTATCATATGTTTGTTCCGGCTTATTCTGCAAGCCAATCCTTTGTTTTTGTTTTGAGTTGTGGTATTCGGGTTGCTTCAATGTCAAATGTTGAATCCATACCTTTTCCTAAGTGGTGTTCTCATACTCAGATGTGAATACCAACCCTTCTTGATCATCGAGATTGTCATGTCAATTCTTTCCAACCGGGGCGTTTCTCTTCGAGATGATCCCATCATTCTCCCCATCTGCAAGATCAATTCTAAGTTTTCTCAACGGTGTTTGTTTTGTTCATCCCAAGTTGTCTTTGTTTTTCCCACCCTCCCACCCTTTTTCCTCAAGGACTAAGATTTCTTTACCAAGTATCCTTTTATTTTTGTGAAGTTTCTCCATTCTTTTCCGTCAATGTTCTTACCCGGTGGTTCTCAAGAAGATGTTCTTCTAGTTCGTCATTCCTCATTCTTTTCTCTTCTCCGGTGGATTCAAGTCAAGTTTTGTGATCATACCTTTTTGCCTCATTTCAATGTCTTCTCATACCGGTGCACCTCATTATCATTCTTCTCTCGCTATTTGTTATTCCGGAGTGCTCAAGATATCTTGAAGATTTGTGTTTTCCATTCTTAATCCGTTCAAGCCATTTGGAGATTGTTATCTCATTCAAGCCATTTAATTCAACCGGTGCAACATCTCTTTTAAATCTTTTCAACGGTGTTCTTTTGAGTGGGCCCTAACCCACAGGTCTTTTCCCAGGATCTTACCTGACTCTTCTATTTTCCCAGAGCTATCCTAAATTCTTTTCCAAGTTTGACGTAAGAATGAGTTATCATCAGTCACATGCCTTCTCCAAGATCTTTCAAATTCTTTTCATAGTTGGCTCAACCTCTTCGCTTTTGAGTCTTCCGGTGTACCTCAATAATTCTTGGTGGTGTTTCTCGTCGTCATTCTCATCATTTGAAGATCGAAGAAGGATTTCTCTTTAATCTTGCTCCATTCTCTTCAATATTCTTGGTCTCATAATTATTTTCGATTGTGAGAATCCTTTTCACCCATCCGGAGCATTTTAGGAGTCTTTTCAGTTTCATTCTTTGAAGCCCATCATCTCAGTATTATTCATTCAAGCTTTCAGCTATCATTCTCCTATCTTGCCGGTGCATCAATCGAATATCCCCTAATCAATTCATGATCTCTTCGTTCTCTTGTATCTAAATACCCTCAAGTATCTTCATTCATTTTGCAATTCTTCCCGGTGATTTGTGCATTTGCTACGTTCAATTTCAAATCTTATGGTGGTTCTTTCAAGATCTCTCTTCCTTGTTCATCATATCAATTCATTTGTTGTTCCAATCCTACCGGTGGTTCGTTGAAGACCTTCTCAAGTTTACGCCATATCTCTCTTAATCCTTTCTACGAGAATAAGGAGTATGCCATATCCGTTGCTTATCATCAATTTAAATTGGTGAAGGATAAGCATAACATAATTCGTATTCTTGTTCATCCAAGTGATTAATTCTTTATTCCGGAGGCCCTTAAAATTCTCGGTTTTAGTTGTTTCATCTTTTCTTTTCCCGGAGTTCCAAGCTCTCATCATCACGGAGATCCATCTAAATCATTGCAAGGCTTCACCTTGTGTTTTCAACTTCTCTTTCTTTCTATCACCCTTTTGTTCACCGGAGTTCTTCATGGAGGCTCTACATGGTGGTTCGTCAAGGACTCTCTTCATTCTTCAATTGTTCTTCAAGATTTCTCTTGAAGTTATGATCCGCCAAGCTATACTCAAAATTAAACAGGGTGCCCAACACTTGTTTTGTTTTGAGAAGCTCAAGTATTCTTCATCTTGCATTCCGAAGTGCAATTCTCTCTACCTTATCTCTTGAGATGGTGATATATCATTCTTGATAATTTCCATTCATGTTTCATGATTCACATGTTGTCAAGAATGAGGTATTTTAAATCCATCAATCTCTTCGTTGGATTTATCTTGTGTCATGTTTTCACCTAAAGCCTTCCCTAAGGAATGTTGCTATTTTGGTGCTTATCAATGATCCAAGTTATATCTCTATCATCTTGGTGAAGCAGTTTTCATCTCTTCGTTAATCTCAAGCAAGCAATTGTTTCCGTTAGTGGCCGGTTGTCACCTCATAATGTTGAGATGTTTCCATAAGCCCACTACAAGCTTATTCTTTTCGTTGTTGGTTTTCCAACAACTCCGTTATAATCTTCTTGAAAGGGTGCTTTCCAAGCTCATTCGTGGCAGAAGTTGTCATTTTCTTCTCCGTCCCTTTATTCCAATGATCTACTTCTATTCTTTCTTACGGAGGCATTGTGATGTTATGCTCTTCACACATCACCTCGTTTGGTGAGGATCGTTTTCTTTTCTTGCTTATCCAGTTAACCGGAGTGTTGTGTCATCTCTTCAAGGTCTTTTCATCTTATCAAGTTTTCCTTCTTTCAGTCGAAGTGCTGCCCAAATTATTTCAATCTTTTCCTCTCCCATCTTGTTTTAACTGCAGTGGTTTTGAATTCTATCTTGTCCATTAAACTCTCGATTCATGTCTTGGCAACCTTCAAATTCTCGTAATGTTGCTTGTTCCTCTTTTCTAACGGATTGTTTGCAATCTTGTTCATCTCTGTTGTATTCTTTCTTTTAAATTGCTCAACCTCTCAAGGTTCGTGGTTTCACTCATTTCTCAAAGAAGCAACTTTGTTTTACCTCTTCTCTTCCTCTTTCTTTTCCCTCCGGTGCCATCCTAGATCTCGGGACGAGATCCTCTCGTAGTGGTGGAGTGTTGTAACGCCCCGGATCCGATGCGCCAGGTGTCTGCCAGTTATTCGCCGTCGTTGCCATGTCATTTGCTTGCGTGTTGCATTTTGCCACGTCATCATTTGCATTTTATCATGTCATCATGTGCATCTCATTTTGCATACATGTTCGTCTCATGCATCCGAGCATTTTCCCCGTTGTCCGTTTTGCAATCCGGCACTCCTATGTCCTCCTGTCTCCTCTTCTCTCTTTTCGTGAGCGGTATTAAACTTTCTCGAATGGCCCGAGGTTTGCCAAGCTGCCTGGGTATAGCACCGCAGATCGCTTTGTCAAGTTTCGTGCCATTTGAGGTCGTTTGGTACTCCAACGGTTAACCGGGTAACCGCAGAGCCCTCTTTTGTTTCCAGCCCAACACCCCTTCCAAAGTGGCCCAAAACCCACCAAACTCCTCTCCATGCTCTCGGTCGTTCGATCACGATCGTGTGGGCGAAAACCGCACCTCATTTGGACACTCCTAGCTCCCTCTATGCCTATTTATACATCACCCATTCCAAATCCCGGATGTTTTCCCCGAAACCCTAATTTCCGCTCCGCGCCGCGCCGGACGCGTCCGTCCGCGCCGGACATGTCCGCCGGACGCGTCGCCCGCCAATGGCGCGGCGCCACGCCGCCTCGCCGCCGTCTCCTCCAACCCGCAGCCGCCACGCCGCCACCTAGCCTCCACACATGGCGCTGCCGCCGATCCCATCGTGGGCCCGCCAAGACCAAGCTCCCGCCGTCGCCCGCCTGCGTGCGGATCTCGCCTCCGCGCCGAGGCCGCCTCGCCGGGCGACAAGACGGCGCCGCCGGTGAGGCCCTGCCTGTGTCGCGCCTCCCCATCTCCTCCTTCCTCCCGCCTCACCTTCTCTCTTCTCCTCACCGGCCACCTCTCTCTCTCTCTCAGAGGACGCCATGGAGCTTCGCCGCCCGCCGCTGCCTGCTCGCTGCTGCCGGATCCGCGCCGCCGTGCATCAGATGCCCGCCGCCGCCGAAATGGGGCCTCTGGGCGGATCCACCCGGATCCGCCTGAACCGCCACTCCTCGGCCTTCTCCGACCTCGCCTCTCGCCGAACCCTCCGCCGCCGCCATGCCTCGCCTCGGCCTCGGAAGAAGTCGGGGCGAAGGCCTCGGCGCTGGGCCGGCGGCCTCAGCCCAAGAACCCCAGCTGCCTCTGTGCCCAAGAACCCCGCGCCCAGCCCAGCTCGGCTCAGCTTCCCAAGCCGCCCACCTCCTCCAGATCCAGCCCAAGACTCAGATTCGCCCAAGGCCACTTTGGTGAGCACCCACATGCTATCCTGCGCCCCCTGCGCAATATTGTTTCTCGCGCCGGCCCGTGTGGTTCAGTTTCGGCCTGTTTAGTGTTTTTTTTCCTGTCTGCGAATTTTGCTAATTATCCAATGAATTACAGATTTGCAGAAAACCCCTCCATGTTCATGCATTAATAACTCATTAACCGTGCATCGGATTAAAACAAACTTTATATGTAAGATGCTTAGAATTTCATCTAGTTTCACAATATGCCATTTTCATCCATGTTTAAAATGTTTAAAATGTTGTTTGTTTAAATTTGCTTAAATGCCATGTTAAAATGCTTTAATTCATAACTAAATAACCAGAATCCGATTTTAATAAATTTTATATGTAAATGGGGTAGAATTTTGCCTAGTTTAACATGGTGCACTCATCTTGCATGTTTAACAACTCTAAAATTGTGGTTAGGGCAGAACAGTACCAAATTTGAATATTGCTTATGGGGATTTTAGGAAATGTTGTTTGTTGTTCCTACTCATTTAAACTTGCCTAAATTGTTAGTTTAATTATGCTTCACCTCTTGCCATGTTAACCAACACTTAATCTTGTCTTGTAGCATAACCGAGAGAGAACTAAATAATTGATGTGGTGTTTTGTCAATATGCAACTAGTTGCATATTGAGCTCCACTTAATTTGTAGTGTTATTTGTTGCACTTTGCCATGTCATGCCATGCCTCATTAAACCGGACATGCATCATACTTGTTTGCGCATCATGCCATGTTTATGTGATGGTTGTTTACTATGATGTTTGCTTCTTTCCGGTTTGCTTCTCTCGTTAGCTTCGGTTTTGTTCCGGAGTTGTGAGGATTCGTTCATCTACGGTTGGTTCGGTTTCATCCGTTCATCTTCTTCATGGAATCGTTCTTCTTCCTTGCGGGATTTCGTGCAAGATGATCATACCTCGAAATCACTACTATCTTTGCTATGCTAGTTTGCTCGCTCTTTTGCTATGCCAACGCTACGATGCCTACCTTTTGCTTGTCAGCCTCCCAAAATGCCATGAACCTCTAACCGTTGACACCTTTCCTAGCAAACCGTTGTTTGGCTATGTTACCGCTTTGCTCAGCCCCTCTTATAGCGTTGTTAGTTGCAGGTGAAGATGAAGTTTGTTCCTCGTTGGAACATGGAGATGTTGTTCCTTGTTGGAACAAGTTTACTTGTTGGGATATCACAATATCTCTTATATTATTAATGCATCTATATATTTGGTAAAGGGTGGAAGGCTCGGCCTTATGCCTGGTGTTTTGTTCCACTCTTGCCGCCCTAGTTTCCGTCATACCGGTGTTATGTTCCCGGATTTTGCATTCCTTACGCGGTCGGGTGATTTATGGGACCCCCTTGACAGTTCGCTTTGAATAAAACTTGTCCAGAAGGCCCAACATTGACTTTTACCATTTGCATCACCTAGCCCTTTTCTTCCCTTGGGTTTCGGAGTTCGAGGGTCATCTTTATTTACCCCCGGCCGTTGCTCGCCAGAGTGTTGGTCCAAACCGTCAACCGCCGGTGTATACCAGGCAACTACGGGCTGGCCTACCGAAGTTTGGACAATCCGTGTGCCACGAGAACGAGATATGTGCAGCTCCTATCGGATTTGTCGGCACATTCGGGCGGCTTTGCTGGTCTTGTTTTACCATTGTCGAAATGTCTTGATGTACCGGATACCGAGTCCGATCGGAGTGTCTTGGGTGAAGGTTTATTCCTTCGATGATCGCGAGAGCTTGTCATGGGCTTGTTGGGACACCCCGCAGGTTTAAACTTTCAAAGCCGTGCCATGGTTATGTGGCAGATGGGAATTTGTTAATGTCCGGTTGTAGAAAACCTGAAGTTGACCTTAATTAAAATACATCAACCGCGGTGTTACCGTGATGGTCTCTTTCCGTGAGTCCGGAAGTGAACACGTGTTGGAGTTATGCTTGACGCAGTTGCTATAGGATCACTTCTTGATCATACTTTTATCGACCGTGCTTTGCCTTCTCTTCTCGCCTCATTTGCGTATGTTAGCCATCATATATGCTAGTCGCCATCGCAGCTCCACCTCATGCCTTTACCTTACCCATAAGCTTAAATAGTCTTGATCTCGTGGGTGCGAGATTGCTGAGTCCTCGTGACTCACCGGATACTTCCAAAACCAGTTTGCGGTGCCTACGTTATCCCGGCGGTGACGCAACCAAGCTCAAGGAGGAGCTCGATGAAGATCTTGCCCTTTGTGTTGTTTCGCTCTAGCTGATCAAGAGTGGAGCCCAGCTTGGGGTCGATCGTGGTCCTTTGTCGCATTTGGGGTTCTTCTTTATTTTGGTTCCGTAGTCGGACCTTGATTGTATCTGGATGATGTAATGCTTTATTCATGTAATTGTTTGAAGTGGCGATTGTAAGCCAACTATGTATCTTTTTCCCTTATGTATTACTTGGGTTGTGTGAAGATTACCTCACTTGCGACATTGCTTTCAATGCGGTTATGCCTCTAAGTCGTGCTTCGACACGTGGGAGATATAGCCGCATCGAGGGCGTTACAAGATCCTCTTCACTATATGAAGACATTACATCATGCATGAACAGATATACAAGGATAATGACATGCATAATGAAAAATGGACGTCTGCGAAATGACTTCATGCGGAATTTATCATCGCACATGCAGAATTTATCGTCGCATCACAGAGTAGCAGAAAAAGTAGCAGACGACCATCAAGTTTAAGTGTTACAACTCAAAGAACCAAATGTATCAAAAAGCGAGAGTTGTAAGCACTAGGCAAAAAGTATATCAACCACCCATATGGACCCGCTTGAAGACTATCAACATATGCTTCTCCCCCTTTTGTCAGTAAGGACCAAAAAGGTTTGAAGACATAGTCTCTACTCGTTCCCATGAGGAGTAGGTGAAGCAGCAGGGTCATCGTTGAGGTTTGGTGGTGCAGAAGAACTTGGTGCAGTGTCGACATGCGCTGAGGTTGGAGGTGGTGAGGTAGCATCATCTGCGTCATCCAAGACTCTGGCATTAACAGTTGCTGCGGAGGAGGAGTACTCTGAATCTTCAAGAGACGGGGTTCGATGCAAGACAATATTCCTGGGAGGAGTGGAGTCGAACTTGAATCCCTTAGTGAAGCCATCGTCTTGAAGATCAGCTTTAGCACTTAGCAATGTCAAACTCTTCCAGGACCTCCGACAGGTTTCATGAGTGACAAAGGCATTCTTGGTGGCAAGATTGCAAATGCGATTGACATCCACCAAGAGGCTTTGCATTTGACGCTTCATCCAGTAGTGATGCTTGTCATGTTTCTGATGCAAGGCCACGAGAAGCTCTTGGTCATTGAGCACACGAGATCGCTTCCGGGGCCTTGGAGCAATTGTGCTTTCTGTGGCTTCAGTGCGTGCACGACGAGTGTTGCTGGCCAAAGGATAAACACGAGAAGCAACCTGAACACCTTCAACATGTTGGGAAAAGCTGTGACGATCTGCATTGTGAAGATATAGTGCTTCCTTGGTAGGCTCTGGGTAAATGGCTTCAATGGACATATAAACCTCTGGTAGAAATATGAGATGGTTGCGCGCAGAGGGCTGATAGTCAATGGCAGAGTGAAGTTTGATCAGACGCATAATCTAAGGAGCATAAAACTTCAGACCAAATATGTCAGATCTAGATGCAGCAAATTGGCGAATGAAGAAATCCTGAGCATTGAAGCTTTTGCCATTGAGAATATAGTAGACCAATGTCATCATTGCACCTTCAAGCTTTGCTGAGGAGGAATGCCCTTTGATGGTCCATAGAGTTCGCCTAATGATGTGATAGATAGTGCGGGGCAGATACTCTAGGTCTTAGACAAAGAATTCCTTGGGATATTTGGCATCCTGGGGCAATGGCTTCATCATACTTAGAATTTGGCTCATGTTGGGCTCTGGCTTCTAAAAGATGCTCTCCAATGCATCGCGGTAAAGCTGACAACCAGGTTCATACAGTTCGCCTGGAGTCGAAAGGCTGGTAAGCTCAATGAGATCAAAGGCTTTGGCTTCATGATGGACATTGCCTGTCATCCACTCAAGGACCCATGTCGTTGGATCCCTGTTGTAGCCGCGAATGTGGAGAGTTGCATAAAGTTGTAGCAGAAGCTCTTCATTCCAATGCTCCTTATCAGTAACAAATTGGAGCAGGCCTGCATCTCGGAAATAGTCAAGTGCTTCTTCTAAGCAGGGCAGGCTAGCAATGGCTTCAGAATCCAGACGCATATGAGGAAATATGCGCTCTTGATTGTATAGAACGCAGGAGTAGTAGCTGCGCTGCTGATAACTCTAGAACCGATCTGATGATATTCTTGGCTTGGAATATGGGTTCTTGGCGTTATCGAAGAAGGTGTTGTGTGCAATGAAGCCGTTGACATTGAACGAGCCTGGTGCTGATGCAGTACCTGGAAACCATGGCAATCTGGGCTTTGGCTTCTGGACCTGTGGCCTGTGCTCCACATGATAATCAAATTGAGGTCCGGGAGTAGGCGGAGGAACCAGAATTGGCCATCTCACTATGACCAGCTCGCCTTGATAGAATGCTTGCTCAATGGTATGAGGCCTTGGAGGCGGGACAGGAGTAGAGGCATTGGCACTGGCATCAGACTGCACATTAGTGGCAGGTGCATCATTGGCTTCATGCACAGTGTTTATTGCAGGCGCCACATTGTCTTCAGCCATGACAACGTCATTAGCTTCAGTAGTGTTCTTGGTGGCCGCCTCAGGATTCTCAACCTCCACTTGAGTAGCTGGAGGGTCGGGTACAGACACGTTCTCCTCGAGAACAACTTCTTGGGTGGTAGGGGGAGTAGCAACACGCTCTTCTTCTTCTTGTCTTTCATCGGCTGATGCAGTTGGATTGTCTTCAGAAGCATTAGCTTTAGACACTGGAACTGTCATAGAAGGATTATCCTCAGGGAACACTTGACGTGCCACTGAGCTGGACTGGTTCGAGTCTTCTTCTGTGATGGTAGTCATGGAGACAGAGGGCCTTAGACCTTTGCGTAGCCGTTGAAACACAGGCAACACCTTTGGCGAGGGTGTGGTCTCCATGTAATTATCATCATTCACCAGCGGACTAGTGACTTGCGCTGGTGGAGGACGGGGTGTACTTGGTGAATCTTGACTAGGAGTTGCTGGTTGGGGGCGATCAGCCCATGAGGCATCCTGGGAGATTGGCGTCAAAGGACGTCCAATACTGATGAGCTTGCTGTTCGTGAGAACAGGCGATGATACCGTTGGGCGCTCAATTTGAGGAAGGACTTCATCATCTTCTACATTGTCGTGAGGATCAATGTCTTCAGTCGCGATGGGGTCAACGACTGGAACTTCTTGAGCTTCAGGAGCCTCAGTGGAAGCAGACTCATGAACTATCAACTGACGCTCTTGATTTTCAGGGTCAGGGTGAGCAAAAGCAATGGGTTCGACAACAAGGGGCTCTGTGGGAGCAGCCCGATCTCTCTTCTTGGTTTTTCTCTTCTTGGGGGGTGGTGCATCATCAGCGGTGCTCTTGATTTTTCGCTTCCTGGCTTCGGCTTCAGCTCCCTTGGTTTTCTTCTGTTCTGAAGCCACTATGGGGACCTTAGGCTTTGAGCCTGTCATGCTGGCAGGGAAGACAATGTGAGGTTCTTCCTGCCTTGGAGGTTCAGTTGGGGCCACAGTAGACTTCTTCTTCTCTTTGGCAGCCATCTTGGGGTCAATGCCAGGACGCCCAAGAGCCCTGCGCTTCTCAGCTTCGTTATAAGCTTGAACATACTTGGCAACAAGATTTTTCATGCGCTCTCTTGAACCTTTGGCTTCTTCGCGTTTCTTACAAGACGCCACCTTGAGGTCATTCAGCATCAGCTTGAATTTCTGAACATCAGCCACACTAAGCTTGGCCACATGCTTCTTGAACTGCTCTTTCTCAAAGTCAATCTTGTTCTTCAATTCAACAATTCGCTGAGCCAGATCCATCTCAGGAGCAATTGCGCCTTGGAAGGCGACGCTGATGCCAATGGGGAGTTAAAGATCATCAAAACTGAGATCTTGATTGTCGAACCACTCATCAATGAAATTGTCCAAGATGTTCATGTCGAAGAGGGGCAAATCATTGAAGATCTCCACCTCTTGCTTGCTCTTAATCAGCTGCTCAAGAGCATCGTTACCAAACTCTTCATCTGAAGACAAATCAATGGCTTCGATTCGCTCCTCGTAATGGCAGCCGTGTCGATGCTTGACCGGATCTCGAACAGTTTTCTTCAGGGCTTCTCGCTTCTTGGAGATGCGAGAGAGATCTTCAGAGGTGTTATTGGGAGCAGGAGGGGCAATTGCCAATGGCTTCACCCGAGAAGCTTTTGGAGCAGCAGATGATTTTGAAGCCTTAGGTTTCTTTTGCTTCTACGGCTTAGGAGTAGGAGCTGGAGCATCATGAGTGTCAGCACCATCATCAGAATGATCCACTTTTGCACCTTGGACAACAATGTGTGTGATGAGGCCAGCAAGGTTGTAGAAGGGGCCGATCCTGTTCTCATTGGCTTCACGGGTGCCATCTTCCTGAGGTGAAGAAGGACCAGGGTTGAAGTCAAGTCCTAAAGCCTTCTTGTTCTTCGCAACTGAGTCTTTGGCGAACTGTCAGTTGCGCTTGAACAAATGGTCTTCAGAGCACCACAGCAGAGAAGAAGGGTCAGCATTCTCTGGCTACGGTCCGCGAACCATGCACGGATAGCATTCTCGTTGAATGGCTTCAGGAAGGGACTGGGGTTGAAGATTTTTGTATACAATATCTCCCTAGGGTCCCTTGATGGCATTCTTCTTTGCATACTCTTCTGTGACGAAACGGTACATGAATCATTCCTCTGCCCAATATCTTTGAATCCACTGGATTCGATTCTTGTGACCTGTATAGGTTTCCTCAGGGTCTGTTTTGTACAGCTCGTGCAAATCTGGAGGCAAATCCTTGGAAGTGTTCCCACGGTGCTGTCTGCCTCCCTTTCTTGCTGACTTCTAAGTGGCCATGAAGCTTAATCTGAAAGGCTTCAGTACTTGCAAGGGCTTCAGACGGCTGGTCACACAAGAACTGGCTTCAGGAGAATTGATATGACTTTATAAGAATTCTGCAAACGAATGCAAACTATGAGAACCAAGGGATTCTCCCACGGACTTGTACCTGTGACACCATTAGAGGTGCGAGGGAAGGGGAAGAGGTCATATGCATTCTCAGAAGATTTTGAAGATAAATCTGTTTGAAGACATTGACCTCATAACGCGAAGACATTCACTTATTGGATGTGAGTTGGTTCCAGATTTGTACGAATCCAGGAATAAGTACAAGTGAGGAATCTAACTTGTAAAGAAGCATAAGTGAATAGACTAGGCAGAGCATGAGATGCAGAATGAGATAGATTCAACGTTGGATATCTAGAAACCACTTTTGGTAAAGAAGGATGAATCTATCAGATTGAAAAGATGGTAAAAAGTGAATTTTAATTACCACACGAAGAACTGCTAGACGGAGCGAAGTTGGTGGCCGAGCAGCTCGATCTTCCGTGCCCTAACTTGGCGGCGGAGGACACCTACGGCGATGGCGGAGAGGACGAGGTCCGTGGCCGGCGTGAGGACGGCGTCGGAGAAGTCGCGGCAGCTAAGCACTTCGTCGCCGGCGTCGTCGAGAGCTAGAGGAGGCGCTAGGGTTTGCGAGAGGTGGCGAGGTGGAAGAAGAATTTTTGACCGAGATGTGACGGGTATTTATAAGGAAAGAGCCGGCATAGCGCAATTACGCAGGTGCCCCTGGCGGTTCACATCCGAAGGACACGTGGCAAGCATGCAACACCTTGGAAGGTGTTCCATGTTCCCACGCACGCCTGGATTGTCGGGGTGGTCGTTCCGAATTCTCTAGCTTTCAGGCAAAAAGTATATAGCATTAAAAATAGATATAAATGTTTGTCAGATTGACTTCAGCTGACAAGGTCTCAGTGAAGACAATCAACAGTTTTCAATAGAATGCATATGATTTGGACAGATAGAGTTGAGGTAGAAGCATAGATAGGTTAGGGTCCGATCACATTCACTTAGTTCAAAAGATTCAACACGGCCATAGCTATAAGTGAATGTCAGAGAGGATGTAACACAATTATGTATATAACTAGTATAAGGCCAAATCAACTGAATGAAGATAAACTTGAATATAAGCCAGGGATGAAGATAAATCAAATATGAAGACTTTGCAAACATGACGCCAAGAGAAACACTTCAAACAAAAGTTTGGTGGTGGCGTTACCCACCGTATAGGAAGTATTAGACTAAGACACGTCGCACAATTATCGTGGCACTCCGAAGTCAAATTCCGCATTAATGTATTCACACTTAGAGTGTATGTCTTCATTGATTGAAGATATACATTACTTCGTGTGCTGCACATCTAAGTCATCAAAATGCATAAGTGTTAGGATGTGTGCCTAATCACAGGACATTTGAGGATTCCAAGATATTTAGCTCACACCACAACTTGCAAAACCTTTTCTCATCCAAGGGCTTTTTGAAGATATCAGCCAACTGCCCTTCTGTCTTGACGTGAATGATATCAATATCTTCCTTCATAACATGATCTCTGAGAAAGTGATGACGAATTTCAGCGTGCTTTGTCTTCGAGTGCTGAACTGGGTTGTTTGCAATCTTGATGGCACTCTCATTGTCGCAGTAGAGAGGCACATTCTTCAGATGGATACCATAGTCCTTGAGAGTTTGCTTCATCCAGAGAAGCTGAGCACAGCAAATTCCAGCAGCAATGTATTCGGATTCAGCAGTGGAGAGAGATACACAGTTCTGCTTCTTTGAAGACCAACAAACAAGAGAGCGTCCTAGAAAGTGACATGTGCCTGATGTGGACTTGTGATCAACCTTGTCACCAGCATAATCAGCATCCGAGAATCCAACTAGATCAAAGTCTGAGCCCTTTGGATACCATAATCCTAATGTTGGGGTGTAAGCCAAATATCGAAGGATTCGCTTCACTACTAAGTGATGCGATTCCTTTGGTGCCGCTTGGAATCAGGCACACATGCAAACACTAAGCATTATATCTGGCCTAGATGCACATAAATAAAGCAAAGAACCAATCATGGAGCGGTATACCTTTTGATCGAGCTCTTTACCATTGTCGTCGGGACCCAGATGACTTTTGGTTGGCATTGGTGTCGTGTATCCTTTGTAGTCTTGCATTCCAAACTTCTTCAGGCTATCTTTTGAGGTATTTTTCTTGAGATATGAAGATGCTGTTGCGTTGCTGACGGATTTGGAGACCCAGAAAGAACTTCAGCTCGCCCATCATGGACATCTGATATTGCTCTTGCATCATGTGGCCAAACTCATCACTGTATTTCTTGTTGGTGCAGCCGAAGATAATGTCATCCACATAGATTTGGCACACAAACAGTTCACCATCATATGTCTTCGTGAGGAGAGTGGGATCTAGTGAACCAGGTTTGAAGCCTTTGCTCTTCAGGAAGTCTTTGAGCGTATCATACCAAGCACGAGGGGCTTGTTTGAGGCCATACAGTGCATTGTTGAGCTTGTATACCATATCAGGATGTTTTGGATCTTCAAAGCCAGGAGGTTGTGCGACATATACTTCTTCTTCTATCTTTCCATTGAGAAAAGCACTCTTCACATCCATTTGATACAGAAGGATGTTGTGATGATTTGCATAGGCTAGCAGTATGTGAATGGCTTCAAGCCTTGCCACCGGAGTAAATGTTTCATCAAAGTCAATTCCTTCCACTTGAGTGTAACCTTGTGCAACGAGACGAGCCTTGTTTCTGACCACTTGACCATGCCCATCTTGCTTGTTGCGATATATCCATTTGGTGCCAATGATATTGTGCTTCCGAGGATCAGGACGCTTGACCAAATCCCACACATTATCAGCTTGAACTGTTGAAGCTCTTCTTGCATAGCTTGAATCCATTCAGGTTCCATGAAGGCTTCATCAACTTTCTTGGGTTCAGAGATTGAGACGAATGGAAAATGCCCACAAAAGTTGGTTAGCTGTGTTGCTCTTTGAGTTGCTTTTGAACGAGTGAGTGGACTAGGTGCATTCAAGCTGTCGATTATCTTCTCAATCTGAACTTCATTTGCAACACGAGGATGAGCAGGACGAAGATTTTGCTCTTGCTGATCAATGTCATTATTTGGGGGATTCTCTTCAGGCTAAGCATTGTCTTCAGGTTGATTAGGTGCGGAAATGATATGCTCCTCTTCAGTTTGATTCTCAGAAGGTATGATATCTCCAATTCCCATCTGCTTGATAGATTCACTTGGTGGTACTTCATCTAGCAAATTTGGTGTGCTCTCTTTGCAGCCGTTAGTCTCATCGAATCAAGACATCCACGCTTCAACCACTTTATAGTGAAAGAGGTTGAAGACTCAGAGGTGTCGGTGTTCGGGAACGGGGTCCCAGACTTGCTCGCTGTGGCTCATGGGCGTGGCTCTAGCGGACGCCAGTGCAGCCCAGCTTCATCACTCAAGCTCAAGACCCGCGAGGGGCCTGAGATTCATGGGCGGACGGCAGGAAGCTTTCTCAGGAGCAACCTCATCAGGCGAGCTCGCGAGGAGGCACAGAGATCAAGGCAGGGTACCTCGCGAGGTGCCCGTGACGCAAGCCATGACGATCGAGACCAGGCGGGCGCTAGGCGGGCGCCGGCCTGCGCAGTGTCCTTGTTTCCCCTTCGGTGCAAAGGGGGCAAGCACAGGCCAAGGCATCAGGCAAAGGTTACCGTTTCGGTGCAACAAGACCAAGACCAGCGGAGCGGCAAGATGGAGGTCACCGTGGAGCCCAGGACGGCGCCACCGCTGAGTCTTTGGCAACAAGACCAACTTTAGTCGATAAGTGTACTAGATGTTTCCCTTCAAAATTGCCAATTGTTGGCGCCCTTCCCGCTCATTATTTGGGAAGAGGCCCAGGGCCTCCCTCTATAAATAGAGCTAGCCACCACAGAGTAGAGGAAGGAGGGTTTTTGGCTAGACTAGAGAGAGAGGCGACTGAACTCACCCAAGCAGTTCATCGCACCAGCTCAAGAACACCTCTCGCGAGGCTGCTCTTCCTTTGTATTCTTCATCAGCCCCCGAGGCAATCCACCACACCACGCACTGGAGTAGGGTATTACACCACAATGGTAGCCTAAACCAGTATAAACCTCGTGTCCCTTGTGTGTTCTTCTTTCTAGCCTAGATCCCGAGGCTTCGAGACATGAGTTGGTAGGGGAAAGATCTTCGTGCACACCCCAGAGTTCAAACCTCAAGGGTCTGCCGGAACCCGAAATCCGACATTTGGCGCGCCAGGTAGGGGTGCGCCGGAATCCTTCTTCCACCGACTAGCGTTTCATCGTCCGTCGCGCTCATGTCTGACACTCGCCGAGCCCGCGCCGAGCGTTGGGCTGCTCTCGCGGCCCATGTCGCCCAGACGGCCCCCGTCGGCGGGCCTCCCCGTTGTTCCCTGTCGCCTGCCGCCCACGCCACCACCGACCCGGCGGGGAACGAGCAGCAGGCGTCGTTGCTGCATCCAGCGGTGCGGCGGGAAGGTCGATCGCCACCCGTCGCCGACTCCAAAGCAGTTTCGTCGTCACACGCCGTCAAGGCCTCGCAGACGCGCGACGCCGCTGTTCTCGCACGTGAGCTCTGCACTATCGCCCTGCCGACAACCTCTACGACAAGTGGCTCGCCGATCACCGAAGCTCGTCGGCGCCAGAGGGGGCTCCCTGCCGTCTCTCGGCCAGACGCCCTCCGCCTCGCTGGCAAGGCAGCCCGGAGGCACCTCCGCCTCCTCCTCAAGAAGGCGCCTGCCCCATAGCGCGCCCTCGGACGAGACACACCACGTCCAGCGCCCGCGCAGCAAGAAAGGAGGTGCCAAGAGGTCCCTCGCCCTCAAGAAGTCGCTCGCGTGCTCCCATCGCCAACACGCCATGACCGCATACCTGCTCAAGCGCGCTAAGACCCCGCGCTGCTGCTGGCGACAGCGCGTGGAGACCTCCAAGATCAAGCCCTTCGTCACCAAAGGCCCCCTGTAGCGACTGCAGGCTGCCACGCCTTCACCGCCAAGCTGCACAACGTGGCCTGGCCGGGAAAGTTCAAGCCAGATCTGCCTCCTCGCTACGACGGTACTGCCGACCCGCGGAGTTCCTCCAGCTCTACGTGCTGGGCATCGAGGTGGCCAACGGGGATGAAAAGGTCATGGCGAACTGGTTTCCCATGGCGCTCAAGGATGGCGCCCGCACCTGGCTCCTAAACCTGCCTCCCAGCACGGTCTCCTCTTGGGACGAGATGCGCACTCGCTTCATCGCCAACTTCCAAGGCACTTGCGACCGCCCCCCCGGCCATGAGTGACCTGCGCTGCATCAAGCAACAGCCAGGAGAGACCCTGCAAAAGTACATCCAACGCTTCAACAACGCCCGCCTCAAGATCCCCCAGGGTGACTGAGGAAGGCATCATCTCAGCCTTCTCCGATGGCGTGCGGGACATCAAGATGAAAGAGGAGCTGTTCAACTTGGGACCCATGAAGACCCGTGCACATCTCTGGAGCTGTTCTACTTGGCGACCAAGTGCGCCAGGGCTGAGGAAGGGCGCCTTTCCCTCCTTGAGTCTCCGGCTGCTGATCCAGAAGAGAAGAAGCCCAAGGTCAAGGACGTGAAGCACAAAGGAGCTGCTGTGCTCACAGCGGAGCCAGACACCAAGCAAGGCAGAGATCAATCGGAGTCATCCAAGGGCAGCCGGTACTGCGTGTACCACGACCTCCACACCCACAACACCAACGAATGCCAAGAGCTTAGGGCTGTGCGAGATGGACTTATCGGCCGACGCCCCGAGCGCAACGATCGGGGCTATGGCCGAGGAGGAGGAAGAGGTGGAGGACGGTGGGAAGACCGTGGTCCTCGCCAAGGGTGGCGTGACCGACCTCGCGAGGACTGTTGGCAGGACCAGCCTCGCGAGGGAGGTTGGAGGGATCAGCCTTGTGAGGACCACCCACAAGGCAACGCATGCCTCCCTCCTCTACCACCACCACCGAGGAGGAATGAAGACCAACATCAGGACGAGGGGGCTAGGGGCTTCCAGGAACTGCTGAATCGCAGCATCCTGGCGCGCGCCTGTGCCCCAGCCTCACAACGCATCTTCAAGCAAAGACACTCATGAGGTGAATGCAGTCCTCCCCAAGCTTGAGGCCACGCGCCCTCTCGGGTGGTCCGCGTGCGCTATCACGTTCAGCTCAGCGGATCAGCTCAAGTGCGCGGCAACGGCCGGTGTCCTCCCAATGCTTTGTTCCCCAGTCATTAGCAATGTGCGAGTCACCAGGACCCTCATCGATGGCGGAGCAGGACTCAACGTCCTGTCCGTCAAGACATTCAACAATCTCCAAGTGCCATATGATCAGCTTCAGCCGAGCAAGCCTTTCTCAGGAGTTACTGATGGTTCCACCATTCCGATAGGGCAAGTTCGCCTTCTTGTCACCTTTGGGCAGCGCAACAACTACCGCACCAAGCTCATTGACTTCGACGTCGCCCATATTCGCCTGCCTACAATGCCATCCTTGGGTACCTAGCCCTGTCCAAGTTCATGGCAGTGACTCACCATGGCTACAATGTCCTCAAGATGCCAGGAAGCAGTGGAGTCATCACAGTCCCCTGTGAAGAGAAGGATGCAGTGTGTTCTCTTGAGCGTGCCTTCCAGGCCGCAACAATCAAAGACCCGGATCACAGTAGCAGGAGCCTTCCCGAGGCATCCCTAAGAAGAATAAGACTTCACCTGGCCCAAACCATCAGGAGGCAGGCACCTCCGGAGGCGTTGCGTCAGGATCCGCACCCGTTCAAGGGGCGTCACCCTCTGTCGCGTAGGAAGGCGCGCCCGGCGCCCTCCTCGGGCAGGGCTCGGGGGCTCTTTCTTGGAGGGCCACCAACTTTGCCAAGGTCACGAGGGAGGCGCTCGGGCATCACTTGGAGACGTGCTTCAAAGCACGTTTCCCTCAGGAAGGTATGAGGCAAGGAGGGCCAAACCCTCAGGAGTTCATCGCAAGAAACACACAGGAGCTACAGGAGTCAAGAGTCATGCGCGGTAGCCGCCGCTTGCCCGCCGTAGCCCCTCACCCCGGCGAGGATGGTGGGCTGCGCGTCTGCATCGACGTGCCAGGGCTCAACCGAGCCGCGTCTCAGGAGCGCCTCTGGCCTTCGCGTGTGGGGCGTTGCGAGGGTCCACCTCACAGCTACGTTCACATGCCTTTCAGCCTGCCGAACGCGGCCGCTGCTCATCAGCGCCTGCTGAGGAGCATTCTGGAGGCTCAGGAGGTCAGGCATTGCGTGGTCCTGGCGGAGATGGAGATGGTCCTCGAAGATCCACCTGTGCCCCCGGAGCCTCCTGAGGCTCCTGGTCCCGGGAGCTTGTGAGGGTTAGCTTCCTCACCGCGCGTCGTCCGCTACTTCAGCATCCCTTCATCTCCAACGGTATCAGGTGACATCTTTCAAAGTTCCATTTTCAGCTGGGAGCACCCACAGGGCTGCTGTCGGTGTCAAAACCGGCGGATCTCGGGTAGGGGGTCCCGAACTGTGCGTCTAGGCGGATGGTAACAGGATACGAGGGACACGATGTTTTTACCCAGGTTCGGGCCCTCTCGATGGAGGTAAAACCCTACGTCCTGCTTGATTAATATTGATGATATGGGTAGTACAAGAGTGGATCTACCACGAGATCAAGGAGGCTAAACCCTAGAAGCTAGCCTATGGTATGATTGTTGTAATGTATGTTGTCCCCACGGACTAAAGCCCTCCGATTTATATAGACACCGGAGGAGGCTAGGGTTACACAAAGTCGGTTACAATGGTAGGAGATCTACATATCCAGATTGCAAGCTTGCCTTCCACGCCAAGGAAAGTCCCATCCGGACACGGACGGAGTCTTCAATCTTGTATCTTCGTAGTCTTGGAGTCGGCGGATAATGATAGTCCGTTGTCCGGACACCCCTAGTCCAGACTCCTCAAGAGCCCCCGAACCGGGCTTCAATGACGATAAGTCCGGGCGCAGATAATGTTCGGCATTGCAAGGCGGGTTCCTCCTTGAATAATCCAGAGAAGATCATGAACACCGGGATAGTGTCCGCTCGCAAAAATAATATCCACATTCCACCGCAGAGAGAATAAAATGTACACTTAGCTTAATCTCACGACGTATTATGCGGCATGACATCACACCGCCACCAAGCCTTTGTTTGAATCGTTTTTACTATACCACCTCAAAGACGTTTAGCGGCGGTTTCTTGGCACGCCTTGTCAAGCAGAGATCGTGTTCCCCTTATTCCGGATTCTCATCAATACGCGTGGGTAACCCAACCGCGCCATTGATGGTGGCGCTTGGGAGATAAGCGAGTTTTACCAGGCGGTGGGGACACATAGTTTTCGTCCGCCTATATATAAGGGATAAGGATTCACCTTCTCACCCACGCCTTCTTCCTCCTTTGCTTATCCATCTCCGCAAGACTCAAGCTCCAACGCCTAAGCTCGCAGATCTCGCCTCAACCTTCTCCGAATATGTCCGGAGGGGAGGCAAGTGGTTGGCCTCCACCGTTAAGGAGGAGCACATCACCAAGCTGCGCGACGCGGATACCTCTCCAGCGATATCGCGATCGGTCGCCCGACGAGGGGCAGCTCATCCCCACCCCCGGCCTCACGAGTGTCGCCTTCCTTCCCCACTTCCTCCGCTGGATCTGGGCTTTCCGCCCATCCATTCGTCCGGGGCTCATGTTCTATTACGGCCTGGATTTCCACGATCCGCACCGAACTTCATCCTCAACATCTCGGCGCTCATCATCGTGTGTGAGGCCTTCCTCCGCATCCGCCCCACTTCGCTCGTGGCTCAAGACCTTCAACGCTGTCAAGGTTGTGAAGGGCACGCAAGCGGAATGCGGAGGCGCCATGTTGGGTAAATTACCCAACGTCCTTTGGCTCTAAGGGGCCTTTGTGGACTCCGTCAAGGGGTGGCTATCGGGGTGGTTCTATATCACCGAGCCGCGCAAGCCTACATGGGCGGCGGCCCCCGAGTTTAGATCTGGCGTCCCCATGCAGCTCACCTCTTGGAAAGAGAAGGGCTTGCAGTGGGGCAATCCGGTGGAGGTGACGGGACTCCGAGCCTGCATCCAGAAGCTGGTGAGCAATAAGCTCAGGCTCATCGACGTGGTCCAAGTCATGCTCATCCATCGGATTCTCCCATGCCAAGAACGGGCATTCAATTTGTGGGAGTTCAATCCGGAACAACAGCAGGCGCTAAGTGGGCTCTTCGATACAACATACGAAGGCGCCTGGAGGGTGCTGTTCAAGGGCACCGAAGCCCCCGCATCCGCAACGGAAGATCGCGGATTCAGCTCGCAGTATCCAACTGACGAGGTAAGTGATTCAACCCCATTACGGGACACTTGTGATAATTAAATTGACTCTAGTGGGGTTTCATTCTGTCTCTTCCTTTGACAGGAATGGATGGAGAAGGTCAAGCTGCTTATCAGCCCGGCTCCCATGCCAGAAGACCCAGTGGACGCCCGCTTAGCAGGGCTGCTGGTTCTGGCACCGCACGTGGTGCCGGAGAAGAAGGCCAAGAAGGTGGCCGCGGGGACTCGAAAGAGTTCCCGCAATAAGGCGTCTGACGACGACGCGGACTCCTCCCCCGAAGACGAGGAGGAGGAGTATTCTCTCCTGGAGGAGGAGAGAAGAAGAGGAAGGCTTCCCCAATCGGGAGGCCAAGGGTCCAAGAGGGGAGAACTATCCCTCGACAGTTTTGCCAACACCAGCGTTGGCGAGGATGAGTGGCCTCAAGGGCCAAAGCGTCCGCAAGATCGTAAGTATCCGGATCATTTATATGCAATATCTTTTATGTCACATAGTATCCTTCTAACGCCGATTCTGCCCTGTAGTCCGCCGATGACGATCTCCCGACTCATCGAAGCGGGTCGTTAGCCTCGCCGGATGTGAATTCAATCCCGACCGCCTCTACCCCACGCCGCCGACGAGGACGCCGAGGTGGGATCCGAGAGGGACCCATCAGAGGAGGCCCGAGGCGCCGTCAGGCAGCCTCCCGGACTTTGCGCCGGACTCTACATCGGGACCCGCAGTGGTTCCAGAGTCCGGCAAGCGGCCCCTTCGAAAGAAGGGCAAGACCGTGGCGCCGGCGGCCTCCGTCCAACCGGAGGTGCCGGATAACTTGCTGGAAGCGCTAAAAGGTGCTTCCATCGAGGAAGAACACCACACTATCATGAGTGCGGTGATTCAAAAGGTTCAGCTCGCCAAAAGCGGGCTGACCGAAGCCTGCAGCAGCCTGTTAACAGGCTTTGAGGTAAGAAGTTTAAAATTATGTAATGTAATACCGCGATAGACAAGAGTTTCGATGCTCGATTCGGTGTTCGGAAAGAAAAGCCGGATGAGGATCTAACAAGATATGTGCAGGTTGCTAAAATATGTCAATATGGGTTTGTAGGCTGCGCTGCTGGCCTCTGCCGCACTAACGGCGGAGGTCGATGTGCTGAAGCAGGATCTCGAGCGGTCCGAGCGAGAGCTCGGCCATGCAAAGAAGCAGCTCGAGGACAAAGAAGGTGAGTAACACCGCTTTGAATAGCTACCTTACAGAAAAGGATTTTGGTTGCAATAAAATTAACAAGGATAATGTGTGTATTGCGGGGGCCACTAACGAGGTGGCAGCCTCGAAGGATGCAAAGGTCCGCGTCGAACTGATGTGGCCGTGGAACGGGCAGAGCGAGAAAAGCAGGAGGCACGGGTGGCAGAAGTTCGGCAAGAGCTCCAGGCTCTCATGGAAAAGCATGAGAGTTTGGAGCGTGACTCCAAGACTTGAGAGTCCGAGCTTGCCTCGGCTCTCGAAAGTGCCAAGTCTGCCAAGGCCGAGGCCCATAAGGCCCTTCAGGAGGTTGAAGATATGAAGAAAATAGCGGCGGGTAAGGCATTTTTCATGCAAAGCAAGCATGTTAATGTAAAATACCTGACACTTACCCGCATTCGGAGCTCTGCAGGGGCGTTTGCAGATCTGCCGCGTAGTGCGTCCGATGCCGCCGCATCCTATCGTGGCGAGGAGGGGATCTCGACGGAAAAAGTCTTCGGTCTCAAGATGCCGAGGCCGGACACCCGGCGGTGCCCTAAGCGACCGGTGAAGCGGTGGTCGAACTCCACAAGGTAGTGAAGAGGCCATGAAGGGCCTTATAGTCCGGTGTGGCCTAGACAGGCCATGCACAGGAGCTACTTTGGCCTCGGCGGCGGCTAGTGGATGCATGCCCCGGTGGATGTCATCAAGCGCCCGCTTGTATCAAGGCGCTCGGGGCCTCGCCCGCACGAAGGTGCAATGGGGCAAGTTGGATGCAGAGAAGCTTCTCACGGACCCACCGCCGCCGGGCAAGGAGTATCGCACGCCCGAAATGTATTATAAAACTGTCCTGAAGGGAGCCTGCAATATTGCGGATGAATGCCCCAGAAATGTAATCTTTGAGTGAATTTGCTATGTATTATCCTGCGCGCTGAAACTTTGTTCATGTGCGCGTTAGGCAACACTTGTTTAATTTAAAATATTACCTTCTATGCGGCCGTTTATAAAATCTGAGAGATGGCAAGTCGTTGGCTTCAAATTTCAAGCCGCATGATCTTTGGGGTGTTCGGGATAAACTCGAGCACTCTTGTTCCCATTGTTGGGTCCATCGAGGAGGCGCCAACACAACGAACAAGGCAACCGGACTTATAATGCTTGAACACTCTCACTTAGCCATAGAATTCTATAATTTTAAATTTCGGCGAAGCCCCTGGTATTCGGAAGACCGAATCCGGGGCGCTATCCATGCCTTCTTCGGACATTGTCCGGAACTTCGCTCGAAGCGGCGTGAGTCTTTAAGGACCCGAAAAAACCTCTCGAGCAATGACCGGCTCTCGCCTTATCATGCCGGTCGGTTTAGCTTTCTCCATCGAGGCGCCGCCGCTCAACCGGGCGCAATCGCAGTGGTTCTCCCAGTGCCACCTTAGCCGCTGAACGGAACGTAAGGCACCAAAACGTGGGGCGGGCAAACCCAACTATTGACCCAAGACATGATTCGAGCCGATTCATATAATGCTATAAGTTCGGGGTGCCGCACTTGTGAAAGTGTTCGGACTTATCACACCATAGAGTGGGGAACGTAAGCCCCCGGTGTATTAGGCCATACCAAAATATACAGGCGCAAGATGTCATATAATGAGCATATATATATATAAGGTAATGCAATTGTGATCAACAAGGTGCTGCATTATTTATGAAAGAAAGTCTGCTAGTAGAGCGGACTGATACAAATAGTACGGTAAGCAAGGGATTTGGACTAAATAAACATGTCCCCCTCCAGGGATGAGCTGCGGACTTGGTGTATATAATCGAATTTAATGCTCGTAATTGAGACCACCTGGGTGTTCGTCAGAGCCTTCTTTAGTCCCCGATCGTTGCATCGTGGGTTCGCGGGTTTGCACGGACAAGGCTTCGCTTAACGGAGTCCTGTGTACACAAAGTAGTAAAGTGAAAAAAAAGAAGGGGGCACACTTGCGAGCCCCTGGTGTGGTCAAGCCGCACTGGGTCCATTGTGATCGTGCCCTTTCCCTCGCGCCCATGGTATCTCCAAAGCGTAATGATGTACGCGGAGGGTTATTTTTGCGGTCATCTTGCTGGCGAGGTTGGGGCCGCATTACTACGCATGCTCGATCGCGCCAGTGGTCTTGATTGGCGTTGCTCGCACGTTTTGCCAGTATCCGCCTTTAACGCCGGACTCGAGAATTGCCTTAAGAGCCTGCTCAGATTTCCGACGCGAGCATTGTATGTTCCTCCGCTCGAGGGAGCGTTCCGTATTCCCATTGACCGTGATGACTCCACGAGGGCCCGCATCTTGAGCTTTAGGTATGCATAATGCGGCACCGCGCTGAATTTTACCAATGCGGTTCGTCCGAAAGCAGAGCATGATAGCCGCCGCGAACGGGACTATGTCGAAGATTAACTCTTCGCTCGGAAATTATCCGGGATCCAAGACCACTTCGGTGTGGTGAGCCTGCACTGCAGTTGGCTTCCACCTGGGATGACACCTTTAAAGATTGTCTTTGTAGGTTTAATCCTTGATGGGTCTATGCCCATTTTGCGCCTTTGTATCGATAAAGCAGGTTCGAGCTCTGCCGCCGTCCATCGGGACTCGTGAGGCGAAATCCATCGACGATTGGGTCTAAAACCAATGCGGCGAATCCGCCGTGGCGTATGCTGGTCGGATGGTCTCTTCGATCGAAAGTGATCGGACAAGAAGACCATGGATTGAACTTCGGGGCGACTGGCTCCATCGCATAGACGTCCCTTAGTGCGCGTTTCCTCTCCCTCTTGGGTATGTGGGTCACGTATATCATATTCACCGTCTGCACTTGTGGGGGAAAACCCTTCTGTCCTCTATTGTTCGGCGGTCGGGTCTCTTCCTCGTCGTCGCTATTTAGCCCCTTGTCATTGTTTTCGGCAATCAACTTGCCGGCCTGCTTGAACACCCAGCAATCTCTATTAGTTTGGTTAGCTGGCTTTTCAGAGGTGCCATGTATCTGGCATAAGCGGTCGAGTATTCGGTCCAGATTGGACAGACCCGGAGTGGTTCTTTTGAATGGCTTCTTCCACGACCGGTTTAGAGCCTCGAATCCGGCGTTGATCGCCAGATCCTCCTTATCATCGCCAAGCACGCGCGCTTTGTTTTGTTTCGATGTGACCTGCCGTTGTTGTCCTTAGTATCCGGACTGCCAGAATTTTTTCGGAGATTGTTGCTACGGGCTAGCCAGCTGTCCTCTCCCGCGCAAAAGCGGGTCATTAACGATGTGTGGGCTGCCATGGATTTCGGCTTTTCCTGCCCCAGGTGCCGGGCTAGCCATTCGTCCCAGATGTTATGTTTGAAGGCTGCAAGGGCCTCTGCATCCGGACAGTCGACAATTTGGTTTTCTTTGTCAAGAAGCGTGTCCGAATTGTGCGGCTGATTCGTCTGCTGCTGAATAATGTGGCTTAGGTCATCGGCGTCGGTGGTCGCTTTATCGTGCCTCGGAAGTTGTCGAGGAATGCGGCTTCCGGTCCTCCCAACACCCAATTGACTCTGCGGGCAAGCTGTTTAGCCAATGCCGAGCTGGTCCTTTAAGCAGTGGGAGATACTTGATGGCATGGAGATCATCACCGCGGGCCATATGGATGTGGAGAAGATAGTCTTCGATCCAAACCGCGGGTCTATTGTGCCACCGTAAGATTCGATGGTTACTGGTTTAAACCCTTCGGGATCGATGATCCATTACTTCGTCGATGAAGCATAGAGGTGTCTTGGCGCCTCAGTATTGAGCGATATCGCGGCGCAGCTCGAGAAGCGCTGTCTGTGTGTTCGGCCTGGCGAGGTTATTATATCCGGCGCGGCGATATTAAATGCGTGGGTCGAGGGCGCTGCGTGATCCGTAGATGGATCTGGATTGCCTTGCTTTGTCCACCAATATGTCTATAAGTCCGGCGCATTCCCTCTTGGCCGTACTTTTGGAGCGATGCGGCGTCACGGTCTTGGCTGGGGCCTGGATGCCTCTCTGTCACGACCACGGGGTGGTCGGTCAGCCATATCGTCTTGTTGGTGATGGAGGTATGTATGCTTCCTCCTCTAATCGGGAGCAGCTTGCGTCTTAGGTAACTTTTGGAGGCGTTTGAGTTTATACTCTTGACGCGAGGACCTCGGTCCATCGATCGGCCAGCAGGTCTGATCAGCTTGGAGCTGTTGCTGCTTTTTCTTTAGGCTGTTTCTTTGTGGCGATAAGCTGCGCTTGAAGCGCTCTTGTTCGACGGGATCCTCGTATGCAGCGAATTCATCATCGTTGAGGCTTGCCCGTCTTGGAGGGAGGCATATAGTTATGATCCTCAACCTCTTAAATCGCCGCCTCTCGTGAGGGCTTGCTTCGCATCCTCTGCGCTGAGTCTTGCTGGAGGGATTGTCTTCGGCACTCTCGGAGTATTATTATCTCCTGTGCGAAGCTCCATTCTTCTTTGTGGCGGGATTTAGAGCGGCGCCACGACGTCGGCGTTTGGGCTGCTTCTTTAGAGTCTGCCTCCGCTGCTTCGCCGTCCCGTCTTTTGGGGTGTCCACCATATATATGTCGATATGAGGTGGTCCTCCGATTGCCTCGTAGGCGCTGGTTCTGTTAAATCTCGGCATCGCCGTCCATAGCGTCAATGTCGTCGGAGTCGTAGTCTAGCATGTCGGTTAGATCATCGACAGTGGCTACAAAGTGGGTGGTGGGTGGGCTCTGAATTTCTCCGTCGTCCGTACCCCAACCATCCTGGCCATAGTCCGGCCAGGACTCTCCTAATAACGAGAGATGCTTTAGTGAATTCAGGATATCGCCAAAAGGCGAGTATTGAAAGATGTCCGCGGTGGTGAATTCCATAACCGGCGCCCAATCCAGATCGATTGGTAGGGGCGCGGGAGGTTCGGAGTCCGGCGCCTTGGAATCACGAGTTTCGCAGGGGTCAAGATCAGTGTTCGGCTCCATCGCCGTGGATGTTGAAGCCCCTGTGGGCGTCTATCCACCGCCCTTGATCTGGGTGATCGGCTCGGGCTAATGGCGAAGCGGATCCGTGTCAGCGCCACCAAGGCCTTTGCTTGGCGAGCTAGATCATGCCCATAAATCCGGTCTTGTGGCGCTTGGGTGTGGCTTGAGTCCGTCGAAGATCAAGTCTCCGCGGACATCGGCCGTGAAGTTCAAGCTTCGAATCGACTGACGGCCAGGGGCGTAGCTTTCGATCTGCTCTAGATGGCCAAGTGAATTGGCCCGCGGTCTGAAGCCGCCGAATCTGAAGATATGTCCGGGAGAAAAGTCTCACCTGGACAACGTTGTTGGTTGAAGATGCCATCAAGCCCATCGGTGGCGACACAAAGGAACTCTCAATGAAAGCACCAATGTCGGTGTCAAAACCGCGGATCTCGGTAGGGGTCCCGACTGTGCGTCTAGGCGGATGGTAACAGGATCGAGGACACGATGTTTTACCCAGTTCGGGCCCTCTCGATGGAGGTAAAACCCTACGCCCTGCTTGATTAATATTGATGATATGGGTAGTACAAGAGTGGATCTACCACGAGATCAAGGAGGCTAAACCCTAGAAGCTAGCCTATGGTATGATTGTTGTAATGTATGTTGTCCTACGGACTAAAGCCCTCCGATTTATATAGACACCGGAGGAGGCTAGGGTTACACAGAGTCGGTTACAATGGCAGGAGATCTACATATCTGTATTGCCAAGCTTGCCTTCCACGCCAAGGAAAGTCCCATCCGGACACAGGACGGAGTCTTCAATCTTGTATCTTCGTAGTCTTGGAGTCCAGTGGATAATGATAGTCCGGCTGTCCGGACACCCCGTAGTCCAGGACTCCCTCAGCTACATCTTTCCCAGTTCGCATGGGTCCGTCCCTGCGGCATGTATCCGTTTTTCTTATGTTCTTTGCCTACCTTGTTGGGGGCGCCCCTCGGGCTGCATTATCCCCAAGCTGCTCGGGCCTAACCCAGTGGCGTTTGCTTTTTCCGCATCTATATAAATGGATTTGCTCCTCCATGCTTAACCTGATTCCCATGATTATCGTCTGCTGCCTATCGCGGACCCCTCCACTCTCATGCAAAGCGCTTGCACGTTAAAAGGGGGGTGCCTGACCATCGCGACTCATGGGCCCTTACTGGCTCTCCAGCCCTCACCCCCTGGCCTTGACCCACGGCATCGCGACCTATCATACCAACGGCGGCTGAGCTTGCTCGAGGGCTGGGACCTGAGGACGTAGAGCATTTGCATTCTAACCACCTTGCAGGAACATACCATTGATAAAGGCCCAAAGCCAGGCGCAACCCGCCTCGAGGTAGGGCCTCGTGAGTCTGTCTTTGGCTCACTCGGTGCCCAGATACACCTCTCCTAGCCCCACTGCGCAGCCACGTGTCGTATGGTCTGAGACGCCTGGGCTCCTCCGCAGGGGAGCCCCTCCCACGCACTAGTGGAAGCACCATGCTCCGCGCTGGCTGACGACACTGCCGAGGAGCGGCTATGCCCGTACACATACGGAAGCACTATGTTCCGCGCTGGTGATAAACAACTGAGGGCGGCCCACGGCCGCATCAACATAAGGGAGCCCATAGCTCAGTGTCTGGCACCATCGCAATGCCTCCCCTCGGGAGTGCCGGGCGAGGGGGCTGGACACGGGGGCCGCGCCCGGGCCACGCCCGAGCGCATGCCACCCAGCCAGGTCCCTCGGACCTGGTTGTCGCGCGCCCCTCCCCGAGCGGAGCCAAGGTATGAAAACTCGTTTGAACGTCAAGGGGGACTCCTGAGCATCGCGACTCATGAGCCTAACTGGTCACGTAGCCCCTCACTCCTTAGTTCCGAAAGGGTAACGACGGTTGAGGTATGCGCGGGGCCGGGCCCTCCCGATGTAGAACGACAAACCCGCTCCTATGCCTCCCTTCCCTACTTGCTATTTGCGCATCAAGGGGACTCCTGAGCATCGCGACTCAGGAGCCTAGCTGGTCACGTAGCCCCTCACTCCTTAGTCCCGTCCTGGTTTCCGGTCAGGGCTAACGGCGGCTGAGGTATGCGCGGGGTCGGGCCCCGCCGACGTAGAACACAAGCAAATAGGAGGGAAAAATGCAAATTCTAGGGAATTCAAAAGCAAATATTACAGGCCATGGATTGTTTCACAACGCCAAACACAAGTTTAAACGCCTCCACGAGGCATGGTGCATGTTGCAGGAACTGAAACAGGACAGAAGACGCGAAGGGATCACTTTCCGGTGGCGCTGCCGCCTGTGGTGGAGTCATGCTGGGCGGCTCCACCTCCTGAGGCCGTGGAGCTGGCGGCATCGCGCCCGGGCCAGGTGCTGAAGGCGCGGAACCTCCCCAACAAAGCCTCAGCTCGGCCTTTCACAGCCTCAGCAGCAGCAGCGGCAAGGTCACCGCTCACAGGTTCCAGCAGGCCGTCGAGGTCAACGTTGGGGTCGTGAAGGTTGACGTGGCTGAGGACACGCGTCAATGCTGCAGAAGACAGGGCACGCGCCTCGGCCTTGGCCGTGGGACCAAGGCCATCCGCGACATCTTCAAGTGCACGGACCAGGAAGGGAAGCAGCTCGGCGGGGCCGTTCTCTGCGCCAGCCAACGACTTCTCTAAGCCGCCCTCATAAAGTGTCTTCAGCGTGGCGCGAGCTTTCTCCTCCAGCTTCGCGAAGACCACTCGATCCTCGGCCAGGACCTTCGCCTTTCCGTCTAGCTCGGTCCTCTCCGCCTTCAGCGCCTGCTCCAGCATCTCCAACCGGCCATGACGGTCATCGAGCTCGGTGTCCCGGTCCCTGACGGTAGCTTCCCGAGCCTTCATCTCCTTCTCCTTCTGCTGGCGGCCGCGGACCTCCTTGGCAAGCTCGTCATGCAGGCCTTACACCTTGTCCTCCAGCGCCATACAGTGGCCTCGGGCATCCGCAGCATCGCCCAAGGCAGCATCGTGAATGGCCTTGGCCTGGGAGGCGGCTTTCTTCTCCTCATCGGAGGCCGACACGGCCTGGCTCAGCGCCGCTCGGACGGAGGTGGCAGAGTAGACCCAGCCAGAGGCTAGCTCCAGGCGCTCGGCCACCAGGCGTGGGTTCGTGCTCCGAAGATCCTCCCGCAACCGGCTCAGTTCATTGGCAGCCCGGTCCAGGACGGCAGAGGAAGCAGAAGAGACGGGAGCCGGTGGAATAGGCGGAGAGGATGGCAGCGTGATCACAGCTTGGGAGGAAGGAACCCCGTGGGCCTTGGCCACCTCGGCGACAGCATCAAGCGCAGGCACCTCCAGAGTCAGCGGGGCCACGGGGGCTGACTCCTCGCCGGAGCGTCCCTGCTGGGCTCGCGAAGACGACCGGGCAGGGGAGGCACGAGCCTTGCCGCCTCCTTTCCCAGCAGATGAAGGCGCTACCCCGGCAGGCGAACTCGCCCCAAGCAGGGCCGCCGAGACCCCTTTCAACCTTCTTGCTGCAGGCGCCGGCCTGGCCAAAATGATGCAGACGTCAAGCCTTGGCGACAGAAACAAAGCAAAACACGAATCGAGCACTTACTGGTCGTCTTTCGCGGACTCAAGCAGCCTATGGCCAAACTTGAAGCCCGAGAGCCTACAGCTGGGGTCGGCCTTGGGAGGCCCGGAGGCAGAAGGCTCGTCGGGAGGGCCAGAGCTGGCCTGAGACCGCCCCGGGACCAGAGCAGAACCTGGGGGAACCAGCCCCGTCCTGCCCTTCCTCGGGACCAAGGGAGAGTCCTCCCCGCCTTGCCTGACACCGGCCTCGTCGTCGTCCGGCATGGAGTGGAGGGCATGGGACCTGCACCGAGGGAAGGACTCCCCCGACTCCTCGCCGGTTGCCTTAGAGTCAGGCTCTTCTTCCTCCTCACTCCCGCTGGAGTCGTCGGAGGACACGTTCACCGTCGCCAACGCCGCCAGATCCCCGGGAGCTTCTGCGGGCACCAGCCCCTCACCATTGAAGGTGGGCATGGTGTTCACCACCTGCTCCCAGTCGTCGTGAAGGAACAGGGGGATAGGAGCACCCTCCAGGCTCGCCACGTCTCCCCCAACCAAGGAATGGAGAGCCGCGGCCAGATCTTCGTCGGCCAGGGCCTCAGAGCTTAGGCGAAGGGAGGCATCTGCTTCGCCAAGCCTCCACAATGGGAGCGAGTGCTCCCGGAGTGGAGTTACCAGTGCTCCAGAACCCCTCAGGGAGGCGTAGCCGGTCAAGCGCCGCCCCCCAAGTTGCCTGACCTCAGGTCCGCGTTCATCCTCTTCAGCACCACCCTCGCACGGGGGTCGTCAAGCTCCGCGCGAGAACACGCATCAACGGCCTTGGGCTGCCCCGTAGGTAGCACCAGTCGAGGGTGGATGCGCCCAACATCCACCATGACCCACTTGCTCCGGAAGCCATCAATCCTCTTCCTAGGCTTCGAGATGGCATTGGAGTTGGAGTATGCGATAAAGCTCACACATGCGGTGATGTGGGCACCAGAAACCCAGAGGGAAAAGTAATGACGCAGCAAGGCCACTGAGGGCATCACTCCAACGTGAGCCTCACAATAGTAGGCGAAAATCGCCAGGAGAAGAATAGAGTTGGGGTGGAGGTGTAGAGCTTGCAAGTTGTATTGGCTAAGAACAGCAAGGAAGAACTCGAAAAAAGGAGGCACCAGACCGGCGATGATGGCGCTCACAAAGAGCGGGTAGAAGGTGCTCCCCTTACCTTCAGGCTGGGCGGAGCCGGCCTTGAGCACAGTCGCCCCCTCGTTGCCCTGTGCCACCGTCATCAGACGCGTGAGGGCGAGATTCTTCTCCGACACGTTCGGGGGATCCAGAGCTGGCGAGTACCAGGCCTCGGTCGGGGTCTTGCGAGGCGCCATGGCTTGCCGGATGGAAGGGAACGAGGCACATCTGGAGGATTTCGGAAGCAAGAAGGAGAAGAGTGAGAAAGGGGATCTGGAGCAAGGCGAACGAGAACGAAGCAGGTATGTCTGGCCCACGTACCTCTTTTTGTCAGATGGACGGTTGCCGAGGCATCATGGGGAAGTGGGGACGCCCACGTCCAATCAATCGCCACGTGGCGCCCAAGGCCGCAGGCTATTGGGGCCCGCGCCGCTTCGCACTTGCCCCTTCACTTCTCTGCTAAGCCAACTCCGGCCGCGCCTTGGGCCCGGGGGCTACCGTCGGCGTTCTGGGAACGGGGGTCCCCAGACTTGCCTGCCTGCGGCCTGCGACGTGGCTCAAGCGGAGGCCCAGTGCAGCCCAACTTCATCAGCTCAAGCTCAAGACCCTCGCGAGGGGCCAAGCCTCACGGGGTGGACGACAGGAAGCTTTCTCGGGAGTAGTCTCATCAGGCGGGCTCGCGAGGAGGCGGAGAGATCTAGGTAGGGTACCTCGTGAGGTGCCCGTGACGCAAGCCATGACGATCGAGACCAAGCGGGCGCCGGCCTGCACAGTGTCCTTGTTTCCCCTTCGGTGCAAAGGGGGCAAGCACAGGCTAAGGCATCAGGCAAAGGTTACCGTTTCGATGCAACAAAGACCAAGACCAGCGGAGCGGCAGGATGGAGCTCACCGTGGAGCCCAGGATGGCGTCACCGTCAGAGTCTTTGGCAGTCGAAGTCCAACTTTAGTCAGGATAAGTGTACTAGATGTTCCCCTTCAAAATGGCCAATTGTTGGCGCCCTTCCCGCTCATTATTTGGGAAGAGCCCCAGGGCCTCCTGAAAGTGCAACTATCCCTAGGTGGTTTTGGTAATTCATAACAACATATAGCTCATTGAGCTAATGCTATTCCTAGACAAATATTTCAGGAAAGCTCAATGAATGGCATGGCATGGATGATGAAAGTGGATCCCTCAAAATATTAAGGACAAAGGATTGGCTCAAGCTCAAGAGCTCAAGACTACATTTTACATTTTAGTGATCCAAGATCACATTGAGTCTATAGGAAAAGCCAATACTATCAAGGAGGGATGAGGTGTTGCTTAATGAGCCTCTTGCTTCAAGTGCTTAGTGATATGCTCCAAAAACCCTCAACTACTTTCTCACATCCATGTATGACCTAAACTCAAAGTCAAAATTGGTCCCACCGATTCTTTCTATCCGGCGCCACCGAATTCAAATGTCATACCCACTGCCACAAACCCTAGGCAAATCGGTCTCACCGATAGGGATCTCGGTCTCACCTAGATGGGATTGTAATCTCTCTGTTTCCCTTCGTAACATTTTGGTCTAACCAAAGTGAGCGATCGGTCCCACCGAGATTGCAATGTAAACTCTCTGTTTCCCTTTCGTAACATTTCGGTCTCACCGAAAAGAGCGAATCGGTCCCACCGAGTTTACCTGACCAACTCTCTGGTTAGCTAATTACCAAAATCGGTCTCACCGAGTTTGTGTAATCGGTCTCACCGAGATTACCTTATGCCCTAACCCTAACCATATCGGTCCTACCGAGTTGCATGTCGGTCCCACCGAAAACCCTAACGGTCACTAGATTTACTAAATCGGTCCAACCGAGTTTGTTGATTCGGTCCCACCGAGTTTGGTAAATTGTGTGTAATGGTTAGATTTTGTGTGGAGGCTATATATACCCCTCCACCTCCTCTTCATTCGTGGAGAGAGCCATCAGAACGTGCCTACACTTCTAGCATACATTTTCTGAGAGAGAACTACCTACTCATGTGTTGAGGCCAAGATATTCCATTCCTACCATATGAATCTTGATCTCTAGCCTTCCCCAAGTTGCTTTCCACTCAAATCTTCTTTCCACCAGATCCAAATCCTATGAGGGAGAGAGTTGAGTGTTGGGGAGACTATCATTTGAAGCACAAGAGCAAGGAGTTCATCATCAACGCACCATTTGTTACTTCTTGGAGAGTGGTGTCTCCTAGATTGGCTAGGTGTCACTTGGGAGCCTCCGACAAGATTGTGGAGTTGAACCAAGGAGTTTGTAAGGGCAAGGAGATCGCCTACTTCGTGAAGATCTACCGCTAGTGAGCCAAGTTCTTCGTGGGCGACGGCCATGGTGGGATAGACAAGGTTGCTTCTTCGTGGACCCTTCGTGGGTGGAGCCCTCCGTGAACTCACGCAACTGTTACCCTTCGTGGGTTGAAGTCTCCATCAACGTGGATGTACGATAGCACCACCTATCGGAACCACGACAAAAGCATCCGTGTCTCCAATTGCGTTTGAATCCTCCAAACCCTTCCCTTTACATTCTTGCAAGTTGCATGCTTTAATTTCCGCTGCTCTTATACTCTTTGCATGCTTGCTTGAATTGTGTGAAGATTGCTTGACTTGTCCAAAGATCGCTAAAATCTGCCAAACTCTAAAATTGGGAAAAGGTGAAGTTTTTAATTGGTCAAGTAGTCTAATCACCCCCTCTAGACATACTTCAAGGTCCTACGAGTGGTATCAAAGCTTTGGTCTCCATTTGCTTTGATTTCCATAGCTTTTGGTTGTCATAGCCTTGGTTTCACAACCTAGGAGAGTATGGCGTCTAGCGAGGGAAATTATCACCGTAGAGGTCCTTAATTTGATGGTACTAATTTTGCTAGTTGGAAGCATAAGATGAAAATGCATATTCTCAGACATAACCCCGCCGTTTGGGCTATTGTGTGTATTGGCTTGCAAGGTGAATTCTTCGATGGGAGAGAACCGAACCGTGAAGCTTGCGCGAATGAGTTGAATATGCTGCAATACAACGCTCAAGCTTGTGACATCCTCTTCAATGGCTTGTGCCCCGAAGAATTCAACAAAATCAGCCGTCTTGAGAATGCAAAGGAAATTTGGGATACTTTGATTGATATGCATGAAGGTACCGACTCCGTCAAGGAATCCAAGTTGGATGTGCTCCAAAGTCAGCTTGACAAGTTCAAAATGAAGGATGGTGAAGGTGTCGCTGAAATGTACTCTAGGCTTGCTCTTATCACAAATGAGATTGCCGGCTTAGGAAGTGAAGAGATGACCGACAGATTCATCATCAAGAAGATCTTAAGAGCATTGGATGGAAAGTATGATACCGTGTGCACATTGATCCAAATGATGCCAAACTACAAAGATCTCAAGCCAACGGAAGTCATTGGAAGAATTGTTGATCATGAGATGTCACTCAAGGATAAGGAGGAACTTCACAACAAGTCAAGTGGTGCTTACAAAGCCTCATGTGAAGCCCCCACATCATCAAGTGAGAAACAAACCTTCAATGAAGAATTGAGCTTAATGGTAAGAACTTCAAAAAATTCTACAAGAGTAGAAGCAAAGAAAGAAGCTCTAAGTCAAGGTCCTACAATGACAAAAGATCTTCTAGTCGAGAGCGCAATTGCTACAATTGTGGGAGACCCGGACACTATTCCAATGAGTGTATGGCACCCTACAAAAGAAGAGAAGATTCTCCAAAAAGAAGAAGTAGAAGAGAAGAATCACCTCCAAGAGAGAGAGGGAGTAGAGATGATAGTTATGAGCGAAGACCCTCACGGAGAAGCAAGGATTCAGAAAGGAAGGACAAGTCATCAAAGAGCTACACAAAACGAAGACATCAAGCTCATGTTGGTGAATGGGTATCCGGCTCCGACTCCGACAATCACTCCGAGAGAAGCTATCACTCCGACTCCGAATATACTCAAGATGAGGGTGTTGCCGATCTAGCACTTGTGACAACCAACTCCTACGACATATTTGACTCACCAAATGAAGGAATTGGAAGATGCTTCATGGCCAAAGGTCCTAAGGTAACACACCCCGAGTATGTTGATTTTAATAGTGATGAAGATGACTTGTTAGGTGATGATGATTTACTTGTTGACAACTCTAGTGATGAATACTATGATGAAACGTCACTTAATCATGCTAATCAAGATAAAACGAATGACAATGATAAGGAGAAGATTGAGATTCTAACTAAAGAACTAAACACTCTTAAGTTAGCTCATGAAACTATCTTCAAAGATCATCGAGAACTTTTAAGGGCTCATGAGAAGTTACGCTTTGAAAGCTCAGTCTTGAGCAAGAACATGAGTTCTTAAAGGCAATCAATGATGATCTCCGTAAGAAAAGTTCTTCTTACATTGCCAAGCGTTTACTCTTATCTACTTTCATGCCTCAAGTCAAGTCTAGTAACAAGAACAAGAAAGATCCTTCCTCTAGTAGTAACAATAATAATGCTAAATCCAATATTGTTGCTTCTAGTAGCTCTCTTGATTCCACTAATGATTCTCTTAGCCAAGTTACACTTGAGCAAGAAAATAGCTTATTGAAGGGAATTATAGAGAAGGGTTTATACAAGAGCCTTGCCGGAAGTAAGCAATTCAAGGAAATTGTACGCAAGCAAGGAAGGCACCGGAAGAATCATGGTGTTGGTTTTAAACGAAAGTTCAATGTCAATGGAGTTGAGTGGGAAGAAGATCAATACCCCAAGACGAAGTTTGTTCCTCAACAAGAAAAGTATGATCCTACTTCCCTCAAGGGAACACAAGGACAAGATGATCTTCCACCACACCACCACAAGAACAAAGGCAAGGACAAGCTTCAAGAGGAGATTGATGCATTTGAAGAAGCACCTAAGGCCTTGGTCAAGTGGGTTCCCAAGACTACGTCAAGTTCTACTTCATCAAGTACAACTACAACTCCAAGGATTCCCATCAAGATGATGTGGATCCCGAAGAAGAAGAACTAGAGTGTTCTTGAGGGTGACTCCGCCAGCATTTTTCACTCATATCATTATGGCAAGGACAAGTGCAATCAACTTCCATATGTTGCACTAGTTCAAGGAGTCACAAACCCTCATGTTGGTAAGGCAAGGGACAAGGTAACCTAATGTTTTCATGGACATCATCTTGTGTGTGCATCACTCTATGTCTATAGATATTCTTGTTTGTTCCTTGTGGGACTCACCCATGTAGGTATTGAAAGTGCAACTCACTCCAAAGGATTGCTCCAAATGATCTACATTAACATTGAGCATCCACATCTTCAACACCTACATGAAGTCATCATTGACAAAACCCAAGGTTAGTTCATGCCTCTAAGGGGGGATCTCACATCTAGGGGGAGCTTAACTCTAAGAATTGAGTCCAAGCAACTCTAATGATGTGAACACATCAATGCATTATGTAAAAGTGGTAACCCCACTTGAGCTTAAACGATGAGTATGACCCATGGTCAAATGTTCTCATTTGACTCCTAAGTCAATATACTCATATATAGATGACCTAGTCATCGCCAATTGTTTGATAGATGCTAGAATTGGTTGTGCATGCTTTGCCACATATTTCATTTGCCATTTTATTGTGTGAGCATGTTGGTTGCATATTTTACTCATTCGAGGACATCCACTTGTTGTTTTGATTGATTGGATTTTTTTTTGGCCAAGTGGATGGACAAGAATGCCTAAGAACCTTCTCTAGCTATCTATGCTTTTCTCGTCTCAAACTCTATTCATGCTACATCACAAAATTTGATCAAGTCAGATTCTAACCACTCTGTGTGAGGAGCACTTTGAGTCCCGATTAAATCATAGACTTAAACTTCCAAAACTTCTTTGTGCTTTTCGGTCTGACCGATTCTTCCATTTCGGTCATACCGAGATCACTAAGTCGATCTAGGTTTTCCATCTCGGTGCAACCGATTTGAACTTTTTGGTCACACCGAGAGTTGTCAGAATGTCAACAGATTATGCATCTCGGTCACGAAGTCGTTCCACTCGGTCACACCGACAGATCGGGCTATATATTCACACGGGCAAAATTTTGGAAAACTTTCTCCAAACCTCTTCGCCCACGCATAGCTCGCTCTGCCTTCTAGGTCTCCGGATCGTCGACTTCGTCGCCAGCCGCCTCCTGTCGCTGGTCTCCGCCGCCGTCAATGGATTTCAACTCCGCCGTTGCCGCCGTAGCGAGTTCATCGCCGAACTAGGGTATGAACTCGATCACAGTGTTATCCTTGTCTGATTCTGAGCACATTGTGTTCATTATGATTCTTGCCACGATTGAAACACCTCTATCCAGCCAAAACAGTCCTTAGAATAGATGCGATTTGAAAATTTAGGGTTAGGTTTCTGCCGAAACCATCTCGGACTCACCGAGTTGAAAAACTCGGTCCCACCGATTCGGCTAATGCCATTGCACTAGTAACTCTCGGTCTGACCGAGAATTGCTAATCGGTGTGACCGATTTTAGAACTTTGTGAAACCCTAGCAGTCTCGGTGCCACCAAACTGTGACTCGGTTCCAAAACTGCTTTGGTATCACCGAGTTTGAAAATCGGTTGATCCGAAATGCTTTCTGTGGAAAACTAAAACTAAGTTTTTGAATCATTCTTTTGCAAAAATCTCTGCATTTTGTGATGCTCATCCACTCTATCTCATCTATAACTATTCACAGGGTCAGCAGTCAGTGTTTGCTGCATGTCAAACCAAAGTGACAGCCACAACAGGGAAGAAGAGCAGATTCACATGAGTGAGGGCACTAGTCCCTCTAGTTCCTCAGATGATGGCAGCAGCAGCACCCCAAGCAATCTTCCTAAAGCTGCCACCAGGGCCAGAAAGAAGAAAACCTCAGAATCTGAGGACGAGGACTATGTGGCAGTAGAAGATGAGGCCACTTCCAAGAAGAAGGTGGTCAAGAAAGAATATGGTTCAGCTGCAGCCACTAAGCCAGTAGTGCAGAAGAAGGCACCTGCAAGAAGGATTCCCACTTCCAAACCCAGGAAGGTTGCCACTGGAGAAACAATGAAGTTTACTATTGAGTCAAAGATGAAGCTGCTGGTCAAGGTAAAAAGAAAAAGAGAGTCAGAACCACCATTGCCAAAGTTCTTGGCAATCCCTCTATGAGGAGAGACTCTGAAGAAGAGGAAGAAGAGGTTGTTGCACCAGCACCCAAGGCACAAAAGCTCATGGGTGATGCTATTAAGTCAGGGGTTGCATCATCAAAGCCCAAAGAAGCACCCAAAGCTGCCCCCAAGCCCAAGAATGCACCAAAGAGGAATACCAGGAGTATACCAGCTGCTGAGAAGAACAAGGCCCCAGTGCCTGAAGTTGCTGCTGAAGAAGATGATGAAGGAAAAGTCCTAAGGAAGCTGAACCCAAAGATTCCAGACCACAATGATGCTCATCCTGTGGCTGAGAACATGAAGCTAAGAAAGGATGCAAGACTCAGACAGTGGAGGTTGTCTGATCCCTATGGTATCCGGAGAAGGACTACTGTTGATTGCAGGTTCCACACAAAGGAACAGTAGGATTTCTATGAGACAGTGTTGTTGGACAAGAAGCCTATAGTTTGTGACATGAGATGGGTTGACTGGACCTACATGAAGGAGAAGGAGGAGCACTATCCTGGAGTGCAAGACAGTTTCATTGCTTGTGGAGTTGCAGACTTTGTTGGGCAGAAGCTCACAAAGTGGAATGATGAGCTCATTATGAAATTCTACTCCACAGCACATTTCTATCCAAATGGCAGGATAGTTTGGATGTCTGAAGGTACAAGGTACCAATCAACCATTGAGGAATGGGCCAATCTGATCAATGCACCAAAGGAGAGTGAAGATGACTTGGATGTCTATGCCAAGAAGAAGATGGATCACAATTCCATGGCTCATATGTACAAGGAGATCCCAGATTCTACAGTTGAGACACATAAGTTTGGGTCAGTCCATTTTCTTCTGTCAGGGCTACCAACGATCAACTGGATCCTAAGGCATACTCTATTGCCCAAGTCAGGTGACCACAACATCATAAGAGGCCATGCTATAAACTTGCTACACTTGTTTGATGTGCCACAGAAATTCAAGGTCATGAGCCTCATGGTTGAGACTATCAAGAGGACAGCAGCAGACCAAAAGAGAAGTTGTGGATATGCCCCACAAATTCAGGAGTTGATTAACTCAAAGATGGGCACAGGCACATACTTGCTGGACAAGGAACATTTTGCTATCTATCCAGAATTTGAGGACAATCAAGATGTGATGAATGAGAATGAACCATCACCAGTACAAGCTTAAGAGAAGAAGGAGAAAGCAAAGAAAGAGAAGGCTGCCAAGATGCCAACTCAAGATGAGGCATCTGAATACTCTTTGAAGAACAAGCAGGAGCAGCTTGGTTACTTGATAGCATCAACTCTGAGGATTGAGAAGGGGTTGGCCACCCTAACTCAAAACCAGGAGAGCCTGGAAAGAATCATGGAACAAAAATTCTATGATTTAGATGTCAAAGTGGCGAGATTGATCGGTTGTGGAGCAGCTACAGGATGACATGCAGGAGAGGAAGGGCAAGACAACCACTGATGCATTTGCCAGAGTGCCTAGAGCTCAGAGATCAGCTGCAGTGCCTGTGACAGACACCAGAGCCACTTCATCTGCACCAGCTACAGCTCCTACATCTCCAGTGCAACCAGCTCCAGCACCAACTCCTTCAGCTCCATCCACATCATCTAAAGCCTTCGTCCAAGGAGCCATCTCTACACCACAACCTGAAGACCAAGCCGGAGAGACGATATAGTACTATGCATTTTCTAGGAACTTTTTGGTAACTTGTTGCCAAAGGGGGAGAAAAATGTATAGATCATAGGCTTCGAGAGAGAGAGAGAGAGAGAGAGACTTTGCTTTTGTTCTCTCTTGTCTTCTTGGTTGAGTGTTTGCTTTTGATTGCTTGAGACATTATGCTATTATCTGTGAGACATTGATGATCATGTGTTTGATCATAAGCTACACTTATGCTTGTTAGATGATATTATCTTAATTATCCTTATATGATCATTCACTTTGCTTGGTGATGAGTGCATGTATTCAATCTTTATTATTTTGAGCGCTCCACCAATAGGTATGTGACATGGAAGAGTAACCCACGAGCCTAATTCCTTGTGCATTTGCAGTCCAAAGAAAATCTTAAACCATGCACAAATTTAGGGGGAGCTCTTTCTTATCACATACTTCTCAAAGCGACGATGTTTTTCAATTTTATTATCATTTGTCGAAGCTTTGATCTATATGTTGTCATCAATTACCAAAAGGGGGAGATTGAAAGTGCAACTATCCCTAGGTGGTTTTGGTAATTCATAACAACATATAGCTCATTGAGCTAATGCTATTCCAAGACAAATATTTCAGGAAAGCTCAATGAATGGCATGGCATGGATGATGAAAGTGGACCCCTCAAAATATTAAGGACAAAGGATTGGCTCAAGCTCAAAAGCTCAAGACTCTACATTTTACATTTTAGTGATCCAAGATCACATTGAGTCTATAGGAAAAGCCAATACTATCAAGGAGGGATGAGGTGTTGCTTAATGAGCCTCTTGCTTCAAGTGCTTAGTGATATGCTCCAAAAACCCTCAACTACTTTCTCACATCCACATATGACCTAAACTCAATCGGTCCCACCAATTCTTTCTATCCGGCGCCACCGAGTTCAAATGTCATAGCCACTACCACAAACCCTAGGCAAATCGGTCTCACCGATAGGGATCTCGGTCTCATCGAGATGGGATTGTAATCTCTCTGTTTCCCTTCGTAACGTTTCGGTCTAACCGAAGTGAGCGATCGGTCCCACCGAGATTGCAATGTAAACTCCGTGTTTCCCTTTCGTAACATTTCGGTCTCACCAAAAAGAGTAAATCGGTCCCACCGAGTTTACCTGACCAACTCTCTGGTTAGCTAATTACCAAAATCGGTCTCACCGAGTTTGTGTAATCGGTCTCACCGAGATTATGTTATGCCCTAACCCTAACCATATCGGTCCTACCGAGTTGCATGTCGGTCCCTCCGAAAACCCTAACGGTCACTAGATTTACTAAATCGGTCCGACCGAGTTTGTTGATTCGGTCCCACCGAGTATGGTAAATTGTGTGTAATGGTTAGATTTTGTGGGGAGGATATATATACCCCTCCACCTCCTCTTCATTCGTGGAGAGAGCCATCAGAACGTGCCTACACTTCCAACATACATTTTCTGATAGAGAACTACCTACTCATGTGTTGAGGCCAAGATATTCCATTCCTACCATATGAATCTTGATCTCTAGCCTTCCCCAAGTTGCTTTCCACTCAAATCTTCTTTCCACCAGATCAAAATCTTATGAGAGAGAGCTGAGTGTTGGGGAGACTATCATTTGAAGCACAAGAGCAAGGAGTTCATCATCAACGCACCATTTGTTACTTCTTGGAGAGTGGTGTCTCCTAGATTGGCTAGGTGTCACTTGGGAGCCTCCGACAAGATTGTGGAGTTGAACTAAGGAGTTTGTAAGGGCAAGGAGATCGCCTACTTCGTGAAGATCTACCGCTAGTGAGGCAAGTCCTTCGTGGGCGACGGCCATGGTGGGATAGACAAGGTTGCTTCTTCGTGGACCCTTTGTGGGTGGAGCCCTCCGTGGACTCGCGGAACTGTTACCCTTCGTGGGTTGAAGTCTCCATCAACATGGATGTACGATAGCACCACCTGTCGGAACCACGACAAAAACATCCGTGTCTCCAATTGCGTTTGAATCCTCCAAACGCTTCCCTTTACATTCTTGCAAGTTGCATGCTTTAATTTCCGCTGCTCATATACTCTTTGCATGCTTGCTTGAATTGTGTGAAGATTGCTTGACTTGTCCAAAGATCGCTCAAATCTGCCAAACTCTAAAATTGGGAAAAGGTTAAGTTTTTAATTGGTCAAGTAGTCTAATCACCCCCCTCTAGACATACTTCAAGGTCCTACAGCTCCCCCTATAAATAGAGCTAGCCATCATAGAGTAGAGGAAGGAAGTTTTTTGGGTAGACTAGAGAGAGAGAGAGAGGCGACTGAACTCACCCAACCAGTTCATCGCACCAGCTCAAGAACACCTCTCGCGAGGCTGCTCTTCCTTTGTATTGTTCATCAGCCCCCGAGGCAATCCACCACACCACACACTAGAGTAGGGTATTAAACCACAATGGTGGCCTGAACCAGTATAAACCTCGTGTCCCTTGTGTGTTCTTCTTTCTAGTCTAGATCCCTTGCGAGGCTTCGAGACGTGAGTTGGTAGGGGAAAGATCTTCGTGAGCACCCCAGAGTTCGAACCTCAAGGGTCTACCGGAACCCGAAATCCGACAGTAGGAGTGCGAACCCTTTCCATAACCAAGCATAAAACCTTCATGTGCTTTTGGCGCAAATTTTGAAGTGTGATGTGGATCCTTGATCCAGCACCTAGCACCAATTACTCTGAAGTAGCTTACATTTGGCCTCTTACCAGTTAGGAGTTCATAGTATGTTTTCTTTAGAAGCTTGTGAAGATAAACACGGTTGATGATGTGGCATGCAGTATCAATGGCTTCAGGCCAGAACTTCCGTGGAGTCTTGTACTCATCAAGCATCGTTCGGGCCATCTCAATGAGAGTTCTGTTCTTGCGCTCTGCGATGCCATTCTATTGAGTTGTATAAGGAGTAGAGAACTCATGAGTAATACCCAGTGTATCCAGATAGAGGTCGAGGCTGGTGTTCTTGAATTCAGTGCCGTTGTCGCTTCTGATGTGCTTGATCTTGACGCCATAGTTCATCATGCCACGATTGGCAAAGCGTCAGAAGACATCCTGCACTTCAGTCTTGTAGAGAATTATATGCACCCAAGTATATCTAGAGTAATCATCAACAATGACGAAGCCATAGAGGCAAGCAGTGGCAGTGAGAGTAGAGTAGTGAGTAGGGCCGAATAAGTCCATGTGAAGCAGCTCGAAGGGTTAAGATGTAGTCATGATTGTCTTCGAGGGATGCTTGGCCCTGGTCATCTTTCCAGCTTCGCAGGCGCCACACAGATGGTCCTTCTTGAACTTGACGCCTTCGATGCCCATGACATGCTTCTTCTTCGCGAGAGTGTGCAAGTTCTTCATGCCAGCATGTCCTAGCCTTTGATGCCAAATCCAGCATTCTGAAGCCTTTGCTAGAAGACATACGACCATCTGTGGTCCTACTGAGAAATCTACCATATATAGATCATCTTTCCGATACCCTTCAAATACTAGAGACTTGTCAGATTCCATTAGTACAAGGCATCGATATTTTCCAAATAGCATAATTATGTTTAAGTCACAAAGCATTGAGACTGATATTAAGTTGAAACCAAGGGATTCAACAAGCATCACTTTATCCATGTGCTGATCCCTTGATATAGCAACTCTGCCTAGACCCAATACCTTGCTTTTACCAGTGTCAGCAAATGTGATGTGACTCTTGTCTGATGGACGCAACGTTGAATCCATCAGAAGACTTCGATCGCCCGTCATGTGATTAGTGCATCCACTGTCCATAATCCATTCTGAAGTACGAGGTGTCATAGCCTACAGTGCAGTTTGGGGGATAGGCTTCAACAGGTGAGTTGTGAAGCATAAACATTTGACAAACAAGTGGAACATGAAAATTCAGATCTTGGTTAGGATAGATAGGATGAGTGTCAAGGAATCCTGGAACGAAGTACATAGTAAGACCATTTGGGCATTTTAACTTGCGCCCCACAAGATGTTTAAGGTCCCCAGCATTAGTTTTGGACGCCTTTGATTTTCGGCTGGAGACCTTTCCCTGCAAAAGAGAGTTAAGTTTTCTTAACCACCCACATTTTCAGGGGTGGCTTAGAAGCAATGAGTCTAAGTGCAGCATCTGAGAATTTCGGCTTTGGAGCCCTAGTAAATAGCCTTGCAGGAGGTGAATAATACTCATAGGAATAAGCAGAAAAGTTCTTTGTTCTATGAACATAGTAGTTTGAGGAAACACCTCATTATTCATGGGTCTGAGTATGACTTCAATGCAAAACATTGACGTTAGGGTGACTCAGATGAGTCCTCGGTCTGTATGAAGCTTTTGGACCATATGAAGCCTTTGGTATGGGATTTGTCTTCTTCACGGGTGGTGTCATGATGACATTCACTGGAAGATTCTCAAGATAACTTTTGGGAACCCATATCTTCTTCATAGGTGGCCCATTCCTGCAGTTAGTACCAATATACCTGGCAAACACTTCACCATTCTGATTCTTAAACAGCTTATAATTTGCATCAAAGGATTCATCAATGATAATGGGGTTTGCACAAGTGAAACCAGACAATGTGGATGGATCTACTGAAGGTTCCTTTGCAGCAACCCATGTGGTTTTGGGGTACTGCTCAGGCTTCCAGTAGGCCCATCAACATTCATTTTCCTCTCGAACCCAACACCCTCTTTCCTAGGGTTTCACTTCAGAATCTTCTTTTTGAGGACATCACATAATGTCTGATGCCCTTTGAGACTTTTTGAGGACAGGGATTTGTTTGACCAATTCTAGTTGCTGTGACAACTGTACGTCTGGTTAGGGGGACTGAGATTCAACTCAGAAGACCGTGTCTTCACCTTATTCTCCTTGAGCTAAGGACACCTAGTCCCCGCCCAATCACTCTGGTAAGTCTTCAAGGTAGACTTCCAAACCTTTATAGACTTCGTTCACCGGCAATCCACAATGGCCCTTGGATGCTCAGAACGCGACGCTAACCGGCTGGAGGATTCACAGTCCTCAAGTGTAACAAGTCTTCAGATCTCGCGGACAGAAAGACTTCAGTGATGCCAAACATTCTTTGGGCTCTGGGTGGTTTGGGCTTTGTCCTTGCAAGGATTCTCTCTCGAAAGCTTCGGCGGTGGGTTGCTCTCAAACGACAAAAGCCGTGTACTAACTCTGAGCAGCCACCAATTTATGGTGTAGGCGGTGGGCTATTTATAGCCACTGGGCAACCCGACCTGATTTGTCCGAAATGACCCTGGGTCACTAAGGAACTGACACGTGTCGCAACGGTCAGATTTTAAACACACGTGGCAGCTTGACTTGAGCTACAAGTAAAGCTGACTCATCCGACTCTGGATTAGATTTTCTCTCATTGTCTTCGCTCGAAGACATAGGATTTGGTTGAGCATCACTTCAGTCATTCTGACTTTGTTCACTTGGACCCCACTTAACAGTGCGGTGGTGCCTATGACTCAACAAAGAAGAAAAGGAAACAACAAAACAACTAAGTCTTCGCGCTCGATAGTCTTCACACAATCTCTTCTCATGTCATAGTCTTCAGCGTGAATAGCTTCACAGACCACCATTGTCTTCAATGTCTTCACACATTTTTATGGGTCATCTCCGGTAGGTAAACCGAATCAATGAGGGACTACTACCTGTGTTATCCTGCAATTCTCACAAACACATTAGTCCCTCAACCAGGTTTGTCGTCAATACTCCAAAACCAACTAGGGGTGGCACTAGATGCACTTACAGGTACCAAAGAAGGATACATCCTGGCGCCTATGTGTCAATTTCAAGGACCTCAATAAGGCTTGCCCCAAGGATCCCTTCCCTCTCCCCCGCATCGATCAAATCATCGACGCTACCATAGGACACGACTCACTGTGTTTCCTCGACGCATACTCCAGATACCATCAAATCAAGATGGCGGAGTCCGATCAAGCCGCAATGGCATTCATCACCCCATATGACCCTTTTTGTTTCAACACCATGCCTTTCGGGCTCAAAAACGCCGGTGCAACCTATCAACACATGATTCAGACATGCCTGGAAAAACAATTGGGAAAACAGTTGAGGCATACGTGGACGATGTGGTCATCAAGACCAGACACGTCGAATCTTTAATAGATGACCTGAGGCTCATGTTCGACAACCTCCAAACATATGACATCTACCTCAATCCGGAAAAATGTGTTTTCGGTGTTCCCGTCGGAAAGCTCCCGGGCTTCATCGTTTCCAACAGAGGAATCAAAGCAAACCCGGCTAAAATCCAAGCTTTGTCACAGTTGGGTACCCCAACACACCTCAAGCAAATCCAGAAATTAACTGGATGTGTGGCCGCCTTAAGCCGCTTTATCTCCTGATTGGGAGAAAATGCACTACCTCTGTATCACCTTCTTCGACGCACCGAACACTTCGAGTGGACGGATGCGGCCACGGCCAGACTAGAAGAAATAAAGGCCCTCTTGGCCAGCAACCCAATCCTGGCTGCACCGAACATTGGTGAACCCATGCTATTATATATTTCTGCAACACACCAAGTTGTAAGCGCAGTGCTCGTCGTCGAACGAGAGGAGGACGGACATAAGTTCCTACTTCAAAAGCCGGTATACTACGTATCCACTATCCTCACACCATGCAAATCATGGTACCGACACTATCAAAAGATAGCGTACGCGGTCTTCATGGCATCCCGGAAACTACGACACTACGTTCAAGAGTGTTCAATCACGGTGGCCTCCAAAGTACCACTCAACGATATAATAAATAACCGTGATGCCACGGGCCGGATTGCTAAGTGGGCCATCGAGATCCTCCCGTTCGACATTATATATAAACCACGGTGAGGCATTAAATCGCAAGTACTGGCTGACTTTGTCGCTGAATGGATAGAAGCCGAACTCCCTAAAGAGTACGGCGCATACTCCAATTGGATCATGCACTTTGACTGCTCTAAGATGCTGGCGGGTCTGGGAGAGGGCGTGGTCCTGACATCCCCCACCGGAGATATAGTCCAATATGTACTCCAAATACTATACACAGACTCCAACAATGCAGCTAAAAACGAGGCTCTGTTGCACAGTCTTCGGATGGCAGTCTCCATGGGCATTCAACGCCTAGAAGTGTGTGGGGATTTGAACCTCGCAATATCTCAAATAAATGGAGACTTTGACGCTAAGGACCCAAAAATGGCGGCTTACCGTAATGCCGTCCTCAAAATGTCAGCTCGGTTCGAGGGGCTTGAATTTCATCATGTGGTCCGAGAAAACAATCAAGCGGCGGATATCCTTGCCCGCATCGGCACTAAGCGCGACCCCGTCCCACCCTACATCTTCTTGGAAAGGCTATTCAAGGCATCCGTGGTGTGGCAAGGGGAGACCGGCAATACTAGTCCGGACCCGACCACAACCCAAGGTCCCGAACACACTGACATAATCGGAGGCTCTGGCACCGAAATAACACCTTCGGCCCATCTAATCAGGGTTGTCATCGTCCCGTGGACCGAACCCTTCTTAGCCTACCTAAATAGGCAAGAACTCCCCGAGGACCAAAATGAAGCACGCTGCATTGTGCGGCGCTCTAAAGCCTACAAGGTCCATGAGGGAGAGCTTTATAAGAATAGACCTACCGGAGTACTTCAAAGATGTATCTCCGAAGAGGAAGGGCGGCAGCTCTTGGCCGAAATTCATGTTGGACTCGGCGGTCACCACGCCGCAGCTCGGGCCCTTGTAAGCAAGGTGTAACGGCCCGGATTTTATGCGCCAGGTGTCCGCCAGTTATTCGCCGTTGTTGCCATGTCATTTGCTTGCGTGCTGCATTTTATCATGTCATCATGTGCATCTCATTTTGCATACGTGTTCGTCTCATGCATCCGAGCATTTTCCCCGTTGTCCGTTTTGTAATCCGGCACTCCAATGTCCTCCGGCGTCCCCCTTTTGTCTCTCGTTGTGAGCGGGGGTTAAACATTCTCGGAATGGACCTTGATTTGCCAAGCGGCCTTGGTACACCACCGGTAGACCGCATGTCATGTTTCGTGCCATTTGAAGTCCGTTTGATACTCCAACAGTTAACCGGGGAACCATAAAGGCCTCTTTTGTGTGCAGCCCAACACCCCTCCAAAGTGGCCCAATAACCCATCCAAACCCCCTCCATGCTCTCGGTCGTTCGATCACGATCATGTGGGCGAAAACCGCTCCTCATTTGGAGTCTCCTAGCTCCCTCTACCTATAAATAGGTGTCCCTCCCCAAATTTTCGCGCAGATGAACCCTAGCCCTCTCCCTCCTCGCGCCGCCGGACATGTCCGCCCGCAGCCGGACGCGTCCACCGCCGCCCAGCCACGTTGTCCGACCAATCCGGAGTCGCCACATCATCACCGTCACCTCCCCAACCAATCCGGAGCCGCCACCTCACCTCCCCCGCGCCCACATCGCCGCCGGGCCCGCGGAGCCCATCTCGGCCCGCTCCGAGCCACGGCGGGCCGATCCGCCCGGTCGATCGCCCGCGCCTCCGCCCGCTGCCGGCGAAGCCTCCGGCCGGCGCCGCCCAGCGCCCGCTTCGCCGCCCGATCTCCGCCGCAAGCACGCCTCTCCCGCCGTCTGGCGCTTCGCCTCAGCAGCGCCTCCGCGCCTCGCCGCGCCCGCCTCCGGCCTCCCCCGTCGTCGCCGGTCGTCGTCCCGGCCATCTCCACCGCCGGATCCGTGCTCCTCGTCGGTGCCGACCTCACCGAAGTCCGCCCCGACCCGGATCCACCTCGCTCAACCCGGGTCCACCGCCCGCGTTGACTTTCCCCGAGGTCCATTTTTCTGCCAAGTCCCCGAGATCCTAACTTTAAGTGTGCATCTTCATTGCATCATATCTCCTTGCATGTAGCTCTGTTTTGTGCGTGTAATATATCAAAATGTTCACTGTGAGATGCTCTTAATTTAATTCCATTATGCCATGCTTGTTTGAGTGCATCTTGATGCCCTAATAATCGTTGCAAGAGTGCTATATGATGTTAACCTGCTGAAACTGTTATAACTTGGTGATTTGTCATTTTTGTTGCATTTGATGTGTGCATCCTATGAGTATGAGCTCTACATGTGTTTTTTACTACATCATGCCATCTTTACAGGGGTGCTTGTCTTGTATTTTTGTGAGTCTTGTAGTTAGTGCATCAAGCTTGTTAAGTAGGGTACTTGCTCTTGCTGTTTTGCTAGACTGTTTCTATTATATTATGATCCTATGTAAACCTGCTGCTACAAATCATTCTATGCATAATCTGGAGATGTTCACTAAGGATGATTTGTTATACATGTCTTGATATATCCATTCATGCCCCTGGTTGCATTTATAGCCTGCTGTAGCTTGTTGTTATCATGCTCAAAAGTTGCTAAATAATGTTGCTGTCAGCCTGTTAACATTAAGTTCAATGTTGCCATGGTTGTTGCTAGTGATCCATGCACCCTATGAACTTGTTCTTGCCATGTTTAGCTTTATAAACATGCCCTATTACTGTTGGTTTCCTTTCCATGCCATGTGTTGCTCTTTGGTGAGTTGTACAAGCTCACTAACATGCCTACTTATTGTTGTTCCTGCCATGTATGAATCTGTCATATCACTTGCTATGTTTATATGGGTGCCATCATATTTTCTGTGCCCTTTGGCTCATGATTAGTAAGGGACTTTTGTTATATGAAATTAGTAGATTCATGCCATGCCTTTGTTTGCCATGTTAAGTTCCTGTAACATGTTGTTTGATAGCTCTAAACATTGCAACCTGATGTTATTTCTGCTAAGTCTGAAACTGTTATAATTTGCAATCTTGCCATGTCCTTTTGAGCATGTTCTAGTTGTTTCTGGAGATAGCTCAGTGTTCATGTTTTGTCATGCTTTACCTGTACTTCATGCCCATGCCTTCTGTTATTACGTTGAGATGCTGTAGCATATTGTTTTGATGCTTGCTATATGCCTAGTTGCTGTTTTGGACAGCTTGTCCTTTAAACTTGTATAGTGTATGTGTTGAACCGTTGCTCCGTTATGAGTGTGCTCTATATGAAACTTGCTTGATTTTGCATGAAGTTTCATATTATCATTTTGCATCCATGTTTGAGAGTGTTTCCTTGATGTTTGTATGCATTTTGCATCAATGCCATGTTTAACTTGTTTTGCTCATATCTTCTAGGCCGTAGCTCCGAACTAATTGAACTTTATATGTAACTTGACTAGAATCTCATGTAGATCATCTTGGTGCATCTTAACTTGCTGTTTAACAACTTGAACATAAGGTTTATTCAGTTCTGGACCATTTTCTAAACTTGCATACGCGGACCTACCGGAGTTGTTATATGTTGTTTTCGGCCTCATTTAAACTTGCCTTGATGTGTTGCTCTTGTTTTCATCATCTCATGCCATGAGTAGCTTCATGTAGCTTTGTCATGCGTCATGCTTGGTTGTGCATCATGTCATGTATATGTGTGGTGTGTTTACCTTGTTGTGTGCTTCTTCTCGATAGTTCCCATTTCATTGCGATCGTGATGATCCGGTCGTCTACGCTTGGTTCGTCTTCGTAGCTTCATCTTCTTCATGGACTCGTTCTTCTTCCTAGCGGGATTTCAGGCAAGATGACCATCACCTTGGATCTCACAACTATCATTGCTATTCTAGTTGCTTCGTTCTATCGCTATGCTGCGCTACCTATTTCTTGCTTATCAAGCCTCCCAAATTGCCATGTCATCCTCTAACCTTTTTACCCTTCCTAGCAAACCATTGCTTGGCTATGTTACCGCTCTGCTCAGCCCCTCTTATAGTGTTGTTAGTTGCAGGTGAAGTTGAAGATTTCTCCATGGTGGACAGGATTATGTTGGGATATCACAATATCTCTTATTTAATTAATGCATCTATATACTTGGTAAAGGGTCGAAGGCTCGGCCTTATGCCTGGTGTTTTGTTCCACTCTTGCCGCCCTAGTTTCCGTCATACCGGTATTATGTTCCTGGATTTTGCGTTCCTTACGCGGTTGGGTGATTTATGGGACCCCCTTGACAGTTCACTTTGAATAAAACTCCTCCAACAAGGCCCAACCTTGGTTTTACCATTTGCCTCACCACCACCTACTTTTCCCGTGGGAGTAATTAACCCAAGGGTCATCTTTATTTTAGCCTCCCCGGGCTAGTGCTTCTCTAAGTGCTGGTCCGAACCGAGCAACCTGCGGGGCCCCCTCAGGGAAACTCGAGGTCTAGTTTTACTCGTAGCTTGACTTATCCGGTGTTGCCCTGAGAACGAGATATGTGCAGCTCCTATCAGGATTGTCGGCGCATCGGGCGGCTTTGCTGGTTTTGTTTTACCATTGTCGAAATGTCTTGTAAACCGGGATTCCGAGACTGATCGGGTCTTCCTAGGAGAAGGAATATCCTTCGTTGACCGTGAGAGCTTGTGATGGGCTAAGTTGGGACACCCCTGCAGGGTATTATCTTTCAAAAGCCGTGCCCACGGTTATGTGGCAGATGGGAATTTGTTAATGTCCGGTTATAGATAACTTGACACCAGATCCGAATAAAAACACATCAACCGCGTGTGTAGCCGTGATGGTCTCTTTTCAGCAGAGTCCGGGAAGTGAACACGGTTTCTGGGTTATGTTTGACGTAAGTAGGAGTTCATGATCACCTCTTGATCATTGCTAGCTTCACAACCGTTCCTTTGCTTCTCTTCTCGCTCTTATTTGCGTATGTTAGCCACCATACATGCTTAGTCGCTGCTGCAACCTCACCACTTTACCCCTTCCTTACCCATTAAGATTTGCTAGTCTTGATACCCATGGTAATGGGATTGCTGAGTCCTCGTGGCTCACAGATTACTACAACAACAGTTGCAGGTACAGGTTATGCGATGATCATGACGCGAGAGCAATGATTGCTTGTGTTGAGTTCTTCTTCTGCTTCTTCTTCGATCAGGGGATAGTTTCCAGGTCGGCAGCCTGGGCTAGCAGGGTGGATGTCGTATGAGTTTCTGTTTGTGTTTCCATCCGTAGTCGGATGGTGCTCGCATGTAAGATGATATTGTATTCGTGTGGCACGGTATGCCTTTTGCATGTATCCCTATCTATTATGTAATGTTGATGTAATGATATCCATCCTGCAAAAGCGTCTCCAATATGCGCTTCTATCCTTGGTGGGACCTTCGAGTTCCTTTAGGATAGGGTCGCATATTGGGCGTGACACAAGGCCTTCTGTACAGGTTTCTACTAGCCGACAGCCCGAGCGGACGCATAGGACCTCATCCAACATTGCGTCGGTTGCCAGCTCTTCGCCAACCAAAGCCACATGCCGCTCACCGCTCTCCAAACAATCCCCATAACTTGGCCCTTTGCGGTCTAGGGGGTCGATATGGTCGGACCCCTTAAAGGAGGAAGCCATAAGAAAAAATACCTGTTGGTCATGGTGGATAAATTCACCAAATGGATAGAGGCCAAGCCAGTTAAAACGGCCGAATCCGGACCGGTGATAGACTTCAGATGAGGGGTCGTGCACCGTTATGGCATCCCCACAGCATCATCACCAATAACGGCTCCAACTTCACAGCCGACGAGGTGAAAACTTGGTGGGGCAACATGGGCATTAAGCTCGATCACGCCTCCATCTATCACCCCCAAACAAATGGTCAAGTCGAACAAGCAAATGGTCTTATTATGAGCGGCATCAAACCCAGACTAGTGCGATCTTTGAAGGAATCAGACATGCACTGGGCCTAGGAGCTCGATTCCGTACTATGGGGGCTGCAGACCACACAAAATCGCACTACCGGATACACACCATTCTTCATGGTGTACGACGCAGAGGCGGTATTTCCCTGTGATATCATCCATGACTCACCTCGAGTGCGCATGTATGAAGAGAGAGAAGCCGAGATTGATCGGCAGAACAGTTTAGATGCCCTGGAGGAGGAGCGTGACGTCGCAAAAGCCCGTTCCGCATTCTATCAACAATAGGCTCGCAGGTATCAAAGCAGAGAAGTACGGGCCAAAACTTATAACGTTGGCGAACTCGTTCTACGCCTACCGGAGAAGAAAAAGGACAAGCTCAAGCCCAAGTGGGAGGGTCCCTTCATCATTGATAAAGTTCTCACTAGAGGAGCGTACCGCCTGCGTGATGCATCAGATAATCGACTCGAGCCGAACCCATGGAACGCGGCCAGACTCCAAAGATTCCACGCCTAGCGCCGAACTCTATGTTCGTCCCCTTCCCTCCGCCTTTTTTAGTTATATCATCTCTCTTTCTTTTTACGGCTCTAAGGCTTTAAGTGTGACTCGACTACACACTCTTGACGCGCTAAATCCTCAATTATGCACGCTCACTATACCCCGGGGCTTCTTATACAGAAGCTTAATATAATTATCTTTCGGGCATCATGCCCACTACATATGTGTCGCCTTTTCATATGTACCTTTTCTTCACCATTATATGCATCGATATGACTTAAGTTTTGTCCAAGCTGGGTTGCCTGGCTCCTGTGTTTATGCCCTATGTTCCCGTTAGTTCGGCTAGGGCATAAGGGGAGCACCTCTGCGATTGTTACTGCCGGGTACTCCGGACGTGTACCTCATACTGGGTGAAGCTGAAAGCTAGCGCTCTTAAGGGAATATTCGGTCGGTGAACTAAAGATGTTTCTTACCCATTACAATACAAACCCCCAGATGTTGCATATATTGTGTCTCTGCTCGCAGTTTGGATATGCACATTAATGCATGCTTACCCAGGGAAAGGAACCCTTAACGGAACTATTCTCCCTGGAAGATGTTTCTTACTATCCATGTAATATAACAAAGCTAGTTGGGTACTTGTCTGTTCAAGAAATTATGACCCCTACGCCTGGTTTCCACGCGTACCCCGGTTTATATAACTGAGCGGGTATTCAGAAACACTCCGGACTGTCGGGTCCGGAGGCCGAAGCGAAAAGGTCCGCCATGACAAATGATTTACAATCCGGCTAGGGACAAAATATGTCAATTGAAGTACATAGTCACTTAGACCCACATACTTCTTCTTCTATGCCATCCAACAGGCTGTCTAGCCTACAAGCCTATTGGGAATACTTTGCGGCTAATCCTACCTGGTCATATACCAGACTAACGGGAATCTCTTTCCCATCTGACCCTACAGGTCCGACCAGGGCCATGTGATTCAGATTGAGCTTGGTGTACCGTGTTTTTACCATGGCTCAAGCTTCTCTCGCACCTTGTCGACACGTAGATATCTTCCATAATCGGAAGCGCCGCCACACTCCCTTGAGCGGCTGTACAAGCTCTCCCATGCTTCCTGGCAGGGAAGCGGATGGCCACAAGGCCTTGGACATACCCTGCATCACCTGCCGAACTTGTTCGTGCAGTTGCGAAAGCTCTTGCAGAAGATCGCCTGCGGATCCGGGCATCTCCTCTTTGGGACGACCAGTCAGTATACCTACAGACTATATAAAGGTTCGTTTGAGCACATACTAAAAATGCCGCATTGAAGCCTCCTATTCTCCTTCACGGAGTCATCAAGCTGGGCCCGAACATCTTTCAATTCCACGCCCAGCCGGGTCTTGGCATCCTGGAGATCGTTTTTCTCTCGCCTGACCCGTGTAAGTACACGCTCGCCAGCCTCTAGTCGTTGTTGAGCTCGTTGTTCATCCTCTTGTAGGATCTCCGGATTCACTCCGGGATTGCCCGCAGAATCTATTGTTAGATCTGCAAACATGTCGAATACATGTAATTATGTTTTTTATCGATCAAGAAAAATATTACTAGATGAGGCCTTCTTGGATTCCTCCATTTCAGCAGCTGCGGCCCTTAGCTGGGCCATACACTCCTCCAGCTCTAGAGACAAAAGGGTATTCTTCTCTGTAAGAACCTATTCATACAATGATCCCTAAATCAGTTGTACCAACTGTTTCAAGTCTCAGGGGCTACTGATATACATAATTATCAGATTTTGCTTACCTGTATATCTTTTAAGTACTGGTCTGTGGCTCTAGCAAGCCCATCTTGAGCAGCTCTTATGTACGCGTCTCCCGAGTTGAGGGCATTGAAAGCCTCTTCGGAAAAATTAGGGTCACGGAGTGCGGCCCGCCGACACTGATGATTCATAGCGCTCACCACCTCGAAATTTGTAGCGGATATTTTATCTGCATCCTCTGTAGGAGGACCGTCCGGTGTTGTCCCCACGTTAGCCTCCACCCTCGAGGACGGTTCTGGAGTCCGGCTGGTAGAGGCGTGACGGGTAGGATCCCTGGATACAGTCCGGCGAATACTCTTTCTGCCAGGACACAGTGGACATTGTTATATTTTAAGACAACAATCACGGAGCATGTTTTAAACTATACCTCTTCGATGGCGGCTCGGCCCTGTTCGCTTTCCTTTTAATCCTACCTGGCTTGGGTGCCCCTTCTTGGTGAGTCGCCGTGGGTTCGGCATGGCGCGCCGATGACTTTCGCTTTATAGCATAATATATGTGTGGTGTGTAAGGTGGAAAGAGGGAATCCTCTTCGAAAGGTAAGTCTCCTGTTTACTTACACGTGGTGGCGGGAGGAGACCAGGATAATCGGTGATGATGGCCACCAAGGTGCCGTTACAGCTCGCCTGGTAAAACACCATGTTGTCAAACTCCACAAATATGTCCGGATCTTCTTCGAGTCCGGGGTCGAGGGCCCGGTCGTGGTCCTCTGGCTGTGGAGGCGGGTTGTGTACCTCCCTCATAGCTTTCCGCAGTTCCTATTATGGACTAGCGAGGTAAATATTTGTGATGAAAGACTGCAAGAATGAACAAGAGTTGAGTAAAAGATAGCAACTCACCCAGCTAGGGGGGTTGTACATGGAAAATCCATCCCGTGGATTAATGCGGATGAACTCCTCTTCTTCTCCTTTGTATAAATCGGACAATATTTTGCCAGAGCGGTGGTGGAGTCCAGACCTTTCTGACCGCAGCGGGTGGCATCGTCTTCTCCGTTGAAGCGCCACATGGGACGCCCCCGATACTGGAGTGGCTGCACCCCCGCATTATGCATATTGACATAACTTCGATTATTGTCAATCCAGATTTGGCAAGCGTTTTTATCCTGCCCATCAATTGAAGGACCTCTCTGCTATCTTCCTCATTGGGGCTCCGAGGACGCTAGCTACGGCATTTCTTCAATGGGGAGTTTGTGAACTCAGGAAGGCCCATCCGGATAGGGTCAGGAAGGGAGACGTCCTCTACACAAACCACTCGGAAGGCCAACCTTCGGATGTCTTCTTCGGAGTGTCGGACAGGTATCCGGTCCCGACGATGCCATATTTCGGCTCCGCCCACTTGGAATATCAATCCCTCCTGATTGCGAGGGACGAGGCAGAACAACCTATTCCATAGCTCGAAATGAGCTTCACAACCCATAAATAACTCACAAAAGGCGACATAACCTGCGATGTGCAGGATGGAGGCGGGGGTGAAATTGTGCAGCTAGAGGCCGTAGTACTCCAGGAGCCCGCGAAGGAAGGGATGAATTGGAAATCCAATACCCCTCAACACGTAAGGGACAAGGCATACTCGCTCCCCCTGGATGGGTTGGGAAAACTCTCCGCTTGCTCCCTGCCGTCAAAAGTGGCTAGTCCGGCATGAACGGGGACAAGATATGTAGGTGGGAGAAACCCCTAGGTCTGCAACTCCACCAATTGGCCACGGGATATGGTACACTTCTCCCAATCACCTGGCTTGGCGCTATGAGGGTGAGAGGAGGAGCCACGGTGGCTGGCCATGATGGGATGGTTTTTCGGGCATGCTCTGATGGATCCTCGCTTGGGGAGGATGGTGTGTTTTGGATCTGAGGATCCCCGTCTCTTTAAATAGACAATTTATTTACATGGTGAGGGTGGCAAGTGCAAAAATGCCCCGGCTTCTCGCATTCGCTCAACACGTGGAGACTGACATTATTAAGGTACAGAAGCTGATGAGTGCAACATTAAATGGGAAACCGGACACTGCTCGTTACAACAGGTACTCTGGAAAATTCGGGGAAGAACCCGCCTTGCAATGCCGAAGACAATATGCACGCCGGACTCATCGTCATTAAAGCCTGGTTCGGGGGCTACTGAGGGAGTCCTGGATTAGGGGGTCCTCGGATAGCCGGACTATATGCTTGTGCCGGACTGTTGGACTATGAAGATACAAGATTGAAGACTTCGTCCCGTGTCCGGGTGGGACTCTCCTTTGCGTGGAAGGCAATCTTGGCGATTCAGATATGTAGATTCCCTTCTCTGTAACCGACTCTGCGTAACCCTAGCCCCCTCCGGTGTCCATATAAACTGAAGGGTTTAGTCCGTTGGACAACAACAATCAGAATCATAGGCTAGCTTCTAGGGTTTAGCCTCTACGATCTCATGGTAGATCAACTCTTGTAATACTCATATCATCAAGATCAATCAAGCAGGAAGTAGGGTATTACCTCCATAGAGAGGGCCCGAACCTGGGTAAACATCGTGTCCCCCGTCTCATGTTACCTTCGACCTTAGACGCACAGTTCGGGACCCCCTACCCGAGATCCGCCGGTTTTGACACCGACTTTGTTGCTTTCATTGAGAGTTCCGCTGCGTCGTCACCGAAGGGTTTGATGGCTCCATCAATCATCTACAACAATGCAATCCAGGGGGAGATTTTCCTCCCGGGGCAGATCTACAACTAACCCGCCTCCTGTTACCATTAAACTTAGACGCACAGTTCGGGACCCCCTACCCGACATCTGCCGGTTTTGACATCGACAATTGGTGTCTCCGGGTCACTGGTCGCTGAAGCGGGGCTGCAAATTATGATGGTGTTGGTTCATCTCTTCGAACGACTTTGTTGTCTTTGCTGCTTGTTCTGGATGGGTAGTTTTTTCTTTTGTTATGCATATTCCTTGTCATTTGGTGCTATGTCACTCTTACTATGTAATAGTTGCCTCTGTGAATGTCATTCTCGTTTGGATCACGAGAGTCTGATCTCTGCAGATGGGTGCATTTTGGTGGTGTAGCAAGACTTCTTATGAACTATCATGTCTTGATGTTTATATCAGTAGTAGTCACTAGTCAGTGTTTGAATGGTGTATACATCATTGTTTCGAACTGTTTATTGTCTCGAACTACTGGTGGGCTAATGAGGGCATCATCATTCTCCAGTGTTCAGAGTATATCTCCTTTTTTCAAGTTATATAATTTGAGCTCAGTGTCTTTTCGATGATGTACACTTGTTTGGGCCAGTAAGGTGTCGTTGAATATGGGCCGAGTAGTAACGCAATACCAAACAGGTCAATTATGACTCTCAGGCCGGGCTCTCAAAAGATCCTCAAAAAAGGTTGGGCTCTCCAAAAAAGAAGGAATATGGACTCTTAGTCCGACATGTGGGCGCCACCGGTGTTTTCGTGCGCTTGCGCGCGGAGAGCATATTGGTGCGTGTTCAAAATTCATGCTACCTTTTCATTCCCAATCTCCCGCCCCTCGCCCACCTCGGAAATCTCGATTCCTACTCCAGTTCTCCCAAATCCCCCTCATGTACTCCCTGTACTCAAGTGCACTATCATGTCGCCGGTTAACACGGACCTCCGAGCCAGAGATCCTGAGGTCCGTCCTGCCTTCGGTCGCTGCGTGCTGTCGCTCAACAGTGGCATGGCGGTGCTTGATGACCAGTTTGCCGACAAAGTGCTGATGGTAACCATCAACGGCGATAGGCTTCCCGTCTCGCCGGACGACCTTGTCAAAGCTCTTGGCATTGTGCACAACGTCCAAATAAGTGACTTGCTTGTTGAAGTCTGTCCACCACCCGCTGATTTCTTCGTCAGGTTCTGGAAAACTTTCGACTGCAGTTGTGTGTTCGAATCTCCCGGTGTTTGTTCTGCGATGGCGCGCTGGTGAGCTTTGATCGGTGGCACCCAGGATGGGGCTCGGTGCCCTTTGGGCTTGAGTTTTTAACAAAGCTTACCTTCCACAGCATGCCTCGACGTGCTTGGAATAACGAGTCCATGAATGAGCTTATCAACGACCTTGGAGGTGAGCTCGTAAGTATGTTTGTTCCTCTAGACAGCTGGGCTCTGACGGTTATGGCATGGATGAAGAAGTCGTCCACCATACCGAAGGTGATTGGTGTTGAGATATCGGTGCAGGAATCGGGGTTGTACTATTTGTCACCACCAAGGCCGCCACGGACCATGTTAGGGATGTACCTGTATCGAGTGTTCGTGCATGTTGAAGAACTGGTCAATCCATCAATCGAAGTCCTGCCGCCACTGCTGGTGCCAGGGTCCGTCGACGACGTCCATTACAGGAGTCAATGTCAGACTTTCCCCGTGTTGCTCAGAACGATGGATGGCACAGGGCCTACTCCATCGCGCGGCGGAGGCCATTGCTTCTTTGGGAGAAGAGGCAGGGCTGGCTACCTGGATGTGCTCTAATTTGAGGTAACAACTGAATCTTGTCAGATACTAGTTAAATTCGAGCTATGGGTGTGAAGCACTGATGTGCCAGTACATTTGATTGTGACCTGTTCTAATTTTGTACCTGAACTTTTTTTTAGAAAGGGCTATAGGTCAACTTAATGTGCTAGCAGAACTTATTGTGTTGTCTGTCTGTTTTCTTTGCACATCATTCAAGATATTTCCCCATCATTGACAAAGACGATGAACCGTTATGTACGAGTTCGTTGGTTTCAACATAGTTCTACCCATAGCGATCCACTACTTCCATCCTGACTGTGCTGCCCGCGTGAAAGTTTTGTATGCAAGTTCAGTGTGCTATGATGTTCTATATGATTGTGTCAACTATATAAGTTTTTACTGAGCATCAGCAATGCATATGGCTGAAAGATGTATTTACGAGCATCGACCGATGTCTCTCTCTCTCTCTCTCTCTCACACACACACACACACAAACGTGCACAAGTGGGACCCGTTGAATTATTTCTTTGCTCGTGACAACTTTTAATTAGGTTCCACTGTAATCTAACTTTTTTCTTAAGTTATTAGTTGAGCTCAGTGACTTCAAAAGGTTGTACATAAGCCTTGTTTAGGCCTTTCCGGCATCGCTGAATGTGGGCTGAGTAGCCATGTTAGGTTGTACTATACTACATAGGCCTTTTTTTGAACATCAGCAATGCAATTGGGCCAACAGTTGCACACAATATCCGGGTCAACTTGTTATTCTCTGCCCCGCTTGGCTGCAAACTTTCCTAGGAGGTATGCATTAGGCTTAACAAGAAAATGGACTTTAAAAAATAATAAATGGGATGTAATTATAATAACCGGGCAGTAACTATAAAAAATGCACCAAATGCGTAATCAGTTTAAAAATATATTATTTTTGGAATTTGGAAATTTTAATTTCATTACTTGTTGCGCGCGCAATATTTCGTTGGATTTTAATGTAATACAACTTTTAAAAAAAAATTAGATTTAGTCTGACTAGAAATTTCGGATCCCATCAAAATGTGGGAATTTTTTTGAATTCTGTTTTGAGCGGTTGGTTGAAATTATTAATCGTTGTCCTATCTAGAAAATGGGCTGTACCTTTAACAAACTGTAAATGGGCTGTAGTAAATTCCATTAGAATTAGAAAATGGGGTGTACATTCTTACAAATCGCAAATGGGCTATATGTTTTCTGCCACACACTTGTGGGCCTTCTAAGTTGACGCGTCCCCTAAAAAAACTAAGTTGACGCGTATGCAAGGCTTTGTCAACAACACACGGTTCTAGCAGCTGTGCCCGTTAGATGTCCATCCAACGGATGTCGTGCTTCTTCTTCAATCTCGGATATTCTTGCTTCAGCCGCCCAAAAAATGATCCCCCCCTGACATCTGGGGCGCACCGTTTCGGAGGCTGACCTGTGGGCCTACTAAGTTGACGTGTACCAAGGGCTTTGTCAACTTAGTCAATATAAATGATTCTAGCTGAAGTGACCGTACGTTGTCCATCCAATGGCCGTAATGCTTCTTCAACCTCTGGTCTTCTTGCTCCAGCCGCCCAAAGCAGCGCCGGTCGTGCCGCGTGCTCCTACCTCCCGTGGCCGGCTGTGATGCCGCAGAGGCCTCACCGCCCCCTACTACTCCCACCGCTGGTCAGGCCATCCCTCTACTCACCCACACCCCCTGTTATTCTGTGGCGACGACAGCCTCACACTGCAGCCGAACCAGTGAACCCTTGTACTCCTCTCCGCGCGGGCTTCCACTGCCACGTCTTCCCCGGCTCCGTGTCGTCCCCTTCCTAGGCATTGCCGTCGTCCACCGCCCTGGTGCTCTCGGCGCGGCGTGGCCAATGTGTTCAAGGAACAACTTCCATCGGAAGAGTACTGTACGTGGAGAGGCTGACAGCTGGGTCCACGGCAGCCGCAAGGAAGTGCCTTCTTATTACGCGCAAAATAATTATTCCTCCACCTGACAGCAGGGACCCATCGGACGGGCCACTGTATTTCACGAAAAAAACATTTCCCCCCGACTACTGGGACCCACCATCTACATCTTAGCATGCCAGGAAGTGCGTCCGGGCAAAAAAAAGATTCGCCCCCTAACCGCTGGGACCCACCAGCTACATCTTCGCACGCAAGGAAGTGTCTGACAGTCGGGACCCACCTGGTCGAAGCGTACGTAGCGTTGTCATTCTGGTCGCAAACGTGTACGTACATACTGGTCGATGTAGAGGCATGCACGTGTCGTAGTAGAGGTGCACACGTACCATGTACATGTACGTACAGCGGACAGTGTGCAAGAAAGAAAATATGGCGACGTGCGTACATATGGGCGGGGTCTCGAACGCCTACTCGCGCATACGTACGAGTAGGGCTCGTGTACATGGCTGGGTCAGAATGGAGAAACTGCATCGTTGCCATGTTCATGGGGAGCCAACCGTCTGGGTCGGAACGGAATGCGTTGTTGTATTCATCGGGGGGGGGGGGCTTGGACGGAATAGCCGATGGAAACGAGACCTGGAGTACCGTAGAACGGAGGAAATGGCCTTGTGTTCGACCGGCCACGTTCAAAATGGGATATTGTTCATCGGGAGGGGTCTGGCATACCGCAAAACGGAGGAAACGGACTTCTGTTGGATCTCCTATGGTCGAAACGGGGTCCTGATGATCGGGAGGGGTGTGGCGTACCACAAAACGGGGGAAACAGACTTGTGTTGGAGCGCTACGGTCAAAACGGGGGTCCTGTTCATCGGAAGGGGTGTGGCATACCGCAAAATGGGACTCCACATGATACTGTTCATCTCCACCATCGACCTCCTCTAGCCTCCACGGGCTACTGTTCATCCACCGTCGACCTCCTCCAGCCTCCACCTGCGACTGTTCATCCACGGGCTCCTGTTCATCCAGCCTCCACTGCGCGCTACTCCACCAGCTACTGTTCAACCAGCCCTCTCCACGGGCTCCTATTCAACCACCCCTCCACGGGCTATTGTTCATCCAGCCCTCCACCGACTACTATTCAACCAGCCCTCCACGGGGTAGTCCTGTTCATCCAGCCCTCCACGGGGTCCTGTTCATCCAGCCCCAACCGGCTCGATCGGTTGGGGTCCTATTCATCCAGCGGCAACACCACGGGGAACTGTTCATCCAAGCCCCCCCAGCAATGCTCACTGTTCATCCAACCCCGCCAGCAACGCTCACTGTTCATCCAGAGGCAGCATCGATTGGCTTCAGTTAGCAGCAGTAGCGAAGGAATCACTCGATCGCTCGGGTTCAGTAACGCGTAGCCTGCAGTGCAATCACTCGGGTTCAGTTAGGCGATGCCTTGCTCGGGTTCAGTTAGAGCCCAACGCCTCGCACCCACGCGCGTACAGTACGAGAGAAACGCGCATCGCTCGGCCCCCGACCACCCACCGTAACCGGGAAGCTTCTGATATTTTCCTCGCCCTCGCTTCTACCACGGTTTTTTCCGTCATGGATGGCCCAAAGAATGTCATGCGGCTGTGTCTCCGGCCCGCCCAGGATGAAAAGCCCATTTTCTGTCATGATTTTTTGTCATAGAAGTAGGAGTCCACCACATCTATGATGATACCGGGTTTTGTCACAATTGACGTCATAGAAGTGTCATAAGTATGACCGAAAAAATTTCGTTCGGCCCAAAATGTCATGGATATGTCTTATTTTTGTAGTGTTCAGACTTGTGTTTCATTAAGTAGATATACCCATATCTGCTCAAATCATCTGCGGAGGTCAGAAAATAACGAGACTCGTTGCGTGCCTCAACACTCATCGGACCGCATACATCGGTACGAGTTATTTCCAATAACTCATTGGCTCGTTTTAGTCATCTTGCCCATGAGGCATGGTTCACAAGTATCAAATGATTCATAATCAAGTGATTCCAAAAGCCCATCAGCATGGAGTTTCTTCATGCCTTTTACACCAATATGACCTAAACGACAGTGCCACAAGTATGTTGCCCTATCATTAGCAACTTTGCATCTTTTGGCATCAATATTATGAATATGTGTATCACTATGATCGAGATTCAATAAACCATTAACATTGGGTGTTTGACCATAGAAGGTTTTATTCATGTAAATAGAATAACAATTATTCTCTATCTTAAATGAATAACCGTATTGCAATAAACACGATCCTATCTTGTTCATGCTCAACGCAAGCACCAAAATAACATTTATTTAGGTTCAACACTAATCCCGAAAGTATAGGGAGTGTGCGATGGTGATCATATCAATCTTGGAACCACTTCCAACACACATCATCACTTCAACCTCAAATAGTCTCCATTTATTCCGCAATTCCTATTTCAAGTTACTAATCTTAGCAACCGAACAGGTATCAAATACCCATGGGCTACTACGAGCACTAGTAAGGTACACATCAATAACATGTATATCAAATATATCTCTGTTCACTTTGCCATCCTTCTTATCCGCCAAATACTTAGGGCAGTTCCGCTTCCAGTGGCCAGTCCCTTTGAAGTAGAATCACTCAGTTTCAGGCTTGGGTCCGGCTTTGGGCTTCTTCCTGGGAGTGGCAACTTGCTTGCCATTCTTCTTGAAGTTCCCCTTCTTTCCCTTGCCTTTTTTCTTGAAGCTAGTGGTCTTGTTAACCATCAACACTTTATGGTCCTTCTTGATTTCTACCTCCGCAACTTTGAGCATTGCGAACAGCTCGGGAATTGTCTTTTCCATCCCTTGCATATATAGTTCATCACGAAGCCTTTATAGCTTGGTGGCAGTGATTAGAGAACTCTATCAATAACACTATCATTTGGAAGATTAACTCCCATCTGAGTCAAGTGATTATGATATCCAGACATTCTAAGCATTTGTTCCCTGACAGAACTGTTCTCCTCCATCTTGCAGCTATAGAACTTGTTGGAGACTTCATATCTCTCAACACGGCCATTTGCTTGAAATATTAACTTCAACTCTTGGAACATCTCATATGCTCCATGACATTCAAAATGTCTTTGAAGTCCTGATTCTAAGCCGTAAAGCATGGCACACTAAACTATCGAGTAGTCATCAGATCGAGCTTGCCAGACGTTCATAACATCAGCATCTGCTCCTGCAGCAGGCCTTTCACGTAGAGGTGTATCAAGGACATAATTCCTCTATGCAGCAATGAGGATAATCCTCAAATCACGGATCGAGTCCGCATCATTTCTACTATCATCTTTCAACTTAGTTTTCTCTAGGAACGTACCAAAAACATATGGGAGCTATAAAGTGAGCTATTGATCTACAACATAATTTGCAAATACTATCAGGACTAAGTTCATGATAAATTAAGTTCAATTAATCAAATTACTTAAGAGCTCCCACCTAGATTGACATCCCTCAAGTGATCTAATGATACATGATCCAAATCAACTAAACCATGTCCGATCATCACGTGAGATGGAGTAGTCATCAATGGTGAACATCTCTATGTTGATCATATCTACTATATGATTCACGTTTGACCTTTCGGTCTCCAGTGTTCTGAGGCCATGTCTGTACATGCTAGGCTCATCAAGTTTAACCCGAGTATTCCGCATGTGCAAAACTCTCTTGAACCCATTGCATGTGAACGTAGAGCCTATCACACCTGATCATCACGTGGTGTCTCAGCACGAAAAACTGTCGGAATGGTGGATACTCAGGAGAACACTTATACCTTGAAATTTAGTGAAGGGATCATGTTATAATGCTACCGCCGTACTAAGCAAAATAAGATGCATAAAGAAACATCACATGCAATCAAAATATGTGACATGATATGGCCATCATCATCTTGTGCTTTTGATCTCCATCTCCAAAGCATCGTCATGATCTCCATCGTCACCGGCTCGACACCTTGATCTCCATCGTTGCGTCGTGGTCACCTCGCCAACTATTGCTTCTACAACTATCGCTACCGCTTAGTGATAAAGTAAAGCAATTACATGGCGTTTGCAATTCATACAATAAAGAGACAACCATAAGGATCCTATCGGTTGCCGATAACTTTTACAAAACATGATCTTCTCATACAATAACGTATATCACATCATGTCTTGACCATATCACATCACAACATGCCCTGCAAAAACAAGTTAGACGTCCTCTACTTTGTTGTTGCAAGTTTTACGTGGCTGCTACGGGCTTCTAGCAAGAGCCATTCTTACCTATGGCACAAAAACCACAACGGTGAATATCAAGTTTATTGTTTTAACCTTCAACACGGACCGACCGCAGTCAAATTCAATTCAACTAAAGTAGGATAAACAGACAACCGCCAGCCATCTATATGCAAAACTAGTTGCATGTCTGTCGGTGGAACCGGTCTCATGAACGTGGTCATGTAAGGTTGGTCTGGGCCGCTTCATCCAATAATACCGCCAAATCAAAATAAGACATTGGTCGTAAGTAGTATGACAATCACTGCCCACAATTCTTTGTGTTCTACTCATGCATATCATCTATGCATAGACCTGACTCATGATGCCATTGTTGGGGAACGTAGTATGCAATTTCAAAAAAATTCCTACACTCACGGAAGATCTATCTAGGAGATGCGTAGCAAGGAGAGGGGAGAGTGTGTCTACGTAGCCTCGTAGTCTGAAAGTAGAAGCATTTAACAATGTGGTTGACGTAGTCGAACTTCTTCTAGCTCCGACCGATCAAGTACCGAACATACGGCACCTCCGAGTTCTACACACGTTCAGCTCGATGATGTTCCTCGCCCCTTGATCCAGCAAGGTGTAGAGGAAGTAGATGAGTTCCGCCAGCATGACGGCGTGGTGACGGTGATGGTGAAGTGATCCATGCAGGGCTTTGCCTAAGCACCACGACAATATGACCGGGGGTGTAAACTGTGGAGGGGGCGCCGCACACAGCTAATAGTTGTTGTTCTATCTTCTAGGCGCCCCTCCCCACACATATATAGGTTGGAGGGGAGGAGAGGCAGCCAAGGGGCGCCCCAAGTAGGAGGAATCCTACTTAGGGCCATCTCCCAATTCGGCCAACCCCCCTCTCCTATTCCTATTCTGAGTAGGAAGGGAAGAGGGGGAAGGGGGATTCCTATTCCCTTTTTTCTTTCCTCCTTCCCCTTTCCTTCTCCAATTTGGCCAGCCCATATGGGGGGACGCACCAGCCCCTATGTGGCTGGTGCGTTTCCACTCATGACCTAAAGGCCCATATCTTTTGCCGGGGGTGCCCGGAACCCCTTCCGGTGACCCGATAAGTACCCGGTGCTTCCCGAAACACTTCCGGTGTCCGAATACCATCGTACTATATATCAATCTTTACCTCTCGACCATTTCGAGACTCCTCGTCATGTCCGTGATCTTGTCCGGGACAAAATTCGGTCACCAAATCACATAACTCATATAATACAATATCGTCATCGAACGTTAAGTGTGCGGACCCTACTGGTTCGAGAACTATGTAGACATGACCGAGACACCTCTCCGGTCAATAACCAATAGAGGAAAATGGATGCTCATATTGGCTCCCACATATTTTACGAAGATCTTTATTGGTCGAACCACTATGACAACATACGTTTTTCCCTTTGTCATGGGTATGTTACTTGCCCGAGATTCGATCGTCCGTATCTTCATACCTAGTTCAATCTCATTACCGACAAGTCTCTTTACTCGTACCGTAATACATCATGTTGCAACTAACTCCTTAGTCACTTTGCTTGCAAGGCTTCTTATGATGTGTATTACCAAGAGGGCCCAGAGATACCTCTCTGATACTCAGAGTGCAAAATCCTAATTTTGATCTATGACAAACCAGCAAACACCTTCGGAGATACCTGTAGAGCATCTTTCTAGTCCCACAGTTACGTTGTGACATTTGATAGCACATAAGGCATTCCTCCGGTATCCGTGAGTTGCATAAACTCATAGTCGGAGGAATATGTATTTGACATGAAGAAAGAAATAGCCATAAAACTGAACGATCACAATGCTAAGCTAATGAATGGGTCTTGTCCATCACATCATTCTCCTAATGATTGATCTTGTTTATCAAATGACAACACATGTCTATGGTTAGGAAACTTAACCATCTTTGATCAACGAGCTAGTCTAGTAGAGGATTACTAGGGACACTGTGTTTTGTCTATGTATCCACACATGTATCAAGTTTCCGGTTAATACAATTCTAGCATGAATAATAAACATTTATCATGAAATAAGGAAATATAAAAAAAACTTTATTGTTGCCTCTAGGGCATATTTCCTTCACTACCTTCGTCACCTACGACACCACATGGACCTATGACAAGAGCTCGAGCAAGGGCTATCGAAACTAAGGTTATCTCATTCCTCTCCGAACTTACACATTCTTCACATGAGACATGGCTACTACCTCAAGCGGAAACCCCATGTGTGATCATGTACCTAGAGGGAAGCCACGGTACAACTACATCCAACGGACAAGACAACGAGGACACCAAGTTCAATGACCTAGAAGAAGAGCTGCCAGAAACCTACAGCCATCGGACGACCGGCCTGCACCGAACATCTGACGCCTGAAGCCTCCACCAGCCCGAAGAGCCAGCCAGCGTACACTATATCCATCGGACGACCGACATCAGCCGGACGTCTGACACCTCCCAGTGACTGGACAACTAAGCCCCTTCGGCTGTCCGTTGTCACGTCATAGAACGAAAATTAACGGAAGTCTAAACTTCCCGGACGACCGGCCACCAGATGACCAATGCCTTCCGGACATCCGGACCTTCGCGAGCTTCTAGACATCCGAGAGCCACCGGACGTCCGACGCCTATCTGCGCACAGTGTGTTGGGCCGAGGTACATGCACCCTTTCATGACCCTAGACTATATATACTCGTCCTCCACTTGATACATAGAGCATTGCTCATCCACTTAATACCTACTCCATTGGAGGCCAAGCCCTCCACCTAGGAGAAGATCCCCCTGTTGATTCAAGACCCTGTCTTCAGATCGGGAAGAACGCCTCTTGTATCGTCCTTTGTTGCGTTTGAATACTGTATCACTCTTTGTGTTCATGGATCTAGCACATGTGTGATTGTTCTTGTTGTTTTGAGTGTTTCCCCTCGTGATTCCCCTTGTGTGTTCTTCGTGTTCTTCGCGGGATCCCCTCCAAATCATGAAAGATCATTCCCTAGGGTTCCACCCTACATCATCTTGGTATCAGAGCCCATGTTGATCGCTATTTTGAAGCCTCCCCTATTTGTTTTCTCGCCTTTGTGCATTTTTTCCCAATTTCAAAAATTCCCACAAAAATAACCCTCCTATTTTTTTTGTGATTTTTGTGTGTGATGATTTTTTGTTGATTTTGATCCGTGGATTTGATGTGTTGCATATAGACCTACCTTTCCCCCATCACTTCCCCAATTTCCATCCACAAATTCATCCAATTTCGCCCAAATTTTGCCCCTCCACCATGAATCCGAGTTTTCATCCCGTGCCCAAAATCGCCCAGGCACCGGACATCCGACAGTTGCCGAACGTTCGATGGTCACCGGACGTCCAACCTAATCTGACAAAACTGACTTTTTTCTCTCGAAAATTTTCAGCCACCGCCCACTTTTCCGCATTGCCACTCCATAACCCCTAATTGCATTTACACATACCACCACCGCTTTTCCGCAACCACCATCACTTACCCGCTATCATCTCCAACAATTTGGACACGTTTTGTTCTTTGAGAACTTGAGTTGCGGTTTTTGTTTCCTAACGTGTTTCGGCTACTTAGGGACGGTTCGACACCAACATCACCGCTGCTCATCTTCGTATTTGACAAGACAACTTCACAACTTTGACACCCTCAACCATAAGCAAGGATGGTAACTTCAACGACACCTATGTGTACTCGCTTGCCATAGCATTGATAACCCCATAGCAAATTTTCGCATCACTTACGTATCGAGACTAGCCATTTGAGTATTGCCGACAACGTTACTTGTGCACATTAGTGATCATCATTTCATTGCATACATACCATATCATCTTGATATCCGTATCTTGGTATCATCTCTTGTGTCACACGGTTGTCATCGCATATACACAATTGCTATCTTGGTTCATGAAGTTCTTCATAAGTGGACAAAGAAAGAGCTCAAAAGAGAAGGAGCCAACAAGCTTCTAAGCAAAAGAGAAAGATAAGCAAAGAGTTTTTAAGCAAGAATCATAGCATCATAATACATTAAGATTGTCATACTCAATCATCTTGGATCATCTCACCGGAACACCATACATATAGCATACTTGGGAAAGGAAGTCATTGCATTTTACTTTGCAGGTTGTGCACAAGTCTCGTATCCGCCTATTGAGAAATCATGCTAGCGTATCCCTACAGTTGTGGAACAAGAGCATTTTCCATGGATTCCACATTTTGAGCTCATTTTTGGTTGTGTGACACCATTTATCTTTTCATGTGTGTGTTTCCGTGTACCAGTACTTGCAATTGTTCTACTTGTTGCATTTGCATATTTGTGAATCTTTTTCAACATTATTTGACTCTCGCCAAAAATTGCATAAATTTTGTGCCACCATCCTCACCAAGCTACTCCAAAGGCCTTATTTGTGTAGGTGTGAGAAATTGATGAGAAACGGTACCAATTGTGCTATGATGTCTACTATGCAACCTTCTTCTTGTAGACTCGTGTTGGGCCTGCAAGCGCAGAGTTTTGTAGGACAGTAGAAAATTTCCCTCAAGTGGATGATCTAAGGTTTATTAATCCATGGGAGGCATAGGATGAAGATGGTCTCTCTCAAACAACCCAGCAACCAAATAACAAAGAGTTTCTTGTGTCCCCAACACACCCAATACAATGGTAAATCATATAGGTGCACTAGTTTGGCGAAGAGATGGTTATACAAGTGTAATATGGATAGTAGATATAGGTTTTTGTAATCTGAAAATATAAAAATAGCAAGGTAATTAGTAACAAAAGTGAGTGAAAATGGTATTGCAATGCTTGGAAACAAGGCCTAGGGTTCATAATTTCACTAGCTCAAATTCTCTCAACAATGATAACATAATTGGATCATGTAACAATCCCTCAACGTGCAACAAAGAATCACTTCAAAGTTCCTATCGGGTAACATAGGACGAAAACGTGCATCAACCCCTATGCATAGGTTACCCAAATGTCACCTCTAGAATCCGCAAGTTGAGTGCCAAAACATACATCAAGTGAATCAATAGAACATCCAGTTGTCACCACAAATATCCCATCACAAGACATACATCAAGTGTTCTCAAATCCAATACTCAATCCAACATAACGGAACCTCAAAGAGCAAGACTCAATTCATCACAACAAGATATGGAGAGGGAAGAAACACCATATGATCCAACTATAATAACAAAGCCCACGGTACATCAAGATCGTGCCAAATCAAGAACAAGAGAGAGAGAGAGAGAGAGAGAGAGATCAAACACATAGATACTGGTACATACCCTCAGCCCCGTGGGTGAACTACTCCCTCCTCATCTTGGAGACCGCCGGGATGACGAAGATGGCCTCTGGTGATGGTTTCCCCCTCCGACAGGGTGTTACAACGGGCTCCCGATTGTTTTTTCGTGGATACAGAGGCTTGCGGCGGCGGAACTTCCGATCTAGTGTTCTTTTCGGAGGTTTCTATATTTATAAGAATTTTTGGCGTCGAAAACAAGTCAAGGAGGTGCCCGAGGGGCCCACAGGCCATAGGGGCATGCCCAAGGGTAGGGCGCCCCCTAGCTTGTGGACTCCTCGAGACTCTTCTGGTCCAGCTTTGGTGCTTCGGGGGTCTCTTTTGGTCCATAAAAAATCACCGTAAATTTTCAGCTCATTTGGACTCCATTTGATATTCCTTTTCTATAAAACTCAAAAACAAGGAAAAAATTGGCACTGGCTGTAGGTTTATAGGTTAGTCCCAAAAATAATATAAATAGGATATTAATGCATATAAAACATCCAAAATAGATAACATAATAGCATGGAACAATCAAAAATTATAGATACGTTGGAGACGTATCATGCTATTTCCTTGCTACACTATTGAGTGATCATTGAACCACTCTCAACATCAGTTAAGGTACATTTGATATAGTTCTTTCCTTTCCTCCACTAACATATTTTCTTGCAATGATGGATAGGCCAACTAGTTCTTCGAACCCACTATTCATTGGGCAAGATGACGACTCGAACACCTACGTCACCAAGAACCACCTCTTCGGCGCGCAAAGAGATTTGCATCAAGAACAAGCAGCTTTGAGCGACCGCATCAACCTACTCTCTACCGACTTGCGACAATCCGAGCAACATACAAGAGACTATTTCAATAACAAGATTGACGGACAAAAAGAGGAGAGCACTGCAAGGATGGACGAGATCTGTGCCTTGTTGATCAACCGCTCTTCTACATCTTCATCCTATTCAAGACAGAGCCACACAAGTCGACATTCTTCGCAATCTTCTTTGGATGCAAGTCCTCCTGTAGCTTTTTTGCATCATTGCCAAGTCCATGAAGATCATCAAGCACCACAAAACCCATTCCATGGCAATGGTTTATAAGACCGTCTCCGTACATGTGAACAACAACGTCGCCAAGATAATGATTCTCCTTACCAAGAGCAAGCTACAATACGCCAAGATCGACAAGACCAACAATATGGTGATGCTCTTCAAAAAGAGCACCGACATCATGAGGAACAACCTCTTGAAGCCCAACAAGCTCTCCACAAATCAACTCAAGTCGTCAATGAGCGAAACCGCCAAGTACGTCTACAAGAAGAGGCCATTCACCGTGAACGCCAAGAAGAAGACGCACGTCTTGAGAAGCTTCAAGAGATGAGGAACCGTGCAAGAATGCCACATCCTCAACGTCAAGATCACAATGATGTGCAAGAGAACCAAGTGCTTCAAGATCCTCCTCCATGGAAAGAACGTCGTCATCATTGACAACAACGCAATGATGAGCAATGCTATGACAAGCTCAAGTTCACCATGCCCAAGTTTTCTGGAAGCAACGATCCTGAAGAGCAGTGGCGGAGCTTGGGCCAAATCTTTGGAGGGGAAATGGGCTAAGGAGGGGCAAACCTATGATGTTAAGACTTTTTTTACTGAACATACAAAAGGAAAACTAATGAGTAGTAGGTGCTTTTTTCTTGGGCTGGGGGGGGGGACCGCTCAGGTTGGCCCCCATGAAGCTCCGCCACTGCGGAAGAGCACCTCTCATGGGCATTGAAGGTTGATAAGATCTTTAGTTTGCACAACTATAAAGAAGAGCAAAAGATCGCCATGGCATCCCTTGAGTTCCAAGACTATGTCCTCATTTGGTGGGAGCAAGCCATTGAGCATCGAGAAGCAAGAGGCGAACCACCCATCACAACATGGAATCAAATGAAGGATGTCATGAGTGCGTGTTTTTTGCCCACATACAATAACTGTGACCCCTTCAAGAAGTTACAACTCCTCAAGCAAGGAACAAAGAGCGTTGAAGAGTATTACAAGGAAAAGGAGATTGCCATGATACGAGCCAATGTCATGGAAGATGATGAGCAAACTATGGCACGATTCTTGAATGGACTCAACCATCCTATCAAGAAGATTGCGGATTTCTAACCGTACATGAACCTCATCGAGCTAGTGCACCAAGCTACCAAGGTGGAGCGACAAGTGTAAGATGACTACAAGTATGCCAAGTTGTCTTCAAAGTCCTACGGCTCCTCCCTACAACCAAGCTTCAATGACTATAACGACTCCTTCCGCGACAAAAGTTTCACCAAGCAACGACGACAAGTCAAGTTCCAAGAAAACTTCGACATCTTCACGTCGTCCTCCTACTACGAGCAACTTCAAGCCAAGAGCTTCATCATCATCTACTCCAACTGATGAGACCGTCAATACAAGTTCACTCAAATGCTTCACATGTGGAAGCCGAGGCTACAAGTCCTTCGAGTGCACCAAACGGCGTGCCATGATCGCCAACGACGACAGCACCTACCACTCCATGAGTGAAGAGGAAATGGAAGCCCTTGAGCATGTAGCCTTGCACCAGCAAGTGAATCAAGATGAAGACGATCAAGTATTTTGTGACAATGATTTGAGCCCCGCTCTTGTTGTCTCCAAGGTCTTGACAATTTAACATCAACAAGAGGAAGACAAACGTTGCCACATCTTCCACACCAAAGCGGGCATCAACGGTCGTTCCGTGAAGGTCATCACCAGCGAAGGAAGTTGTCACAACTTGGCAAGTGAAGAGCTATGTTCCAAGCTACAATTGGTCAAGATGAAGAATCCTTGTCCCTACAAGATACAATGGCTTAGCAACTCCGGCACCATTCAAGTTGAGCACACCGTTCAAGTCTCCTTCAAGATTGGAGCGTATGAAGACACTTTGGAGTGTGATGTTGTTCCCATGTCCGTTTGCCATCTCCTACTTGGACGACCTTGGCAATTCGACCGCGGCATCATCCACAATGGGCGAACCAATCACTATAGCTTCAAGATAAAGGGAAAGGAGTATGTGCTACGACTTATGTCACCAAGCCAAGTGATCGCTGACAAACAAGTATCCACCCATCATGGAGAGAGTAGTGATAGAGTGCTACTTATTGAGCTTGCGTTGGTTTTTTCCTTTGAAGAGGAAAGGGTGATGCAGCACAATAGAGATAAGTATTTCCCTCAGTTAAGAACTAAGGTATCAATCTAGTAGGAGAAATGCGCAAGTCCACAATAGATGCACCTATACAAACAATCAAACACTTGCACCCGATGCGACAAAGGGGTTGTTAATCCCTTCACGGTCACTTGCAAAGGTGAGATCTGATAGAGATAGATAAAACTAAATAAAAGATAACTAAATATTTTTGGGTTTCTGGTTTATAGATCTGAAAATAAAAGATTGCAAAATAGTAGATCGGGGCCATAGGTTTCACTAAAAACTTTTCTCTTGAAGGCACATAATACGGTGGGTGAAGAAATTATTGTCGAGCAATTGATAGAAAAGTGCTAAGTTATGACGATATCCAAGGCAATGATTATGCATATAGGCATCATGTTCGTGTCAAGTAGTCCGACTCCTGCCTGCATCTACTACTATCACTGCACACATCGACCGCTATCCAGCATGCATCCCGAGTATTAAGTTCATAAAGAACAGAGTAACGCCTTAAGTAAGACGACATGATGTAGAGGAATTACCTCAAGCAATATAATGAAAATCCCATCTTTTTATCCTCGATGGCAACAATTCAATACGTGTCTCACTACCCCTACTTTGTCACTGGGTGAAATCACGCAAGATTGAACCCAAAGCGAAGCACCTCTCCCATTCCAAGAAAAACCAATCTAGTTGACCAAACCAAACTGACTATTCGAAGAGAAATACAAAGATATCAAACCATGCATATAGGAATTCAGAGAAGATTCAAATAATATTCATAGATAAGCTGATCATAAATCCCCAATTCATCGGATCTCGACAAACACATTGCAAAAGAAGATTACATCGGATAGATCAACATCGAGGAGAACATGGTAATGAGAATCAAAGAGAGAGAAGAAGCCATCTAGCTACTAGATATGGACCCGTCGGTCTGAGGTAAACTACTCATGCTTCATCGAAAGGGCAATAGAGTTGATGTAGATGCCCTCCGTGATCGAATCCTCCTCCGGCAGGATGCCGGAAAAGGCCCCAAGATGGGATCTCACGGGAACATAAGGTTGCGGTGGCGGAAATGTATTTGTGTGGCTCTCCCTGAGGGTTCTGGAATATTTGTGAATATATAGGACGAAGAGGTAGGTCAGGGGACTCCTGAGGGGCGTACAAGGTGGGGGGGGCGCCCTCCACTCTTGCTGCCGCCTCGTGGATCTTCTGGTTTGGACTCCAAGTCCTCTTGGTGTCTTCTGGTCCAATAAAAATCATTGTAAAGTTTTTTTTTCTGTTTGGACTCCGTTTGATATTCCTTTTCCGCAAAACTCAAAAACAAGGAAAAACATAAACTCGCACTGGGCTCTAGGTTAATAAGTTTGTCCCAAAAATAATATAAAATAGCATAATAATTCATATAGAACATCCAAAACAGATAATATAATAGCATGGAACAATAAAAAATTATAGATGCATTGGAGACGTATCAAGCATCCCCAAGCTTAATTCTTGCTCGTCCTCAAGTAGGTAAATGATAAAAACGGAATTTTTGATGTGGAATGCTACCTAACATATTTATCAATGTAATTTTATTCATTATGGCATGAATGTTCACATCCATAAGACTTCAAGCATACTAATAAAGCAATCATGTCTTCTCAAAATAACATGACCAAATAAAGTTATCCCTACAAAATCATATAGTCTGGCTATGCTCCATCTTCATCACACAAAGTATTAAATCATGCACAACACCGATGTCAAGCCAAGCAATTGCTTCATACTTTTGATATTCTCAAATGAGCCATGGATATAGCACTATAGGTGGAATAGAATATGGTGGTTGTGAAGAACACAAAAAGAAGGAGATAGTCTCACATCAACTAGGCATATCAACGGGCTATGGAGATGCCCATCAATAGATATCAATGTGAGTGAGTAGGGATTACCATGCAACGAATGCCCTAGAGCCATAAGTTTATGAAAGCTCAAAAAGAAACTAAGTGGGTGTGCATCCAACTCGCTTTCTCACGAAGACCTAGTGCAATTTGAGGAAGCCCATCATTGGAATATACAAGTCAAGTTCTATAATGAAAAATCCCCACTAGTATATGAAAGTGACAATATAGGAGACTCTATATCATGAAGACCATGGTGCTACTTTGAATCACAAGTGTGGAAGAAGGATAGTAACATTCCCCCTTCTCTCTTTTCTCTCATTTTAGCACAAATCTGGGCCTGGGGCTCTCCTCTGTCTTCTGAGGTCCTTAACCATCTCCCTGAGAAAAGTAGACAATAAAATCCAAAATAGACTAAATATGTATAGCCTGAATGATCCTAAAAATCCCTCGAAGGAGATAATAAAGAACCCAAAGTAGATGGTATCCTACTGCAAGGGTGGTCTTAAGCATCCAAAAGAGGTTGCTAAGAAGAGATAGATGTATCCCAAACTCTATTGCTCTCGCGTAAAGACTTTTTTTATGCGACAGAAAAAAGTGATTCTTTTTTTTTGGTGGGCATCTTTGGCCTCTTTTTTATTTGGGTTTCTTTGGCCTCTTTTATTTTTCATAAAGTTTGGAGACTCATCCCAACTTGTGAGGGAATTATAGCTTCCATCATCATTTCCTCACATGGGACAATACTCTAATAATGTTGATCATCACACTTTTATTTACTTACAACTAAAAAATTACAAAATATGACTCTATATGAATGCCTCCGGCGGTGTACCGGGATGTGCAATGATCTAGTGCAGCAAATGACATCAAAAAAGGACAAGCCTAACATCATGCTACCTACCTTACGATCATGCAAAGCAATACGACAATGATGGTGCGTGTCATAATAAAATGGAATGGTGGAAGTTGCATGGCAATATATCTCAGAATGACTATGGAAATGCCATAATAGGTAGGTATGGTGGCTGTTTTGAGGAAGGTATATGGTGGGTTAATGCACCGGTGAAAGTTGCACGAAACTAGAGAGGCTAGCAAAGGTGGAAGGGTGAGAGTGCGTATAATCCATGGACTCAACATTAATCATAAAGAACTCACATACTTATTGCAAAAGGCTATTAGCTATCGAAACAAAGTACTGCATGCATGCTCCTATGGGGATAGATTGGTAGGAAAATACCATCTCTTGTCCCCGACCGCCACTCATAAGGAAGACGATCAATAAATAAATCATGCTCCGATTTCATCACATAACGGTTCAGCATACGTGCATGCCAAGGGCATCACAAACTTTAACACAAGTATTTCTACCAATCCACAATTACTCACTAGCATGACTATAATATCACCATTCAAGGTGGCAGTCGGGTCGGGTTTGACCGGGTCGAGCTCTCTCAAACCCATGCCCGAATAACTAATGGGCACAGGACAGACCCACGACCCTACCCATGGATCTCAAGTCAGACCCATGCCCGAACCCGTCGGGCAACCCGACCCATTAGGGCACCCATCGGGTTAGAAACATACATTTATTTTTTACTTTAAGAATAGCATGCATCGTGGATCCTGCCAATGTTGCAGTTCTTTTTAGCTCACTAGCCACTGGGCGCAGCAGTGAGTACTCACATCTAGATGATGCAATAGCTGCTGCCTCCTCTAGTCAGGTCTCGAGTCTCTTATATAGGAAAAACTGCACCTCCCACCAGCGCGACTAGGCGAGGTGGTACTAAACAAGGTGGCAACCTGTGTTGTTGTCTCGTTGCATGCAAAGTAGGATACGAGCTGGGCTTGCTTTGGAGGCCTAAATGGCCAACACGTTACTCTGTTGAGGCGCAAATGGACGACAAGCAATAATGCTGGGCTGCTGCTTACCTACTCAACAAATGATCCAAGCAGTGACATTTGATTCATTCATGTGCCTTACTAGGAGCGATCAAAAAGAAATAAAATGTAGAGCAAATATGCATACATGCATCGCTACTGGCAGCCTTGGCTTGTTCTAAAAATAATAATTACTAGCAAGTATCTTCACCAAAACGTCCACACATAATATAAAATAATAATATACTTTAATCACTTATACTAATCGGGTGACCCATCGGGCAACCCATGGGTAGAACATTATGCCCATACCCTACCCATGACTAATCGGGTTACCCATCGGGCTTACCCATGGGTGAATATGGTGACCCATACCCTGCCCATTCGGCTCGGGTGCCCATGGGCGCGGCCGCCCATGGGTCGAATTGCCGGGTTGAATCACCATCTTTATATCTCCAAACAATCGTAAGGAATCAAACTTCACATAGTATTCAGTGCACTTTATATGAAAGTTTTTATTATATCCCTCTTGGATGCCCATCATATTAGGACTTGATTCATAAACAGCGCAAATTACTGACGCCTGCTAGAACTATGTTGGTATTTCCCCAAAGAGGAAGGGATGATGCAGCACAACGACAGTAGGTATTTCCCTCAGTGATGAGACCAAGGTTAACCAGTAGGAGAACCATGCGACACAACGTAAACAACTCCTGCACACAAATAGCAAATACTCGCAACCCGACGTGTTAAAGGGGTTGTCAATCCCTTTCGTGTAACGATGCCAGAAATTGGAAAGTGGACGCGAGAAAGTTGTAATAGATTGGACAAATAGATCACAAATAAAATAAAGTGCAGCAAAGTATTTTTGTATTTTTGGTTTAATAGATCTGAAAATAAAAGCAAATGAAAATAGATCGCGAAGGCAAATATATTATAGAAGAGACCCGGGGGCCATAGGTTTCACTAGTGGCTTCTGTCAAGAAAAATAGCAAACGGTGGGAAAACAAATTGCTGTTGGGCAATTGATAGAACTTCAAATAATCATGATGATATTCAGACAATGATCATTATATAGGCATCACGTCCAAGATTAGTAGACCGACTCCTGCCTGCATCTACTACTATTACTCCACACATCGACCGCTATCCAGCATGCATCTAGTGTATTAAGTTCATGGAAAAACGGAGTAATGCAATAAGAACGATGACATGATGTAGACAAGATCTATTTATGTATAAATAGACCCCATATTATTATCCTTAATAGCAATGATACATACGTGTTGGTTCCCCTTCTGTCACTGGGATCAAGCACCATAAGATCGAACCCATCATAAAGGACCTCTTCCCATTGCAAGATAAAAAGATCAAGTTGGCCAAACAAAACCCAAATATCGGAGAAGAAATACAAGGCTATAAGCAATCATGTATATAAGAGATCAAAGAAGACTCGAATAACTTTCATGGATAAAAACATAGATCTGGTCATAAACTCAAAGTTCATCGGATCCCTACAAACGCACCGGAAAAAGAGTTACATCATATGGATCTCCAAGATACCATTGTATTGAGAATCAAGAGAGAGAGAGAGAGAGAGAGAGAGAGAGAGAGAGCTAGAGAGAGAGAGAGGAAGCCATCCAGCCACTAAATACGGACCCATAGGTCTACAATGAACTACTCACGCATCATCGGAGAGGCACCAATGAGGATGATGAACCCCTCCGTGATGGTGTCTAGATTGGATCTGGTGTTTCTGGAACTTGTGGTGGCCGGAATTGTATTTCATCATTCCAGAAACCCTAGGGGAGCACCGTTCTGGTACTTAGTTGGCCCAACAGGTGTCTTCTAGTCTATAAAAAATTCACAAAAAGTTTCGTTGCATTTGGACGCCGTTTAGTATTGTTTTCCTGCAATGTAAAAACAAGTAGAAAATAACAACTGGCACTGGGCACTATGTCAATAGGTGAGTACCAAAAAATGATATAAAAATATTGTAAAACATCCAAGAATTATAATATAACAACATGGAACAATAAAAAATTATAGATATGTTGGAGACGTATCAACATCCCCAAGCTTAATTCCTGCTCGTCCTCGAATAAGTAAATGATAAAAAAAGATATATTTTTTTTCATGTGGAATGCTGCCTAACATGTTCATCACATAATATTTTCTTTGTAGCATGGACATTTGGACTTTTATATGGTTCAAAGCAATAGTCTAGTTTTTACATGAAGACTTTAATACTCAAGCATATCAACAAGCAACTATGTCTTTCAAAATATCAACACTAAAGCAAGTTATCCCTAGCCCAGTATGCTCAATCATTTATCCATTCATGAAGCTCACTCGAATACTAGCTATACCCAATGCTCAAGTATGAGCATAGTGCCCCTTAGTTGGTGCTTTATAAGAGAAGATGGAGACTCAAGTAAAAAATAAAAATTGCATAAAGTAAAAGAAAGGCCCTTCGCGGAGGGAAGTAAGGATTTGTAGAGGTGCCAGAGCTCAAAGCAAAAGTTGAGATATAAAAACATTTTGGGAGACATACTTTTCCCACCAACGAAAATGACTTAGAGTTTCCAACACTTTCCGTACTAGATGTATCATAGGTGGTTCCCAAACAGAAAATAAAGTATATTCCTTTTTCCACCATACTTTCACTTTCCATGGCTAACCGTATCCACGGGTGCCCTCCATACCAACACTTTCCAAGGAATTTATTATTTGACAACATAAATTAAATTCATTTTTCATTTCAGGACTAGGCATCCCTAATACTTTTGCCGTACTCTCATGCAATGACAAGTGAATAAACACTCATCATGAGAATACCACATCTAGCATGGAAAATATCGGCCACCCTTCACCGCCTCGCAGAGTGGTACGAGCACACAAAGAGAAATTTATTTTGAAAACTAGAGATGGCACATACAAATTTTCTTAGAACATCACGGAAATACCGCATATAGGTAGGTATAGTGGACTCATATGTCAAAACTGGTTTAAAGGGTTTTTGATGCACAAGTAGTGATCATACTTAGTGCAAATGAAGGCTAGCAAAAAGATTGAGAAGCGCCCAACCAAGAAACGAAAAATCTCATAAGCGAGCATTAAGCATAACTAACACCGAATAGTGCACCACAAGTAGGATGTAATTTCAGTGCATAACTATTGACTTTCATGCTTGCATATGGAATCACAAACCTTAACACCAATATTCTTACTAAAGCATAATTACTTATCAACATGACTCACATATCATATCATCATATCTCAAAAACATTACAAAGAACCAAGTTTATTTTGCCCAATGATCTTCATGATTTTTTTTATTATATCCTCCTTGGATATGTATCACTTTGGGACTAATTTCATATGTTGCTCTTAATAAGCTCAAACAAATATAAATGAAGAACATGAGCATAGTATTTCTTTCCCTCAAAATAATCTAAGTGAAGCAAGAGAGAATCTCTTAAAATTTTTACTAACCCCAAATAATTCTAAGCAAAGCATGAGAGCATTTCTTCAAAAATAACGAAGCACGCCGTGCTCAAAAAGATATAAGTGAAGCACTAGAGCAATTCCATGGCTCTAAAAAATTTAAGTGAAGCATAGGAGAAATCATATCATAATTTTTGGCTCTCTCAAAAAGGTGTGTCCAGCAAGGATTCAAGACTTAAAATAAAAATAAAAATAAGCAAAGACTCATATCATACAAGACGCGCCAAGCAAAACTCATAATATGTGAAGAATAAAAATATAGCTCCAAGTAAAACATCGATGGTCGTTAGAAGAAAGAGGGGATGCCACTCGTGGGCATCCCCAAGTTTAGTTGCTTGATACTTCTTGAATATTGTCTTGGGGTGCCTCGGGCATCCCCAAGCTTAGACTTTTGCTAATGCTTATTCCTTCATCCATCATAATATCACCCAAAACTTGAAAACTTCAATCACACAAAACTCAATAAAACCTTCGTGAGATTCGTTAGTATAAGAAAGCAAACCACTACTATAAGTACTGTTGCAAACCCATTCAGATTTTATTTTTGCACTATATCTACTGTATTCCAACTTTTCTATGGCAAAAACTCTTCAAAGAAAACCATAGAATCATCAAAACAAGCACACAATGCAAAAAAAACAGAATCTATCAAAAACAGAACAATCTATAGCAATCTGGATATTTCAAATACTTCTGTAACTCCAAAAATTCTAAAAAAGTTAGGACAATGTGAGAAATTTGTATATTAATCTTATTCAAGAAGAATCAACTCAAAAGCACTCTTCTGTTAAAAATGGGAATTATTTTCATGAGTGCAAAAGTTTCTTTTTGTCAGCAAGATCAAATCAACTCTCACCCAAATCATCCCAAAGGCTTTGCTTGGCACAAACAAATTCAAACCAGAAAAACACATCTAATTAGAGGCATAATTGGGTATTTTATTGAAAACATAAAAAAACAAAAAGCAAAAGGAGACAAGTTGGGTTGCCTCCCAACGAGTGTTATCGTTTCACGCCCCTAGCTAGGCATAATGCAAAGGATCTAATTTTTGTCATCTTTGTCCTTGTTTCCCTTAGAGGTATTTTTCTTATGAGGTTTTCTCAAAAACAACATAGAACACATTATCCATGGAAACTTTAGCACTATCGACTTGCTTATCATTATATCCCCCTTGATTTCCGGGAACAATCCAAGAATAGTGTTGTTTAACATCATTGAAAACTTGTTGGATTATATATAAAACAGGGACTTGCTTTTTAAGATTCCCATCAAAATATTTGATTATTACCTAGCAAATGTCTTAAAGCATAATCACTATTGTCGTGGATTTGTCACGGCAGATGTCCTAGCATAAGGACTTAGTCGTGGAGCCATCGCTACGGGTTTACTTGCAGGGGTTAAAGCGGACACAAAGACACGAGGATTTTATACTAGTTCGGCCCCTTCGATGAAGGTAAAAGCCTACGTCTAGTTGTGATGGAATTGATGTAGTCTCGATGGCTAGGGAGCAAATAAGCTTCGCCTAGGCTCGAGCTGTGGTCGTCCCTCTTGAACCGCCGCCGGGTCGTCCCCTTATATACACGAGTGACGCCCGTCGGTTTGCAGAGTCCCAACCGGTTCATACTCGTATCCCGGTTGGCATCTCCCTATTCCTAACTTACAATACAAGTCATACATCAGGCCGGTTTACGGCTACAAGTTCTAAACCGACTACAGGCCTTGGGCCTTTCCATGACTACACCACTAGCGGCGCTAACCCGGCCCAAACTTGGCCGGTTTACACCTGGTGGTAATATCCCCAACATTAGGCCCCAGATTGATTTGAACTGATTCATGTCAATCCTTCATAAAACCTGCATCTTAGACATCTTCTTTGTGTAATAAACCGTCACGTCATCATTGCTTCTGATCACTGTAAACCGGCATGACATCATTGCTTCTGGTCACTGTAAACCGGCATGACGTCATCTTGAAGTTTATCCTTTATAACGCCTTCTTTAATGACCGTTCCTGGATTCACGCGCTTGACCTAGCTTTACTGCCTTATAAATAGGACCGAAAGGTCATTCTGTTTCTTCCTTCGCTTCCTCTTCTTCTTCTTCCTTGCGCCGCTGCCTTTGGAGCTCCGTCGTCGTCATCAACGTCTGCCTCGTCCTTGGCCGCTGCATCAACCTGTTCGGATCAGAGTACTGCGGCCTTTCTCCGCATCTCCTGCGTTTTCGGTAAATCTCTTACCCTTCTTCAGTCTGTTCATCATCTTAGATCTGTTTCTAGGGTTCAAGCTTCATACCACGTTCTTCGTATGCTTTCACCTTTCTAGCCTTTGAACCATGCTACGAATCCTGTTCTGTACCAAACGAAGACTCCTGCATATCCGCTGCACTTTCTTATCTGAATCCCATAGATCTTCTGCATATATATATATATATATATATATATATATATATATATATATATTATGGTGCATTCCTGTTTCTTCTTTACTTTCGCGACGCTTTTTCTGAAAACCCGCGTTTGATCCGTAGTAATCATGAACTTTTTGTGAAACCTGTTTCTGTCCACGACTTCAGTTATCTTCAAAGCCAAGATTAGGCGGTTTAACCCACCATGGTAAAAAAAAATGCTAAACCGCACCGATGCACCATTAGTCCCCTTGTTGAACCGCCAAGATATATCCGACATCATCCGACAACACGCTGATTTATAGGATCCGCCTCCGGTTTATCATAACTTTAAATCAATCACTCTGTAGTAAATACTTTCTTAAACCGGATCCTTCTCCTTGTAGATCTTATGATGGCCAAACAGTGTACGAATGCAAGCTGGGTTCCTTCCGTGTCTCGAGACACGGTTGAAAGAACTGGTATCAATCGGCGCTTTAGATGATCAAAACACAATCCATTGGAGGGTTCACGAGAGGAATGTCCTCCTACCCTCGTGAAGGAGAAGTCATGGTTTTCGCAGATCACTTGTTCGGGGTTTCAAACCGCCTTGGTCAAAATTTTACCGGACGTGATGGCCAATTTTCAACTCCGTCCTCAAGATATCGGCCCCAACTCTGTTACTAACTGTGCCATTTTCAAGCGTTGTCGAAGCATATACGCAAGAGGAACCCTCTGTCGAACTGTTCAGGATCTTTTCCACCTAAACCGCCGCACCGATTCACCGATGGCCCCAATACTGAATTGGGCGGTATGGCTATCCGAAGAGGAAAGAGATCACTTATCCCCGTCAAACTCCACACTCATCCCAAAGAGTGGAACGCGACTTGGTTCTCTGCAAAGACACTTCAAGGTGAAAATCCTTTACCGGTTTTCGCCCGAGCGGCTCAAGAACACCCATCCTTTTCGCAACGATTGATCGCCAAAGATAGAAGCAAATCGCCCACAACTATCAAGCTTTGGGCCTTCATGGCCAACGGTTTGATTGGGATCGATCCGCACGCTGCTGGTTATCTTGGGGCATATTGCCTCGAGTGGCGTTCGGTTTGATGTGCCAAGATACCGGCAGCGTCGATGACCCACTCCGACACACCAAAGCTGGGCTATTCGAAGATGAAGTCACGGATTGATGAGGAAGATGCTGAATGAACCGAGCACCTTTGTGCCCAAACCGCTTGGCTCCTTATTGCACCTTCAACGCACCTCCTGCGGTAAGTCTCTGACTGTGCCATCATTAAATATTGCCATTACTTTCATACTTCCAACTCTCAATTATTTCCGATCCAGGGTGATAATCCGTTTTGGAGCAAGAAACTTTCTCAAGATAAAGCGGACAAGGCTGGGCGGCAAAACCGGCCCAAAACAAAAGTTGTTAAAAAGTCCGCCCACAAGAGGAAAACCATCGCTTGCCGTCGATCCGCCATCGATGATGATGTGGGTAATCCGAACTTGATTCTCTTGGCTTGTTTTTACCGTCTTATTGATGACGATGCTTGTCGGGACGCTTGAAGCCAAGAACGCAGGATTTCTTTGAGGTAACCATTCTCTCTTCCGATTCAACAAACTTACCTTCACCAAAATTTCGCCGCAAACCGGAAAGTTAACTTTTCTCACCCCTTGCTTACTTGGATCCCAAACTTCTTATGAAGACACAAAGAGCATGAAGCCCGCCAGACAACCCGCAAGACAATGGACGGTAGTTACCTCTGCCGGTTTACCAAACAGCCCGGCCCGAAAGCGCCGCACCGAGGTTTCCTCCAACCATTTTATTACCTTGAATTCCAAAGCGGGTTTATTCCGTCAACCTCTTAATCCGTCCGACTCCGATTATCAGGTCACCTCTCATTCATCATCTGGCGAATCGTCAGCCACTCAGCTACCACCACTTAAGATAGCTGTCGGGTAAGTCAACATGGCCATATGTTTGTCAATTTCTTCTGTAACGTATGTGCCTTATCTCTGAATCTTTTATTTCTTCAGAACCAAACCGAAGCCCAGCAAGAAAGCTCGCTTGGAGAAAACAGCTGAAGAGGCTGCCGCTTCAGATCATGAGCACGCGCCGGATCTCGAAAATGTTGCCTCTGAAGACATTCCGAGTGATCCCCCGGTTCAAGAAGATGTGATTCCTGAGGAGAGGCATGCGACTGTTTCAATGTCTGTTGATCCAGCCGCCCGTACTGTCCGGTTTGAAAATCCTCACAGCCCGACTGAAACAGGTGTGCCCACACGATCCGTCGAATCGAAGGATGACGACGTTGTAATCACTGGAACGGGCCACTCTGAACCGGGGAATGCTGCAACTCTAACCCGGCATACTGTGAAGGAGGACTCTTCTACTTTTAACAAAGGAAAGTGGAATGTAGAGCTGGAAACATACGCCGCTATGAGCGCCCAAGATCTTCATTCCGGATATCTAAACCGGCTTTACAGTAGCCGTGATTATGAAGCTGGCTTGGTGAAACTGATGAGAGATAAGTTTGAGGTAACGCTCCTTTACCAATATAGTAATCCTTGTAGCCCCCAAGGGCGGTTTGCAATCTTTGATCAAAGCGGTACTTGATAACTTTCTTTGATAGACTTTGCAATCTTCCCTCATAACCACGGGGCGGTTGAAATATGCATACGTAAACCGCAATCCAAAAACTTCTTGACGACACTTTAATAGAATAAAATAGCCATTAGCCCCCAAGTGCCGAGTTGAATACTCGTATTGAACTTGGGACTTTGCCTTGTATCAGCGAGAGAAAAATGAAGGACATTAGCCCCAAATGTCAAGCATATAACTATGTTGTGTGGTTGAGACTTGAACTATAATTCTTGGCTGATCATATTGTCAATGCGCAGGTGAGGTGAAAATCAAGGATGATCGGATTGCCGATTACTGAGTGCATTGAAAACCCAGAGGCCGAGACAGACAAGGCCAAGAAGGAGCTAACCAGTGCTTTGACTGCTGCGGAACAAGTGAAGGACAACATGAAAAGGAACAGTGATGCAGGCCACGAAAAGGCCAACTTGCTTAAACGGGCCGAGAATGTCAAGCTGCCCTTAAACCGTTGTGGATGATCGACAGCCGTGAAGCGGCAAGTGCATTCTATGACGGCAGCCATCTTTGGTGAGTTCCCTGTTAATAAGTGTAGTATGCTTTTCCTGCTGTCCCAATATTCCGGTTTAAAAAACGTCCTGTCATCATATGCAGGCACACGCGTTGGGCACTTGGGTAATGACGTGCGGAAGAAGCGAAAGCTGTCTACACTTTAGTGGAGCGATTATATACGGAGCCCAATGGCGTTATTACCACAATGTCACATAATAACCCAGCACCGTCCACGATCCAAGATACCTTGAACCGGCTTTCCATCCTTCCTTCCCGGCTTGAAGAGGTGAAGAAATCTCGCACGAACCGGAGCCATCAACGCTTTGATCCGTGCCAAAGCACGGTGCGGATTTTGATCCCGTGGAAGCAGCTCGGGGCTATCGGTGTGAAGGAAGGCGGCTCGGACTTTAGTGAAGAGGACTTGCGTGCAATAAACCGTGCGATACACCCGCTTGCTTGTCAATTGGCGAAGAAGCCGATTTGGAGCACTACCAAGCCCAATACAATGATCGAACAAGCGTGTGTCCGCTCCAACTTTTGAACCGAAAACTTGATCCTCAATCCGTAAGCACACTTACGCTCCTGACATTGAACCGTCGTCTCTGATTCCCGAAGAGGCTGTTTTCCAAGCGCTAATGGGCATCGACTGGACCTCTGTGGATTTCCAGCCAATGGGTAGAGACGAAGATGCTGAAGCGGCGGAGGATGAAGAACAGTCGTGAGCCAGTTGCCGGTTTAAGAAACACGATCTCATTTGGGCATCTGCGTTGCCTTGTAATAGCCTTTAGTCAAAACTTTGCTGCTGGGTATGCCTTGGCGATCGAGGAAACTTTTGTTTAAGTCATACTCCCTGCAACCAAAAGATTGAACTTCGGCGGCGGTGATACCGCCAGCCGGTTTATGGCATCCGATATATTTTATGTGTTGAAAATCGATTAGTATGTGATACAAATACCTGCCATATCCGGGCATGAAGCTGGCGTAGCCAATCTTGAAGCGGAGGCTTTTTTGCTAAAAACCATAACCGTCTGGGGAAACAATAACCCCCACATAGGCGTGCTGAATCAGCACAAGCCCCCATGTTTCTCCATAAGGATGAACCGGAAGAAGGTAAACCGGAAAGACAAAAACTTCGGCGTAATACCAAACCGTGTCCTGCCAGTTTGTTACTGACAGCTAAACCGGATAAAAATATTCGTCGGGCTGAAAACGCAACAAAAAATCAAATACCAAATATGGCAACAAAGGCAATAACTCTTTGCAAAAGTAAAGCTTCATGGAGCTGGTCAGATGGCATTACCATGGTCAGACGCAACCAAGCCCCCCGAAGGCGTAGCGATGGTGCTAGTCGGCCAGGTCCCCAAAGACTCTTGGCGAGTACGCCGCCAAATGGCGTGACATTGGTTGGGTTCGACCAAGCCCCAAGTGACGCTGGCCCTATTGGCCGACCAAGAGGCGTGACGGTTCAGACGTGACCGTGTCCCCAAATGATCTGGTGGCTTTCGCCTATCAAGAGGTGTTGCATTGGTTCGGACACGACCAAGCCCCCAAGTGATAAATATAACTTGTCAAGGGTAAACCGGAGGCCGCTTAAAAATGTAAACACTCCATGTAACCACACATGAGAAGAAAGACAGAGACCCGCTTTGGTGAGGCCCCTGATTTTTATTATATCGAAGATAATATATACATTGTTATGCTATGTACATAAACCGAGCCGATGACTCATGTGTAGTAAGGTCAAGATGAGCTATATTCCACGGCCTGTTGGTCTCCTCCTCGATGTACGTGAGTCTTTATGCTCTCGAATATCAACCAGATAGTAGGAACCGTTGTGCGATTCTTCTCGACCACAAAGGGTCCTTCCCAAAGCGGGACAACTTGTGCATATTTGTGCCGTCTGGATGAGACGGCACCAAATCTCCTTCTGAAAGGCTTTGGTTTTAACCCGGCGATCGTGATAACGACGAAGATCTTGCTGGTAAATCGCCGACCGAAGCGATCGCCATATCACGCTCCTCATCCAATGGGTCCAAAGCGTCTGTCGGCCGCTTCATTGTCCGCTTCAACATAAGCCGCTACACGGGCGAATCGTGCTCGATATCATCGGGGAGAAGCGCTTCGCTCCATAAACCATGAAGAAAGGTGTGTAGCCGATGAGCCGGTTTGGCGTAGTATTGATACTCCATAGTACCGATGGGAGCTCTTCAACCCAGCACCACGGTGTTCTCGTAATGGAACCGAAGTTGTGGTTTGATGCCTCGCAAGATTTCGATTAGCACGCTCGCCGCCCGTTGGGTGGGTGCGCCATCGATGATACATCAAGTCGGATATGCTCACGTTCACGTAATTCTTTCATAGCCCCTTGGACAAATTAGTGCCATTGTCGTAATGATCTTGTGTGGAAAGCCAAACCGAAAATCACCTTTTGATGAACTGCATCATTGTTGCGCATCACACTTCTTGACTGAGTTCGCTTCAACCCACTTGGTGAACTTGTCCACTTCGCCACTAATAGGTGGGTCTTCTTATCTTTGGATCGCTTAAAAGGCCCGACCATATCCAGCCCCCATGTCGCAAACGGCCACGTTATTGGGATCATCCTCAACTCTTGTGCGGTACATGGGCACGCTCGAGAATTTCGACACCCATCGCATCGTTTGACCAAGTCCTCCGCGATCAAGATGAGCGGTTAACGGTAGAATCCATGACGGAATGCCTTTGCCACCAAGGACTTTGAACCGCATGATGCCCACAATCCCTTCATGGATTTCTCGTAAAATTTCACAACCTTCCTCGGGAGAAACACAGCGTTGAAACATACGAAATCTCGCAATGATGCAACTCACCATTAAGAATCGTCATAGACTTTGAGCGCCGGATTATCTGTCTGGCCAGAACTTCATCGTCTGGAAACTCTCCTCTAGTCATATATGCAAGGTAAGGGACCGTCCAATCCGGAATAACATGTAATGCCGCCACCAACTGAGCCTCCGGATCAGGAATTGCCAAATCCGCTTCACCAGGGAGTTGTACCGACGGGTTGTGCAAGACGTCCAGAAAGACATTAGGTGGAACCGGTTTACGCTGAGAACCCAAACGGCTTAAAGCGTCTGCCGCTTCGTTCTTCCGACGATCCACGTGATCCACTTGATAGCCTTTGAAGCATCCTGCAATATTATCCACTTCTCGACGATATGCAGCCATGAGGGGGTCCTTAGAATCCCAAGTGCCAGATACTTGTTGCGCCACCAGGTCCGAGTCACCAAAGCACTTAACCCGGCTTAAGTTCATCTCCTTAGCCATCCGGAGACCATGGAGCAAGGCTTCATACTCAGCTGCATTATTAGTACAAGGGAACATTAAGCGGAGAACGTAACAAAACTTATCACCTCGTGGGGAAGTTAAAACTACTCCAGCCCCCGAGCCTTCCAACTGCCTGGATCCATCGAAGTGGATAGTCCAATATGTATGATCCGGCTTCTCCTCTGGTGCTTGCAACTCCGTCCAGTCATTAATGAAATCAACAAGTGCTTGTGATTTCACTGCGGTGCGTGGTGTATACTTGAGCCCATGTGGCCCAAGCTCGATGGCCCATTTTGCAATCCGGCCAGTCACCTCCCGGTTTTGTATGATATCACCCAAGGGAGCGGAACTAACCACTGTAATAGGATGCCCTTGGAAATATTGTTTCAGCTTCCGGCTGGCCATAAAAACACCATAGACTAGCTTCTGCCAATGCGGATACCTCTGCTTGGACTCAATAAGTACTTCACTGATATAATAAACCGGCCGCTGAACCGGATATTCCTTTCCTGCCTCCTTGCGCTCTACCACAATGGCTACGCTCACCGCTCGTGCATTGGCTGCCACATATAATAACAGCGGTTCCTTGTCAACCGGAGCCGCAAGGACAGGCGGGTTAGCCAATTGCCGCTTTAGGTCCTCGAAGCTTCAAGAATGGACTCCAGACAAAATGATCTGTCTTCCTCAGCATCTGGTATAAAGGAATAGCCTTCTCTCCGAGGCGGCTGATAAACCGGCTCAACGCCGCGATCCGGCCCGCCAAGCGTTGAACATCGTTGATACACCTCGGTTTACCCAAGGAGGTGATGGCTTTAATTTTCTCCGGATTAGCCTCGATTCCTCTGTTAGACACCAGGAACCCCAATAACTTGCCAGCCGGAACACCAAAAACACACTTGGCCGGATTAAGCATCATCTTATAAATGCGCAGGTTGTCGAAGGTCTCCTTCAAATCTTCCACCAGCGTCTCCTTCTGTCTTGACTTCACCACAATGTCATCCACATAAGCATGCACATTGCGGCCGATCTGTGTATGCAAGCAATTCTGTACACACCGCTGATAAGTAGCTTGGGCGCTCTTGAGCCCAAAAGGCATAGATACATAGCAGAAGGCTCCAAAGGGAGTGATAAACGCCGTTTTCTCCTGGTCCTTAACTGCCATCTTGATCTGATGATATCCAGAGTATGCGTCCAAAAAGCTCAACCGCCACATCCCGCCGTGGCATCAATAATCTGATCAATGCGGGGAGAGCAAAAGGATCTCTTTGGACAAGCCTTGTTAAGATCTGTAGTCCACACACATACGCCAGCGCCGTTTTCTTAAGGACCAGCACCGGATTAGCAAGCCACTCTGGATGAAACACCTCGATGATAAAGCCGGCTGCCGGAAGCTCGCTACTTCTTCCCAATAGCCTTGCGTCTTTCTTCATTAAACCGGCGGAGAAACTGTTTCACGGTTTATACTTAGGATCCACATTAGTGTGTGCTCGGCGAGTTCCTCGGTACACTGGCATGTCGGATGGCTTCCATGCAAAGATGTCCGGTTCTCACGGATGAACTTCGATGGCGCGCTTTCCTATTTAGGATCCAGTTGGCACCGACGATGAACTGCTTGGACGAATCGCCGCACAAAGTCAACAAGCTTGGTCTCGTTGCCGATTTAAACTTCAGATCCGATTCATGCTCTGTAGTGGGTTTCTTCAAAGGGGTCATATCTGCCGGATCAACATTGTCCTTATAAAATTTCAACTCCTCCGTGGCACAGACCGCCTCTGCATAAGCTGCATCTCCTTCCTCACATTCCAAAGTGACTCGGCGGCTTCCATGCACTGTTATCGTTCCCTTGTAACCCGGCATTTTTAGCTGCAAGTAGATATAACAAGGTCGTGCCATGAAATTAGCATAAGGTGGCCGCCCAAATAAGGCATGATATGGACTCCGGATTTTCACCACTTCAAAAGTTAGCTTTTCAGACCGGGAATCATGCTCATCTCCAAAGGCCACATCCAGGGCTATCTTACGATGAGGATAAGCAGATTTGCGTGCACTACACCATGGAACACCGTATTGGACGGTCTAAGATCCTTATCTGTGAGGCCCATGCGACGGAAAGTGTCATAATACAATATATTGATGCTGCTTCCTCCATCCATAAGTACCTTAGTAAACTTATAGCCCCCAACCTGGGGACCTACCACCAAAGCCAGCTGACCCGGATTATCAACCCGGGGGGGATGGTCCTCTCTGCTCCATACGATAGGCTGCTCGACCAGCGCAGAAATCGTGGCAAAGCCGGTTCAACAGAGTTCACCGCCTGCTTGTGAAGCTTCCGATCCGCTTGTCCAAACTGGTTGTGAAAACGTGATCTGCCCGCCACTCAAGCGCTGGTTGGCTCGATAGCTTTCGACTGCTTCTTTGTTGTTGGCCGCTTTGATTACTCGATTATTGAGATTGCCTGGTTATGCCTCGAACGGAAGCTCCGTCTGACTCGGCCCATGGAAACCGGATCTGAACCGCCACCGACCCCGGTCATATCGGAAAGCATCGGAATTTTTGAACTCCTGCATAATATAACAATCTTTCCAAAGATGAGTCGACGGGGATTCCTTCGTTCCATGCTTGGGGCAAGGCTGGTTCAACAAGTAATTTAGCCGGTTTGCACTAGCATTTGGACCCCGATTCGCCTTGCCTCTGCGCCGCGGGCCTCTGTCCTGCGCATTAGTGTTGGCTACGAAATCCGGATTACCATCAGCCTTGCGCTTGCCCCCGTTTGCATAACCCGCCGGTCTGAAATGCTGCTGCTTGGAGTTGCCGTTCTTCTTTCCCTTCCCTGCTTCACCATCATCTGCTTCCGGATCCTTGGTACTGTCTGAATCGGCATACTTTACCATAGCGGCCATGAGGGTTCCCATATCGTTGCAGAACCGCTTCATACGTCCCAGCTTAAATTTCAAAGGCTCAAACCGGCAGTTACTTTCCAATGTTATGATTGCCGAGTCAGCATTGATCCGGTCCGAAGAGTGCAAAATTTCGAGACACGGCGTATCCAACGGGTTGTTGACTCCTTCTTCTGAACACAGCCGCCGGGTCTACTATGGACTTCGCCGCTTACATGTATCCTTGAAATTCGGATAAACCGGGTTCAGAATCGACCCCATGAACTGATAGAATTAGGCGGCAAACTTTTTAACCAAGTGCGCGCTGTGCCCTCCATCATCATGGTGAAATACTTTGCACACGCAGCTTCATCAACATCTAGCATCTCCATGGCCATCTCATAACTCTCAACCCACGCCTCAGGGGATAGATCTGCGGTATAATTCGGCACCTTGCGCGGGCCTTTAAAATCCTTAGGCAAACGCACATTATGCAAAGCGGGGATTAAACAGGGCACTCCCAAAGCGGAGGTGACTCCTGGTCCGGCGAAGGTGGTAGGGCGAACCGGTGTGTGTTGATCCACATCATCCTGCGCTGCTAACTCAGCCTCTCTGCGTGCCCGGGCCCGATCCACCACTTCCTGAGCATCATGAACGCCGCCCATCTGGTGATTGCCTCGGGCCGCTTCACGTTCCCGCGCGTTACTTGACAGGGCCGGTTCATCCATGCGCCTGCTGTAGCTCCGGCTTGGACGGGGCGTAGAGTGAATCCGATCACGGCTGTATGAATACGCTTCCTGCTGGATCAGTGCAGTCCGGAGAAGCTCCTTAACCCGGCGTGTCTCAACTGCTTGTGGGGAATCTCCTTCGACTGGGATCGCCTCCAATCGTGCTGCAGCCGCAACAAGGTTGTCCATAGGGTTGGAGTAATGGCCCGGGGGCGTCTGTACCGGCGGAGGAATCACTGTATGCTGCTGCGGAGGCTCCATCAGGCGTGGTTGGACCGTTGCTCCCGCTCCTGGTGCCTCAATCCGGTTTACCTCCCTATGCTGGGGCGGGTTACTGGGTCCGGCTCCCGGGGTCTGAAAGAGATTTCTAGGATCAAATCCTGACGGTAGGCGTGATCTATACTTCCGCCTCAGCACCTCCTGCGATGCGCTCTGGTCGAGCATGAGTTTGTAAGCTTGCGCGTCTAAAGCGGCCCGCTCTGTAGCCATACGCTCCTTCTCAGCCGCCAGATCCGCTTTGGCTTGCGCGATCTGCTCTTTCACCCTTGTGATTTCTGCATTATGAGCCCCCTGGTCTGCAGGGCTGTCCACCGCCATAAGTGCTGCCAACGTATCGAACAGGTCTGACAAAACTTGAACCGCGGGCGACGGGCTTCTCGCCTGCTGCCGCTGCTGAACCGGAAAGCATTGTCTGCTGCGGTTGAAGAAAGGTTTGCGACTGCGCGCATCGCCATGAATATACCGATCCGGATTAAGCGGCTTGGGGGTCCGAATCATCACCGTCGGAACAGCCCTCATCATATCATCCCGCAATCGGTACAATAATTCGGTCTCTCTGCTGAAGACTCATCGCCGGAATAAACAGCGGTCTCGCTACCGTGCTCTCGAACGGCGTCATACTCCCCTCCATGGGTGACTCAAGCGAAGACATGCCTCACCGCCGGTTTAGCCGGGCTGGTAGTGCGCCGAGCCGTCTCGACGAGGTCGGTGCAGATGTCGGCCAGCCCAGTCCTCCAATCTTGCCGATGAAGGCGTGTATGCCGCCGAAGGGACCCGGTATCCATACTCGATTGAATCGGCCTCGGACCCCATCCAAAGATCGCCGATGTAGATCCGGCCGTGACGACTCTTGGTCATCCGGCCCACGACGTAGCCTTCGAGTCCTTTGAGCTTGCCCTCTAAGATCGTCAAACCATCGTGCGATAGCCCCACGGTGGGCGCCAACTGTCGTGGATTTGTCACGGCAGATGTCCTAGCATAAGGACTTAGTCGTGGAGCCATCGCTACGAGTTTACTTGCAGGGGTTAAAGCGGACACAAAGACACGAGGATTTTATACTAGTTCGGCCCCTTCGATGAAGGTAAAAGCCTACGTCTAGTTGTGATGGAATTGATGTAGTCTCGATGGCTAGGGAGCAAATAAGCTTCGCCTAGGCTCGAGCTGTGGTCGTCCCTCTTGAACCGCCGCCGGGTCGTCCCCTTATATACACGAGTGACGCCCGTCGGTTTGCAGAGTCCCAACCGGTTCATACTCGTATCCTGGTTGGCATCTCCCTATTCCTAACTTACAATACAAGTCATACATCAGGCCGGTTTACGGCTACAAGTTCTAAACCGACTACAGGCCTTGGGCCTTTCCATGACTACACCACTAGCGGCGCTAACCCGGCCCAAACTTGGCCGGTTTACACCTGGTGGTAATATCCCCAACAACTATTATAAAGAATTTCATGAATCACGCTTTTTTCACGATTCATACCATAATAATCAAAGATTTCCCTAGCTTCCCGTATTATGTAGTCAAATTCATTCATGAGAACAAGAGTGGCCAACTTTCTACCTTTAGGATTCTTTATAATGGGGAACTCATAAAACAATCTTTGCAAGGTAGATGAGTACGAATAAATTTATTTTCAAGTTTCAGAACTAGTGCTCAAATAGCTTCTGCATAAGATTTTGTTCTCTTAAGTATAGGAGCATCATCAAGAGTTGAATTTCTGACACAGTTGAAAAATTCTTGGATATGTTCTTTTCCCATAACATTCCCTTGCCCCAAGACAAACTTTTTGGCATCCAAATTTCCTGTACTCTCTATTTTAGGAGTTGGCCATCATCTGTTTCTGCCATACCAAAATCACTCATGGTCACAAGTTCAAGCAAATAAGAGATCTGAAGAGAAAATGGCAAATGAAAAAGAGGGTGAATAAAATGACAATTTTTGTGAAGTGGGGGAGAGGAAAACGTGAGGCAAATGGCAAATAATGTAAATTTCAAGGAGATGATATTTGTGATTAGGAACCTAGTTGATGTTGTTGATGTCTCCCCGGCAATGGTGCTAGAATTTCCTTTTGATGCCTCCTAGAACTACGTCGGTATTTCCCCAAAGAGGAAGGGATGATGCAGCACAACAACGGTAGGTATTTCCCTCACTGATGAGATCAAGGTTATTGAACCAGTAGGAGAACCACACAACACAACATAAACAGCTCCTGCACACAAATAACAAATACTCGCAACCCGATGTGTTAAAGGGGTTGTCAATCCCTTTCGGGTAATGGTGCCATAATTTGGCAAGTGGATGGGAGAAAGTTGTAATATATTGGATAAATAGATCACAAATAAATTAAGTGCAGCAAAGTATTTTTGTATTTTTCGTTTAATAGATATGAAAATAAAAGCAAATGAAAATAGATCGCGAAGGCAAATATATTAAAGAAGAGACCCGGGGGCCGTAGGTTCACTAGTGGCTTCTCTCGAGAAAAATAGCAAATGGTGGGAAAACAAATTACTGTTGGGCAATTGATAGAACTTCAAATACTCATGACGATATCCAGGCAATGATCATTATATAGGCATCACGTCCAAGATTAGTAGACCGACTCTTGCCTGCATCTACTACTATTACTCCACACATACAAAACACTTGATACATCTCCAACGTATCTACTTTTCCAAACACTTTTGCCCTTGTTTTGGACTCTAACTTGCATGATTTGAATGAAACAAACCCGGACAGACGCTGTTTTCAGCAGAACTGCCATGATATTGTTTTATGTGTAGAAAAGAAAAGTTCTTGGAATGTCCCGAAAATCCACGGAGGCACTTTTTGGAATTAATAAGAATTTTTGGGCGAAAGAAATATACCAGGGGCCCAGGGCCTGTCCATGAGACAGGGTGCGCCCCACCCCCTGTAGGGCGCGCCCCCTATCTCGTGGGCCCCATGGACCTCCACCGACCTCAACTCCAACTCCATATATTCACGTTCGGGGAGAAAAAAAACCAAGAAGAAAGTTTCATCACGTTTTACGACATGGAGCCGCCGCCAAGCCCTAACCTCTCTCGGGAGATCTGATCTGGAGTCCGTTCAGGGCTCCGGAGAGGGGGATTCGTCGCCGTCATCATCATCAACTATCCTCCATCACCAATTTCATGATACTCACCGCCGTGCGTGAGTAATTCCATCGTAGGCTTGCCGGACGGTGATGGGTTGGATGAGATTTACCATGTAATCAAGTTAGTTTTGTTAGGGTTTGATCCCTAGTATCCACTATGTTCTGAGATTGATGTTGCTATGACTTTGTTATGCTTAATGCTTGTCACTAGGGCCCGACTGCCATGATTTCAGATCTGAACCTATTATGTTTTCATGAATATATGTGTGTTCTTGATCCTATCTTGCAAGTCTATAGTCACCTATTATGTGTTATGATCCGACAACCCCGAAGTGACAATAATCGGGATACTTCTCGGTGATGACCGTAGTTTGAGGAGTTCATGTATTCACTATGTGCTAATGCTTTGTTCCGGCTCTCTATTAAAAGGAGGCCTTAATATCCCTTAGTTTCCGCTAGGATCCCGCTGCAACGGGAGGGTAGGACAAAAGATGTCATGCAAGTTCTTCTCCATAAACACGTATGACTATTTACGGAGTACATGCCTACATTACATTGATGAACCGGAGCTAGTTCTGTGTCACCCTATGTTATAGCTATTACATGAGTAATTGCATCTGGCATAATTATCCATCACTGATCCATTGCGTATGAGCTTTTCATATATTGTTCTTCGCTTATTTACTTTTCCGTTGCTACTATTACAACTACTACAAAAACTCAAAAACATTTATTTTTACTTTTACTACCATTACCTTTATTATCATACCACTCTTGCTACTAAATACTTTGCTGCAGATACTAAGTTATCCAGGTGTGCTTGAATTGACAACTCAACTGTTAATACTCAAGAATATTCTTTGGCTCCCCTTGTGTCGAATTAATAAATTTGGGTTGAATACTGTACCCTCGAAAGCTGTTGCGATCCCCTACACTTGTTGGTTATCAAGACTAATTTCTGGCGCCGTTGCCGGGGAGCATTGCTCTATTCTCTGAGTCACTTGGGATTTATATCTGTTGATCACTATGAAGAACTTGAAAGATGCTAAAACCAAGATTTTGCCCTCAACTATGAGGGGAGGTAACGAACTGCCATCTAGCTCTGTACTAGATTCTCCTTCCGTTATTAGTAAGCTTGCGACACCTAAACCTGCTACTGCTATGAATTATGATATGTCGCATGTTATTGATGATGCCACTTCTGCTATGCATGATGAAACTACTTCTGTGTGTGATACTACTTTGCCATTAGGTGAATTTCTTGATGAACAACTTGCTAGAGTTAGGGGAATGAAATTGCGAAGATCCTATTCTCGATGATAGTGATGATGAAGGTTCTCCCAATGATTATGTATTACTGTTGTTCCTAAGGGTTATGTTATGAATGAAGAAGCTGCTAGGGAAATCTTTGCTTGCAATGATAGATATGATCTTAAGAAATTATTAGCTAAATGGAAGCAGCAGTCTCTTAATGCTAGAATGAAACCCGACCACTGCTTTTGCTACTTCACCTATCGTATTCTTGATAAGGATTATGAATTCTCTGTTGATCCTGAAATTATTACTTTAGTTGAATCTGATCCTTTTTATGGCCTTGAATCCGAAACTGTTGTGGCACATCTTACCAAGTTGATTGATATAGCCACCTTGTTTACTAATGATGAGAAGTCTTGCTATTACTATATCCTTAAGATATTTCTGCTCTCATTAAAGGGTGATGCTAAGACATGGTATAATTCTCTCGCTCCTGGTTGTGTGCGTAGTCCCCAGGATATGATTTATTACTTCCCTGCTAAATATTTCCCTGCTCATAAGAAACAAGCTGCCTTGCAGGAAATATTTATTTTTGTGCAAATCAAAGAAGAGAGTCTCCGGTTACTTAATGCTGTGCCTGATCATCCTCTCAAGAAAAATGAAATACTTGATATCTTTTGTAATGGACTAACCGATGCTTCCAAGGACTACTTGGATAGTTGTGCTGGTTGTGTTTTCAGGGAAAGAACAGTCGACGAAGCTGAAATATTATTGAATAACATGTTGACTAATGAAAATAATTGGACTCTTCCTGAGCCAATTCCTGAAGCAATTCCTGAACCAATTGAGCCAACTCCTGAGCCTATTCCTAAACCCACTCCGAAGAAGAGAGGTGTTTTATTTCTCAGTTCTGGAGATATGCAAGAGGCAAAGAAATCAATGAAAGAAAAAGGTATTAAAGCTGAAGATGTTAAGAATTTACCTCCTATTGAAGAAATACATGGTCTTAATATACCGCCTGAAGAACCACATTGTCTTGATAACCCGACACAGGTAGTAAAGGTAAATTCTCTCTATAGATATGATAAAGTTGAAATACCCTCTACTAAATTCCATAGCCCATGCTTAGATGAATTTGATGACTTTATGGCTAGACAAGAAAGTTTAAATGCTTATGTTGGTAGAGAGTTAAAGAATAATGCTTTCGAGATAGGACGTGTAAGTGATAATCTGGCTAGAGTTAAAGATGAACTTCACCACGTTAGCAAATATGCTTCTATGGTTGCTACTAAAGCTGAGCAAGTACATAAAGCTCAAAATGATTTGCTTGATGAATTAAATAATAAAAATGACTTTCATGTTAGAGTGGCTACTAGAACTGGTAGAATGACTCAGGAAACTTTGTATCCTGAAGGCCACCCTAAGAGAATTGAGTAAGATTCTCAGAGAAATAATTTACAGGCACCCTGTTCTTCTAAGAAGAAGAAAAAGAAAGACGATAGAACTTTGCATGCTTCTAGTGAACCTACTGTAGACACACCTGAAAATCCTAATGATATTTCCATTTCTGATGCTGAAACTCAATCAGGTGATGAACATGAACCTAGTATTAATGTTAATGACAATGTTCATGTTGATGCTCAACCTAGCAAAAACAATGATGTAGAGGTTGAACCTGCTGTTGATCTTGATAACCCACAATCAAATAATCAACGTTATGACAAGAGAGATTTTGTTGCTAGGAAGCACGGTAAAGAAAGAGAACCATGGGTTCAGAACCGCATGCCCTTTCCTACTAAACCATCCAAGTCAAAGGATGATGAGGATTTTGAGCGCTTTGCTGAAATGATTAGACCTATTTTGTCATGTATGCGCTTAACTGATATGCTTAAAGTAAATCCTTATGCTAAATATATGAAGGATATCATTACAAATAAAAGAAAGATATCGGAGGCTGAAATTTCCACCATGCTTGCTAATTACACTTTTAAGGGTGGAATACCAAAGAAACTTGGAGATCCGGGTGTACCAACTATACCATGCTCTATTAAAAGAAATTATGTTAGAACTGGTTTATGTGATCTTGGAGCCGGTGTTAGTGTTATGCCTCTCTCTTTATATCGTAGACTTGAACTGAATAAGTTGACACCTACTAAAATATCTTTGCAAATGGCTGATAAATCAACTGCTATACCTGTCGGTATTTGTGAGGATGTGCCTGTTGTGGTTGCAAATGTCACTATCTTAACGAACTTTGTTATTCTTGATATTCCTGAGGACGATAGTATGTCTATTATCCTTGGTAGACATTTCCTTAATACTGCAGGAGCTGTTATTGATTGTAACAAAGGCAATGTCACTTTTCATGTTAATGGTAATGAGCATATGGTACACTTTCTGAGGAAACAATCTCAAGTTCATAGCATCAATTCTATTGGACAAGTTCCAACTATATTATTGGAGGTTTTGAATTTCCTCTCCCTACTCTCAAGAAAAAGTATGATATTCTTATTGTTGGGGATTTTCATATCCCCGTTGAGGTAACTTAGTGTCATTCGAAATTTCTCCGGTTCCGTGTTATTCGGGATGAGTTGGTTAACAAGACTTGATCAACCTTGTTAGTGGATTCATTTTGATGATCATGAGATGGATGAAACTAGAAGACACAACCTTCTGTACCCACTTTTTACTTTCTGTTATTTAGAATAAATAAAGCAAAAATAGTATTATCATCTGCTTTTCTCGAATTATCCGTGCATTAAAAATATCCCGAAAATAAAAGTGCTCCAAATGCCCTGCAAATTTAGTATGATTTTTTCTGGAATATTTGAGGATTTTAGGCATGAAATCACTGCAGGAGGGCAAGCACTAGGCCACGAGTAGAGGCGCCCCCTATAGGGCGCCCCTTGTCTCGTGTCTTTGGGGAACGAGTAATTTCAAAAATTTTCCCACGCACACGCAAGATCATGGTGATGTATAGCAACGAGAGGGGAGAGTGTTGTCTACATACCCTTGTAGACCCAAGCGGAAGCGATCACAACGTAGAGGAAGTAGTCGACGTTCTCCTCGCGATCCGACCGATCCGGCGCCGTTACTCGACGCCCCGAGTTCTTGACACACGTACAGCTCGATGACGTCCCTCGTACTCGATCCAGCCGAGTGTCGAGGAGAGTTCCGTCAAGACGACGGCGTGGTGACGATCTTGATGTTTCACGGCGCAGGGCTTCGCCTAAGCTTCATGACAGTATAACCGAGGTGGAATATGGTGGAGGGGGCACCGCACACGGCTAAGGAACGATCTAAAGATCAACTTGTGTGTTCAAGGTGCCCCCTGCCCCGTATATAAAGGAGCCAGGGGGGGGGGGGCGGCCAAGAGGAGGCGCGCCAGGAGTCCTACTCCTCTGGGAGTAGGATTCCCCAATCCTAGTTGGACTAGGATTCCGGAGGGAAAGAGAGAGAGGGGCCGGCCCTTCTCCTAGTCCTAGTAGGACTAGGGAAGGGGGGGGCGCGCCCTCCTAGGGCTGCCCTTCTCCTTTCCACTAAGGCCCATCGAGGCCCATTTACCTCCCGGGGTTCGGTAACCTCCGGTACTCGGTAGAATTCCGCCGCCGGAACCATTCGAACTCCAAACATAGGCTTCAATATATCAATCTTTATGTCTCGACCATTTCGAGACTCCTCGTCATGTCCGTGATCACATCCGGGACTCGAACTTCTTGGTACATCAAAATACATAAACTCATAATAACATCGCCGAAACCTTAAGCGTGCGGACCCTACGGTTCGAGAACAATGTAGACATGACCTAGAACTATTCACGGTCAATAACCAACAGCGGGACCTGGATGCCCATATTGGTTCCTACATATTCTACGAAGGTCTTTATCGGTCAGACCGCATAACAACATACGTTGTTCCCTTTGTCATCGGTATGTTACTTGCCCGAGATCCGATCGTCGGTATCCAATACCTAGTTCAATCTCGTTTCCGGCAAGTCTCTTTACTCGTTCCGTAATACATCATCTCATAACTAACTCATTAGTTGTAGTGCTTGCAAGGCTTCATGATGTGCATTACCGAGAGGGCCAGAGATACCTCTCCGACAATCGAGTGACAAAACCTAATCTCAAATACGCCAACCCAACATTTGCCTTTGGAGACACCTGTAGTACTCCTTTATAATCACCCGATTCACGTTGTGACGTTTGGTAGCACCAAAGTGTTCCTCCGGTAAACGGGAGTTGCATAATCTCATAGTTACAGGAACATGTATATGTCATGGATAAAAGCAGTAGCAACATACTAAATGATCGTGTGCTAAACTAAGGGAATGGGTCATGTCAATCAGATCATTCTACTAATGATGTGACCCCATTAATCAAATAACAACTCCTTGTTCATGGTTAGGAAACATAACCATCTTTGATTAATAAGCTAGTCTAGTAGAGGCATACTAGTGACATGTTGTTTTGTCTATGCATTCACACATGTATCATGTTTCCGGTTAATACAATTCTAGCATGAATGATAAACATTTATCATGAAATAAGGAAATAAATAATAACTTTATTATTGCCTCTAGGGCATATTTCCTTGATCTCCCACTTGCACTAGAGTCAATAATCTAGATTACATAGTAATGATTCTAACACCCATGGAGTCTTGGTGCTGATCATGTTTTGCTCGTGGAAGAGGCTTAGTCAATGGGTCTCGCAACATTCAGATCCGTATGTATCTTGCAAATCTCTATGTCTCCCGTCGGACTAAGTCCGGATGGAATTGAAGCGTCTCTTGATGTGCTTGGTCCGCTTGTGAAATCTGGATTCCTTCGCTAAGGCAATGGCTCCGAGATTGTCACGAAGATTTTCATTGGACCCGATGCACTAGGTATGACACCTAGATCGGATATGAACTCCTTCATCCAGACTCCTTCATTAGCTGCTTCCGAAGCTGCTATGTATTCCGCTTCACATGTAGATCCCGCCACGACGCTTTGTTTAGAAGCGCACCAACCGACAGCTCCTCCGTTTAGTGTAAATACGTATCCGGTCTGCGATTTAGAATCGTCGGATCGGTGTCAAAGCTTGCATCAACGTAACTGTTTCGATGAGCTCTTTGTCACCTCCATATCGAGAAACATATCCTTAGTCCTTTTCGGTATTTCGGGATGTTCTTGACCGCTGTCCAAATGATCCACTCTGGATTACTTTGGTACCTTCTGCTAGGCTTATAGCAAGGCACACATCAGTGTCAGTACACAGCATTGCATACATGATAGAGCCTATGGCTGAAGCATAGGAACATCTTTCATTTTCTCTCTATCTTCTGCAGTGGTCGGGCATTGAGTCGACTCAACTTCACACCTTGTAACACGTGCAAGAACCCTTTCTTTGCTTGATCCATTTTGAACTTCTTCAAAACTTTGTCAAGGTATGTGCTTTGTGAAAGTCCAATTAAGCGTCTTGATCTATCTCTATAGATTTTAATGCCCAATATGTAAGCAGCTTCACCGAGGTCCTTCATTGAAAAACTCTTATTCAAGTATCCCTTTATGCTATCCAGAATTCTATATCATTTCCGATCAGCAATATGTCATCCACATATAATATCGAAATGCTCTGAGCTCCCACTCACTTTCTTGTAAATACTGAGGCTTCTCCAAAAGTCTGTACAAACCCAAATGCTTTGATCACACTATCAAAGCGTTTATTCCAACTCCGAGATGCTTGCACCAGTCCATATATGGATCATTTGGAGCTTGCACACTTTGTTAGCTCCTTTGGATCGATAAAACCTTCGGTTGCATCATATACAACTCTTCTTCCGTAAATCCATTCAGAATGCAGTCTTTACATCCATTTGCCAAATTTCATAATCATAAAATGCGGCAATTGCTAACATGATTCGGACGGACTTAAGCATCGCCACGGGTGAGAAGGTCTCATCGTAGTCAATCCCTTGAACTTGTCGAAAAACCTTTTGCGACAAGTTGAGCTTTATAAACGATAACATTACCGTCGTCGTCGGTCTTCTTCTTGAAGATCCACTTGTTTTCTATTGCTTGCCTACCCTCGGGCAAGTCAACCAAAGTCCACACTTTGTTTTCATACATGGATCCCATCTCAGATTTCATGGCCTCAAGCCATTTTATGGAATCTGGGCTCACCATCGCTTCTTCATAGTTCGAGGTTCATCATGATCTAGTAGCATGATTTCCGAACAGGATTACCGCACCACTCAGTGCGGATCTTACTCTGGTTGATCTACGTGGTTCAGTAGTAACTTGATCTGAAGTTTCATGATCAACATCATCAACTTCCTCACTACTTGGTGTAGGTGTCTCGAAACCGGTTTCTGCGATTTAACTACTTTTAAGTATGGGAGAAGGTACTATTACCTCATCAAGTTCTACTTTCCTCCCACTCACTTCTTTCGAGAGAAACTCCTTCTCTAGAAAGGATCCATTCTTAACAACGAATGTTTTCCTTCGGATCTGTGATAGAAGGTGTACCCAACTGTTTCCTTTGGGTATCCTATGAGACACATTTCTCGATTTGGGTTCGAGCTTATCGGGTTGAAGCTTTTTCACATAAGCATCGCATCCCCAAACTTTAAGAAACGACAACTTTGGTTTCTTGCCAAACCACAGTTCATAAGGTGTCGTCTCAACGGATTTCGACGGTGTTCTATTCAGGTGAATGCGGCCGTCTCTAGAGCATAACCCCAAAACGATAGCGGTAAATCTGTAAGAGACATCATAGATCGTACCATATCTAGTAAAGTACGATTACGACGTTCGGACACACCATTACGTTGTGGTGTTCCGGGTGGCGTGAGTTGCGAAACTATTCCGCATTGTTTCAAATGTAGACCAAACTCGTAACTCAAATATTCACCTCCACGATCGGATCGTAGAAATTTAATTTTCTTGTTACGATGATTTTCAACTTCACTCTGAAATTCTTTGAACTTTTCAAACGTTTCAGACTTATGTTTCATTAAGTAGATACACCCATATCCGCTTAAGTCATCTGTGAAGGTGAGAAAATAACGATATCCGCCACGAGCCTCAACATTCATTGGACCACATACATACGTATGTATGATTTCCAACAAATCCGTTGCTCTCTCCATAGTACCGAGAACGGTGTTCTAGTCATCTTGCCCATGAGGCACGGTTCTTAAGTGCCAAGTGATTCATAATCAAGTGACTCCAAAAGTCCATCAAGATGGAGTTTCTTCATGCGCTTTACACCGATATGACCTAAACGGCAAGTGCCACAAATAAGTTGCACTTTCATTATCAACTCTGCATCTTTTGGTTTCAACATTATGAATATGTGTATCACTACTATCGAGATTCATCGAAATAGACCACTCCTCAAGGGTGCATGACCATAAAAGATATTACTCATATAAATAGAACAACCATTATTCTCGATTTAAATGAATAACCGTCTCGCATCAAACAAGATCCAGATATAATGTTCATGCTCAACGCAGCACCAAATAACAATTATTTAGGTCTAAAACTAATCCGAAGGTAGATGTAGAGGTAGCGTGCCGACCGCGATCACATCGACTTTGGAACCATTTCTCACGCGCATCGTCACCTCGTCCTTTGCGAGTTAAGCAATCCGTAGTCCTGCTTTGAGTTGCAAATATTAGCAATGTAACCAAGATCAAATACCAGTGCTACTACGAGCTCTAGTAAGGTACACATCAATAACATGTATATCACATATACCTTTGTTCACCTTGCCATCCTTCTTATCCGCCAAATACTTGGGGCAGTTCCGCTTCGGTGACCGATCGCTTGCGGTAGAAGCACTCGGTTTCAGGTTTAGGGCCAGACTTGGGTTTCTTCTCTGAGCAAAGAACTTGCTTGCTGTTCTTCTTGAGATTCCCTTTCTTCTTCCCTTTGCCTTTCTTCTTGAAACTAGTGGTCTTATTGACCATCAACACTTGATGCTCCTTCTTGATTTCTACCTCCGACTTTTAGCATTGCGAAGAGCTCGGTATAGTTTTCACTAACCCTTGCATATTATAGTTCATCACGAAGCTTTTGTAGCTTGGTGGCGTGATTGAGAATTCATCAATGACACAATCATCCGGAAGATTAACTCCCAATTGTGTCAAGTGATTGTAGTACCCGGACATTACGAGTATATGCTCACTAATGTAACTGTTCTCCTCCATCTTGCAGCTATAGAACTTATTGGAGACTTCATATCTCTCAATCCGGGCATTCTGTTGGAATATCAACTTCAACTCTGGAACATCTCATATGCTCCATGACGCTCAAAACGTCGTTGAAGCCCGGTTCTAAGCCGTAAAGCATGGCACATGAACTATAGAGTAGTCATCGACTTTGCTCGCCAGACGTTCTTAACGCCGCGGGCCACATCTGCATCAGCACTGTCACCTAGCGGTGCATCCAGGCGTAACTCTTACATGCAGCAATGAGGATGATCCTCGGTTACGGACCCGATCCGTGTAATTGCTACCATCATCTTTCAACTTTGCTTTTCAAGGAACGCATTAAAATTCAGCGGAACAACAAAGACGAGCCATCTATCTACAATCAAACATAAACAAGCAAGATACTATCAGTACTAAGTTCATGATAAATTTAAGTTCAATTAATCATATTACTTAAGAACTCCCACTTAGAAAGATATCTCTCTAGTCATCTAAGTGATCACGTGATCCAAATCAACTAAACCATAACCGATCATCACGTGAAATGGAGTAGTTTTCAATGGTGAACATCTTATGTTGATTATATCTACTATATGACTCACGCCGACCTTTCGGTCTCCGTGTTCCGAGGCCATATCTGCATATGCTAGGCTCGTCAAGTATAACCCGAGTATTCTGCGTGTGCAAAACTGGCTTGCACCCGTTGTAGATTGACGTAGAGCTTATCACACCCGATCATCACGTGGTGTCTGGGCACGACGAACTTTGGCAGCGGTGCATACTCGGGAGAACACTTCTTGATAATTTAGTGAGAGATCATCTTATAATGCTACCGTCAATCAAAGCAAGATAAGATGCATAAAAGGATAAACATCACATGCAAATCAATATAAGTGATATGATATGGTCATCATCATCTTGTGCTTCATGATCTCCATCCTGCAGCACCACCATGATCACCATCGTCACCGGTGCGACACCTTGATCTCCATCGTAGCATCGTTGTCGTCTCGCCAAACTTATGCTTCTACGACTATCGCTACCGCTTAGTGATAAAGTAAAGCATTACAGGGCGATTGCATTGCATACAATAAAGCGACAACCATATGGCTCCTGCCAGTTGCCGATAACTTCGGTTATAAAACATGATCATCTCATACAATAAAATATAGCATCACGTCTTGACCATATCACATCACAACATGCCCTGCAAAAACAAGTTAGACGTCCTCTACTTTGTTGTTGCAAATTTTACGTGGCTGCTACGGGCTTAAGCAAGAACCAGTCTCACCTACGCATCAAAACCACAACGATACTTCGTCAAATAGACTCCGTTTAACCTTCTCAAGGACCGGGCGTAGCCACACTCGGTTCAACTAAAGTGAGAGAGACAGCACCCACCGGTCACCTTTAAGCAACGAGTGCTCGTGGCGGTGAAACCAGTCTCGCGAAGCGCACGCGTAATGTCGGTCGGGCCGCTTCATCTCACAATACCGCTGAACCAAAGTATGACATGCTGGTAGGTAGTATGACTTGTATCTCCCACAACTCACTTGTGTTCTACTCGTGCAAAACATCAAACCATAGAAAAACCTAGGCTCGGATGCCACCGCTTGGGGAACGAGTAATTTCAAAAATTTTCCCACGCACACGCAAGATCATGGTGATGTATAGCAACGAGAGGGGAGAGTGTTGTCTACATACCCTTGTAGACCCGAAGCGAAGCGATCACAACGTAGAGGAAGTAGTCGACGTTCTCCTCGCGATCCGACCGATCCCGCGCGTTACTCCGACGCCCCGAGTTCTTGACACACGACAGCTCGATGACGTCCCTCGACTCGATCCAGCCGAGTGTCGAGGGAGAGTTCCGTCAAGACGACGGCGTGGTGGCGATCTTGATGTTTCACGGCGCAGGCTTCGCCTAAGCTTCGACAGTATAACCGAGGTGGAATATGGTGGAGGGGCACCGACACGGCTAAGGAACGATCTAAAGATCAACTTGTGTGTTCAAGGTGCCCCCCCCCCGTCAGATATAAAGGAGCAGGGGGGGGGGCGGCCAAGAGGAGGCGCGGCCAGGAGTCCTACTCCTCGGGAGTAGGATTCCCCCAATCCTAGTTGGACTAGGATTCCTGAGGGAAAAAGAGAGAGAGGGCGGCCCTTCTCCTAGTCCTAGTAGGACTAGGGAAGGGGAGGCTTAGCGCCCTCCTAGGGCTGCCCTTCTCCTTTCCACTAAGGCCCATCGAGGCCCATTTACCTCCCGGGGTTCCAGTAACCTCCGGTACTCGGTAAATTCCGTTTTCGCCGGAACCATTCAACTCCAAACATAGGCTTCCAATATATCAATCTTTATGTCTCGACCATTTCGAGACTCCTCGTCATGTCCGTGATCACATCCGGACTCAACTTCTTCGGTACATCAAAATACATAAACTCATAATAAGCATCATCGAAACCTTAAGCGTGCGGACCCTACGGTTCGAGAACAATGTAGACATGACCTAGAACTATTCACGGTCAATAACCAACAGCGGGACCTGGATGCCCATATTGGTTCCTACATATTCTACGAAGATCTTTATCGGTCAGACCGCATAACAACATACGTTGTTCCCTTTGTCATCGGTATGTTACTTGCCCGAGATCCGATCGTCGGTATCCAATACCTAGTTCAATCTCGTTTCCGGCAAGTCTCTTTACTCGTTCCGTAATACATCATCTCATAACTAACTCATTAGTTGTAGTGCTTGCAAGGCTTCAGTGATGTGCATTACCGAGAGGGCCCAGAGATACCTCTCCGACAATCGGAGTGACAAAACCTAACTCGAAATACGCCAACCCAACATTTGCCTTTGGAGACACCTGTAGTACTCCTTTATAATCACCCGATTCGTTGTGACGTTTGGTAGCACCAAAGTGTTCCTCCGTAAACGGAGTTGCATAATCTCATAGTTACAGAACATGTATATGTCATGGATAAAAGCAGTAGCAACATACTAAATGATCGTGTGCTAAACTAAGGGAATGGGTCATGTCAATCAGATCATTCTACTAATGATGTGACCCCATTAATCAAATAACAACTCCTTGTTCATGGTTAGGAAACATAACCATCTTTGATTAATAAGCTAGTCTAGTAGAGGCATACTAGTGACATGTTGTTTTGTCTATGCATTCACACATGTATCATGTTTCCGGTTAATACAATTCTACCATGAATGATAAACATTTATCATGAAATAAGGAAATAAATAATAACTTTATTATTGCCTCTAGGGCATATTTCCTTCATCGTGAGCCCCTGGTGGCCCCCTCCACTTATGCCAGCACCCACACACTTCATCTTCTACCCAAAAAAATCCCCATCAAGCTCAAGCACGAGTTCTGTTGCTGCGATTTTCGATCTCCTTGCTCAAAGCTCCATTTACAAAACTGCTTTGGGAGATTGTTGCTTGGTATGTGACTCCTCCATTGGTCCAATTAGTTTTTGTTCTAGTGCTTTATTCATTGCAAATTTTTGCTGCTTTGGTGACCATGTTCTTGAGCTTGCATGTTAAATTTTTGAAGTCCCAAGCAATTCCAATGCATGATATAGGCTCTAGACACTTGTAGGAGTAGTTGCTATCAATCTTGTATAGTTTTATTCACTTTTATTTTGAAGTTACTAAAATTTCAGAAATTTTCAGAAAAACAATTATGCTTAGAAGAATGTACCAAGGTGGTTCCTCGGCAAAGAAAGGGCCAAGGATTGCCATACGTGAGCAAGATGTTGAATTGCCGAGGGACGCAAATGTACGGGCTTGTGAGTGGCCATCCGATGATTTTATGGTCGAAGCATGCTTCAAGGAAGAATTTGACACGTATGTGCGTAATGCTGAGCTGGAGGACTTCTTACAAGATAAGTGTCCTCAGTACTATCAATTGACTGACTCCTTTGTGCGGAGGTTCCAATATATTTGTACGCGTAATTCTCCTAGTGTCATGTTTGATATTTATGATACATCTTATACCATGGATTTAGAGGATTTCACAACTGCTTGCAAACTCCCGCAGTGGGGTAATATTAATGATCCTTGCAAATCAAAATTTAGAGATTTTCTTGCTAGTATTACTATGGGAGAATCTAGGGACATAGCACAAGCTACCATAGGGAGCATTCATTTTCCTGCCATACATTATTTTGCTCTCTTTATTGGTAGATGCATTAACGGTAAAGACGAAGCTTGTCACATGTGTGTCCCTGATTTGTGTGTCCTCAAGAGTGCTGTTTCAGGTTATAAAGGTTATAACTTGGGGGCAATAGTTGCACGTAGGTTGCAGAATAATAGTAGAAAGGGAGATTTATTTGGAGGAATTTATGCAACCCGTGTGGCTAATTATCTTAATATAGCCCCACGAGAGGGGGATATGATTTTACCTCCGGTTTATTTGGATAAAGAAGCTATGTTTAATCATCATTTTCTTGAGAGGAATGAACAATTCCTCCATTATCGATTAATCTATGACAGACGCAACGTCGTCCCTGTTACTCTTCCAGCTCCCTACCTTTTTGATTACCAGGCAAAAGGAAGATATGTTGTCACCGGGAAGGAAGCAGCTAAATACGAGAGGGGAATGGAGGAAGCTCACCAACACGCTGCTGCTCAGGAGGCGGTTGCCTCTGCATCTCAGTACAACCCCAGTTTCACTTATGGATATCAGCCAGGCGGTCCTTGGTACTAGACCAACTTAGGCCAAAAGCCTAAGCTTGGGGGAGTACGTATTTCTCACCGACTTTACATTCATGTTCACACACTAGTCGTCGGTGCTCATACTCTTTCATTGTATTATCCATGCTAGTTTAAATTTATTTTTCCATTTTTCTTCTTGTGTGCTCGATAAACCTTAAGAAAAACAAAAAAAATAGTTAGTTTAATTTCCATGCTTGTAGTAGAAATTAAAATGAAAACCCAAAGAGATTTCTTCTTCTTCTTCTTCTTATTTGTTGGGAGCTTTCCCGTGTAAATAGTTTTATTTTCTTTTCTTTCCTTTAGGAGTCGAGAAGACTATATTGAAAATGCTTAGTGGCTCTTATAATGCATGATTGTTTATTTAACTTAGAGCCCATATTACCTTGTCTTCTCTCTTGAGTTGAATTCTTGCAGATTCCAGCTTAGTCCAATGCACGTGCACTATTATTATTATACACATTGTTCGGTCGTGCAAGTGAAAGGCAATAATGACGATATATGATGGACTTATCGGGATGAGAAAAGCTGGTATGAACTCGACCTCTCTTCTTTTGTAAATATGATGAGTTCATCGTTTCTGAGTCAGCTTATTATGAGTAAACATATTTGCAATGACATTTAGAGATTATAGTTGCTTGTGCCATGCTTGATTAGCTATGAGTTATAATGGTTTACCTTGCGTGCCAACATGCTATTACAATGATTATGATGTGGTATGCTGGGATGGTATCCTCCTTTGAATGAATTGAGTGACTCGACTTGGCACATGTTCACGCATGTAGTTGAATCAAATCAACATAGCCTTCAGGATATTTATGTTCATGGTGGATTATATCCTACTCATGCTTGTATTCGGTGTTGATTAATTTTAATGCATGTTTATGACTGTTGTGGCTCTCTCAGTTGGTCGCTTCCCAGTCTTTTGCTAGCCTTCACCTGTACTAAGCGGGAATACTGCTTGTGCATCCAAACTCCTTAAACCCCAAAGTTGTTCCATATGAGTCCACCATACCTACCTATATGCAGTATTTACCTGCCGTTCCAAGTAAACTTGTATATGCCAAACTCCAAACCTTCAAATGAAATTCTGTTTTGTATGCTCGAGCAGCTCATGTTACAACTAGGGCTGCCTATATCTTCCATGCTAGGTGGGTTATTCTCAAGAGGAGTGGACTCCGCTCCTCATTCACGAGAAAGGGCCAGAACGGGATGCCCAAATCCCATGATCCAAAAAGATCAAAGCAAATCATAATAATTAAACAAAACTCCCTGTGGTTGTTGTATGTTGGAGGCACTCGTTGTTTCGAGCAAGCCATGGATTGATGCTTGTTGGTGGTTGGGGGAGAATAAACCTTTACCATTCTGTTTGGGAACTGCCTATAATGCATTTAGTATGGAAGATATAGCCATCTCATAGTTGTTGCGTTGACAGTGAAAGTATGCCTCTCAAAATGTTGTTCAATCTCTATTTTAAAATCATGCTCTGGCACCTCTACAAATCCCTGCTTCCCTCTGCAAAGGGCATATCTATTTACTTTTATGTTGAGTCATCACCTTCTTATTAAAAGCACCCGCTGGAGAGCACACTGTCATTTGCATTCATTATTATTGGTTTATATTGGGTATGACTTGACTGGATCTGTTTTACCATGAATTACAATGTTTAGTCAGTCCTTGATCTTTAGAGGTGCTCTGCATTTATGTTTTGCAGTCTCAGAAAGGGCTAGCGAGATACCATTTTGTTATATCATGTTATAATTATTTTGAGAAAGTGTTGTCATCCGAGTTTTATTATTATGGCTCGCTAGCTGATTATGCTATTGATATGAGTAATTGTGAGACCTAGGTGTTATTGTGAGTATGGTTAGTTCATAATATTTGCTGAAACTTGAATGCTGGCTTTTCATGTTTACAACAACAAGAGCAAATAGAGTTTGTAAAAGTTTTTCTTTATCACTTTCAGTTTATCAACTGAATTGCTTGAGGACAAGCAAAGGTTTAAGCTTGGGGGAGTTGATACGTCTCCAACGTATCTACTTTTCCAAACACTTTGCCCTTGTTTTGGACTCTAACTTGCATGATTTGAATGAAACTAACCCGGATCGACGCTGTTTCAGCAGAATCGCCATGATGTTGTTTTATGTAGAAAAGAAAAGTTCTCGGAATGTCCCGAAAATTCACGGAGGCACTTTTGGAATTAATAAGAATTTCGGGCGAAAAAGAATATATACGGGGGCCGGGGCTCGTCCACGAGACAGGGGCGCCCCTCAGAGGGCGCGCCCTATCTCGTGGGCCCCCTGGACCTCCACCGACCTCAACTCTAACTCCATATATTCACGTTCGGGGGGGGATCAAGAAGAAAGTTTCATCGCGTTTTACGACACGGAGCCGTCGTCAAGCCCTAATCTCTCTCGGGAGGGCTGATCTGGAGTCCGTACGGGGCTCCGGAGAGAGGGATTGGTCGTCGTCATCATCATCAACCATACTCCATCACCAATTTCATGATGCTCACCCCCGTGCGTGAGTAATTCCATCATAGGCTTGCTGGACGGTGATGGGTTGGATGAGATTTACCATGTAATCAAGTTAGTTTTGTTAGGGTTTGATCCCTAGTATCCACTATGTTCTGATATTGATGTTGCTATGACTTTGGTATGTTTAATGCTTGTCACTAGGGCCCGAGTGCCACGATTTCAGATCTGAACCTATTATGTTTTCATGAATATATGTGTGTTCTTGATCCTATCTTGCAAGTCTGTAGTCACCTATTATGTGTTATGATCCGACAACCCCAAAGTGACAATAATCGGGATACTTCTCGGTGATGACCGTAGTTTGAGGAGTTCATGTATTCACTATGTGCTAATGCTTTGTTCCGGTTCTCTATTAAAAAGAGGACTTAATATCCCTTAGTTTCCGCTAGGACCCCGCTGCAACGGGAGGGTAGGACAAAAGATGTCATGCAAGTTCCTTTCCATAAGCATGTATGACTATTTACGGAATACATGCCTACATTACATTGATCAACTGGACTAGTTCTATGTCACCCTATGTTATAGCTATTGCATGAGAAATTGCATCCGGCATAATTATCCATCACTGATCCATTGCTTACGAGCTTTTCATATATTGTTCTTCGCTTATTTACTTTTCCGTTGCTACTGTTACAACTACTAATAAAACCCAAAAACATTTATTTTTACTTTTGCTACTGTTGCCTTTATTATCATACCACTCTTGCTACTAAGGGCCTGTTCTGATCTCCTCTAGCTTCCCAAAACTTCATAAATCCAACTTCTCAGAGTAGCTTCTCACTCCACGCAGCGATGAAAAATCTGTTCGGCTCGGTTTCCAGCTTCTCGCGGCACTACAGCCCAGCTAGGAGGGGGCTGTGGCCTGTTCGGGCTAGTTGGGCTGACTGGAGGCAGCCCAAATCAGCCTTGTAGAGGAGCAGCGAGGGAGCACGAGCGAGGGAAAGGAGCGATCAAACAGATCGAGCGTACCGGTTCGCCTCATATGACTTGGCGGTGGCAGTTTACTTGTAATATCTGCCAACTTCTGCTTTCCGGATCGGTGGAGCTGGGCCGAGTCTGCTTCACGGATTTGCACTGCGGTCGATCCTAGCTTCCTGAAGCTAGCTTCTCGTTGCTATTTCGTTCGGCTCGTATCTGCTCCAGAAATTTGTGAAGCGTGGAGTGGGAGGAGATCAGAACAGGCCCTAAATACTTTGCTGCAGATACTAAGTTATCCAGGTGTGGTTGAATTGACAACTCAACTGCTAATACTCAAGAATATTCTTTGGCTCCCCTTGTGTCGAATCAATAAATCTGGGTTGAATACTTTACCCTCGAAAGTTGTTGCGATCCCCTACACTTGTGGGTTATCAACACTCCAAGCAAAACACATATCATGTGGTGAATAAAAATATAGCCTCAAGTAAAGTTGTCGATAGACGAAGACGAAAGAGGGGATGCCTTCCGGGGCATCCCCAAGCTTAGGCTCTTGGTTGTCCTTGAATATTACTTTGGGGTGCCTTGGGCGTCCCCAAGCTTAGGCTCTTGCCACTCCTTATTCCGTAGTCCATCAAATCTTTACCCAAAAATTGAAAACTTCACAACACAAAACTCAACAGAAAACTCATGAGACCCGTTAGTATAAGAAAATGAATCACCACTTTGGGTATTGTTGTGAAGTCATTCTTTTTTTATATTGGTGTAATATCTACTGTATTCCAACTTCTCCATGTTCATACCCCCGACTACCCAAAGATTCATCAAAATAAGCAAACAACACAAAGAAAATAGACTCTGCCAAGAACAGAACAGTATGTAGTAATCTGTGAACTTCGAATATTTCTGTAACTCCAAAAATTCTGAAACATTAGGACAACCTGGGCAATTTGTATATCAATCTTGTGTAAAACATTCAGATCAAAATCATGCTTCTCTGAATTATGAAAATTATTTTACTGGGCGCAAAAGTTTCTGTTGTTCAGCAAGATCAGATCAACTATCACCGTAAGCCATCCCAAAGGTCTTACTTGGCATAAACACTAATTAAAACACCAAAACACAATTACTACAGAGGTAATAATGTCTATCTTATTCAAGAACAGTAGCAAAACAAAAAACACAAAAATAAAATTGGGTTGCCTCCGAACAAGCGCTATTGTTTAACGCCCCTAGCTGCATAAAAACGTAGATCTAGATGTTGTCATCTTTGGTATGCGATCCATCAATTACACCTTTGGACCTTATAGGAGGTTATTTAATTTTATCTATAAGCACACTCTTTGGTAAGAAATTATTAAATTCATTCATAAAAAAAATTCCCACATGATGTTGCCAAATGTTGGTGAACACTTATCATCTTAAGATCTTCATTTTGCCCACTAGATGATTCACCTCTATTTTTTGGAACATAAATAAACATGGCAGCTTTGGTGGAAGGAAAATTTGGGGTAGTTTCAAAGAAAGCCAAAGCGAAACCCGAGTTAGTAATAATATTCTCCAACCTATCAATCCTAGTGGAACCTTGATCCAACTTTTCATGAACTATGGGTTCTTTTTCCTTAAGATTCTTCAAAGCAACTCCTACTTTTGATCCATATTGAGTAATATGATTTTGAATCTTTTTATCCAAGTTTTCAATAAGATCTATGGTAGAAACTTTATTCTCAATAATATCAAGCCTTTGCATCACATGTTCCAAAGTTAAAACAGTTTCATTAACCATAAGAGGTGGTGAGCCTACCAAATCTATCATAGCATTATAAGCATCAAAAGTGTGGCTTCCCAAGAAATTTCCCTCGGTAATGGTATCTAGAACGTATGTATTCCAAGGAGTAACACACACATAAAAATTTCGAAGGAGAATAGTAGTAGATTGCTTACGAGTAGATCTATTTTGAGCATTGCAAATTCTATACCAAGCATCTTTTAAATTTTCTCCCTCCTTCTGCTTAAAATTAAGAACTTCACTCTCGGGAGTAATAGCAATGGTAGGGGATTAGCCATGAGGACAAATCAAACGATCTAGCACCCAAGCAAAAAAAAGGCATGTGAAAAGACGAACGGAAGAAGGGCAAATAAAAAGGCAAATCATTTTGTATTTTTCTGAAAACGTTTTAGAAGTGGGGGAGAGGAAAACGAGAGGCAAATGGCAAATAATGTAATGCAAGAGATGAGAGTTTATGATGGGTACTTGGTAGGCTTGATGTAGATCTCCCCAGCAATGGCGCAAGAAGTTCTTCTTGCTACTTCTTGAGCTTGCATTGGTTTTTCCCTTCAAGAGGAAAGGGTGATCCGGCATAGTAGAGATAAGTATTTCCCTCAGTTAAGAACCAAGGTATCAATCCAGTAGGAGAAACACACAAGTCCCCAATAGATGCACCTACACAAACAATCATACACTTGCACCAAACACGATAAAGGGGTTGTTAATCCCTTGATGGTCACTTGCAAAGGTGAGATCTAATCGAGATACATAAAACTAAATAAAAGATAACTAAATATTTTGGGTTTTTGCTTTATATGTAACATCCCAAATTTTCAATTTGGAATGTTATACATTAGATCAACATTGCATATCATTTTTATTGCATTTTCGTTTGATCCTAAGAAATTCTAAGCAACTCAAGGACCCACGGAGAGAGTTGGGGATTCCGTTATTTTCATATTTGAGTTTTCTCAAATTTTGAAAAGAGGATCATTTGGTTTTAATTATTTTCTCTTCAAATATTTCCAATATGAAAATAAAAGAGAGGGGATAAAATGACTTCTCCAAAATAAAGAAATATTGAAGGAAAAATATTAAGATCAAATAAGAATTTTATTCAGAGTTTTATTGCTATTTTAGTTAAATTAGGAAAAAAAGTGTGTTTTTCAAAATTGCAATAGAGGCCCAAATAAACGTTCACCTTGTCTGCTATATTTTTAGAGGATGGGGAAAATTTATTTCAAGATTTTAGGAGTCGGTTTAGTATTTCTTTTATTTGTTTTTCTCCATGTTGGAATTATTTAAAAAAAAACAAAAAAAGTCAACCGACATAACCGTGCCATGTCCGGCTAGGACTCCTGGCCCGGCCGACCTTTTTAAAGCCAAGGCCCCCCGCAGCCAAACCCTAGCCACCGCCCGCCCGCCTCGAACCCGTGTCTTGCCCTTGAAATCCAGCGCCGCCACACAGAAGAGCAGCCGCCGCCGCCACCAGACGCCGCTCGCCGCCGCCCCATCCTGTCGCCGCCGGAGCCTGCCGCCGCCGGACCCAACCCCGCTGCCGGAGGTATAAACCGCTGCTGTCGTACGTTTTTTTAGAAACCGTTCGGTTTGTTTTAGAAAACCAAGATATATTTTTTATTAGATCGGTTCAGTTTTTTTGGTTTAGTTGAACAGCGGACGTTCGTCCGTATGTTCATTTTAACGAACGATCTTCACCCATTAGCCGCAGACAGCGAACGTTCGTTCGTTAGCCTGTTCGTCAGTTTTTCTTTTTCCAGGGTTTTTTCGCGATTATTTTCGATCGAGATTCTGCCCTGATCTTCGTTTTAGTTTATCTTTTCGCTCGTTTATCAGAATCTGGTGATTCAAGTGCCTAGATCTTTGTCTCGAAGCCCTCTTTCTGTTTAATCAACTTGAACAAGATTTTAGTACTGTAAATTTGACTTTAGTTCAAATTAGTAAACGGATCTTGTTTCTTTCGCAGTTTGAGTTTCGTTGCTCCGTTTGATTTGATTCTTTTGGCAAATCGGAGTTCTTTAGTTGAACTTTCTAGTTAGATCTCTTATTTGAGTTTTACCCGTGCTTATAGTTGAGTGCTTATTGTATGTTATTGTTTATTTGCGATAGAGTATCCGGAGTGCGAAGCGTGCTACTACGAGTCTCTAGGTTTTGCAGATCATCAGCAAGGCAAGTAACACTTTGATCATACCTCTTTACTACCCTGTTTTTATGCATTAGATCAACCCTCAAACATTGCATGGTTAGGATCTGATTAACATGTGGGTTTTGGGAAGTAGATGATGAGGTAGAACCTATTGCCATGTTTATTATCAAACCTTTGGGAGTTATTTTTACGTTATGCTTACATTGCTATGCTATGCTCGTAGACGTGGTTTGGGTGAGTGTATCCATGACAGATGTGAGTATTGTTAATTAATGGTTAATTTAAGGTGTCTACATAAATACACATCTGGGTGGATTGCTTGAGGCACCCTGGAGTACCCAGTGGTTGTCAGGGCACCTGGAGAATCCAGTGTTGTCCTAGGATATCCCGGAGTACCCGTGTGATCATCCTACAGTCCGCCACCCAGGCTCAAGGGATCATAAGATTATTCATGCTAGAAACTTCTCTCCCTTTTCTACTCTATAGGATGGCGGACGCAAGGAACAAGTTCACACAACCGGATGAAGATACACGTTTTGGACGACACTTGAAGGAAGTTACTAGGTACCTGAATATCGGAATACCAAGCTTCACCGGGACCTACATCGCCACATTTCCAGAAGAGGAGCATTGGATGATTCGAGTTCAAGTTCCAGGAAGGACGTTCATGCCAGTCACTGAGCCCATAGAGTTTTGCTTTGATGGACCAACCTGGAGTCTAGGAAAGAGCATGTCATCCCACATCACCATGGGATGCATTGGAAAAGTTTACAACAAGGATCTAAAGGACACTATCTACCATATTTGTGGGCGCCGAGATGAGCAATGGGAGATGATCAGCACCAGGAAGGATAGGTCCATTGCAGCTTTCATCCAGGAGTTAAACCAGCACATTCGTTGCCGGGAGAACCAGATGTGCGCAAGCATGGTAGATCTGAAGAAGGCAATGACCAGGATCACGGAGTTGGAGGAAGAAATCAAGTCTACACGCAATGGATATTAGGAGGAGATGACGATACTCATGGAGAAGAATGACGATTTGACGAGGAAGCTAGGAGTATTCATGGGAAACCCCGCGCCAGGAGGAGCTGAAGACGATTACATTCGTTCGAAGGACTACATCATCATCGATGACACCGACTCGGACCCCGACGATAGTGATGATGACTATGTTGATGAAGTTGGAGCAGATATCATGGAGTCATCCACCGATTAAAACTTCTAGACGACCACCATATGAGTAGTAGTATTCCCCCATGTATATAGCATAGTCCGAACACTTTTGTAATGATAGTTAGACTGTATGCCCTTGTTTGAATTGATTGAAGTGATATGATTGTGTTTGTCTCATGTGCATATGGGTAGTGTTTTCCCTCTAGACCTCATTCTATTCGATTTTCTCATCTTTCTAAACTCATCAGATGCCTCTGAGACGTGACAATGGATTTCCTTTTCGGCCGGAGCTCACTTAGTTGATCCAGCAGCAGAATACGCTGATGCAGCTACTAGTCCAGAATCAGAACCAGGGGAACAACAACAACAATAACAACAACAACAACCCGCCACCACCACCACCTGTTGATCACTTAGCCCGTTTCGTAAGGCTAAATCCACCGGTGTTCTCCAGTAGCACCGAGCCGATTGTTGCAGATGATTGGCTCCACAAGATTGGAAGGGAGCTGACCACTGCAGGATGCACAGATGCGGAGAGTGCATTTTGCCACACATCATCATGATGGACCCGCAGCATCATGGTGGGAGAATTTCACAGCCACTTACCCCATCGACACTGTCACATGGGACCAGTTTCAGCAGGCTTTTCGCACTGCCCATGTTTCAGCAGGAGCTATGGCCATGAAGAAGCGCGAATTTCACAATTTGCGCAAAGGAGGACGCACAGTGGGCCAGTATGTCGATGATTTTAGTAAGTTAGCACGTTATGCCCCTGATGATGTAGCTACAGATGCCGCTAAGCAGGAGAAGTTTATGGAAGGATTGAATGATGAGCTGAGCATGCAGTTGATGGTGGCAACCTTCAACAACTACCAGGACTTGGTAGATAGAGCTCTCATGATTGAAGGGAAATAGGAGCAGATTGACAACCGCAAGAGGAAGTATGGACAAGGGAAGTACAATTCAAGAGCTCAGCAGAGGCCCCGTTTTACCCCGAACTCGGGAGGACACATCCACCATAACCATGGAGGCCACAATTCCAATGGAGGGAGTTCGCATAACCACAGTGGCCCCAAGAATGGAAATGGGAATGGAGGAAGCAACGGCCAGAACCGTTCAACCCAGCAACACCCGCCAAGAAGGATCTAAGTCACATTACTTGTTTCAAGTGTGGGAAGAATCGACATTACACCACGGAGTGTTCTGAAGCAAAGAATGGAAATGACAATGGAAGCTCTGGGAAGAAGCCCAACCCTTTCGACAGGGGACAAGTGAACCACGTTAGCATGGAGGAGGTTGAAGCGCAACCCGATGCAGTAATAGGTAAGTTTTTGGTCAAGTCATTTACTGCAATCGTTCTTTTTGATACTGGTGCATCGCATTCATACATATCAAGGGGATTTGTGGATAAGTATAACTTGCCAACCCAAGCCCTTAGGTCACCCATGTTAGTAACCTCGCCAGGAGCAGAATATATGGCTAGTCTATGGTGTGATCGGTTACCCTTAAGGATTGGTAACTACGTGTTTCCCTTAGATCTAATAATATTGGAGTCACAAGGACTGGATGTAATATTAGGTATGGATTGGTTATCGAAGTATGGAGGAACATTGACTGCGCCAGTAAGTCGATTTTGCTCACTACTCCAGAAGGAAGAAGGATTAAGTATGTATCCCGGCATGTGCCTAAGAGGACTCAAGTGAATTCCTTATCAGGAGTTGTACAGGTGGAAGTACCAATGGTGAAGGATTTCCCTGATTTATTTCCAGAGGAGTTGCGAGGCATGCCACCGGATAGAGACATTGAGTTTTTGATTGAGCTTTTGCCAGGCACATGGCCAATATCTAAGAGACCGTATCGGATGCCCGCAAAGGATTTGGAAGAAATTAAGAAGCAGATTAAGGAGTTACTTGATAAAGGCTATATTCGCCCAAGTTTGTCACCTTGGGGATCACCAGTGCTTCTAGTGGAGAAGAAGGATGGATCGTTGAGGATGGTTGTTGATTATTGTGGATTGAATGAGGTGACAGTCAAGAACAAGTACCCACTGCCAATGATCAATGATTTGTTTGACCAGTTGCAAGGAGCTAAAGTATTTTCCAAGATCGTTCTGCGATCAGGATACCACCAGCTGTAGATTCGAGTGCAGGATATACCTAAGACAGCTTTTACCACAAGGTACGGGCTATATGAGTATACCGTTATGTCATTTGGTCTGACTAACGCACCTGCCTATTTCGTGAACATGATGAACAAGGTGTTTACGGAGTTTTTGGATAAGTTTGTCATAGTGTTCATCGATGATATTCTGGTCTACTCGGAGAATGAAGAGGAGCATAAGGAGCATTTGCGTTTGGTACTTGGGAAGCTCAGAGAACATCAGTAATATGCCAAGTTCAGCAAGTGTGAATTTTGGTTGAAGGAAGTTGGATTCCTGGGACATGTTATATCCGGAGAAGGAATAGCAGTAGACCCCACCAAGGTTGTCACTCTGACAAATTGGGAGGCACCCATGTCAGTTGGAGAGATCCGGAGTTTTCTTGGACTCGCAGGATACTACAGGAGGTTCATTGAGAATTTTTCTAAGATTGCAAAGCCCATGACGGAGTTGTTGAAGAAGGACACCAAATTCAAATGGACAGAGGAATGTGAGGCTAGTTTTCAGGTGCTGAAGAAACGCTTGGTTACAGCCCGAGTGTTGATTCTTCCAGATCAACACAAGGATTATCAAGTGTATTGTGACGCTTCTAGTCGAGGACGTGGAGCAGTGTTGATGCAGGAGGGAAGAGTTGTTTCATATGCCTCATGGTAGCTTAAACTGTTGGGGAACGTAGTAATTTCAAAAAAAATCCTACGCACACGCAAGATCATGGTGATGCATAGCAACGAGAGGGGAGAGTGTTGTCTACGTACCCTCGTAGACCGAAGCGGAAGCGTTGACGCAACGTAGAGGAAGTAGTCGTACGTCCTCCCGGTCCAACCGATGCAAGCACCGTTACTCGCACCTCCGAAGTTCTTGACGCGCGTACAGCTCGATGATGCACCTCGATCTCCAATCCAAAGAGAGGCCCGAGGGGAGTTCCACAAGACGACGGCGTGGTGACGATCTTGATGTTCTCTGTCGCAGGCTTCGCCTAAGCACCGCTACAATATGATCGAGGTGTAATATCGTGGAGGGGGCACGCACACGGCTAAGGAACGATCAATGATCAACTTGTGTGTCCTAGGGTGCCCCCAGATATAAAGGAGGGAGGGAGGAGGTGGCCGGCCCAAGGGGGCGCCATAGAGGAGGGGAAACCTACTCCAAGTAGGTTTCCTCCCTTTCCTTATCTTATTTGGAGGTGGAAGGAAAGAGTACTAGTATTAGGAAGTAGTACTAGTAGTAGTAATAGGAAGAGGGGAAGGAGAAAGGGGGCCCGGCCCCCTCCCCAATCGGATTGGGGTTGGGGCGCCCCTTCCCTTGTTCCTTCTCCTTCCTCCTACATGGGCCCAATAAGGCCCATATACCTCCCGGGGTTCGGTAACCTCCGGAGCTCCAAACTTCTCCGGAACCTTTCCGGTGTCCAAATATATCCGTCCAATATATCAATCTTTATGTCTCGACCATTTCGAGACTCCTCGTCATGTCCGTGATCATATCGGGACTCAACAACCTTCGTACATCAAAATACATAAACTCATAATATAACATCGCCATCGAACCTTAAGCGTGTGGACCCTATGGTTCGAGAACAATGTAGACATGACCGAGACATGTCTCGGTCAATAACCAATAGCGGGACCTGGATGCCCATATTGGTTCCTACATATTCTACGAAGATCTTTATCGGTCAAACCGCACAACAACATACGTTGTTCCCTTTGTCATCGGTATGTTACTTGCCCGAGATTCGATCGTCGGTATCCAATACCTAGTTCAATCTCGTTACCGGCAAGTCTCTTTACTCGTTCCATAATACATCATCTCACAACTAACTCATTAGTTGAAATGCTTGCAAGGCTTAAGTGATGTGTATTACCGAGAGGGCCCAGAGATACCTCTCCGACATTCGGAGTGACAAATCCTAATCTCAAATACGTCAACTCAACAAGTACCTTCGGAGACACCAGAGAGCACCTTTATAATCACCCGATTCGTTGTGACGTTTGGTAGCACACAAAGTGTTCCTCCGTAAACGGGAGTTGCATAATCTCATAGTCATAGGAACATGTATAAGTCATGAAGGAAGCAATAGCAACATACTAAACGATCGTGTGCTAAGCTAACGGAATGGGTCATGTCAATCAGATCATTCAACTAATGATGTGACCTTGTTAATCAAATAAAACTCCTTGTTCATGGTTAGGAAACATAACCATCTTTGATTAACAAGCTAGTAAAGTAGAGGCATACTAGTGACACTCTGTTTGTCTATATATTCACACATGTATTATGTTTCCGGTTAATACAATTCTAGCATGAATAATAAACATTTATCATGATATGAGGAAATAAATAATAACTTTATTATTGCCTCTAGGGCATATTTCCTTCAGTCTCCCACTTGCACTAGAGTCAATAATCTAGATTACACAGTAATGATTCTAACACCCATGGAGTCTTGGTGTTGATCATGTTTTGCTCGTGGAAGAGGCTTAGTCAATGGGTCTGCAACATTCAGATCCGTATGTATCTTGCAAATCTCTATGTCTCCCAACTGGACTAGATCCCGGATGGAATTGAAGCGTCTCTTGATGTGCTTGGTTTTCTTGTGAAATCTGGATTCCTTCGCTAAGGCAATCGCTCCAGTATTGTCACAAAAGATTTTCATTGGACCCGATGCACTAGGTATGACACCTAGATCGGATATGAACTCCTTCATCCAAACTCCTTCATTGGCTGCTTCCGAAGCAGCTATGTATTCCGCTTCACATGTAGATCCCGCCACGACGCTTTGCTTTGAACTGCACCAACTTACAGCTCCACCGTTTAATGTAAACACGTATCCGGTTTGCGATTTAGAATCGTCCGGATCAGTGTCAAAGCTTGCATCAACGTAACCATTTACGATGAGCTCTTTGTCACCTCCATATACGAGAAACATATCCTTAGTCCTTTTCAGGTATTTCAGGATGTTCTTGACCGCTGTCGATGATCCACTCCTGGATTACTTTGGTACCTCCCTGCTAGACTTATAGCAAGGCACACATCAGGTCTGGTACACAGCATTGCATACATGATAGAGCCTATGGCTGAAGCATAGGGAACACTTTTCATTTTCTCTCTATCTTCTGCAGTGGTCGGGCTTTGAGTCTTACTCAACTTCACACCTTGCAATATAGGCAAGAACCCTTTCTTTGCTTGATCCATTTTGAACTTCTTCAAAACTTTGTCAAGGTATGTGCTTTGTGAAAGTCCAATTAAGCGTCTTGATCTATCTCTATAGATCTTAATGCCCAATATGTAAGCAGCTTCACCGAGGTCTTTCATTGAAAAACTTTTATTCAAGTATCCCTTTATGCTATTCAGAAATTCCATATCATTTCCAATCAATAATATGTCATCCACATATAATACTAGAAATGCTACAGAGCTCCCACTCACTTTCTTGTAAATACAGGCTTCTCCAAAGGTCTGTATAAAACCAAATGCTTTGATCACACTATCAAAACGTTTATTCCAACTCCGAGAGGCTTGCACCAGTCCATAAATGGAACGTTGGAGCTTGCACACTTTGTTAGCTCCTTTGGATCGATAAAACCTTCGGTTGCATCATATACAACTCTTCTTCCGTAAATCCATTCAGAATGCAGTTTTACATCCATTTGCCAAATTTCATAATCATAAAATGCGGCAATTGCTAACATGATTCAGACAGACTTAAGCATCGCCACGGGTGAGAAGGTCTCATCGTAGTCAACCCCTTGAACTTGTCGAAAACCTTTTGCAACAAGTCGAGCTTTGTAAACGATAACATTACCATCGGCGCGGTCTTCTTCTTGAAGATCCATTTATTCTCAATTGCTTGCCGACCATCGGCAAGTCAACCAAAGTCCATACTTTGTTCTCTTACATGGATCCCATCTCGATTTCATGGCTTCAAGCCATTTTGCGAATCTGGGCTCACCATCGCTTCTTCATAGTTCGTAGGTTCATCATGATCTAGTAGCATGACTTCCGTAATAGGATTACCGTACCACTCAGTGCGGATCTCACTGCTCGACCCACGTGGTTCTCAGATTAACTTGATCTCAAGTTCTATGATCATTATCATCAACTTCCTCACTAGTTGGTTTTGACGCCACGTAAACCGGTTCTGTGATGTATTATTTTCCAACAAGGAGTAGGTACAGATTACCTCATCAAGTTCTACTTTCCTCCCACTCACTTCTTTCGAGAGAAACTACTTCTCTAGAAAGGATCCATTCTTAGCAACAAATGTCTTGCCTTCGGATCTGTGATAGAAGGTGTACCCAACTGTCTCCTTTGGGTATCCTATGAAGACACATTTCTCCGATTTGGGTTCGAGCTTATCAGGTTGAAGCTTTTTCACATAAGCATCACAACCCCAAACTTTAAGAAACGACAACTTTGGTTTCTTGCCAAACCATAGTTCATAAGGTGTCGTCTCAACGGATTTCGATGGTGCCCTATTTAACGTGAATGTAGCTGTCTCTAGAGCATAACCCCAAAACGATAGCGGTAAATCTGTAAGAGACATCATAGACCGCACCATATCAAGTAAAGTACGATTACGACGTTCGGACACACCATTACGCTGTGGTGTTCCGGGTGGCGTGAGTTGTGAAACTATTCCACATTGTTTTAAGTGTAAACCAAACTCGTAACTCAAATATTCTCCTCCACGATCAGATCGTAGAAACTTTATTTTCTTGTTACGATGATTTTCAACTTCACTCTGAAATTCTTTGAACTTTTCAAATGTTTCGACTTATGCTTCATTAAGTAGATATACCCATATCTCGCTTAAATCATCTGTGAAGGTGAGAAAATAACGATATCCGCCACGAGCCTCAACATTCATTGGACCACATACATACGTATGTATGATTTCCAACAAATCTGTTGCTCTCTCCATAGTACCGAGAACGGCGTTTTGGTCATCTTGCCCATGAGGCACGGTTCATAAGTACCAAGTGATTCATAATCAAGTGGTTCCAAAAGTCCATCAAGATGGAGTTTCTTCATGCGCTTTATACCGATATGACCCAAACGGCGGTGCCACAAATAAGTTGCACTATCATTATCAACTCTGCATCTTTTGGCTTCAACACTATGAATATGTGTATCACTACTATCGAGATTCATCAAAATAGACCACTCTTCAGGGTGCATGACCATAAAAGATATTAGTCATATAAATAGAACAACCATTATTCTCTCGATTTAAATGAATAACCGCCTCGCATCAAACAAGATCCAGATATAATGTTCATGCTCAACGCGGCACCAAATAACAATTATTTAGGTCTAATACTAATCCCGAAGGTAGATGTAGAGGTAGCATGCCGACCGCGATCACATCAACTTTGGAACCATTTCCACGCGCATCGTCACCTCGTCCTTTGCCGTGTTCGCAATCCGTAGTCCTGCTTTGAGTTGCAAATATTAGCAATGTAACCAAGTATCAAATACCAGTGCTCTGCGAGCTCTAGTAAGGTACACATCAATAACATGTATATCACATATACCTTTGTTCACCTTGCCATCCTTCTTATCCGCCAAATACTTGGGGTAGTTCCGCTTCAAAGGACGATCGCTTGCAAGAGAAGCACTCGGTTTCAGGCTTAGGTCCAGACTTGAGTTTCTTCTCTTGAGCAGCAACTTGTTTGCTGTTCTTCTTGAAGTTCCCTTCTTCTTCCCTTTGCCCTTTTCTTGAAACTAGTGGTCTTGTTAACCATCAACACTTGATGCTCCTTCTTGATTTCTACCTCCGCAGCTTTTAGCATTGCGAAGAGCTCGAGAATCGATTATCCATCCCTTGCATATTATAGTTCATCACGAAGCTCTTGTAGCTTGGTGGAAGTGATTGGAGAATTCATCAATGACGCTATCATCCGGAAGAGTAACTCCCGGTTGAATCAAGTGATTACAATACACGGACATCTTGAGTATGTGCTCACCGACGTAACTATTCTCCTCCATCTTGCAGCTATAGAACTTATTGGAGACTTCATATCTCTCAATCCGGGCATTCTTCGGAATATCAACTTCAACTCTGAAACATCTCATATGCTCCATGACGCTCAAAACGTCGTTGAAGTCCCGGTTCTAAGCCATAAAGCATGGCACATTGAACTATCGAGTAGTCATCGCTTTGCTCGCCAGACGTTCTTAACGTCGTCGGCCACATCAGCAGCGAGTTGGCACCCAGCGGTGCTTCGGGACGTAATTTTTCGTGCAGCAATGAGGATAATCCTCAAATTACGGACCCAGATCCGCGTAGTTGCTACCATCATCTTTCAACTTAGCTTTCTCAAGGAACGCATTAAAATTCAACGGAACAACAAAGACGGGCCATCTATCTACAAACAACATAGACAAGCAAGATACTATCAGTACTAAGTTCATGATAAATTTTAGTTCAATTAATCATATTACTTAAGAACTCCCACTTAGGCAGACATCTCTAGTCATCTAAGTGATCACGTGATCCAAATCAACTAAACCATAACCGATCATCACGTGAGATGGAGTAGTTTTCAATGGTGAACATCTCATGTTGATCATATCTACTATATGATTCACGCTCGACCTTTTGGTCTCCGTGTTCCGAGGCCATATCTGCATCTGCTAGGCTCGTCAAGTTTAACCTTAGTATTCTGCGTGTGCAAAACTGGCTTGCACCCGTTGTAGATGGACGAGAGCTTATCACACCCGATCATCACGTGGTGTGCGGGCACGACGAACTTTGGCAACGGTGCATACTCGTGGAGAACACTACTTGATAATTTTAGTGAGAGATCATCTTAAAATGCTACCGTCAATCAAAGCAAGATAAGATGCATAAAAGATAAACATCACATGCAATCAATATAAGTGATATGATATGGCCATCATCTTCTTGTGCTTGTGATCTCCATCTCGAAGCACCATCATGATCACCATCGCCACCGGCGCGACACCTTGATCTCCATCGTAGCATCGTTGTCGTTACGCCATCTATTGCTTCTCGACTATCGCTATCGCTTAGTGATAAAGTAAAGCAATTATGTATGCTTGCATTTCATACAATAAAGCGACAACCATATGGCTCCTGCCGATTGCCGATAACCTTCGTTACAAAACATGATCATCTCATACAATAAAATATAGCATCATGTCTTGGCCATATCACATCACAACATGCCCTGCAAAAACAAGTTAGACGTCCTCTACTTTGTTGTTGCAAGTTTTACGTGGCTGCTACGGGCTTAAGCAAGAACCAATCTCACCTACGCATCAAAACCACAACGATAGTTTGTCAAGTTGATGCTGTTTTAACCTTCGCAAGGACCGGGCGTAGCCACACTCGGTTCAACTAAAGTTGGAGAAACTGACACCCGCTAGTCACCTGTGTGCGAAGCACGGCGGTAAAACCAGTCTCGCGTAAGTGTACGCGTAATGTCGGTCCGGGCCGCTTCATCCAACAATATTGCCGAACCAAAGTATGACATGCTGGTAAGCAGTATGACTTATATCGCCCACAACTCACTTGTGTTCTACTCGTGCATATAACATCAAACCATAAAAACCTAGGCTCGGATGCCACTTTGTTGGGGAACGTAGTAATTTGAAAAATTTCCTACGCACACGCAAGATCATGGTGATGCATAGCAACGAGAGGGGAGAGTGTTGTCTCACGCCCTCGTGACCGAAGCGGAAGCGTTGACGCAACGTAGAGGAAGTAGTCGACGTCCTCCCGGTCCAACCGATCCAAGCACCGTTACCCGGCACCTCCGAAGTTCTTGACACGCGTACAGCTCGATGACGCACCCTCGATCTCCAATCCAAGAGAGGCTCGAGGGGAGTTCCGTCAAGACGACGGTGTGGTGACGATCTTGATGTTCTCTGTCGCAGGCTTCGCCTAAGCACCGCTACAATATGATCGAGGTGTAATATCGTGGAGGGGGGCACCGCACACGGCTAAGGAACGATCAATGATCAACTTGTGTGTCCTAGGGTGCCCCCCTACCCCCATATATAAAGGAGGGAGGGAGGAGGTGGCCGGCCCAAGGGGGGCGCGCCATAGAGGAGGGGGAAACCTACTCCAAGTAGGTTTCCCCCCTTTTCCTTATCTTATTTGGAGGTGGAAGGAAAGAGTACTAGTATTAGGAAGTAGTACTAGTAGTAGTAATAGGAAGAGGGGGAAGAAAGGGGGGCCGGCCCCCCTCCCCAATTCGGATTGGGCTTGGGGGGGCGTGCCCCCTTCCCTTGTTCCTTCTCCCTTCCTCCTACATGGGCCCAATAAGGCCCATATACCTCCCGGGGGGTTCCGGTAACCTCCCGGAGCTCCAAACTTCTCCGGAACCTTTCCGGTGTCCAAATATATCCGTCCAATATATCAATCTTTATGTCTCGACCATTTCGAGACTCCTCGTCATGTCCGTGATCATATCCGGACTCGAACAACCTTCGTACATCAAAATACATAAACTCATAATATAAGCATCATCGAAACCTTAAGCGTGTGGACCCTACGGTTCGAGAACAATGTAGACATGACCGAGACATGTCTCCGGTCAATAACCAATAGCGGGACCTGGATGCCCATATTGGTTCCTACATATTCTACGAAGATCTTTATCGGTCAAACCGCACAACAACATACGTTGTTCTCTTTGTCATCGGTATGTTACTTGCCCGAGATTCGATCGTCGGTATCCAATACCTAGTTCAATCTCGTTATCGGCAAGTCTCTTTACTCGTTCCGTAATACATCATCTCACAACTAACTCATTAGTTGAAATGCTTGCAAGGCTTAAGTGATGTGTATTACCGAGAGGGCCCAGAGATACCTCTCCGACATTCGGAGTGACAAATCCTAATCTCGAAATACGCCAACTCAACAAGTACCTTCGAGACACTGTAGAGCACCTTTATAATCACCCAGTTTACGTTTGACGTTTGGTAGCACACAAAGTGTTCCTCCGGTAAACGGGAGTTGCATAATCTCATAGTCATAGGAACATGTATAAGTCATGAAGGAAGCAATAGCAACATACTAAACGATCGTGTGCTAAGCTAACGGAATGGGTCATGTCAATCAGATCATTCAACTAATGATGTGACCTTGTTAATCAAATAACAACTCCTTGTTCATGGTTAGGAAACATAACCATCTTTGATTAACAAGCTAGTCAAGTAGAGGCATACTAGTGACACTCTGTTTGTCTATATATTCACACATGTATTATGTTTCCGGTTAATACAATTCTAGCATGAATAATAAACATTTATCATGATATGAGGAAATAAATAATAACTTTATTATTGCCTCTAGGGCATATTTCCTTCATAAACCCCATGAGTTGAATTATGCTACACACGATTTGGAGCTAGCAGCCGTAGTGCATGCGTTGAAGACATGGAGACATTTTCTCATCGAAAATCATTGTGAGGTTTACACGGATCACAAGAGTTTGAAGTATATCTTCACACAGAAGGAGTTGAATCTCAGGCAAAGGAGATGGTTGGAGCTCATCAAGGATTATGATATGAGGTTGCACTATCATCCCGGAAAGGCTAACGTAGTAGCTGATGCGTTGAGTTGCAAGAGTCATGTCAATACATTCATGACCGGAGAATTACCCAAGGAGTTAGCAGAGGATCTTCGCGAACTATGTTTAGAAATAGTTCCGAGAGGCTATGTAGCAGCATTGGAAATTCTGTCTACCTAGATGGATAAGATCAGAGAAGCTCAAAAGACGGACAAGGAGATTGTTGAGATAAAGGAAAGGATGAGCAAAGGAAAGGCGAAAGGATTTTATGAGGATGAGCATGATACTTTATGGTTTGAGAACCGCGTATATGTGCCTAATGACCCCGAGATCAGGAAGTTGATTCTGCAGGAGGCCCATGATTCACCGTATTCGATTCACCCAGGAAATACCAAGATTCATCTGGATTTGAAGGACAATTTCTGGTGGACCGGAATGAAGAATGATATTGCGGAGTATGTAGCAGTTTGTGATGTATGTCAGAGAGTAAAGGCAGAGCATCAGAAGCCAGCAGGTTTGTTACAGCCATTGCCGATACCCGAATGGAAGTGGGATAAGCTAGGCATGGATTTTATCACGGGATTGCCCATGACTCGTTCAATCTATGACTCGATATGGGTTGTAGTCGATTGTTTGATGAAGGTAGCTCATTTCATCCTAGTGAAGACCACTTACACCAGCGCTAAGTTGGCAAAGATATACATGACCAAGATCGTATGTGTGCATGAAGTTCCAAGGATCACTGTATCAGATAGAGGAACCCAGTTTACCTCAAAGTTCTAGAATTAGTTGCACGAAACTTTGGGTACCAGGCTAGAGTTCAGTACAGCCTTTCATCCATAGACAGATGGACAGACCGAGAGAGTCAATCAGATTCTGGAGGACATGTTGAGAGCTTGTGCGCTAGATTATGGATCTAGTTGGGACGACAATTTGCCATATGCAGAGTTCTCTTACTATAACAGTTATCAAGCCAGTTATAAGATGGCCCCTTTCGAAGCTTTGTACGGAAGGAGGTGCAGGACATCATTGTTGTGGGATGAAGTTGGAGACCGTCAGTTGTTTGGATCAGATTTGATTAAGGAGTCTGAAGAGAAGGTTAAGTTGATTCGCGATAGACTCAAGGTAGCCCAGTCCAGGCAGAAGAGCTATACGGATTCCAAGCGCAAGGAGACAGTTTACAAAGTCGCAGACAGAGTGTATCTTCGTGTGTCCCCACTTCGAGGAGTTAAGCGTTTTTGAGTTAAGGGAAAGTTAGTGCCACGCTTCGTGGGACCATACAAAGTTTTGGAGCGTATGGGAGAAGTTGCTTACAAGTTGGAATTGCCAAAAGGATTGTCAGGAGTTCATGATGTGTTCCATGTTTCCCAGTTGAAGAAGTGCCACGCAGAGATGGTAGATATTCCTCTGGGAGATACCATGCCGTTGGAAGCGATTTAGTTGGATAGCGATTTGACCTACGAGGAGAAAGTAGTGAAGATTCTCGAGTTTGCCAGCCGAGTCACACACAGCAAGGTTATCAATTTCGGCAAAGTTCAGTGGAGCCACCATACCGAGGATGAAGCTACCCGGGAGTGAGAGGAAGACCCACGGAAAGACCACCCGCACCTATTTTCTAGCCAACCCGAATCTCGAGGGCGAAATTCATCTTAAGGGGGGTAGATTTGTAACATCCCAGATTTTCAATTTGGAAATGTTATACATTAGATCATCATTGCATATCATATTTTATTACATTTTTGTTTGGTCCTAAGAAATTCTAAGCAACTCAAGGACCCACAGAGAGAGTTGAGGATTTCGTTATTTTCATATTTGAGTTTTCTCAAATTTTGAAACGAGGATCATTTGGTTTTAATTATTTTTTCTCTTCAAATATTTCCAAAATAAAAGAGAGGGGATAAAATGACTTCTCCAAAATAAAGAAATATTGGGGGAAAAATATTAAGATCAAATAAGAATTTTATTTGGAGTTTTATTGCTATTTTATTTGAATTAGGAAAAAGTGCGTTTTTCAAAATTGCATTAGAGGCCCAAATAAATGTTTACCTTGTCCGCTATATTTTTCGAGGACGGGGAAAATTTATTTTAGGATTTTTGGAGTCCATTTAGTATTTCTTTTATTTGTTTTTATGTGCGTCAGAATTATTAAAAAAACAAAAAAAAGTCAACCGACCTAACCGGGCCGTGTCCGGCTAGGACTCCTGGCCCGGCCAGCCCTTATAAGGCCCGAGGCCCCCCCCGCAGCCAAACCATAGCCGCCGCCCCGCCTCGCCTTGGAACCCGTGCCGCCGCTTGAACCCAAGACCGCCGCCGCCTTCCGCCACCATCACAAGCAGAAGCAGCTGTCGCCGCCCGTCTCCGCCTTGCAGCCGGAGCTCGCCGCCACCGGAGCCTGCCGCCACCGCTCGTCACCGGAGCCACCGCCCCACCGCCGGACCCAACCCAGCCGCTGGAGGTATAAATTGCCGCCGTCGTACGGTTTTTTTTAGAAACCGTTCAGTTTTTTTAGAATTCCGACATCTGTTTTTTTATTAGATCGGTTCGGTTTTTTTTTCAGCTGAGTTAAACAGCGAATGTTTGTCTGTACGTTCGTTTTAACGAACGATGTTCACCCATTAGCCGTAGACAGCGAACGCTCGTTCGTTAGCCTGTTCGTCAATTTCTCTTTTTCCAGGGTTTTTTCGCGATTATTTTCGATCGTGATTTATGTCCTGATCTTCATTTTAGTTTATCTTTCCGCTCGTTTATCGGAATATGGCGATTCAAGCGCCTAGATCTTCGTGTCGAAGCCCTCTTTCTGTTTAAACAACTTGAACAAGATTTGGTACTGTAAAATTTGACTTTAGTTCAGATTTGTAAATAGATCTTGTTTCTTTCGCAGTTTGAGTTTCGTTGCTCCGTTTGATATGATTCTTTTTGCAAACTGGAGTTCTTTAGTTGAACTTTCTGGTTAGATCTCTTATTTGAGTTTTACCCGTGCTTATAGTTGAGTGCTTATTGTATGTTATTGTTTGTTTGCGATAGAGTACCCAGAGTGCGAAGCGTGCTACTATGAGTCTCTAGATTTTGCGGATCATCAGCAAGGCAAGTAACACTTTGATCATACCTCTTTACTACCCAGTTTTTATGCATTAGATCAACCCTCAAACATTGCATGGTTAGGATCTGATTAACATGTGGGTTTTGGCAAGTAGATGACGAGGTGGAACCTATTGCCCTGTTTATTATCAAACCTTTGGGAGTTATTTTTACGTTATGCTTGTATTGCTATGCTATGCTCGTAGACGTGGTTTGGGTGAGTGTATCCATGACAGATGTGAGTATTGTTAATTAATGGTTAATTTAAGGTGGCAACTTAAATACACATCTGGGTGGATTGCTTGAGGCACCCTGGAGTACCCAGTGGTTGTCAGGGCACCTGGAGAATCATGTGTTCTCCTAGAATATCCCGGAGTACCCGTGTGATCATCCTACGGTCCGCCACCCAGGCTCAAGGGATCATAAGATTATTCATGCTAGAAACTTCTGTGTGCAGCCAGAAGTCAATATGGGCTCTAGCATAGTTGAGTAAGCTGCGTGAAGCTCTTGAAGAGGTAGACTAGCAGATGTAGCGTGTTGTAGGTGGTACTGTCTACCCAGAGTAGAGATTTAATTCTTCAGAAAGACTGTGTCTCGAATCTCCGACCATGGATGTGTTCGAGTCTTGTGGGGAAAAGTGCGCAAACCTCTGCAGAGTGTATAAACTAATCATGGTTAGCCGTGTCCCTAGTTATGGACATCTTGAGTATCTGTTTCTTGGATTATCATGTTGATCTCATCACGTTACTTAAATAATTTGTTGGGTTATAATTATTACTTTGTGATTGAGTTGGAGGAACCATCTCAATGTTTTCAACAAACTTTGTAGCTAAATAAAATGTATTCCTTTGTTGTGGGGAAAATTTGGCTTTATGCAAAACTATTAACCATAGAGCTTTCCACCAGCCATATATGCATGTAGTGATAGCAATTATTCTGTTCATTCCTCTTTGTGTTACATTGCCAGCATATTCCATGTGCTGACCCGTTTCGGGCTACAAAATTTCATGTTGCAGACTTTTCAGACGACGAGTAAGGTGCCATAGGTCGTTGTCATTACCTCAGCTATGCCATTGGAGTTGATGGACTCACTTTATCTCCCAAGCCTTCCGTTGTTATCGTTTTTAGATGGCCTTAAGCCATTTTATTGTAATAAGTTCTCTTTTGAGACATTCGATGTAATAAGTGTGTGATTGAAACTCTGTTATAATTCCTCAAATACTGTGCTCGTCAGCATTACCGATCCAGGGATGACACTGATGCACAGAGACTAGACTGTTTGAGGTCTGGTCGCTACATTATAGATCTGAAAATAAAATATTGCAAAATAGTATATCAAAAACAAATATGATGGAAAATAGACCCGGGGGCCGTAGGTTTCACTAGAGGCTTCTCCGTTGAAGGCAAATAATATGGTGGGTGAACAAATTATTGTCAAGCCATCGATAGAAACGCGCAAAGTTATGACGATATCCAAGGCAATGATTATGCATATAGGCATCACGTCCGTGTCAAGTAGACCGACTCCTGCCTACATCTACTACTATTACTCCACACATCAACTGCTATCCAGCATGCATCTAGAGTATTAAGTTCATTAAGAACACAGTAACGCCTTAAGTAAGATGAGATGGTGTAGAGGAATTAACTCAAGCAATATGATGAAAACCATATCTTTTTATCCTCGATGGCAACAATTCAATACGTGTCTTGCTACCCCTACTTTGTCACTGGGTGAAATCACGCGAGATTGAACCCAAAGCTAAGCACCTCTCCTATTGCAAGAAAAACCAATCTAGTTGGCCAAACCAAACCGATATTTCAAAGAGAAATACAAAGATATTAAATCATGCATATAAGAATTCAGAAAAGATTCAAATAATATTCATAGATAAGCTGATCATAAATCCACAATTCATCGGATCTCAACAAACACACTGCAAAAGAAGATTACATAGATCTCCAATAACATCATGGAGAACATGGTATTGAGAATCAAAGAGAGAGAATAAGCCATCAAGCTACTAGCTATGGACCCGTAGGTCTGAGGTAAACTACTCACGCTTCATTGGAAGGGCAATAGGGTTGATATAGATGCCTTCCGTGATCGAGTCCCCCTCCGGCATGATGTCAGAAAAGGCCCCAAGATGTGATCTCACGGGAATAGAAGGTTTGGCGGCGGAAAAGTATTTTGGTGGCTCTCCATGAGGGTTCTAGAATATTTGTGAATATATAGGACGAAGAGGTAGGTCAGGGGACTCCCGAGGGGGCCACAAGGCAGGGGCGCCCCTAGGGCGCGCCCTCCACCCTTGCCACTTCCTCGTGGGTATTTTGGCTTGGACTCCAAGTCCTCTGGGTGTCTTCTGGTCCAAGAAAAATCATCGTAAAGTTTTATTCCGTCCAGACTCCATTTGATATTCCTTTTCTGCGAAACTCAAAAATAAGGAAAAAAACAAAAACTGGCATTGGGCTCTAGGTTAATAGGTTAGTCCCAAATATAATATAAAATGGCATAATAATGCATATAAAACATGCAAAACAGATAATATAATAGCATGGAACAATCAAAAGTTATAGATACGTTGGAGACGTGTCAGAGAGCGAACCACCAAAAAGAGAATGAGCGCCACAATCCCAAATTGAGTGCATCCATGATGAGCGACAAGAAAAACCTAGTGCTTTTAGCCACCAAAAAAGATATGAGAGAAGTGTGTGAGAACCCCTCGAGTATCATCACTATGCACTATTGTGCAAGGATGAAGTGCCAAAGACTAACACCTCTCACCCTCTATCCTTAGTGTTGTGTAATATCTTGCAGGAATTCAAGGATGTCTTCCCCGATGAGCTACCTCCGGGACTACCTCCACTACGAGGCATCGAACATTGAATCAACCTCATCCCCGGTGCACCGCTACCTAACAAGGCACCCTACTGTGTCAACCCCGAAGAAACTAAAGAAATCCAAAGGCAAGTACAACAACTCATTGACAATGGACATGTACATGAAAGCTTAAGTCCTTGTGTCGTACCGGTCATACTAGTGCCTAAGAAACGCAGTAGTTTTAGCATGTGTTCTGATTGTAGACCCATCAATGCTATCACCTTTCATTATAGATATCCTACTCCACGCTTGATGACATGCTAGACGAACTTAGTGGAGCCACCATTTTCTCTAAAATTGATCTTAAAAGTGGCTACTACATAATATGCTTCCAAGAAGGTGATGAATGGAAAAACGCTTTCAAAACCAAGTTTGGCTTGTATGAATGGTTGGTCATGCCAATGGGTTTATCCTAAGCACCCGACACCTTTATGTGTGTGATGCATTTTGTTCTTCGCACCTACATTGGCGTATTTGTTGTGGTATACTTTGATGATATACTTGTGTTTAGCAAATCTCTAAAAGATCATGTCACCCATCTTAAAACTGTTTTGCAAACTCTTAGAAAAGAGCATCTTTATGCCAATATGGAGAAATGCATTTTTGGTGTGGACAATCTTGTCTTCTTGGGTTTTGTTGTATCATCTAAGGGTGTTCATGTAGATGAAGCTGAAAATTGATCCTATTAAAACTTGGCCACAACCAACAAACTCGTAACAAGTGCGAAGTTTCCTTGGCTTAGCCGGTTTCTATTGTAGATTTGTTAAGGACTTTAGCACCATTACATCCCCTTTGCATGCCTTGAGTAAGAAGAATGCACCATTTTTTGGGGACCATCCCAAGATACCACATTTAATGAGCTTAAAATTTTTCTTACACATGCTCCCTTTCTTGCTTTGCCCAATTTTGACAAAACTTTTGAAGTTCATTGCGATGCTAGTGGCAATGGTATATGAGGTGTGTTAATGCAAGAGAAGCGCCAAATTGCTTACTTTAGTGAGAAACTTTCTGGAGAACAACTTAATTATCCCATCTATGACAAGGAATTATATGCTTTAGTGTGAGTCTTGCGCCAGTGGGAACATTATCTTCACCCTCATGAATTGGTCATCCAGACGGATCATGAAACGCTTAAATATCTTAAGCTTCAAACTAAATTGAATAAGCAACATGCCAAGTGGAGTGAGTTCATTGAGTCATTTCCTTATGTTATCAAGTATATAAAAGGTAAGAAAAATGTTGTGGCGGATGCTCTTTCCCGCGAATGCATGCTTGTAACCCAACTTGAATTGAATGTCATTGGCTTTGACCACATAAAAGACTTGTATGCGCATGATCATACTTTTGCTATTCCTTATGCCAAATGTTTGACACATACATCTTGGGAACGATATTACATGAAGGATGATTATCTAATGAGAGCTAACAAACAATGTATACCCGAGTCTTCTCTTCATTTGCTACTTTTGCAAGAGGCTCATGGAGGAGGACTTATGGGACACTTTGGACGCGAAAGACATTTGCAACACTCTCCAAGAACTAATTTTGGCCCAAGATGCTCCGTGACATCTTCCATTTCACCAACCGATGCTCTACATGTCGCAAAGCTAAGTATAAAGCTCAATCCCATGGTTTATATATGCCACTTCCTATTCCGTGTCACCCATGGAAAGATATTAGTAGGGACTTTGTGCTTGGTTTGCCTAGAGCTAGAAATGGCAAAGATTCCGTATTTGTTGTTGTGGACCGTTTCTCTAAGATGGCACATTTCATAACATGCAACAAGATAGACGATACTTCACATGTTGCAAATCTCTTTTGTAGGAAATCTTGCATCTATATGGAGTGCCCAAGACTATTGTATTGGACCGCGACGTCAAGTTCCTTAGCTACTTTTGGAAGATGCTATGTGCCAAGCTCGGGATCAAGCTATTGTTCTCTTCGGCATACCGCCCACAAACCGACGGCCAAACGAAGGTCACGAACCGAACGCTATCTACTCTCCTACATGTGTTGATCAAGAATAACATCAAGAAGTGGGAGGAGTGTTTACACATTGCCGAGTACACCTACAATCGAGCAAAACAATCTACTACCGGCAAGTCCCCCTTCGAGGTCGTTACGGCTTCAATCCATTGTCCCCATTGGACATTCTACCGCTACCACTACAAGAAGCATCAACATGGACGCGAGTGCACCAGCAAGCTATCTCAAGAAGGTCCATGAAGATACAAGGCACACCATCAAGCGCCAAGTACAACGACTCGCGGCCAAGCTCAACATCAACAAGCAACCCATGATACTCAACATTAGATATCTTGTGTGGATACACCTTCATAAGGACTGCTTCCCCAACGAACACAAGTCCAAGCTTCTACCTAGAGCTGACGGACCCTTCAAGGTGCTAGAACGCTACAACAATGCATACAAGATCGATCTCCTGCGCAACAAGTACAACGTGAGAGACGTCATCAATGTCAAGGATCTCTCTCCCTACCATGGTGATGAGGGTTTCGATCCGAGGTTGGATCTTTCCCAGGGGGAGATGATGCAGAGTGTCGGTGTCAAAACCGGCGGATCTCGGGTAGGGGGTCCCGAACTGTGCGTCTAGGCGGATGGTAACAGGAGACAAGGGACACGATGTTTTTACCCAGGTTCGGGCCCTCTCGATGGAGGTAAAACCCTACTCCTGCTTGATTAATATTGATGATATGGGTAGTACAAGAGTAGATCTACCACGAGATCAAGGAGGCTAAACCCTAGAAGCTAGCCTATGGTATGATTGTTATGTGTCCTACGGACTAAACCCCCCCGGTTTATATAGACACCGGAGAGGGCTAGGGATACACAGAGTCGATTACAATGGTAGGAGATCTACATATCCGTATCGCCAAGCTTGCCTTCCACGCCAAGGAAAGTCCCATCCGGACAAGGGACAAAGTCTTCAATCTTCTATCTTCATAGTCTTGGAGTCCGGCCAATGATGATAGTTCGGCTATCCGGACACCCCCTAGTCCAGGACTCCCTCAGTAGCCCCCGAACCAGGCTTCAATGTCGATGAGTCCGGCGTGCATATCGTCTTCGGCATTGCAAGGCGGGTTCTTCTCCAAATTCCATGTACTCGCCGAATGGTGTCCGGCTTCTTATAAATGTTGTGCTCCTTGGCTTCCACGTCCAATAATGGCCATCTTCCACATGTCGTACAAATGCGAAAAGCCATGGTATTTTTATATTTTACCCCCTAGCTGCGCGAGTGAGCTGCCTATAAAGAGAGGCGAGGATCCAGATCCGAATCACACCATCCTCCTTCCGCGAGCATTCATCGGAGCGCCTCTGACCAAAAATCCATTCCATCATGGACAGTCGACGCAGCTCCTCCTTTCGCGCTCCCAGCCCTTAGCCAGGAGATTGGGGGAGATGCTCGGTCCCGCATAGTGAGCTGGTGACGCTCCAAGCCAAGGGATTTCTTCCCCCGGCCTTTATGATGCCGGTTCGAGCCGGACTTGCCACCTACAAGGGCGGAAAACAGGCGGAGAGCGTGCCTAATCCCTCCAAAGGAGAGCGGTTATGCTTCGTCCCTTACCTAATAAGAGGACTCGGATTTCCCATACATTCGTTTCTCCGTATTAACCATGATTGGAGTCATGGCCACATGCATCATGCGAGGGGTGCAGCCGCTCCAATACAGGGGCCACCCCATGTGGGATTTCAACGGGGAGGATGATGCCACCCGTCATGGCCGCAAGGGGCCGAGATCGATAGACGATCTGGTGAAGATCCTGTCCGGCCTGTACAAAGGGGAGAAGGAGGACTTCCTCCGTGCGAGTCCATTAAATGGATTTTCGATGAACAACCCTTGGAGCTGGGTAAGCGGACGTTTGTCTATCCGATCCATATTCCAAAGTTGAGTGTCTCACTTTGTGATTTTGACGCAGGAGCTGCGCCGGGCCGTAGAGAATATACACAGCCCGGCTCCACAACCCGAGGATCCGGAACGATCCCTCAATCCGGCCTCCGAAGAGGATCCGGACATAAAAGTGGAGCTGATTGATGGGGTGTTCCACCAACTTAGCATTGACAATGCTTTGGTTGCCATTACGGCCGACTACCCCGGAATATCTCCGGTTTCCCAGGTAACTGTGACCGGAGTCCTGATACCATTACTCATCCATGCTTATTTCTGACCACCGTATACCGATGGTGTTCCGCAGGAGGTGCCTCCGGGCGGAAGCGAAATCATGGCGGGCCAACAAGGCAGCTCGCCCAAAGAAAGCGGAAGAGAATTGCGGCAAGGATCAAGACATCACCGCAACGGTATGGCTCACCAGCATGTTTTAGAAAAAGGTTCCTGGAATGCATATTAATGCTCGTGGTTTTTTCAGGAGAAAGACCGCTCGCCGGACTGTGTCCGGGGAGATTGCCAATCAAACCTCCGCCGGCCAGGCTCCAACGCCAGGTCTGGAGGGGGAGACAAACGCAGGGCGCGCGTCGGGTGCTCCACCAACGGAGGACGCCGATAGGTTGTCCGCCACCAGATTTGAGGTGGAGAGCGCCATGAATCACAGGCGCCGCCGGACAGTTCTTCGTGATGCATGCTTCTCCCCGGAGGCGTTAAATGCCTTCAATTCGGGAAATGCGCACCTCCGTGCCGCTCAAGATGGTCTAGCCAGAGCCACGGAGCAGTATGTAAAAGACATACGGGTGAGTTATTTTAACAGTTATATATGCCAGTAGCCCCCGAGACTTAGAATAGTTCAAATAACTGATTTAAGGATCATTTCTTATGCGGGATCTTACGGAGAAGAATACCCACATGTCCCAGGAGCTTCAAGAGTGCAAGGCCCAACTTGAGGCCGCACTAGCCGCCGCAGGGGGAGCCACGGAGATCCCCTCTGGTAAGATATACTTCGAAAGATAGGTAGTTTGTGAAGTGCGGCGTGTGTATAAGTCTGACAATAATATTGTAGATGGTGCCGGACTGGATCCGGATAGGCAGCAGCTACTTCGCCAGCTAAAGGCTGGCGAGAAGGTGCTTACAAGAGTGCTGCAGGAGAAAAATAACCTCCAAGATGCCAACACTTAGCTGGGTGAAGGAGAATCTGCGGCTTCGTCGCGGCATTTATAGAAAGTGCTTGAGCGATCTTTTAAAAAGAAGAGTTCGATGAGGAAGTCGATTAACATAAATTTGTCTGTAGGTATGCTCACAGGCCATCCCGCAGAGGAAATGCCCGGTTCAACGGCTGACCAACTTCCCGAGCTGCTGCAACTGCATGAATGAGTTCGGCAGGTGATGAGTGGCGTCGCCTAGGCCTTATGGCCGTCCGTCTCCCTACCCGAGGGTCTTGGGGGCTTGCGGAGAAGCTATAGGGAGCACGGCGGCGCTTCCATTTGTGGAAGATATCGGCCTGCCGTCAGGGCGCCAGGGAGGCCTGGGCCATGGTGAAGACGCGGTACACGAAGACTGATCCAAACCACATGGCCGAGGTCGGACCTGTGGGGCCCGATGGGAAGGAGATCCCTGTGAGCTTAATGTACGGCCAAGTAGAGTTGGCCGCGAAGTATTCCCAGCGGGACTGCAAACTAGACAACCTGTTAGATGGAATTGAAGAGGAATACAATCAGTCAATTTGACTATGTAATTGTAAATGACATGAGAAATGCCTTCTAGCCGGATTGTAGATCGTTTGTCTTTGCGAACCTTTTCGCTTCAACCTCGGGACCCGACAGTCCGGAGTGTGTCCGAATACCCTCACGGTTATGTAAAAACCGGGGCATGCATGGAGACCAGGCGTAGGGGTCATTAGTGCTTTATCAGACAAGTGCCCAACTAGTTATGTTATATTACATGGTTAGTAAGAAACATCTTCCGGGGAGAATAGTTCCGTTAGGGGTTCCTTTCCCTGGGAGGCATGCCCTAAAGTGCATGTCTGGACTACGAAAAGAGCAGAAAAGCATCTGGGGGGTAGATACATAAATAAGTTAAGAAATCATCTTTCAAGTCACCGACCGAATATTCCCTTAAGAACACTAGCTTTCGGCTTCACCCAGTCTGAGGTACACATCCGGTGACCGGCGAGAATAATCGCAGAGGTGCTCCTTTACCTCCTAGCCGAACAATCGGGAGCGAGGGGTAAGCATAGGAGCCGAGCAACCCAGCTTGGCCAAAACTTAAGTCATATCGATGCATATAATGGTGAATAAAAGGTACATGCGGAAGTGTGACACATGTGTTGGTCATGAAGCCCGTATAAATAAGCTTCTGTTAAAGAAGCCCCCAGGTATAATGAGTGCGTGCATCACGTCAAGTGTGTGCGAACAATGCGCAGATCAGCCTTCAAAGGCTTTTTTTAAAAAAAGGAGGGAGAAAGAGAGAAACAAAAGATAGCTAAAGTATAAAATGTGGACGGACGAAGGAGACGAACTCTGAGTCCGGCGCTAGGCGTAGAATCTTCGAAGACGGGCTGCATTCCATGGGTTCGGCTCGAGTCGGTTGTCCGATGTGTTTCGCTGACGGTATGCTCCGCCGGTCAGGACTTGGTCGATGATGAAGGGACCTTCCCATTTGGGCTTGAGTTTGTCATTTTTCTTGTTCGGCAGGCGTAGAACTAGTTCGCCAACATTGTATGTTTTGGCCCGTACTTCTCTGCTTTGATATCTTCGAGCCTGCTGTTGATAGAATGCGAAACGAGCTTTTGCCACATCGTGCTCCTCCTCTAAAGCATCCAAACTGTCCCGCCGATCCAGCTCGGCTTCTCTTTCTTCGTACATACGCACGCGAGGTGAGTCATGAATTATGTCGCAGGGCAAAACTGCCTCTGCGCCGTACACCATGAAAAATGGTGTGAATCCGGTAGTGCGATTTGGCGTGGTCCGCAGCCCCCAGAGTATGGAGTCGAGCTCCTCTACCCAGTGCGTGTTAGATTCCTTGAGGGATCGCACTAGTCTGGGTTTAATGGCGCTCATGATTTGACCATTTGCTCGTTCGACTTGACCGTTAGTTTGAGGGTGATAGACTGAAGCGTAGTCGAGCTTGATGCCCATGTTCTTGCACCAGAGTTTAACCTCGTCGGTCGTGAAGTTTGTGCCGTTATCAGTTATGATGCTATGGGGGACACTGTAACAGTGTACTACCCCTGATATGAAGTCTATCACGGGTCCAGATTCGGCCGTCTTAACTGGTTTGGCCTCTATCCATTTGGTGAACTTATCCACCATGACCAATAGGTATTTTTGCTTGTGGGTTCCTCCTTTAAGGGGTCCAACCATGTCAAGCTCCCAGACGTGAATGGCCAGGTGATGGGTATAGTTTTCAGGGCAGTGGTTGGCATGTGGCTCTGATTAGCAAAGAGCTGGCAATCGACGCATCGTTGGACTAAATCCTGGGCGTCTGTCTGGGCCGTTGGCCAATAAAATCATGTATGGAAGGTCTTGCTTACAAGGGCTCGTGCTGCGGCCTGGTGCCCACCGAGTCCGGCATGAATTTCAGCCAGAAGATTTCGCCCTTCCTCTTCGGAGATACACCTTTGAAGGACTTCGGTTGTGCTTTTCTTATAGAGCTCTCCCTCATGGACCTTATAGGCTTTAGAGCGCCGTACTATGCAGCGGGCCACGTTTTGGTCCTCAGGAAGTTCCTGCTTAGTTAGGTAAGCTAGGAATGGCTCGGTCCACGGGGCAATGAATGCCAGTATTTCGCGGGCTGAAGGTGTTGTTCCATTGGCAGAACCGCCGATTGTGTCAGAGTGTGCGGTTGGGTCCGGATTGTTATGTCCGGACTCCCCTTCCCATAGTACGGATGGCTTGAAAAGCCGTTCCAGGAAGATGTTGGGGGGGACTGCATCACGCTTTGCGCCGATGCGTGCCAATACGTCCGCTGCTTGATTATTATCCCGGGCTATATGGTGAAATTCGAGCCCTTCAAACCGAGCTGACATTTTCAAAACATCGTTACGGTAAGCTACCATTTTTGGATCCTTGGCGTCGAAGTCTCCATTTATTTGGGATATCGCAAGGTTCGAATCCCCTCGCACCTCTAGGCGTTCAATGCCCATGGAGACCGCCATCCGGAGGCCATGTAGAAGGGCCTCGTATTCGGCTGCGTTGTTGGAGTCCGTGTACATTATCTGGCATACGTATTGGACTGTATCCCCGGTTTGGGACGTCAGGACGATGCCAGCCCCCAGGCCGGCCAATATTTTGGAGCCGTCGAAGTGCATGATCCAGTTAGAAATGCGTTGTACTCTTTAGGGAGTTCGGCTTCAGTCCATTCGGCGATGAAGTCAGCCAAAACTTGCGACTTGATAGCTCGCCGTGGTTTATATGTTATGTCAAATGGGAGGAGCTCAATGGCCCATTTTGCAATCCGGCCAGTTGCGTCGCGGTTGTTTATAATATTGTTGAGAGGTACTTCGGAGGCTACTGTTATCGAACACTCTTGAAAGTAGTGTCGGAGCTTCCGGGATGCCATGAACACTGCGTACGCTATCTTTTCATAATGTGGATACCGGGACTTGCATGGAGTTAGGACGGTGGATACGTAGTACACTGGTTTTTGAAGAGGGAACTTATGTCCGACCGTTTCTCGTTCAACGACGAGCACCGCGCTTACAACTTGATGTGTTGCCGCGATATATAGTAGCATTGGTTCGCCTACGTTGGGCGCGGCCAGGACCGGAATTGTTGCCAATATGGCCTTTATTTCTTGGAGTTCGGCTGTGGCGGCATTCGTCCACTCGAAGTGTTCGGTGCGCCGGAGGAGGCGATAAAGGGGTAATGCCTTTTCTCCTAAGCGGGAGATGAAGTGGCTTAGATCCACCATGCATCCAGTCAATTTTTGTATTTGCTTGAGGTCTTTTGGGATATCCAATTGTGACAGAGCTTGGATCTTGACTGGGTTTTCTTCAATTCCTCTACCGGATACAATGAAGCCCAAGAGCTTTCCAGTTGGTACGCCGAAGACGCATTTTTCTGGGTTGAGCTTAATGTCATATGCTCGGAGATTGTCGAATGTGAGCCTCAAGTCATCTACTAGAGTTTCGACGTGTTTGGATTTGACGACCACATCATCTACGTATGCCTCCACTGTTTTGCCGATCTGGTTTGCCAGACATGTCTGAATCATGCGCTGGTATGTTGCGCTGGCGTTTTTGAGTCCGAAGGGCATTGTGTTGAAGCAGAATGGTCCGTGTGGAGTAATAAATGTTGTTGCGGCTTGGTCTGGCTCTGCCATCTTGATTTGATGGTAGCCGGAGTATGTGTCGAGGAAGCACAATGAATCGTGTCCTGCGGTAGCGTCGATAATTTGATCGATGCGGGGAAGGGGGAAGGGATCCTTTGGGCAAGCCTTGTTAAGGTCCTTGAAATCGACACACGGGCGCCAGGATTTGTCCTTCTTTGGTACCATTACCAGGTTTGCTAGCCAGTCCAAATGTTTTATGTCTCTGATGAATCCAGCTTCTAGCAGTTTGGCTAGCTCCTCTCCCATTGCCTGTATTTTGGGTTCGGAAAATTGCCGAAGAGCCTGTTTGACTGGCTTGAATCCTTTTAGGATGTTTAGGTTGTGCTCTGCCAGCCGGCGTGGGATTCCTGGCATGTCTGAAGGGTGCCAGGCAAAAATATCCCAATTTTCCCATAGGAATTCTCGTAGTGCGGCGTCTACATCAGGGTTTAATTGTGCCCCAATGGAGGCCGTTTTTGTAGGGTCCGTTGGATGGACTTAGAATTTGACTATTTCGTCCGCTGGCTTAAAAGAGGTGGACTTGGATCTTTTGTCAAGTATCACGTCGTCCCTGCTCACCGTGGAGCGCAGCGCTGTGAGTTCCTCGGGCGCTAGGGCTTCAGATAGCGCCTCAAGGGCTAGTGCGGCTGTCTTATTTTCGGCACGGAGTGCTACGTCCGGATCACTAGCAAGGGTGATGATTCCGTTGGGCCCGGGCATTTTGAGCTTCATGTACCCATAATGGCGTATAGCTTGAAAAATTGTGAATGCCTCTCGTCCTAATAAAGCGTGATATCCGCTGCTGAATGGGGCCACATGGAACGTGATCTCCTCGGACCTGTAGTTGTCCGGCGAGCCGAATACCACATCTAGTGTGATTTTTCCTGTGCAGCATGCTTCCCGACTGGGGATTATTCCTCTAAAGGTTGTGTTGCTTCGCTCAATGCGGCTCCAGTCTACTTCCATTTTTCGAAAGGTTTCCTCGTAGATGAGGTTTAATCCACTGCCGCCATCCATGAGTACCTTAGTAAGGCGAAAGCCGTCCACTATTGGACTGAGGACCAATGCGCCTGGTGCTCGGGCTGTTCGGAATTTAGGTTCGTCACTGGCATTAAAGGTAATAGCCATGTCACTCCATGGATTTATTGTTGCTATTTGGTAGACTTCGGCAAGGCTGCGGAGTGTTCGTTTTTGCATATTGTTCGATGCGAAAGTCTCGAAGACTGTTAATACCGTACTGGTACTGCTAGGCTGGTTCTCTAGGGCTAGAAGCTCTTCGCCACTTTTGGCCACCTGCCGTAGTATCCAACATGCTCGAAGGCTATGCGTTGGAGTGGCGCCCTCTATGCTATGAATTTTGCGAGGTCCGTTGAGCCATCCCTCCAGTACGGTTCCGTGCCCTTTAGGGGTTTTTTGCTTTTTGGTTTTTAACCCAGGTGCCTGAATATGATGCACCCTTTTATTTCGGACTAGGGTTGTGTTTGGAGCCGGATTGTCCCAAAATTTGGTTTCGCTTTCAGCGCTCTCCACCAAGACAATACTTTTGTACTATGGGCCTTGGTCGATGAAGTGTGTAATTTCACGACGACTTATGGCGTTCATGATTCCTTTGTCCATGCAATTATTGCAGAAAAATGAGATTGCGCTTTCCTCACGGCAGTCCTTTATCCTGTCCATAACCAGGAGGAATCTGGCCCAGTAATGATGTACTGTTTCAGTGGGCTCTTGCCGGATCCGGGATAGATCGCTTGTGTTTGGGTGGGCGGGTGGAATTAAATTCGGAACCCCGTGCAATCTAAGACTCAGGGGCCGGAAAGTTTCTGAACTTGGAAGTTTGGCTTGTTGGATGTTGTCCAACGAATTCGGCCCGCTGCCTGACTTTAGGTTCAGGGTTTGATCAACGTCCGTTCATCCGCGGGAATCCGGCATGGAGGGGCCGGGAATTCGGACATAGCTTGTCCTTAATGTAGAAGAAGAGTCGCCGTATTGTTCCTCCACCACAGCAACGTGGTGGGTAGCCTGGGGAGAGTTGATCTTTCTCAGATCGGTTTTAGGCCCGATCTGATCGTAGTCTATAGCGACTCGAGCGGCGATCACGATCAAGAGCTCGTTCTGAAGAGAGCTCCATCGGATCTAGCTGCTCGGCGAGTTTCGAGTTGGCGTGAAGATCGCTTTTGATGACCCGAGAGGTCATCGTCGGCGTGTGGCGAGCAGCGGTCATAAGAAAACCACCTAGCGGATAGTTTGGCGATGGCCAAAGCTCCTTTAACCCACGGTGCCGTCTTTAAAGATGGGACGAGGCATCCTTCCCGATGGCGGCGGCATAGAGGAACTCTCAATGAAAGCACCAATGTCGGTGTCAAAACCGGTGGATCTCGGGTAGGGGTCCCGGCTGTGCGTCTAGGCGGATGGTAACAGGAGACAAGGGACACGATGTTTTTACCCAGGTTTGGGCCCTCTCGATGGAGGTAAAACCCTACTCCTGCTTGATTAATATTGATGATATGGGTAGTACAAGAGTAGATCTACCACGAGATCAAGGAGGCTAAACCCTAGAAGCTAGCCTATGGTATGATTGTTATGTGTCCTATGGACTAAACCCCCCCGGTTTATATAGACACCGGAGAGGGCTAGGGTTACACAGAGTTGGTTACAATGGTAGGAGATCTACATATCCGTATCACCAAGCTTGCCTTCCACGCCAAGGAAAGTCCCATCCGGACACGGGACGAAGTCTTCAATCTTCTATCTTCATAGTCTTGGAGTCCGGCCAATGATGATAGTTCGGCTATCCGGACACCCCCTAGTCCAGGACTCCCTCACAGAGCATCCTGCGGTCATCCCCATGGACCTACCTTCTTTTCCTACGACACCACGTGGACCTATGACAAGAGCTCAAGCAAGGGCTATCAAAACTAAGGTGAACTCGTTCCTCTCCGAACATACACATTCTTCACATGAGACATGGCTACTACCTGATGTCTACTACACGACCTTCTTCTTGTAGACGTTGTTGGGCCTGCAAGTGCACAGGTTTGTAGGACAGTAGTAAATTTCCCTCAAGCGTATGACCTAAGGTTTATCAATCCGTGGGAGGCGTAGGATGAAGATGGTCTCTCTCAAGCAACCGTGCAACCAAATAACAAAGAGTCTCTTGTGTCCCCAACACACCCAATACAATGGTAAATTGTATAGGTGCACTAGTTCGTCGAAGAGTTGGTCATACAAGTGCAATATGGATGGTAGATATAGGTTTTTGTAATCTGAAAATATAAAAACAACAAGGTAACTAATGATAAAAGTGAGCGTAAACATTATTGCAATGATAGGAAACAAGGCATAGGGTTCATACTTTCACTAGTGCAAGTTCTCTCAACAATAATAGCATAGATAGATCCTATAACAATCCCTCAACATGTAACAAAGAGTCACTCCAAGGCCACTAATAGCGGAGAATAAACCAAGAGATTATGTAGGGTACGAAACCACCTCAAAGTTATTCTTTCGGATCAATCTATTCAAGAGTTCGTACTAGAATAACACCTTAAGACACAAATCAACCAAAACCCTAATGTCACCTAGATAGTCCATTGTCACCTCAAGTATCCGTGGGCATGATTATACGATATGCGTCACACAATCTCAGATTCATCCAGCCAACACAAAGTACTTCAAAGAGTGCCCCAAAGTTTCAACCGGAGAGTCAAGAAAACATGTGCCAACCCCTATGCATAGGTTCATGGGCAGAACCCGCAAGTTGGTCACCAAAACATACATCAAGTGGCACGTGATATCCCATTGTCACCACAGATAAACACGGCAAGACATACATCAAGTGTTCTCAAATCAAAGACTTAATCCGATAAGATAACTTCAAGAGGGAAACTCAATTCATCCCAAGAGAGTAGAGGGGGAGAAACATCATAAGATCCAACAATAATAGCAAAGCTCGCGACACATCAAGATCGTGCCATAGAGAGAACATGAGAGAGAGACATCGAACACATAGCTACTGGCACATACCCTCAGCCCCAAGGGTGAACTACTCCCTCCTCGTCATGGAGAGCGCCGGGATGATGAAGAAGGCCACCGGTGAGGGACTCCCCCTCCGGCAGGGTGCCGGCACGGGCCCCCGAGAGATTTTTGGTGTCTACAGAGGCTTGCGGTGGTGGAACTCCCGATCTATCTTCTCCGTGGATGTTTTTAGGGTACGTGGGACTATATAGGCGAAAGAAGTCGGTCGGGAGGTGCTCGAGGGGCCCACGAGACAGGGGGCGCGCCCCCTATCACCTGGCCTCCTCGAGGATCTTCTGACGTGAACTCCAAGTCTCCAGGATCATATTCTTCCAAAAAATCACGCTGCCGAAGGTTTCATTCCGTTTGGACTCCGTTTGATATTCCTTTTCTTCGAAAAACTAAAACAGCAATATGGGTTGGGCCTCCGGTTAATAGGTTAGTCCCAAAAATGGTATAAATGTGTAAAATAAAGCCCATAAACATCCAAAAGGGGTAATATAATAGCATGGAACAATAAAAATTATAGATACGTTGGAGGCGTATCAAGCATCTAAGCTTAATTCTGCTCGTCCTCGAGTAGGTAAATGATAAAACAGAATTTTGATGTGGAATGCTACCTAGCATAATTCTCAATGTAATTTTCTTTATTGTGGCATGAATGTTCAGATCCAAATGATACAAAATAAAAGTTCATATTAACATGAAAATTGTGATACTTCAAGCATACTAATCAAAGTAATCATGTCTTCTCAAAATAACATGGCCAAAGAAAGTTATCCCTACAAAATCTTATAGTCTGACTGTTGCTCTATCTTCATCACACAAAGTATTTAATCATGCACAACCCCGATGACAAGCCAAGCAATTGTTTCATACTTTAATAGTCTCAAACTCTTTCAACGTTCACGCAATACATGAGCGTGAGCCATGGACATAGCACTATATGTGGAATAGAATGGTGGTTGTGGAGAAGACAAAAAAGGAGAAGATAGTCTCACATCAACTAGGCGTATCAACGGGCTATGAAGATGCCCATTAATAGATATCAATGTGAGTGAGTAGGGATTGCCATGCAACGGATGCACTAGAGCTATAAATATATGAAAGCTCAACAAAAGAAACTAAGTGGGTGTGCATCCAACTTGCTTGCTCACGAAGACCTAGGGCACTTTTGAGGAAGCCCATCATTGGAATATTCAAGCCAAGTTCTATAATGAAAAATTCCCACTAGTATATGAAAGTGACAACATATGAGACTCTCTATCATGAAGATCATGGTGCTATTTTGAAGCACAAGTGTGGAAAAAGAGATGGTAGCATTGTCCCTTCTCTCTTTTTCTCTCATTTTATTTATTTTTTCTTTTTCTTTTTTTTCTTTTTTCCTTTGGCCTTCTTTTTTTCTTTTTGGCCTTTCTCTTTTTTTTCTTTTTTTTCTTTTTTTCTAGTCCGAAGTCTCATCCCGACTTGTGGGGGAATCATAGTCTCCATCATCCTTTCCTCACTGCGACAATGCTCTAATAATGAAGATCATCACACTTTTATGGATCTACAACTCAAGAATTACAACTCAAAGCTAGAACAAGATATGACTCTATATGAATGCCTCCGGCGGTGTACTGGGATATGCAATGAATCAAGAGCGACATGTATGAAGATTATGAAAGTGGCCTTGCCACAAATACGATGTCAACTACATGATCATACAAAGAGCAATATGAAAAAAGTAATGCGTGTCGTATGAACGGAACGGTGGAAAGTTGCATGGCAATATATCTCAGAATGGCTATGGAAATGCCATAATAGGTAGGTATGGTGGCTGTTTTGAGGAAGGTATATGGTGGGTGTACGGTACCGGCGAAAGTTGCGCGGCACAAGAGAGGCTAGCAATGGTGGAAGGGTGAGGTGCGTATAATTCATGGACTCAACATTAGTCAAAAGAACTCATGTACTTGTTGCAAAAATCTAGAAGTCATCAAAAACAAAAGCACTACGCGCATGCTCCTAGGGGGATAGATTGGTAGGAAACGACCATCGCTCGTCCCCGACCGCCACTCATAAGGAAGACAATCAATAAATAAAATTGTGCTCCAACTTCATCACAAAGCGGTTCACCATACGTGCATGCTATGGGAATCACTACCCTTAACACAAGTATTTTTCATAATCACCTCAACTAGCATGACTCTAATATCACTACCTCCATATCTCAAAACAATTATCAAGCATCATATTGATCATAGCATCCAATTCTTTTTCTATGATAGTTTTTATTATACCCAATTTGGATGCTCATCATTCTAGGACCAACTTTATAACCAAAGCAAATACCATGCTATTCTAAAAGACTCTCAAAAAGATATAAGTGAAGCATGAGAAACTAGAAATTTCTAGAAAATATAACCACCATCGTGCTCTAAAAGATATAAGTGAAGCTCAATGAGTAGTCAAATAATTGTGCAACTATGTGAAGACTCTCTAACATCAAGGAATTTCAGATCTTGGTAACGTATTCAAACAGCAAGCAAAAAAATTACATTGCAAGGATAGCACAACTCATGTGAAGAAGCAAAAACTTAGGTTCAACCGATACTAACCGATAGTTGTTGAAGAAGAAAGGTGGGATGCCTACAGGGGCATCCCCAAGCTTAGATGCTTGAGACTTCTTGAAATATTATCTTGGGGTGCCTTGGGCATCCCCAAGCTTAAACTTTTGTGTCTCCTTAATTCCTCTCATATCATGGTTTCTCTATTTCTCAAAAAGCTTCATCCACAACAAACTCAACAAGAACTCGTGAGATAGGTTAGTATAAACCAATGCAAAACCTTATCATTTTCTACTGTAACAAATCACTAAAATTATTATTAAACATTGCATACTAAATGTCTCTGCATATTTAATACTCCTATCCTCAAATAGAATCATTAAACAAGAACACATATGCAAACAATGCAAACATAACAGCAATCTGCCAAAACAGTACAGTCTGTAAACAATGCAAGAGTATTAATACTTCCCTAACTCCAAAAAATTATGAAATAAAATTCCCACTGTAGTAAATTTATCATATCTCTTCATGCAAAAGGTTTCAACATTATGACATTCTCTGACTTTTCTAGGGAATTTTTGCAACAGTGGTAAACTTCCTGTTTTCAAACAGCAACATGTATACTAGCAAAATAAGCATGTTAAAGGCTATCCTTGACATTTTTATTGAAACTAAAGATGCAAAACATTAATCTAAATAAAATAAAGCAAATGCTAACAAAAGAAAATGACGCTCCAAGCAAAACACATATCATGTGGTGAATAAAAATATAGCTCCAAGTAAAGTTACCGATGAACGAAGATTTAAAGAGGGATGCCTTCAGGGCATCCCCAAGCTTAAACTTTGGTTATCCTTGAATATCTTGGGGTGCCATGGGCATCCTCAAGCTTAGGCTCTTGCTACTCCTTATTCCATAGTCCATCGAATCTTTACCCAAAACTTGAAACTTCACAACACAAAACTTAACAGAAAACTCGTAAGTTCCGTTAGTATAAGAAAATAAAACCACCACTTAGGTACTGTAATGAACTCATTCTTGATTCATATTGGTGTAATACCTACTGTATTCCAACTTATCTATGGTTCATACCCTCTGATACTACTCATAGATTCATCAAAATAAGCAAACAACACATAGAAAACAGAATCATCAAAAAGCAGAGCGATGCAGTAGTAATCTGTATCAAACATATACTTATGGAACTCCAAAAATCCTACCACATTAGGAAGTCCTAAGGAATTTGTGTAAAAATCAAGAGAAAAAAATAATCAGATAAAGATCACATTTCTGTGAATTAACAAAACTAATTTACTGGGTGCAAAAGTTTCTGATTTCCAGCAGGTTCAACACAACTATCACCGTAAGCTATCCTAAAGGTCTTACTTGGCACTTTATTGAAACAAAAGCTATAAAACATGATTACTACAGTAGCATAATCATGTGAACACACAAAAACAGTAAGGATAAATATTGGGTTGTCTCCGAACAAGCGATTTTCTTTAATGCCTTTCTAGCTAGGCATGATGATGGCAATGATGCTCACATAAAAGATAAGAATTGAAACATAATGGGAGCATCATGAAGCATATGACTAACACATTTAAGTCTAACCCACTTCCTATGCATAGGGATTTTGTGAGCAAACAACTTATGGGAACAATAATCAACAAGCATATGAAGGTAACACAAGTATAGCTTCAAGATTTTCAACACATAGAGAGGAAACTTGGTATTATTGCAATTCCTACAAGCATATATTTCTCCCTCATAATAATTTTCAGTAGCATCATGAATGAAGTCAACAATATAACCAGCACCTGAAGCATTCTTTTCATGATCTACAAGCATAGAAAATTTACGACTCTCCACATAAGCAAATTTCTTCTCATGAATAGTAGTGGGCGCAAACTCAACAAAATAATTATCATGTGAGGCATAATCCAATTGAAAACTAAAATCGTGATGACAAGTTTCATGGTTATCATTATTCCTAATAGCATACAAGTCATCACAATAATCATCATAGGTAGCAACTTTGTTCTCATAATCAATTGGAACCTCTTCCGAAATAGTGGAATCATCACTAAATAAAGTTGACACTCTTCCAAATCCACTTTCATATTCATCACAATAAGATTCAACATCCTCCAAAATAGTGGGATAACTACTTCCTAAAGTTGACACTCTTCCAAACCCACTTTCATCAATATAATCATCATAAATAGGAGGAATGCTTTCATCATAATAAATATTCTCATCAAAATGTGGGGGACTAAACGTATCATATTCATCAAACATAGCTTCCCCAAGCTTGTGGCTTTGCATATCATTAGCATCATGGATATCCAAGGTGAAAGTGCTAGTATCGACTAGAGGGGGGGTGAATAGGCGATTTTTATGAAAGTCTTCAAAACTTGGAAGTTTTGAAGACAAACACCAGAAACAACCTAATTGATATGCAGATAAACTACCCTAAACAAGCCATAGTCAAGTATGCAATAATGTGAAAGTACAGGACTAATAGCAGTAAGGTAGTAAGGATCAAGATGGAAGATAGTATGAAGCCAATCAACAATAGTAGTCAAACAATGAAGTCAAACAGATGAACAGATAAGCAATGACTTCATGAAGACAAACTTAAGTAAGGTTGGAAGGGATAGAACCAGTTGCTTGTCGAAGACACGATTTGTTGGACCAGTTCGATTCTTTGTGACAACTATGACGTGCAGTTAGGGAGGCTGAGATTTAACTCGAAGACCGTGTCTTCACCTTATTCCCTTGAGCTAAGGACACCCGGTCCTCGCACAATCACTCTGGTAAGTCATCAAGGAGACTTCCAAACCTTCACAGACTTCGTTCACGGCAATCCACAATGACTCTTGGATGCTCAGAATCGACGCCTAACCAATTTGGAGGATTCACATCCTCAAGTGTAATAAGTCTTGAGTCACATGCACGAAAGACTTGATGATGCCTAACACTCTTTGGCTCTGGGTGTTTGGGCTTTGTCCTCGCAAGGTTTTCTCTCTCAAATGCTTGAGGTGGGTTGCTCTCAAGCGACAAAAGCCGTGCTCAAACTCTGAGCAGCCACCTATTTATGGTGTAGGGGGTGGGCTATTTATAGCCACTAGGCAACCCGACCTGATTTGTCGAAAATGACCCTGGGTCACTAAGGAACTGACACGTGTTCCAACGGTCAGATTTCAAACACACGCGGCAACTTTACTTGGGCTACAAGCAAAGCTGACTCATCCAGCTCTGGATAAGATTTGCTCTCATTGTATTCGCTCGAAGACATAGGATTTGGGTTGAGCATCACTTCAGTCACTCTGACTTAGTTCACTTGGACCCCACTTAACAGTACGGTGGTTCCTATGACTCAACAAAGAAGAAAAGAAACAACAAGCACACACAGTCTTCGCGCTCCAAAGTTTTCACGCAATGTCTTCTCATGTCATAGTCTTCAAGAAGAATATCTTCTCTTACCACCATTGTCTTCAATGTCTTCATACATTTTTAGGGGTCATCTCCGGTAGGGAAACCGAATCAAAGAGGGACACTACCTGCGTTATCCTGCAATTCTCACAAACGCATTAGTCCCTCAACCAACTTTGTCGTCAATACTCCAAAACCAACTAGGGGTGGCACTAGATGCACTTACAATCTCCCCCTTTTTGGTGATTGATGACAAACTGGTTGAAGTTTTCAACGGGATAAAGTATGTGAAATTGTAAGGGTAGGAATTTGTCTTCATAAGTTGCAAGGGCTCCCCCTGAAGATGTGCATATAAGTAATTTTCTTTTGGAATGCAAATGCACATGGCAGGTTGTACTTGTGGAGATCCACTTCAACTTATGAAGATAATTCATCATGCATGAAATGATATAGCAATAAGAATGACATGCATAATGAAAAATGGACGTCTGCAGAATGATCTAAGTGCGGAAGTTATCATCGCACATGCGGAATTTATCATCGCAAAGCAAATAAGTAGCAGAAGTAGCAGACGACCATCAAGTTTAGGTGTTACAACTCAAAGAACCAAATGTTTCAAAATGCAAGAGTTGTAAGCATGCATAAAAATATAATGCAACCGCCCATATGAACCCGCTTGAAGACTATCAATTCATATGCTTCTCCCCCTTTTGTCAGTAATGACCAAAAAGGTTTGAAGAAATAGAGCATCTACTCGTCATCATGAGTAGGTGAAGCAGCAGGGTTGTCGTCGTTGGTTGGCGGTGCGAGCGAGCTTAGTGCGATGTCGCGCTGTGATAGTAGTTGGAGGTGGTGAAGTAGCGTCATCTTCATCATCGATCACCCCGCATTGCTTGTTTGCGCGGAAGAGGAATATTTAGAGTCTTCAAGAGATGGAGTTCGACGGAGGGTAGCAGTCCTTGGAGGAGTGGAGTCGAACTGGTATCTTTCATTGAAGCCATCATCTTGAAGATCAGCTTCAGCACTGAGCAGGGTCAAACTCTTCCATGATCTTCGGCAAGTTTCATGAGCAACAAAAGCATTCTTGGTGGCAAGGTTGCGAATGCGATTGACATCCACCAAGAGGCTTTGCATTTGGCACTTGAGCCAGAAATGATGCTTATCCTGATTCTGATGAAGAGCCACAAGAAGCTCTCGGTCATTAAGAACACGAGAACGCTTCCGAGGCCTTTGCACAATGGTGCTTTCAGTGGCTTCAGTTGGCACTCTGTGAGGCAGACGGGTGTTACCAGCAAGTGGATAGAATCTTGTTGTTGCATGAACACCTTCAATAGGCTGAGTGAAGCTTTGGTGCTCAATGTTCTGAAGACAAAGTGGCGTCTTGGCAGGGTCAGAGTATACAACATCAACTGACATATCAACCTCGGGCAGAAATATGATGTGATTGTGAGCAGAGGGCTGATAATTGACAGATGAGTGTCGCTTGATGAGGCGCATGACCCAGGGAGCATAAAACTTCAGACCAAACAGGTTAGAGCCGGAAGCAGCAAGTTGCCTGATGAAGAATTCCTGAGTATTGAAGCTGATGCCATTGAGAATATAGAAGACCAAAGTCTTCATGGCTACTTCAAGCTTGGCCGATGATGAGTGTCCTTGGTGGCCATAGAGTTCGCTGATGATATGATATATGGTGCGAGGCGGATACTCAAGGTCTTCAACAAAGAAGTGTGTGGGATACTCAGCGTCGGATGGCAAAGGCTTCATCATACTCAAACATCGGCTCATATTGGGTTACGGCTTATGAAAGATGCTCTCCTGACATTGCGGTGTAGCCGACAGATTAGGCTCATACAGTTCTCCAGAGTGGCTAGCCCGAGAAGCTCGATGATGTCCATAGCTTTGGCTTCATGATGAACATTGCGGTCATCCACTCGAGAACCCAAGTCTTGATGTCTCTGTAGTAGCCGCGAATGTGCGAGTGGCATAGAATTGAAGCAATAGCTCTTCATTCCAATGTTCCTTATGCGTCACAAAATGGAGCAGACCAAAGCATCGCGAAAGTAGTCAAGTGCTTCTTCCAAGCACGGCAGTCCAACAATAACCGGTGTCAAGACGCATATGAGGAAAATCGCCCTTGATCATATAGCACGCATGAGTAATAGCTTCTCTGCGGATAGCTCGAGCCGATCGATGAAATCCTTGGCTTGGAGTAGGGGTTCTTAAGCTGTCAAAGAAGGTATTGTGGCTCTTGAAGCCATTTGCATTGAAGGACCGGGGAGTTGGCGATGCACAGAAACCTTGGCAATCTCGGCTTTGGCTTCTGGACCTGAGGCCGATGCTCAACATGATAGTCAAATTGTGGTCCTGAGGCAGCAGGTGGAGGCACCAAAACGGGCCATCAGACAATGACAAGCTGACCGTGATCGTATGCTTGCTCAATAGTGTGAGGCCTTGGAGGCGGAATAGGAGCAGGGGCAACATCAGAGGATTCAGGCTGCACAACAGGTGCTTAAGGAGCAGTTGTCATATTTGCTCCAGGTGCAGCCTCCTCATTGGCGTCAGGTGCAGCATTCTCATGAGCTTCAGGTGCTTCAGGATTAGTGGCCACATTTGCTTTGCACGCGTGGCCTCCTTGGTTCGAGCACCTTTGGTTGGTGCAGGCTCCACATTGGCGTCAGCCATGACTACGTCACTGGCTTCATTGGCGTTGGTTGTGGCAGCCTCAACATTTTCAACCTCCTCTTGACGAACAGGATAGTCGGGCACATGCACGTTCAAATCATGAACTGCCTCTTCTTCAATCGCTGGGGGTGTTGGTACACGAACTTCTTCTTCTTCAATAGCAGGGGGAGTTGGTACACGTACTTCTTCTTCTTTTTCTTTGGCTGATGCAATCGGAATGTCTTCAGCAGCATGTGCTTCAGACATGGAGATGTTCACTGTTGGAGCTGGTTCAGAGAATACTTGCCGTGCAATAGGTGAACGTTGCACTTCTCCTTCAGGAACGCTCGACAGAGGGACTTCAGGCCTTTGTCCTTTGCGAAGGCTGCGAAGCGCTGGCTTCAAGTTAGGAGATGGACTTGGCTGAGCCTGAAAGTCTTCATCCTCTTCTTGCACTAGGGGTGTAGCTTGTTGTTGTTGTTGGGGAGTACTGGGGGAGTCTTGGTGTTGTTGTGGGTGATCAGCCCACGACGCATCCTGAGCAATTGGCGTCAATGGACGACCAATGCTGATGATTTCGCTGTTAAATGCGAGCGGCGATGATACCACTTGATGTTCGATCGAGGAAGAACTTCATCATCATTTACATTGTCATCTTGACCAATGTCTTCAGTAGTGTTGGGTTCAGCTGCTGGAATATCTTCAGTCTCATGAGCCTCTGTGGTGGTAGGCTCATGGACAACCATCCTTCTTTCTTGATGAACAGACACAGGGCGAACCACGGAAATGGGTTCAACGACTAAGGGCTCTGTGGAAGCAGCCCTAGTCTTCTTGGTCTTGCGCTTCTTCTTGGAGGGAGCGGCATCAGAGGCTTCAGCATGCTTTCTCTTTTTGGCATCAGCCTCAGCAGCCTTTGCCTTCTTCATTGGAAGCGGTTGTGGTGACCTTTGGCCGAGCAGTCATCTTTGCTCGGGAAGATAATCTGAGGGCTTCATGGCTTGAAGGCTCGGCTGTTCAGCGAGGTGCTTCTTCTTCCTCTTTGCAGCCATCCAGGGTCAATGCCGGACGGCCAAGGACTTGCGCTTCTCGGCCTCATTGTAGGCAAGCACACACTTATCGACCAAAAGCTTCATGCGTTCTCGAGAGCCCTGAGCTTCTTGGCGTTTCTTCAGAAAGGCTTCTTTAAGCTCATGGAGCATGACCTTGAAGTTGCGGACGTCTTGAACACTCAGATTGGCCACATGCTTCTTGAATTGAGCCTTCTCAAAATCAATCTTGTTTTTGAGCTCAACGATGTGCTGAGCAAGAGCTAGCTCAGAAGCAATGGTGCCATTGAAGGCGACACTGAGGCCAACTAGGAGCTGTAAATCTTCAAAGCTGACGTTGGGGGTGTCGAACCACTCATCAATGAAATTGTGAATGATGGCCACATCAAACAGAGGCAGGTTGCTGAAGATTTCTGCTTCTTCTTTGCTCTTGATCAGCTGCTCAAGGGCGTCATCAGCGAGATCTTCATCACTCGATAGATCGATGGGTTCTTCACGCAAAATTGCGGCAGGTGTCAAGGCTCGTTGATCAGATGGTCTAACAAGCTGCTTCTTCTTGTCCGTTCTCTTGGAGATATGGGACAGATCTTGATTACTGCTGGCCGGGAGGTGCGGTGGCGCTTAACCGCACGCAAAGTCTTCGGAGGTGGCTTTGCAACTGAGGTTGAAGCCTTTGACTTCTTTTGCTTCTGCGGCTTTGGAGGAGGAGGAGCAGGGGCTTCATCAGATTCAGCACCATTGTCAGAATGATCTACTCTGGCGCCTTGGACCATGATGTAAGTGATGAGGCCGTCAAGGTTGGCATACGGGCCAATGACATTGGGATTAGCTTCACAGGAGCCATCAGCACGGGGAGCAGAGGGACCTGGATTGAAGTCCAAACACAAAGACTTCTTGTTCTCCTTGGCCGAAGCCACAACAAACTGATAGTTGCGCTTGAAGAGCGAATCTTCACAACACCATAGTAGTGAAGTGGGATCTACGTTAGCTGGCTGTGGCCAACGGACCATGCATGGATAGAAGCCTTGTTCAATGGCTTCAGCTCAACTCTTGGGTTGAAGCCCTCGATAGATTATTTCACCCCATGGTCTGTTGATGGCATGCTTCTCTGCATATTCCTTTGTCACAAATCTATACTTGAACCATTCCTCAGCCCAATAGCGTCGAATCCATTGGATTCGCGTCTTCTTCTGATCATAATTCTCTTCAGCATCTGTCTTGTACAGTTCTGCTAAGTCATCAGGCAGATCTTTAGATGTGCCTCCTCTGTGATGTCTGCCACCCTTCCTTGCTGATTTCTCCGTTGCCATGAACTTCAAGCTGAAAGGCTTCAGGACGTTCAAAGGCTTCAAAGATTTGCGCTTGCTGGTCAAGCAGGAACTGGCTTCAGGAGAATTTATATGATGCTGTAAGTATTCTGCAAACGAATGCAGACTATGAGAACCAAGGGATTCTCCCACGGACATGTACCTGTGATAGCATTAGAGATGCGAGGGAAGGGGAAGAGGTCATATGCATTATTAGAAGATTTTGAAGATAAATCAGTTTGAAGACATTGACCTCATGTTGCGAAGACATTCACTTATATAGGTGAGTTGGTTCCAGATTTGTACCAATCCGTGAATAAGTACAAGTGAGGAATCAAACTAGAAGAAATCTAAGTGAATCGACTAAGCAATTTGAGATGCAGATGGAATAGATCTAGCTTTGAGTAGACAGAAACTACTTTCGGTAAACAGGATGAATCTTGAAGATCAAAAAGGTGGTAAAAATAGAGTTATAATTACCGCACGAAGAACTGCTAGATGGAGAAGAATAGGAGACCGAGCATTTTAGCCTACCGTGCCCTAACTTGGCGACGGAGGACACCTACGGCGACGGCGGAGAGGACGATGTCCGCGGTTGGCGTGAGGACGGCGTCAGAGAAGTCGCGGCAGCTAAGCGCTTCGTCGCCGGCGTCGTCACGAGCTAGCGGTGGCGCTAGGGTTTTGACGGAGGTGGATAGGTGGGAGAAGGATTTCTTTACCGCAGGGGGACAGGTATTTATAAGTAGGTGAGAGACACAGCGCAATTACGCTGGTGCCCCTGCCGGTTCATATCTGAGGGGTACGTGGCAAGCATGCAACACACTCAGGGTTGTCCCACGTTCCCACGCCCGCCAGGCATGTCGGAGAGTTGTTCCGGCTTCTCCGGATTTTAACAGTAAAAGATAAGACATTAAGAACAGATTTAATGCTTGTCTCTTTGCCTTCTGCTGACTAGGACGCAGAGAAGACATTCGACAGTTTCAACAGAATGCATATGATTTGGATAGATAGATTTTGAGATGGAAAGCATAGAGAGGTTAGGGTCCGATCACATTCACTTAGTTCAAAAGATCCAATCTTGGGGACATAGCTATAAGTGAATGATGTAGAGGATGAAACGATAATATATATATATATATATATATATATATATATATATATATATATATATATATCAAAAAGCAATCAAATCATCATAGTGCAGAAAGTCATGAAGACAAATTGAAACTGAAGACAAACCAAATGCGAAGTCATAGCAATATGATGCCTTGAATGAAACACTTCAAACAAGAAAAGTTGGTGGTGGCATTACCCACCGTATAGGAAGTATTAGACCCAGACACGGCGCACAATTATCGTGGCGCTCCGAAGTCAAATTCCATGTTAATATGTTCACACTCAGAGTGTAAGTCTTCATTGACTGAAGATATACCTTACTTTGTGTGTTGCACATCTAAGTCATCAACATGCATAAGTGTTAGGATGTGTGCCTGGTCACAGGACATTAGAGGATTCCAAGATATTTAGCTCACACCGTAACTTGCAAAACCTTTTCTCATCCAAGGGCTTTGTGAAGATATCGCGATTGCTCATCGGTGTTGGCGTGAATGATATCGATATCTTTCTTCATAACATGATCTCTCGAGAAAGTGGTGACGAATTTCAATGTGCTTTGTCTTCGAGTGTTGGACTGGATTGTTGGCTATCTTGATGGCACTCTCGTTGTCGCAGAAGAGAGGTACTTGTTTCAGGTTGATGCCATAGTCCTTGAGAGTTTGCTTCATCCATAGAAGCTGAGCACAACAGGATCCAGCAGCAATGTATTCAGATTCAGCAGTTGAGAGTGATACATAATTCTGCTTCTTTGAAGACTAACAGACAAGTGATCGGACAAGAAAATGGCATGTGCCAGATGTAGACTTGCGATCCACCTTGTCACCAGCATAATCAGCATCCGAGAATCCAACCAAATCAAATCTTGAGCCCTTGGGATACCATAATCCGAGTGTTGGGGTGTAAGCCAAATATCGAAGAATTTGCTTCATAGCTAAGTGATGCGATTCCTTTGGTGCCGCTTGGTACCGAGCACACATGCAAACACTAAGCATAATATCTGGCCTAGATGCACATAAATAAAGCAAAGAACCAATCATGGAGCGGTATACCTTTTGATCGAACTCTTTACCATTGTCATCGGGACCAAGATGGTGCTTGGTGGCATTGGCGTCGTGTAGCCTTTGCGTCTTCCATTCCAAACTTCTTGAGCAATCTTTGAGGTATTTCTCTTGAGATATGAAGATGCCATTCCTCGCCGATTGAATTTGAAGACCAAGGAAGAACTTCAGCTCACCCATCATGGACATTTGATATTGCTCTTGCATCATGTACCCAAACTCATCTTTGTACTTACGGTTGGTGCATTCGAAGATTATGTCATCCACATATATTTGGCACACAAACAGTTCACCATCATATGTCTTCGTGAAGAGAGTGGGATCAAGGGATCTGGTTTGAAGCCTTTGCTCTTGAAGTCTTTGATTGTATCATACCGAGCACGAGGGGCTTGTTTGAGGCCATCTGATTGCCTTGTTTAGCTTGTACACCATATCAGGATGTTTTGGATCTTCAAAGCCAGGTGGTTGTGCGACATATACTTCTTCTTCAATCTTGCCATTGAGAAATGCACTCTTTACATCCATTTGATATAGCAAGATATTGTGATGATTAGCATAGGCTAGTAGTATGCGAATAGCTTCAAGCCTAGCAACAGGAGCAAATGTTTCATCGAAGTCAATTCCTTCAACTTGAGTGTATCATTGAGCCACAAGACGTGCTTTGTTTCTGACGACTTGACCATGCTCATCTTGCTTGTTTCGATATATCCATTTTGTTCCAATAATGTTATGCTTGCGAGGATCAGGTCGCTTGACAAGTTCCCAGACATTATTCAGTTTGAACTGTTGAAGTTCTTCTTGCATGGCTTGAATCCATTCAGGTTCCATAAAAGCTTCAGCAACCTTCTTGGGTTCTGATATTGACACGAATGAAAAGTGCCCACAGAAGTTTGCTAGCTGTGTTGCTCTTGATCGAGTGAGCGGACCAGGTGCATTGTTGCTGTCAATTATCTTCTCTATTTGAACTTCATTTGCAACACGTGGATGAACAGGACGAAGATTTTGCTCTGGCTGACCATTGTCATCATTGGGAGGATTGTCTTCGGACTGAGCATTGTCTTCAGGTTGGCTTGGTGCAGAGATGATGAGTTCCTCTTCAGGTTGTGCTTCAGAGAGCATGATTTCACCTGTTCCCATCAGCTTGGTTGCCTCGTTTGAAGGAGCTTCATCCAGTGTACTTGGCAGGATCTCTCTCTGTGAACCATTGGTTTCATCAAATTTCACATCCACAGTTTCAACGGTTTTGTAGAGATAAAGGTTGAAGACTCTATAGGAGTGTGAATCCTTTCCATAGCCAAGCATGAAGCCTCGTGAGCCTTAGGTGCAAATTTTGACTTGTGATGGGGATCCTTGATCCGACATCTTGCTCAAATACTCAAGAAATGGCGATGTTTGGCTTCTTGCCGATGAGTAGCTCATATGATGTTTTGTTGAAGCTTATGGATGTATACACGGTTGATGATGTGACATGATGTATCAATAGCTTCAGGCCAGAACTTTCTTGGTGTCTTGTACTCATCTAGCATTGTTGAGCCATTTCAATGAGGGTTCTGTTCTTGCTCTCAACGATGCCATTTTCTTTGAGGTGTGTATGGAGTAGAGAACTCATGAGTGATTCCCATTGTATCTAGATACTGAGATCAAGTCCGGTGTTCTTGAATTGATGCCATTGTCACGCCGATGTGCTTGATCTTCACTCCATAGTTGTTCATTGCTCGAGTTGAAGCGCTGAAGACATCTTGCACCTCGGTCTTGTGCATGAATTATATGAACCCATGTGTATCTTGAGTAGTCATCAACAATGACGAAGCCATAGAGACAAGCAGTTGTTGTGAGGGTGGAGTAGTGAGTAGGTCCAAATAAGTCCATGTGTAACAGCTCGAAGGGTTGAGATGTTGTCATGATTGTCTTCGATGGGTGCTTTGCCCTTGTCATCTTTCGACTTCACATGCACCACAGATGATCCTTCTTGAACTTGACATCTTGATGCCTATGACATGCTTCTTCTTGACGAGTGAGTGTAAGTTCCTCATGCCGGCATGTCCCAGCCTTCGATGCGAGCCGACGATTCGAAGCTTTTGTGAGAAGACATGACAAGCTGTGGACCTCTTGAGAAATCTACCATGTACAGATCATCTTTTCGATACCCTTCAAAGACTAGAGATTTGTCAGATTCTATTAGTAGAAGGCATCGATATTTGCCAAATATCACAATCATGTTCAAGTCACAAAGCATTGAGACAGACATTAAGTTGAAACCAAGGGATTCAACAAGCATCACTTTATCCATGTGTTGATCCTTTGAGATTGCAACTCTACCTAGACCCAATACTTTGCTTTTACCGATGTCAAGCCAAATGTGATGTGACTCTTGTCGGATGGGCGTAAGGTTGAGTCCATGAGAAGACTTCGATCACCAGTCATATGATTTGTGCATCCTTGTCCATAATCCATTCGAAGCTTTTGGTGATGTACCCTACTGATGCGATTAGGAGGATAGGCTTCACACAAGTGTTGTGAAGCATATGCATTTGATACATATAGGGACGATCACAGCTTATATCAAAGTTAGGACATTGGTGATGAGAAATTCAGATGTGAAGCATATAGAATGATATTTTAACGTCGTCCTCGGTGAGTTTTAGGTCCCCGACAATAGTATCGGACGCCATTGATTCTTTGGTGGAGACCATTTTCGCAAAGAGAGTTAGTTCTTCTTTGCCACCCACATTTTCGATGGGGGCTTAGAAGCAATGAGTCTAAGTGCAGCATCTGAGAATTTTGGCTTTGAAGCCCTAGCAAATAGCCTTGCAGGAGATGAATGATACTCATATGAATAAGCAGAAAAGTTATTAGTCCTATGAACATTGCGGTTCGAAGATACACGCTCATATTCATAAGTCTGAGCATGATTTCCCTGCAAAACATTGGTGTTAGGGTGACTCATGTGAGTCCTATATCTGTATGAAGCCTTTGGGCCATATGAAGCTATAGGTCTGGGGTTTGTCTTCTTCCTTGGTGGTGTCATGACGACATTCACAGGAAGATTCTCAATGTACCGCTTAGGTACCCAGATCTTCTTCATAGGTGGTCCATTCCTGCAGTTAGTACCAATGTACCTGGAAAACACTTCACCATTCTGATTTTTGAACAGCTTATAGTTTGCATCAAAGGATTCATCAATGATAATAGGATTAGCACAGGTAAAGCCGGATAAGGTAGATGGATCTCTGAAGGTTCCTTTGCAACAACCCATGTGGTTTTGGGGTACTACTCGGGCTTCGAAGACGAGCCATCAACATTCATTTTCCTTTTGAACCCAACACCCTCTTTCCTAGGGTTTCGATTGAGAATCGCTTTTGAGGACATCGCAGAGTCGATGTCCTTCAAACTTTTGTGCATCCTGTTTCAAGCAATGTCTTCAACATAGCATTTTCATCGACAAAGAAGTGGTATCCTCCACAGAGGGGTTAGTGACCACATCGGTAGGTGAAGACAATGAAACGATGAGCAGCGATGGAACATTGAGAATGATGTAGCGTTATCACGCTCAATGCATTTTAGACATGGTGGTTCAAATCCTTCTGAGCGGAACTGATCCATTGGCCTTGAAGTGAATCTCGCTCCTTCGAAGATCTTCATAATCCACTCTTATCTTTTCAAGGTCTAGCTTTCTTTGAAGACATTCGAAGAAAACTTCTCATGATCGATAAGAGAGCATTATGTTGATCTTGAAGGCGTCAAACTTAGCATGGAGTCTCGAAGACTATCGGCCAAAGCTTTTGGTGATCCATTTCAGACCCAACATATCATCGCTCTTACTAAGCATGTCTTGAACCTTTTCCAAGATTCTTTGTTGTTTAGTGGCAAGGAACAAAGCTTATCATAAGCGGGCCCAAATTCATCACGATTCATCATCCTTTGGATTCGAGAGATAACATTCAGTTACCTTATCACCTTGCCATGTGGCATGATGAGGATGATGATGGTTCAGGTGTAAAGGTCATTTTCTTGAGAGATTCCTTGTAGTCCTCAAACGGCTGATCATGACGAGTGCGATGACCTTCGTATACACCAGAAAGCCGGTCCCAGATCAGCTTCGCGTGATTGACGTGCATAACATTCCTGAACTGATTTCAAGACAGATGACAGCAGATGACGTCCTTCGCTGTGAGGTTCAATAGAGTGTACTTGCAAATGTCATCTGCTTCTGCCATCTTGCACAGATCAGTGAGTCCAATCTCAGTGATGGTCCATAGTTCGCTATCCTTGGACATGAGAAGCTTCTTCATCATGGCCTTCCATCGGGGATACTCATGAGTGTCAAAGGTGGGACACGAGATGTTCCTCAATCCTGTAGTCGACATAGCTGACACTCCAGGTGGTTAAACCGAATCACACAGAACAAGGGAGTACCTTGCTCTGATACCAATTGAAAGTGCTAGTATCGACTAGAGGGGGGGTGAATAGGCGATTTTTCTGAAAGTCTTCAAAACTTGGAAGTTTCAAAGACAAACACCAGAAACAACCTAATTGATATGCAGCAGAAGATAAACTACCCTAAACAAGTCATAGTCATGTATGCAATAATGTGAAGGTACAGGACTAATAGCAGTAAGGTAGTAAGGATCAAGATGGAAGATAGCATGAAGCCAATCAACAATAGTAGTCAAACAATGAAGTCAAACAGATGAACAGATAAGCAATGACTTCATGAAGACAAACTTAAGTAAGGTTGGAAGGGATAGAACCAGTTGCTTGTTGAAGACACAGGATTTGTTGGACCAGTTCCAATTGTTGTGACAACTGTATATCTGGTTAGGGAGGCTGAGATTTAACTCAGAAGACCGTGTCTTCACCTTATTCCCCTTGAGCTAAGGACACCCAGTCCTCGCACAATCACTCTGGTAAGTCTTCAAGGGAGACTTCCAAACCTTCACAGACTTCGTTCACCGGCAATCCACAATGACTCTTGGATGCTCGAGAACGCGACGCCTAACATTTGGAGGATTCACAGTCCTTAAGTGTAATAAGTCTTGGTCACATAGGCAGAAAGACTTGATGATGCCTAACACTCTTTGGATCTCGGTGTTTGGGCTTTGTCCTCAAGGATTTCTCTCTCTCAAATGCTTGAGGTGGGTTGCTCTCAAGCGACAAAAGCCATGCACAAACTCGAGCAGCCACCAATTTATGGTGTAGGGTGGGCTATTTATAGCCACTAGGCAACCCGACCTGATTTGTCCAAAATGACCCTGGGTCACTAAGGAACTGACACGTGTTCCAACGGTCAGACTTCAAACACACGCGGCAACTTTACTTGGGCTACAAGCAAAGCTGACTCATCCAGCTGTGGATAAGATTTGCTCTCACTGTCTTCGCTCGAAGACATAGGATTTGGGTTGAGCATCACTTCAGTCACTCTGAATTAGTTCACTTGGACCCCACTTAACAGTACGGTGGTTCCTATGACTCAACAAAGAAGAAAAGAAACAACGAACACACACAGTCTTCACGCTCCAAAGTCTTCACGCAATGTCTTCTCATGTCATAGTCTTCAATAAGAATATCTTCTCTTACCACCATTGTCTTCAATGTCTTCATACATTTTTAGGGGTCATCTCCGGTAGGGAAACCGAATCAATGAGGGACACTACCTGTGTTATCCTGCAATTCTCACAAACGCATTAGTCCCTAAACCAACTTTGTCGTCAATACTCCAAAACCAACTAGGGGTGGCACTAGATGCACTTACACAAGGAATTCATACTAACAACATTGCAATCATGCTCATCATTCAAAGATTTAGTACCAAGCATTTTAATGCATTCTTCTTCTAGCACTTGAGCACAATTTTCTTTTCAATCATACTCACGAAAGATATTAAAAAGACGAAGCGTATGAGACAAACTCAACTCCATTTTTTTTGTAGTTTTATTTTATAAACTAAACTAGTGATAAAACAATAAACAAAAAGATTCGATTGCAAGATCTAAAGATATACCTTCAAGAACTCACCTCCCGACAGCGGCGCGAGAAAAGAGCTTGATGTCTACTACACGACCTTCTTCTTGTAGGCGTTGTTGGGCTGCGCAAGTCTGCAGGTTTGTAGGACAAGTAGCAAATTTCCCTCAAGTGGATGACCTAAGGTTTATCAATCCATGGGAGGCGTAGGATGAAGATGGTCTCTCTCAAGCAACCCTGCAACCAAATAACAAAGAGTCTCTTGTGTCCCCAACACACCCAATACAATGGTAAATTGTATAGGTGCACTAGTTCGGCGAAGAGATGGTCATACAAGTGCAATATGGATGGTAGATATAGGTTTTTGTAATCTAAAAATATATAAACAGCAAGGTAACTAATGATAAAAGTGAGCGTAAACGGTATTGCAATGATAGGAAACAAGGCATAGGGTTCATACTTTCACTAGTGCAAGTTCTCTCAACAATAATAACATAGATAGATCCTATAAAGATCCCTCAGCATGCATTAAAGAGTCACTCCAAAGCCACTAATAGCGGAGAACAAACAAAGAGATTATGGTAGGGTACGAAACCACCTCAAAGTTATTCTTTCGGATCAATCTATTCAAGAGTTCGTACTAGAATAACACCTTAAGACACAATTCAACCAAAACCCTAATGTCACCTAGATACTCCATTGTCACCTCAAGTATCCGTGGGCATGATTATACGATATGCGTCACACAATCTTGGATTCATCCAACCAACACAAAGTACTTCAAAGAGTGCCCCAAAGTTTCTACCGGAGAGTCAAGAAAACGTGTGCCAACCCCTATGCATAGGTTCATGGGCGGAACCCGCAAGTTGGTCACCAAAACATACATCAAGTGGCACGTGATATCCCATCACAAGACAGATAAACACGGCAAGACATACATCAAGTGTTCTCAAATCAAAGACTCAATCTGATAAGATAACTTCAAGAGGGAAACTCAATTCATCACAAGAGAGTAGAGGGGGAGAAACATCATAAGATCCAACTATAATAGGAAAGATCGCGATACATCAAGATCGTGCCATAGATAGAACACGAGAGAGAGAGATCGAACACATAGCTACTGGTACATAACCACAGCCCCGAAGGTGATCTACTCCCTCCTCGTCATGGAGAGCGCCGGGATGATGAAGAAGGCCACCGGTGAGGGATTCCCCCTCTGGCAGGGTGCCGGAACAGGCTCCCGAGAGGTTTTTGGTAGCTACAGAGGCTTGCGGCGGCGGAACTCCCGATCTATCTTCTCCGTGGATGTTTTTGGGGTATGTGGGACTATATAGGCAAAAGAAGTCGATCGGGAGGTGCTCGAGGGGCCCACGAGATAGGGGCGCGCCCAGTAGGGGGGCGCCCCCTATCTCCTGGCCTCCTCTAGGATCTTCTGACATGAACTCCAAGTTCCAGGATCATATTCTTCCAAAAAATCACGCTGCCGAAGGTTTCATTCCGTTTGGACTCCGTTTGATATTCCTTTTCCTCGAAATACTAAAACAGGCAATAAAACAGTAATATGGGCTGGGCCTCCAGTTAATAGGTTAGTCCCAAAAATGAAATAGTTGTGTAAAATAAAGCCCATAAACATCCAAAAGGGGTAATATAATAGCATCGAACAATAAAAAATTATAGATACGTTGGAGACGTATCACTACCTCAAGCGGAAACCCTATGTGTAATCAGGTACCTAGAGCGAAGCCACTGTACAACTACATCTAACGGACAAGACGGCGAGGACACCAAGTTCAAGGACATGGAAGAAGAGCTGCCAGAAACCCACAGCCACCGGATGACAGGGCTGCACTGGACGTCTGACGCCTCTAGCCTTCACTAGCCCGAAGATCCAGCCACTGTATGCTACAGCCACTGGACGATGATACATCTCCAATGTATCTATAACTTTTGATTGTTCCATGCTATTATATTACCCCTTTTGGATGTTTATGGGCTTTATTTTACACATTTATATCATTTTTGGGACTAACCTGCTAACCGGAGGCCCAACCCATATTGTTGTTTTTTGCCTATTTCAGTATTTCGAAGAAAAGGAATATCAAACGGAGTCCAAACGGAATAAAACCTTCGGGGGCATGATTTTTGGAACGAACGTGATCCAGAGGACTTGGAGTGCATGATCATGTAGTTGACATCGTATTTGTGGCAAAGCCACCATGCATTATTTTTCATACATGTCACTCTTGATTCATTGCACCATCCCGGTACACCGCCGGAGGCATTCATATAGAGTCATATCTTATTGTAGTTTCGAGTTGTAATTCTTATGTTGTAATCAATAGAAGTGTGATGATCATCATTATTAGAACATTGCCCAAAGAAAAAAAGAAAAAGAAGAAAGGCCAAAAAGAAAAGAAAAAGAAAGGCCCAAAGAAAAAAAAGAAAAGAAAAAAAGAAAAAATATATATAAATAAAAAGGGCAATGTTACTATCTCTTTTTCCACACTTGTGATTCAAAGTAGCACCTTGTTCTTCATGTAGTGAGTCTCATATATTGTGCTTCAAAGTAGCACCATGTTTTTCATATAGTGAGTCTCATAAGTTGTCTTTTTCATACTAGTGGGAATTTTTTATTATAGAACTTGGCTTGTATATTCCTATGATGGGCTTCCTCAAATGCCCTAGGTCTTCGTGAGCAAGCAAGTTGGATGCACACCCACTAGTTTTCTTTTGTTGAGCATTCATTTATAGCTCTAGTGCATCCGTTGCATGGAAATCCCTACTCCTCATGTTGACATCAATTGATGGGCGTCTCCATAGCCCGTTGATTATCCTCGTCAATGTGAGACTTTCTCCTTTTTTGTCTTCTCCACACAATACCCATCATCATATTTATTCCACCCATAGTGCTATATCCATGGCTCACGCTCATGTATTGCGTGAAGGTTGAAAAAGTTTGAGATTATTTAAGTATGAAACAATTGCTTGGCTTGTCATCGGGGGTATAGAAGTTGGGAATATCTTTGTGTGACGAAAATGAAGCATAGCCTAACTATATGATTTTGTAGGGATGAACTTTCTTTTGCCATGCTATTTTGAGAAGACATGATTACCTTGATTAGTATGCTTGAAGTGTTCCTATTTCTTTTATCAATATGAACTTTTATTTTGAATCATTTGGATCTGAACATTCATGCCACAATAAAGAAAATTACATTATGAATTATGCTAGCTAGCATTGCACATCAAAAATTCTCTTTTTATCATTTACCTACTCGACGACGAGCAAGAATTAAGCTTGGGGATGCTTGATACGTCTCCAACATATCTATAATTTTTTATTGTTCCATGCTATTATATTACCCCTTTTGGATGTTTATGGGCTTTATTTTACACATTTATATCATTTTTGGGACTAACCTACTAACTAGAGGCCCAACCCATATTGCTGTTTTTTTGCCTATTTCAGTATTTCGAAGAAAAGGAATATCAAATGGAATCCAAATGGAATGAAACCTTTGGGAGCGTGATTTTTGGAACGGACGTGATCCAGAGGACTTGGAGTGCAAGCCAAGAAGCTGCCGAGGCTCCCACGAGATAGGAGGCGCCCCCAGAGGGCACGCCTGTCTCGTGGGCCCCTCGGGCTGCCACCGACGTACTTCTTCCTCCTATATATACCTACGTACCCCGAAAACATCCCGGAGCAGGACGAAACACAATTTCCACCACCGTAACCTTCTGTATCTGCGGGATTTCATCTTGGAGCCTTTGTCGGCACTCTGTCGGAGGGGGAATCGAGCATGGAGGGCTTCTACATCAACATCCTTTCCCCTCCGATGAGTTGTGAGTAGTTTACCGCAGACCTACGGGTCCATAGTTATTAGCTAGATGGCTTCTTCTCTCTTTTTGGATCTCAATACAATGTTCTCCCCTTCTCTTGTGGAGATCTATTCGATGTAAACTCTTTTTGCGGTGTGTTTGTCGAGATCCAATGAATTGTGGGTTTATGATCAAGTTTATGTATGAATAATATCTGAATCTTCTCTGAATTCTTTTATGTGTGATTGAGTTATCTTTACAAGTCTTTTCGAATTATCAGTTTGGTTTGGCCTACTAGATTGATCTTTCTTGCCATAGGAGAAGTGCTTAGCTTTGGGTTCAATCTTGCGGTGTCCTTACCCAGTGACAGAAAGGGTTGCACTGCACGTATTGTATTGTTGCCATCTAGGATAACAAGATGGGGTTTATATCATATTTCTTGAGTTTATCCCTCTACATCATGTCATCTTGCTTAATGTGTTACTCTGTTCTTATGAACTTAATACTCTAGATGCAGGCGGGAGTTGGTCGATGTGTGGAGTAATAGTAGTAGATGCAGGCATGAGTCGGTCAACTTGTTATGGACGTGATGCCTATATACATGATCATGCCTAGAAAATCTCATAATTATGCGCTTTTCTATCAATTGCTCGACAGTAATTTGTTCACCCACCGTAATACTTATGCTATCTTGAGAGAAGTCACTAGTGAAACCTATGGCCCCCGGGTCTATCTCTTATCATATTTGCTTTCAATATACTTTTATTTGCATCTTTACTTTTTGCATCTATATTATAAAATACCAAAAATATATTTATCATATCTTACTATCTTTATTATATCTCACTATCGCAAGTGGCCGTGAAGGGATTGACAACCCCTTTATTGCGTTGGTTGTGAGTTCTCAGTTTGTTTGTGTGGGTGCGTGGGACTTTTGAGGAGCCTCCTACTGGATTGATACCTTGGTTCTCAAAAACCGAGGTAAATACTTACGCTACTATCGCTGCATCACCCTCTCCTCTTCGCGGAAAACCAACGCAAGCTCAAGACATAGCAGGAAGGATTTCTGGCGCCGTTGCCGGGGAGGTCTTCGCTCAAGTCAAGACATACCAAGTACCCATCACTAACCCATCTCCCTCGCATTTACATTATTTGCCATTTGCCTCTCATTTTCCTCTCCCCCACTTCACCCTTGTCGTTTTATTCGCCCTCTCTTTCCCAATCTCCACCTCTCTTTTTCGCTTGCCTTTTTCTGTTTGCTTGTGTGTTGGACTACTTGTTGCCATGGCGCAAGATAATACCAAATTGTGTGATTTCTCTAATACCAATAATAATGATTTCCTTAGTACTCCGATTGCTCCTCTTAATGATGTTGAGTCTTGTGAAATCAATACCGCTTTGCTGAATCTTGTTATGAAAGATAAATTTGCCGGCCTTCACAGTGAAGATGTCGCTACTCATCTAAACAACTTTGTTGATTTGTGTGATATGCAAAAGAAGAAAGATACGGATAACAATATTGTCAAATTGAAGTTATTTCCGTTTTCACTTAGAGATCGTGCCAAAGTTTGGTTTTCGTCTTTGCCTAATAATAGTATTGATTCTTGGAACAAGTGCAAAGATGCTTTTATCTCTAAGTATTTTCCTCCTACTAAGATTATCACTCTTAGGAACGATATTATGAATTTTAAACAACTTGATCATGAGCATGTTGCCCAATCTTGGGAAAGAATGAAATTGATGCTTCGCAATTGCCCTACTCATGGTTTCAATTTATGGATGATCATACAAATTTTTTATGCCGGTTTGAACTTTGCTTCTAGAAACCTTTGGCCGCGGGAGGCACGTTTATGGAAATCACGTTAGGAGATGCTACAAAACTTCTTGATAATATTATGGCTAATTATTCTCAATGGCACACCGAAAGATCTTCTAGTAAAAAGTGCATGCTATAGAAGAAATCAATGTTTTGAGTGGAATGATGGATGAACTCATGAAATTGTTTGCTACTAAAAATACTCCTCTAGATCCCAATGATATGCCTTTGTCTTCTTTTATTGAGAATAATAATGAATCTATTGATGTGAATTTTGTTGGTAGGAATAGTTTTGGAAACAATGCTTATAGAGGAAACTTTAATGCTAGACCGTTCCCTAGTAATTCCTATAATAATTATGGAAATTCCTACAATAATTCTTATGGTAATTTTAAGATGCCCTCTGATTTTGAAAATAGTGTGAAAGAATTCATGATTTCTCAAAAGAATTTTAATGCCTTGCTTGAATAAAAATTGCTTAAAGTTGATGGTTTGGCTAGGAACGTTGATAGACTTTCACTTGATGTTGATTCTCTTAAACTTAGATCTTCTCCTCCTAAGCATGATATCAATGAGTCTCTCAAAGTAATGAGAATTTCCATTGATGAGTGTAAGGAAAGAACCGCTAGATTGCGTGCTAAGAAAGATAGCTTTATAAAAGCGTGTTCTTCTAGTTTCCATGAAAATAATGATGAGGATCTTAAAGTTATTGATGTGTCTCCTATTAGATCTATGTTTTGCAATATGAATTTTGATGATTATGGGACTGATGATGAATCAACTTTGCCTAGAAGGCGTCCCAAGAATTCGGAGTCTTTAGATCTTGATGCTAAATTTGGTAAAAGTGAGATTGGAGAGTCCTCAACTTCTAATAACATTGAACCCACTATCTCAGATTTCAAGGAATTTGATTATGATAATTGCTCTTTAAAAGGTTGTATTTCCTTGTTGCAATCCGTTGTTAATTCTCCTCATGCTTATAGTCAAAAAAAAGCTTTTACCAAACATATCGTTGACGCCTTGATGCAATCTTATGATGAAAAACTTAAGTTGGAAGTTTCTATACCTAGAAAACTTAATGATGAGTGGGAACCTACTATAAAGATTAGAATTAAAGATTATGAGTGTTTTGCTTTGTGTGATTTGGGTGCTAGTGTTTCCACGATTCCGAAGACTTTATGTGATATTCTTGGTTTCCATGATGTTGATGATTGCTCTTTAAATTTGCACCTTGCGGATTCCACCATTAAAAAGCCAATGGAAAGGATCAACGATGTTCTCATTGTTGCAACTAGAAATTTGGTGCCCGTAGATTTTATCGTTCTTGATATAGATTGCAATCTTTCTTGCCCTATTATTCTTGGTAGACCTTTCCTTAGAACGATTGGCGCGATTATTGATATGAAGGAAGGGAATATTAGATTCCAATTTCCATTAAAGAAAGGCATGGAGCACTTTCCAAGAAAAAATTCAAATTACCTTATGAATCTATCATGTGGGCTACTTATGAATTTAGTGCCAAAGATGGCACTCGTTAGATCTATCTTCGCTTTTATGCCAAGCTAGGGGCGTTAAACGATAGCACTAGTTGGGAGGCAACCCAATTTTCTTTATGTTTTTTGTTTTTGCTCCTGTTTAGTAATAAAAATTGCATCTACCTTCTGTTTAGATGTCTCTTTATCTTTTATTTAGTGTTTGTGCCAAGTAGAACCTATAGGATAACCTACGATGATACTTGATTTGATTCTGCTGAAAAACAGAAACTTTGCACGCACGAATATAATTTTTTTAAATCACAGGAACGTGATTTTGCGTTGATTCTTTTTTCTGATGTTCAATAAACAAATTTTCCAGGACTTCCTATTTTGGTAGGATTTTTAGAGTTCTAGAAGTTTGCGTTAGTTACAGATTGCTACAGACTGTTCTGTTTTTGAAAGATTCTGTTTTTCATGTGTTGTTTGCTTATTTTGATGCATCTATGGCTAGTAAAATAGTTTATGAACCATAGAGAAGTTGGAATACAGTAGGTTTAACACCAAAATAAATAAAGAATGAGTTCATTGCAGTACCTTGTCTGGTGGTTTTGTTTTCTTTCACTAACGGAGCTTATAAGATTTCCTGTTGAGTTTTGTGTTGTGAAGTTTTCAAGTTTTGGGTAAAGCTTTTATGGACTATGGAATAAAGGGTGGCAAGAGCCTAAGCTTGGGGATGCCCAAGGCACCCCAAGATATTCAAGAATAGCCAAAATCCTAAGCTTGAGGATGCCCCGGGAAGGCATCCCCTCTTTCGTCTTCGTTCATTGGTAACTTTACTTGGAGCTATATTTTTATTCACCACATGATATGTGTTTTGCTTGGAGCGTCGTGTATAGTTTACCACAATCATCCTTGCTGTACACACCTTTTGGGAGAAGCCTATTTGATTAGAAATTGCTAGAATACTCTATGTGCTTCACTTATATCTTTTGAGCTTGATAGTTTTTGCTCTAGTTCTTCACTTATATCTTTTAGAGCACGGTGGTGATTTATTTTTGTAGAAATTACTAGTCTCTCATGCTTCACTTATATTATTTTGAGAGTCTTTTAGAACAGCATGGTATTTGCTATGGTTATAAAATTGGTCCTAGAATGGTAGGCATCCAAGTTGGGTATAATAAAAACTATCATAGGAAGTGAATTGGATGCTATGATCAATTTGATACTTGATAATTGTTTTGAGATATGGAGGTAGTGATATTAAAGTCATGCTAGTAGGGTGATTATGAATATAAAGAATGCTTGTGTTGAAGTTAGCAAGTCCCGTAGCATGCACGTATGGTTAAAGTTGTGTAACAAATTTGAAACATGAAGTGTACCTGGCTTGTGCATCCTTATGAGTGGCGGTCGGGGAAGAGCGGTGGTCTTTTCCTACCAATCTATCCCCCTAGGAGCATGCGCGTAGTACTTGGTTTTTGATGACTTCTAAATTTTTGCAATAAGTATATGAGTTCTTTTGACTAATGTTGAGTCCATGGATTATACACACTTTTACCTTTCCGGCATTGCTAGCCTCTTCGGTACCGTGCATTGCCCTTTCTCACCTTGAGAGTTGGTGCAAACTTCGCCGGTGCATCCAAAACCCGTGATACGATACGCTCTATCACACATAGACCTCCTTATATCTTCCTCAAAACAGCCACCATACCTACCTATTATGGCATTTCCATAGCCATTCCGAGATATATTGCCATGCAACTTTCCACCGTTCCGTTCATCATCATCATGACATACATTACTTTTGTCATATTGCCATTGCTTGATCATGTAGTTGACATCGTATTTGTGGCAAAGCCACCATGCATTATTTTTCATACATGTCACTCTTGATTCATTGCACCATCCCGGTACACCGCCAGAGGCATTCATATAGAGTCATATCTTGTTGTAGTTTCGAGTTGTAATTCTTATGTTGTAATCAATAGAAGTGTGATGATCATCATTATTAGAACACTGCCCAAAGAAAAGAAAAAAGAAAAAGAAGAAAGGCCAAAAAGAAAAGAAAAAGAAAGGCCCAAAGAAAAAAAAGAAAAGAAAAAAAGAAAATATATATATAAATAAAAAGGGCAATGTTACTATCTCTTTTTCCACACTTGTGCTTCAAAGTAGCACCTTGTTCTTCATGTAGTGAGTCTCATATATTGTGCTTCAAAGTAGCACCATGTTTTTCATATAGTGAGTCTCATAATTTGTCTTTTTCATACTAGTGGGAATTTTTCATTATAGAACTTGGCTTGTATACTCCTACGATGGGCTTCCTCAAATGCCCTAGGTCTTCGTGAGCAAGCAAGTTGGATGCACACCCACTAGTTTTCTTTTGTTGAGCATTCATTTATAGCTCTAGTGCATCCGTTGCATGGAAATCCCTAATCCTCATGTTGACATCAATTGATGGGCATCTCCATAGCCCGTTGATTATACTCGTCAATCTGAGATTTCTCCTTTTTTTTGTCTTCTCCACACAATCCCCATCATCATATTTTATTCCACCCATAGTGCTATATCCATGGCTCACGCTCATGTATTGCGTGAAGGTTGAAAAAGTTTGAGATTATTTAAGTATGAAACAATTGCTTGGCTTGTCATCGGGGGTATAGAAGTTGGGAATATCTTTGTGTGACGAAAATGAAGCTTAGCCTAACTATATGATTTTGTAGGGATGAACTTTCTTTTGCCATGCTATTTTGAGAAGACATGATTACTTTGATTAGTATGCATGAAATGTTACTATTTCTTTTATCAATATGAACTTTTATTTTGAATCATTTGGATTTGAACATTCATGCCACAATAAAGAAAATTACATTATGAATTATGCTAGCTAGCATTCCACACCAAAAATTCTCTTTTTATCATTTACCTACTCGACGACGAGCAAGAATTAAGCTTGGGGATGCTTGATACGTCTCCAACGTATCTATAATTTTTTATTGTTCCATGCTATTATATTACCCCTTTTGGATGTTTATGGGCATTATTTTACACATTTATATCATTTTTGGGACTAACCTACTAACCGGAGGCCCAGCCCATATTGCTGTTTTTTTTGCCTATTTCAGTATTTCGAAGAAAAGGAATATCAAATGGAGTCCAAATGGAATGAAACCTTTGGGAGCGTGATTTTTGGAACGGACGTGATCCAGAGGACTTGGAGTGCAAGCCAAGAAGCTGCCTAGGCTCCCACGAGATAGGAGGGGCCCCCCCCCCTGTAGGGCATGCCCCCCTGTCTCGTGGGCCCCTCGGGCTGCCACCGACGTACTTCTTCCTCCTATATATACCTACATACCCCGAAAACATCCCGGAGCAGGACGAAACACAATTTCCACCACCGTAACCTTCTGTATCCGCGGGATCTCATCTTGGAACCTTTGCCGGCACTCTGCCGGAGGGGAAATCGACCATGGAGGGCTTCTACATCAACATCCTTGCCCCTCCGATGAGTTGTGAGTAGTTTACCGCAGACCTACGGGTACATAGTTATTAGCTAGATGGCTTCTTCTCTCTTTTTGGATCTCAATACAATGTTCTCCCCCTCTCTTGTGTAGATCTATTCGATGTAAACTCTTTTTGCGGTGTGTTTGTCGAGATCCGATGAATTGTGGGTTTATGATCAACTTTATCTATGAATAATATTTGAATCTTCTCTGAATTCTTTTATGTATGATTGAGTTATCTTTGCAAGTCTTTTCGAATTATCAGTTTGGTTTGGCCTACTAGATTGATCTATCTTGCCATAGGAGAAGTGCTTAGCTCTGGGTTCAATCTTGCGGTGTCCTTACCCAGTGACAGAAAGGGTTGCACTGCACGTATTGTATTGTTTCCATCGAGGATAACAAGATGGGGTTTATATCATATTTCTTGAGTTTATCCCTCTACATCATGTCATCTTGCTTAATGCGTTACTCTGTTCTTATGAACTTAATACTCTAGATGCAGGCAGGAGTTGGTCGATGTGTGGAGTAATAGTAGTAGATGCAGGCAGGAGTCGGTCTACTTGTTATGGACGTGATGCCTATATACATGATCATGCCTAGATAATCTCATAATTATGCACTTTTCTATCAATTGCTCGACAGTAATTTGTTCACCCACCGTAATACTTATGCTATCTTGAGAGAAGTCACTAGTGAAACCTATGGCCCCCGGGTCTATCTCTTATCATATTTGCTTTCAATCTACTTTTATTTGCATCTTTACTTTTTGCATCTATATTATAAAATACCAAAAATATATTTATCTTATCTTACTATCTTTATTAGATCTCACTATCGCAAGTGGCCGTGAAGGGATTGACAACCCCTTTATTGCGTTGGTTGCGAGTTCTCAGTTTGTTTGTGTAGATGCGTGGGACTTTTGTGGAGCCTCCTACTTGATTGATACCTTGGTTCTCAAAAACTGAGGGAAATACTTACGCTACTATCGCTACATCACCCTCTTCTCTTCGAGGAAAACCAACTCAAGCTCAAGACGTAGCAGACGACTGACATCAACCGGACGTCTGACCCCTCCCATCAACCATACGACCGAGCCCCTCCGGATGTCCGGTGTCACATCATAGAACGGAAACTAACGGAAGTCCGAACTTTCCGGACAACCGACCACCGGACGATCGATGCCTTCCAGACGTCCGGACCTTCTCGAGCTTCTGTATGTCCAAGAGCCACCGAACGTCCAACGCATGTATGCGCACAGTGTGTTGGGCCGAGGCCCATGTACCATTTCGGGACCCTAGACTATATATATGAAGGAAATATGCCCTAGAGGCAATAATAAAGATGTTATTTTATATTTCCTTGTATCATGATAAATGTCTATTATTCATGGTAGATTTGCATTAATCGGAAACTTGATACATGTGTGGATACATAGACAAAACACTGTGTCCCTAGTATGCCTCTACTTGACTAGCTCGTTATTCAAAGATGGTTAAGTTTCCTAGCCATATACATGTGTTGTCATCTGACGAATGGGATCACATCATTAGGAGAATGATGTGATGGACAAGACCCATCCATTAGCTTAGCATAATGATCGTTCAGTTTTATTGCTACTGCTTTATTCATGTCAAATACATATTCCTCCGACTATGAGATTATGCAACTCCCGGACACCGGAGGAATGCCTTGTGTGCTATCAAGTGTCACAACATAACTGGGTGATTATAAAGATGCTCTGTAGGTATCTCCAAAGGTATTTTTTGGGTTGGCATTGATCGAGATTAGGATTTGTCACTCCGAGTATCGGAGTGGTATCTCTGGGCCCTCTCAGTAATGCACATCATATGAAGCCTTGCAAGCAATGTGACTAATGAGTTAGTTGTGGGATGATTCATTACGGAATGAGTAAAAAGAGTTACCGGCAATGAGATTGAACTAGGTATGGAGATACCGACGATCGAATCTCGGGCAAGTAACATACCGATGACAAAGGGAATAACGTATGTTGACATAGCGGTTCAACCGATAAAGATATTCGTAGAATATGTGGGAACCAATATGAGAATCCAGGTTCCTCTATTGGTTATTTACTAGAGAGGTGTCTCGGTCATGTTTACATAGTTCTCGGAACTGTAGGGTCCGCACGCTTAACGTTCAATGATGATATGTATTATATGAGTTATGTGCTTTGGGTATCGAAGGTTGTTCGGAGTCCCGGATGAGATCACGGACATGACAAAGAGTCTCAAAATGGTCGAGAGGTAAAGATTGGTATATTGGAAGGTGGTATTCAGACACCGGAAGGGTTCCGGAGTGTATCGGGTACAAACCGGAGTACCGGAGGGGTTACCCAAATCCCCCGGGGAAAGATATGTGCCATATGGGCCATAGCAGGGAGGCTAACAAGCCCACAAGGGGCCGGTGCACCCCCCACAAGGGAGGAGGCAGAATTGGACTAGGGAAGGGGGTGGCGCCCCTTTCCTTCTACTCCCTCTCCTTCCCCCTTTCCCCCTCGGTAGAAGGAAGGGGGCCGAATCCTAGTGGGCCCCCCAACTTGGGGCACGCCTAGGCCGGCCTCCTCTCCCTCCCTCCTTTATATACGGGGGGCGCCCCTATGTGACACAACAATTGCTCTTAGCCGTGTGCGGCGCCCCCCTCCATAGTTTACGCCTCCGATCATATTCTCGCAGTGCTTAGGCAAAGCCCTGCGCGGATCACATCACCATCACCGTCACCACTCCGTCGTGTTGGCGGAACTCATCTACTCCTTCGACCCTCTACTGGATCAAGAGCTCGAGGGACATCATCGTGCTGAACGTGTACAAAACTCGGAGGTGTCGTATGTTTGGTACTCGATCGGTCGGAACGAGAAGATGTTCGACTGCATCAACCGTGTTGAGCAAACGCTTCTGCTTTCGGTCTACGAGGGTACGTGGACACACTCTCCCCCTCTCGTTGCTATGAATCTCCTAGATAGATCTTGCGTGAGCATAGGAAGCTTTTTGAAATTGCATGCTACAGAACCAACAGTGGCATCCGAGCCATGTCTACGCGTAGATGATATGCATGAGTAGAACACAAAGTGTTGTGAGCGGTGATCGTCAAACTACTTACCACCAATGTCTTATTTTGATTCGACGGTATTGTTGGATGAAACACCCCGGACCAACCTTACATGACCACGTTCATGAGACCGGTTCCACCGATAGACATGCAACTAGTTTTGCATAAAGGTGGCTGGCGGGTGTCTGTTTCTCCAACTTTAGTTGAATCGAATTTGCTACGGCTGGTCCTTGTGAAGGTTACAACAGCAAACTTGTTAAATCACCGTTGTGGTTATTGTGTCGTGGGTAAGTACGGTTCATGCTAGAAGCCCGTAACAGCCACGTAAAACTTGCAACAACAAAGTTGAGGACGTCTAACTTGTTTGTGCAGGGCATGTTGTGATGTGATATGGTTAAGACATGAAGTGATATACGTTACTGTATGAGATGATCATGTTTTGTAGAAGTTATCGGCAACTAGTAGGAGCCTTATGGTTGTCGCTTTATTGTATGAAATGAAATGCCATGTAATTTCTTTACTTTATCACTAAGCGGTAGTAATAGTCGTAGAAGCAATAGTTGGTGAGACGACCACGACGCTACGATGGAGATCAAGGTGTCAAGCCGGTGACGACAGAGATCATGACGTTGCTTTGGTGATGGAGATCAAAAGCACAAGATGACGATGGCCATATCATGTCACACATTTTGATTGCATGTGATGTTTATCTTTATGCATATTATTTTTCTTAGTACAGCGGTAGCATTATAAGATGACCCCTTACTAAAATTTCAAAATATAAGTGTTCTCCCCGAGTATGCCCCATTGCGAAAGTTCTTTGTGTTGAGACACCACGTGATGATCGGGTGTGATAAGCTCTACGTTCAAATACAATGGGTGCAAGCCGGTTTTGCACATGCGGAATACTCGGGTTAAACTTGACGAGCCTAGCATATACAAATATGGCCTCGGAACACTGGAGACCAAATGATCGAACGTGAATCATATAGTGGATTTGATCAACATAGAGATGTTCACCATTGATGACTACTCCATCTCACGTGATCATTAGACATGGTTTAGTTGATTTGGATCACGTAACATTTAGATGACTTGAGAGATGTCTATCTAAGTGGGAGTTCTTAAGTAATATGATTAATTGAACTTTAATTTATCATGAACTTAGTCCTGATAGTATTTGCAAATTATGTTGTAGATCAATAGCTCATGTTGTAGCTCCCCTATGTTTTTTGATATGTTCCTAGAGAAAACTAAGTTGAAAGATGATAGTAGCAATGATGCAGACTGGGTCCGTGATCTGAGGATTATCCTCATTGCTGCACAGAAGAATTATATCCTTAATGCACCGCTAGGTGACAGACCTATTGCAGGAGTAGATGCAGATGTTATGAACATTTGGCAAGCTTGATATGATGACAAGTTGATAGTTTAGTGTACCATGCTTTACAGCTTAGAACTGGGACATCAAAAATGTTTTGAACGCCACGGAGCATATCAGATGTTCCAAGAGATGAAATTGGTATTTCAGACTCATGCCCATGTCGAGAGGTATGAGACCTCTGACACGTACTTGACCTAAAAGATGGAGGAGAATAGCTCGGCTAGTGAGTATGTGCTCAGAATGTCTGGGTACTACAATCACTTGAATCAAGTGGGAGTTAATCTTCCAGATAAGATAGTGATTGATAGAGTTCTCAAGTGACCATCACCAAGTTACTGGAACTTCGTGATGAACTATAATATGAAAGGGATGATGAAAGTGATTCCCGAGCTCTTCGTGATGCTAAAATCGATGAAGGTAGAAATCAAGAAAAAGCATCAAGTGCTGATGATTAAACAAGACCACTAGTCTCAAGAAAAGGGCAAAGGGAAAGAAAGGGAATTTCAATAAGAATGGCAACCAAGTTGTCACTCTCGTGAAGAAGCCCAAAGCTGGACCTAAGCCTGAAATTGAGTGCCTCTACTGCAAAGGAAATGGTCACTGGAAGCGGAACTACCCCAAGTATTTGGCAAATAAGAAGGATGGCAAAGTGAACAAAGGTATATTTGTTATACATGTTATTGATGTGTACCTTACTAGTGCTCATAGTAGCCCCTGGGTATTTGATACTTGTTCGATTGCCAAGATTAGTAACTAGAAACAGGAGTTGCAGAATAAATAGAGACTAGTTGAGGGTGAAGTGACGATGTGTGTTGGAAGTGGTTCCAAGAATGATATGATCATCATTGCACACTTCCTATACTTTCGGTATTAGTGTTGAACCTAAATAAATGTTATTTGGTATTTGCGTTGAGCATGAATATGATTAGATCATGTTTATTGCAATACGGTTATTCATTTAAGATAGAGAATAATTGTTATTATGTTTACATGAATAAAACCTTATATGGTCATACACCCAATGTAGATGGTTTATTGAATCTCAATCGTAGTAATAAACATATTCATAATATTGATGCCAAAAGCTGCAAAGTTGATAATGATTGTGCAACATACTTGTGGCACTGTCGTTTAGGTAATATTGGTGTCAAACGCATGAAGAAATTCCATGCTGATGGGCTTTTGGAATCACTTGATTATGAATCATTTGGTACTTGCGAACCATGCCTCATGAGCAAGATGACTAAAACTCCATTCTCCGGAACAACGGAACGAACTAATGACTTATTGGAAATAATACATACTGATGTAGGTAGTCCGATGAGTGTTGAGGATCGTGGCCGGAATCATTATTTTCTAACCATCACAGAAGATTTGAGCAGATATGGTTATATCTACTTAATGAAACACAAGTATGAAACATTTGAAAAGTTCAGAGAATTTCAGAGTGAAGTGGAGAATCATCATAACAAGAAAATAAAGTTTCTACGATCTGATCATGGAGGTGAATATTTGAGTGACGAGTTTGGCCTTCATTTAAAACAATGTGGAATAGTTTCACAGCTCACGCCACCTGGAACACCACAGCGTAATGGTGTATCCGAACGTTGTAACCGCACTTTATTATGGTGTGATCTATGATGTCTCTTACCGATTTACCACTATCATTTTGGGGTTATGCATTAGAGACAGTTGCATTCACGTTGAACAGGGCACCGTCAAAATGCGTTGAGACGACACCGTATGAACTATGCTTTGGCAATAAACCTAAGTTGTTGTTTCTTAAAGTTTGGGGATGCTATGCTTATGTCAAAAGGCTTCAACCTGATAAGCTCGAACCCAAATCGGAGAAGTGCGTCTTCATAGGATACCCTAAGGAAACAATTGGGTACACCTTCTACCACAGATCTGAAGGCAAGATCTTTGTTGCCAAGAATGGAACCTTTCTAGAGAAGGAGTTTCTCTAGAAAGAAGTGAGTGGGAGGAAAGTAGAACTTGATGAGGTAATTGTACCTACTCTCAATTTGGAAAGTAGCTCATCTGAGAAATCCGTTCCCATGATGCCTACAGCAACTAGAGAGGAAGCTAATGATAATGATCATGAAACTTCAGATAAAGTTGCTACAGAACCTCGTAGGTCAACCAGAGCACGATCCGCACCAGAGTGGTACGTTAATCCTGTTCTGGAAGTCATGTTACTAGACTATGATAAACCTACGAACTATGAAGAAGCGATGATGAGCCCAGATTCTGATAAATGGCTTGAGGCCATGAAATCTGAGATAGGATCCATGTATGAGAACAAAGTGTGGACTTTGGTTCACTTGCTCGATGACCGGCGAGCCATAGAAAATAAATGGATCTTCAAGAGGAAGACAGACGATGATGGTAGTGTTACTATCTACAAAGCTTGAATTGTCGCAAAAAGTTTTCGACAAGTTCAAGATGTTGACTATGGTGAGTTTTTCTCACTCGTATCAATGCTTAAGTCTGTCTGAATCATGTTAGCAATTGCCGCATTTTATTATTATGGAATCTGGCAAATGGATCTCAAAACTGCATTCCTTAATGGATTTCTTAAAGAAGAGTTGTATATAATACAACCAGAAGGTTTTGGCAATCCTAAAGGTGCTAAAAAAGTGTGCAAGCTCCAGCGATCCATCTATCGACTGGTGCAAGCATCTCGGAGTTGGAATACACACTTTGATGAGGTGATCAAAGCATATGGTTTTATACAGACTTACGGTGAAGCCTGTATTTACAAGAAAGTGAGTGGGAGCACTACAGCCTTTCTGATAAGTATATGTGAATGACATATTGTTGATCGGAAATGATGTAGAATTTTCTGGAAAGCATAAAGGAGAATTTGAAAGGATTTTTTCAAAGAAAGACCTCAATGAAACTGCTTACATATTGGGCGTTGATAACCCACAAGTATAGGGGATCGCAACAGCTTTCGAGGGTAGAGTATTCAACCCAAATTTATTGATTCGACACTATGGGAGCTAAAGAATATTCTCAAGTATTAGCAGCTGAGTTGTCAATTCAACCACACCTGAAAGACTTAATATCTACAATAAAGTATTTAGTAGCCAAGTAGTATGGAAGTAATGGTCATGGTGGCAAAAGTAGCAGTAGCAGATTTGTAGCAATCGTAACAGTGGCAACGGAAAAGTAACTTAGCAAAGATCAATATGAAACGAGCTTGTAGGCAATGGATCAATGATGGATAATTATGCCGGATGGCATTCATCATGCAATAGTTATAACATAGGGTGACACAGAACTAGCTCTAGTTCATCAATATAATGTAGGCATGTATTCCGAATATAGTCATACGTGCTTATGGAAAAGAACTTGTATGACATCTTTTGTCCTACCCTCCCATGGCAGCGGGGTCCTAATGGAAACTAAGGGATATTAGGGCCTCCTTTTAATAGAGATCCGGACCAAAGCATTAGCACTTAGTGAATACATGAACTCCTCAAACTACGGTCATCACCGGGAGTGGTCCCGATTATTGTCACTTCAGGGTTGCCGGATCATAACACATAGTAGGTGACTATAACTTGCAAGATAGGATCAAGAACACTCATATATTCATGAAAACATAATAGGTTCAGATCCGAAATCATGGCACTCGGGCCCTAGTGACAAGCATTAAGCATGGCAAAGTCATAGAAACATCAATCTTAGAACATAATGGATACTAGGGATCAAACCCTAACAAAACTAACTCGATTACATGGTAAATCTCATCCAACCCATCACCGTCCGGCAAGCCTACAATGGGATTACTCACGCACGGTGGTGAGCATCATGAACTTGGTGATGAAGGATGGTTGATGATGACGATGGAGACCGATTCCCCTCTCCGGAGCCCCGAACGGACTCCAGATCAGCCCTCCCAAGGAAGAACAAGGCTTGGTGGCGGCTTCGTATCGTAAAACGCGATGAATCCTTCTCTCTGATTTTTTTCTTCCCGGATGTGAATATATGGAATTGGAGTTGAGGTCGGTGGAGGTCTAGGGGGCCCATGAGGCAGGGGGCACGCCCTAGGGGGTCGCGCCCCCCACCCTCGTGGCTAGGGTCTGGGGCCCCTTTTGTTGATTCTTTCGCTAGTATTTTTTATTAATTCCAAAAGGTGACTGCGTGAAGTTTTAGGTCATTCCGAGAACTTTATTTCTACATAAAAATAACACCATGGCAATTCTGCTGAAGACAGCGTCAGTCCGGGTTAGTTCCATTCAAATCATGCAAATAGAGTCCAAAACAAGGCCAGAAGAGTTTGGAAAAGTAGATACTTGGAGACGTATCAGGCATCAAGATCTATAGAGATAGATCAAGACGCTTGATAAGATTTTTCAATGAGTACATACCTTGACAAGATTATGAAGTAGTTCAAAATGGAACAGTCAAAGAAGGAGTTCTTGCCTGTGTTGCAAGGTGTAAAGTTGAGCAAGACTCAAAACCCGACCACAGCAGAAAATAGAAAGAGAATGAAAGTCATTCCCTATGCCTCAGCCATAGGTTCTATAAAGTATGCTAAGTTGTGTACCAAACCTATTGTGTACCTTATCATGAGTTTGACAAGGATGTACGATAGTGATCCAGGAGTGGATCACTAGACAACGGTCAAAGTTATCCTTGGTTACCTAAGAGGACTAAGGAAATATTTCTCGGTTATGGAGGTGATAAAGAGTTCGTCATAAAGAGTTACATCGATGCAAGCTTTTACACCGATCTGGACGACTCTAAGTCTCAATCTGGATACATATTGAAAGTGGGAGCAATTAGCTAGAGTAGCTCCATGCAGAGCATTGTAGACATAGAAAATTTGCAAAATACATACGGCTCTGAATAAGGCAGACCCGTTGACTAAACTTCTCTCACGAGCAAAACATGATCACACCTTAGTACTCTTTGGGTGTTGATCACATAGCGATGTGAGCTATATTATTGACTCTAGTAAACCCTTTGGTTGTTGGTCACATGGCGATGTAAACTATGTGTGTTAATCGCATACAGATGTGAACTATTGGTGTTAAATCACATGGCGATGTGAACTAGATTATTGACTCTAGTGCAAGTGGGAGACTGAAGCAAATATGTCCTAGAGGCAATAATAAAGTTGTTATTTTATATTTCCTTATATCATGATAAATGTCTATTATTCATGCTAGAATTGTATTAACTAGAAACTTGATACATGTGTGGATACATAGACAAAACACCGTGTCCCTAGTATGCTTCTACTTGACTAGCTTGTTAATCAAAGATGGTTAAGTTTCCTAGCCATAGACATGTGTTGTAATTTGATGTACGGGATCACATCATTAGGAGAATGATGTCATGGACAAGACCCATCCTTTAGCTTAGCATAATGATCGTTCAGCTTTATTGCTACTGCTTTCTTCATGTCAAATACATATTCCTCTGACTATGAGATTATGCAACTCCCGGACACCGGAGGAATGCCTTATGTGCTATCAAATGTCACAATGTAACTAGGTGGTTATAAAGATGCTCTACAGGTATCTCCGAAGGTGTTTCTTGGGTTGGCATAGATCGAGATTAGGATTTGTCACTCCGAGTATCGGAGAGGTACCTCTGGGCCCTCTCAGTAATGCACATCATATGAAGCCTTGCAAGCAATGTGACTAATGAGTTAGTTGCAGGATGATGCATTACGGAATGTGTAAAGAGAGTTGCCGGTAACGAGATTGAACTAGGTATGGAGATACCGACGATCGAATCTCGGGAAAGTAACATACCGATGACAAAGGGAATAACGTATGTTGACATAGCAGTTTGACCGATAAAGATCTTCATTGAATATGTGGAAACCAAGATGAGCATCCAGGTTCCGCTATTGGTTATTGACCGGAGAGGTGTCTCGGTCATGTCTACATAGTTCTCGAACCCGTAGGGTCCGCACGCTTAACGTTCGATGACGATATGTACTATATGAGTTATGTGTTTTGGTGATCGAAGGTTGTTCGGAGTCCCGGATGAGATCACGGACATAACGAGGAGTCTAGAAATGGTCGAGAGGTAAAGATTGATATATTAGCAGTTGGTATTCAGACACCGGAAGGGTTCCGGAGTGTATCGGGTACAAACTGGAGTACCGGAGGGGTTACCGGAACCCCCTGGGGAAAAGATATGTGCCATATGGGTCATAGAGGCTAACCAGCCCACAAGGGGCTGGTGCACCCCCCACAATGGAGGAGGCCGAATTGGACTAGGGAAGTGAAGGAAATATGCCCTAGAGGCAATAATAAAGTTATTATTTATTTCCTCATTTCATGATAAATGTTTATTATTCATGCTAGAATTGTATTAACCGGAAACATAATACATGTGTGAATACATAGACAAACATAACGTCACTAGTATGCCTCTACTTGACTAGCTCGTTAATCAAGGATGGTTAAGTTTCCTAACCATAGACATGAGTTGTCATTTGATTAACGGGATCACATCATTAGGAGAATGATGTGATTGACTTGACCCATTCCGTTAGCTTAGCACTTGATCGTTTAATATATTGCTATTGCTTTCTTCAGGACTTATACATGTTCCTATGACTATGAGATTATGCAACTCCCATTTACCGGAGGAACACTTTGTGTGCTACCAAACGTCACAACGTAATTGGGTGATTATAAAGGTGCTCTACAGGTGTCTCCGAAGGTACTTGTTCAGTTGGCATATTTCGAGATTAGGATTTGTCACTCCAATTGTTGAAGAGGTATCTCTGGGCCCTCTGGGTAATGCACATCACTATAAGCCTTGCAAGCAATGTGACTAATGAGTTAGTTGCGGGATGATGCATTACATAATGAGTAAAGAGACTTGCTGGTGACGAGATTGAACTAGGTATTGAGATACCAACGATCAAATCTCGGGCAAGTAACATACCGATGACAAAGGGAACAACGTATGTTGTTATGTGGTTTGACCAATAAAGATCTTCGTAGAATATGTGGGAGCCAATACGACCATCCAGGTTCCGCTATTGGTTATTGACCGGAGATGTGTCTCGGTCATGTCTACATAGTTCTCGAACCCGTAGTGTTGAGGATATAACTACTGAGTATAAACTGCCCAGGAGGGGCCGGTTCACGCTCAACTATACTGAAGCCCATGAAGAATAAGAAGATGGCGCTTTACTGATAAAGCTTAGAGGCCCGAAGCCTAGAGGCGGATTAGGGCCCGTAGTGGTAAACCGTCATAGTGGTATAACTTGTGTTGTAAGATAGGGAAAGGGAGATACCGAGCCGAACACTTGTATAAGTCGGCCTCGGGACTCTGTAAACCGGCCGGGCGTCAACCTGTATATATAAAGGGACGACCCAGTGGCAGTTCAGGGACAACAGAAAAACAACTCGAGACTCAGGCAAAGTGTATCTGCTCCCTGGTCATCGAAACCCCAATAATTCCATCACAACTAGACGTAGGCTTTTACCTTCATCGAAGGGGCCGAAGTAGTATAAACTCTCGTGTCCCTTGTCTGGTTTAATCCCTTCAGGCTAATCTTGTTCGATGGCTCCATGACTAAGTCCTTCCTCTAGGACATCTGACGTGATATTTCCACGACAGTTGGCGCCCACTGTGGGGCTATCGCACGATGGTTTCGAGGTCTTGAAGGGCAGTTTGAAGGACTCAAGGGGTACGTGGTTGGCCGGATAACCAAGAGTCATCGCGGCAAGCTCTACATCGACGATGCAGGATGGGGCCCCGAGGCCGGCTCAATTGAGTACGGGTACCGGGTCCCCTTTGGTGGAATTCACGTTTTCATCGGCAAGATTGGCGAACCGGGCCCTGAGCCGGACATCTCCACCGACCTCGTCGAGATGGCTCAGCGTGCAAGTCCTGCCCGGGTTCAGCCTGCCATGAAGCGTGCGTTCGTAGGATTCATCCATGGAGCGGAATCTGAACCGGTGTCCGATGGTGAGACAGCCATCTACTCAGATGGTGAATCGTCCACTGGCGAAACCGAGTCGCTATACCAACTGCACGATGGCCGGTTTGAGGGATACTCCGACGGCGACAGTATTCCAGGTCCCCTTGAACCGCCAAACCGGGTTGCGGTCTACATGGCCGGTACGCAGTCCACCGTGCAATCTTCATCTACAGCAGCAATGGTCTCCGGATCGGCAGCCGCGACAGGAGGCCCGGCGCGCCGGCCGGCTCAAGTTCTTGCCGGTTTACTGGACGCCTGGACGACATTGCTGACTACAGCGGTGACTCCGGAGACTCAAGATCAGCATAGTGTGGATGTTACAAAGCTAAAGGAACAGATAGTTCAGGCCAAGGCGGACTTGGCGGCCGAGGAGGCCAGGATGGATGAAGAGCGGGCCGCTTTAGATGCCCAGTCACAACAAATCCATGCGCAGAATTACCAGCTTATGTTTGATCAGAACGCATCAAACGACGTCATGAGAAGGAACTACCGATCTCAGCTATAGCAAATTTACAAAGCTCTGAATCTCTTCAGTACACCAGGAGCTGGGCCTAGCAATCCGGCTGGAGTAAACCGGACCGAGGCACCTGGAACGGCACCGGATCAGCCACGGGCGATGGACCCGCCTCGACAGACGGATAACCCGCCGCAGTATGCAGCAACACCACCGGGTCACTTTTCCAGTCCTTTGGATAACATGATTGCATCAGCATCACGTTTGGCGGCTCTTCTGATGGAGGGTGATTCCTTAGCAGCGATTGAGACTCGACGAGCCAGGGTTCTTCTGCAAACCGCCATGGTACAACAACATGCTTATTCTTATAGACGAGACAGGATACATTCTACCCCTCGTCCGAGCAAGAGCTATAGCAGGCACATAGACGAACCGGCCGTATCAAGCAGCGCGCGGCATCATGATGCCCCTCGAGGGCCTAATCCGGCAAACGGCGGTTTGAATGCACAGGATGTGGTGGATAATGGCAGAGCGCGAAGGGAGGCCGCATTAGCGGCACAACACGCAGGTCGTCATCAACCCGCCCCGGTTCAGCCAGCGGTTGTAGCGACCCGACCTCAGATGGTCAAGTCTCTGTGCTCGGATGTCATCCCTGGATCAGTAATGCTGACACCAGACAGTACTTCGAATGATTTACAACAGAGTAGCAATCACACACTTATTACATCAAATGTCTCAAAAGAGAACTTATTACAATAATATGGCTTAAGGCCATCTAATGCGATAACAGTGGAAGGCTTGGAAGATAAAGTGAGTCCATCAACTCCAGCGGCATAAGCGAAGAGCTGCGGCAGCGACCTCTGAACCTTACTCCTCGTCGAAAAGTCTGCAACATAATACGTTGCAGCCGAGAACGGGTCAAGACATGGAATATCTTTGGCAATGTAACACAAAAGAGCAATAACAGAATAATGCTACTACTACATGCATATTTGGCTGGTGGAAAGCTCTATAGTTATAGTTTTTGCAAAAAGCCAATTTTTCCCTACTACAAAGGAATTCAATTTTAATTTAACTATCATGGTAGTTGAAACATCATCTGAGAAGGTAAACCCCAACTCAATGATCCCAATTAAAAGTAATTAACAACCCAAGCAAAATTAATTATTAAGAGTGTTGAGATACATGCGAATACTCAAGTACTAGATACTCAGAATTGTCCATAACCGGGGACACGGCTAACCATGATTAGATTGTACACTCTGCAGAGGTTTGCGCACTTTTCCCCACAAGACTCGATCACCTCCATTGATTCTCGCACTGCATGGTGTTTGAGAGACGGATGACCGAGACACAGTCTTTCAGAAGCATTAACTCTCTACTCAGGCAGACCATACCAAACCTACAAACCCACTACTGTGATCCACCTCTTCAAGAGCTTCACATAACTTACTCAAACTATGCTAGAGCCCATAATAGCTTGCGGCTGCACATGGAAGTTTCTAGCATGAATAGACTCAGTTCCCTTTGAGCCTGGGTGGCGGTCCATAGGAGAATCACACGGTAACCCCGGGATTTCAAAAAAACAGGCAATCACTGGTAACCCCAGGTGCCTCAATCCACCCAGATGTGTATTATAGTTGCCACCTTAAGTAAACCATTAATTATCAATCTCACATCTGTCATGGATATCACTCAAACCCAATCCACGTCTACGAGCATAGCATGGCAATATAAGCATAACGTAGAAGTAACTTCCAAGGGTTTGATAATAAACAGGGCAATAGGTTCTACCTCATCAACTACTTCCCAACCCACAAGTTAAAGGCATCCTAATCATGCAATGTTGGAGGATTGCAACTAATGCATAAAAACTGGGTATGAGAAGAGTATGATCAATGTGTTACTTGCCTTGCTGACGATCCGGGAATCCTAGAGACTCGTAGTAACACGCTTCGCACTCCGGGAATTCTATCGCAAGCAAACAATAACATACATAAGCAACAATCAAAGATGCACAAGTAGAACTCCAGATAAAAGAGTTTGACCGGAGAGTTCAACTTAAGAACTCCGATTTGCTAGAACAATCAAATCAAACGAAGCAACGAAACTCAAACGGCAAAAGAAACAACTTCGTTTTGCTAATCTGGATCTAGGTCAAATTTTACAGAAGAAAAATCTTGTTTAAGTTGATTATTCGGAAAGAGGGTTTCGCGATGAAACTCCAGGCGCTTGAATCGCTTGATTCCGATAAACGAGCGAAAACATAAACAGGTTTGAAAATTAGATCAGAAATCGCGATCAGAGTAATCGCGGAATAAATCCGATAAAAAGAAAAAATGATGAACTGCTAAACGGACGAACGTTCGTTAACAGAAACTAAACAGAGAACGCGTTCGTTAGAACGAACGGACGAACGGACGTTCGTTAAATAAATAAACCGAAAAAAATAAACCGATCTAAAAAAACGATCTAGGGTTTTCAAAAAAACCGAGGGTTTATTTAAGAAAACTGGAGGCGGGGATCGGGTACCTCCGGCGACGTTCGTCCGCGGGCGGCTCGTGAGGCTTTGTGGCGGGCGGGCTGCGGGCTCTGGCGGGGCGGCGGGCGCTGACGCTGCGGCGGCGGGCGGCTCTTGGTGATGGTGGTGGCGATGTGGCGCGGGGCGGCGGCTTTATAAGGCGGGCGGGCTGGCTTGGGCGAGGGGCGCGGGGTGGAGACGGCTCGGACTTCGCCCTCGGCGTCTGCCTGCAGCGCGCAAGACGGGAAGGCGGCGGCTGGTGGCTGGTCGACTGCTTTCGGTGGGCCTTTGCCCGATCGGTATAAAGATTTTATTTTTTAAACATTCATAGAAGAAAATTCCTATAAAATAAATAAAAATCTAAAAATTCCAAAACAAGTCTTCTCCGTCTAAATAAAATATTTAGAACAAGATGAACTTTTCTTGGCCCCTAAAATGCAAATTTTAAAATATGCAACATTTTTTCTATGAGCAATAAAATCCCGAAATAAATTCAAATAAAATCCCAAAAAATGATTTTAACATTTTTCCTCCGATATTTCAATTATTTTGGAGAAGTCAGATTATCTGCCCTCATTTATTATTTTAAAATGAAATATTTTCCGGAGAGAAAATAATTAAAATCCAATCCTCGTCTTCACTATTTGATAAGAATTTCAAATAGGAAAATAGGAAAATCCCCAACTCTCTCCGAAGGTCCTTGAGCTGCTTAGGATTTCGAGGATTGCAAACGAGAAAGCAATAAAATATGATATGCATGGATGATCTATGTATAACATGCCAAATTGGAAATTTGGGATGTTACAAACCTACCCCCCTTAAGATGAATCTCGCCCTCGAGATTTGGGTTGGCTAGAAAATAGGTGCGGATGGTCCTTGCGAATATCTTCCTCTTGTTCCCAGGTGGCTTCCTCCTCAGAATGATGACTCCACTGAACTTTGCAAAACTTGATCACCTTGTTGCGAGTGACTCGGCTATCAAACTCAAGAATCTTAACTGGCTTCTCCTCATAAGTCAGATTATCATCCAGCTGAATCGCCTCCAAAGGCACTGTATCATTCAGTGGTATATCGGCCATCTCAGCATGGCATTTCTTCAGCTGTGATACGTGAAACACATCGTGAACTCCTGACAATCCTTCTGGTAACTCCAGCTTGTAAGCAACTTCTCCCATCCGTTCCAAAATACGATACAGTCCTACAAATCTCGGGGCTAACTTTCCCTTAACTCCAAATCGTTTTACTCCCCTCAAGGGTGATACTCGTAGATAGGCTCTATCTCCAACTTCATAAGTTACTTCCTTGCGTTTTGAATCTGCGTAACTCTTCTATCTGGACTGAGCAATCTTTAGTCTGTCTCTGATCAGTTTAACCTTCTCCTCTGATTCTTTGCTCAAATCTGGTCCAAACAACTGACGGTCTCCTACCTCGTCCCACATCAATGGTGTTCTACACCTGCGTCCATACAGAGCTTCGAATGGTGCCATCTTCAAACTGGCCTGGTAATTGTTGTTATAAGAAAACTCTGCGTATGGCAAATTGTCATCCCAACTAGATCCATAATCTAGCGCACAGGCTCTTAGCATATCCTCCAGAATCTGATTGACTCTCTTTGTCTGCCCATCGGTCTGCGGGTGAAAAGTTGTACTGAACTCCAATCGGGTTCCCAAAGTGCCGTGTATGCGATGCCAAAATTTTGAAGTAAACCGGGTTCCTCTATCGTCGATGCTCCTCGGAACTCCATGTAAACATACGATCCTGGTCATATATATCTTGGCCAACTTCGCACTGGTATATGTTGTTTTCACCGGGATGAAATGAGCTACTTTAGTCAATCGATCCACAACTACCCATATTGAATCATATCCTGCCTTAGTTCTGGGTAATCCGGTGATAAAGTCCATACCAAGTTTATCCCACTTCCATTCGGGTATTGGCATAGGCTGTAACAGTCCTGCTGGCTTCTGATGTTCTGCCTTCACTCTTTGACATACATCACATACGGCTACATACCCGGCAATATCCTTCTTCATTCCAGTCCACCAGAAACATTCCTTCAAGTCCAGATACATCTTGGTGTTTCCGGGGTGAATCGAGTATGGTGAGTCATAGGCCTCCTGAAGTATCAACTTCCTGATCTTCGAATTGTTGGGCACATAAATTCGGTCCTCAAACCACAAGGTATCGTGCTCATCCTCGCGAAAACCTTTGGATTTACCTTCGCCCATCCTCTCTCTTATCTCAGTAATCTCTTTGTCTTCCTTCTGAGCTTCTCGAATCTTGTCCAACAATGTCGACTAAACCTCCATTGTTGCAAGAAAACCTCTTGGAACAATCTCCAAACGTAGTTCCATGATTTCTGCAGCTAATTCCTTTGGCATTCCCTTGCTCACAAGAACATTAGCATAACTCTTCCGGCTCAAGGCATCTGCTACGACATTGGCTTTTCCTGGATGGTAGTGTAGCTTCATGTCGTAATCCTTTATAAGTTCCAACCATCTCCTCTGCCGAAGGTTCAACTCCTTCTGTGTGAAAATGTACTTCAAGCTCTTATGATCCGTGTACACATCACAACGGTTTCCAATAAGATAATGACTCCAGGTTTTTAGTGCATGCACCACGGCAGCTAACTCCAGATCATGCATGGCATAGTTCAACTCATGTGGCTTCAGTTGTCGTGAGGCATACGAAACAACTTTTCCTTCCTGCATGAGCACACATCCAAGTCCCGCGAGAGGCGTCACAATACACTTGAAACTCCTTATGTATATCTGGCAAGGTCAGCACTGCGGCTGTAGTCAATCGCTCCTTCAGCTCTTGAAAGTTTGTCTCGCACTCCTCCGTCCATTTGAACTTAGTATCCTTCTTTAGCAATTCCGTCATTAGTTTAGCAATCTTGGAAAAATTCTCAATGAATCTCCGATAATATCCTGCCAGTCCAAGAAAACTGCAGATCTCGCCAAGTGAAGTGGGTGCCAACCATTCAGTGACCGACTGAACCTTACTGGGATCTACTGCTATACCCTCTCCTGATATAACATGCCCAAGAAATCCAACTTCCTTCAACCAAAACTCGCACTTGCTGAATTTGGTGTATAACTGATGTTCCCTGAGTTTCTCGAGAACCAAACGCAAGTGTTCCGCGTGCTCTTCTTTGTTCTTCGAGTATATCATAATGTCATCAATGAATACCACTACAAACTTGTCCAAATACTCCATGAACACCTTGTTCATCATACTCCTAAAATAGGCAGGGGCGTTAGTCAGTCCAAATGACATGACCGTATACTCATATAATCCATACCGAGTGGTAAACGCTGTCTTGGGTATATCCTTCTCTCGGATCTTCAACTGATGGTATCCTGATCGTAGATCAATCTTCGAAAACACCTTAGCTCCTTGTAACTAATCAAACAGATCATTGATCATCGGTAAGGATACTTGTTCTTTATTCTTACTTCATTTAGAGCTCGGTAGTCAACAACCATCCTTAGGGATTTATCCTTCTTCTCCACCAAAAGTACTGGGGCTCCCCAAGGTGACAATCTTCTACGAATGTAACCTTTCTCCAACAACTCCTTAATCTGCTTCTTAATTTCCTCCAGGTCATTTGCTGGCATCCGATAGGGTCTCTTAGATATCGGTCCTGTTCCTGGCAATACCTCTATCAAAAACTCAATGTCTCTGTCCGGTGGCATACCAGGTAACTCTTCGGGGAAAACATCCGGAAAATCCTTTACTACATGCACTTCCTCCTGTACAACTCCCGTGAGGGTGTTTACTTAGCTCCTCCTAGGCACATGCCTAGATACATATAATCCTTGTTCCTCCGGGTGGTAAGATAAATCGACTTACTAGCACAGTCAATACTTCCTTCATACTTTGACATCCAGTCCATACCTAATATCACATCCAATCCTTGCGACTCCAAGATAATTAGGTCGGACGGAAATACATGTGTGCCCATGATTAGGGGTATCTGGGTGCACCATCTGCTAGCCATGTACTCTGATCCCGGCGAGCTCACTAAGAGGGGTGTCCTAAGGGTTTGGGTTGGCAACTTAAACTTTTCCACAAATCCCCTTGATATATATGAATTCGATGCACCAAAGATCGAAAAGAACAATAGCGGTAAATGGTGAACAAAAACTTACCTATTACCGCGTCCGTTGCTCTTCAACCTCGCCCACGTTAATGTGGTTCACTTGTCCTTTGTTGAATGGATTGGGCTTCTTCCTGCACTCCGTTTCCATTCCCATTCTTTCCTTGAGCGTCATTGGCATAGTGCCATGTCTTCCCCACTTGTAGCAAATGACTTGGCTTAAGTCTCTCTTTTGGTGTGGATGGGTTAGAGCGGTTACGATTATTTTGGCTCCATTCCCATTCCGTTCTTCGCACCATTATGGTTATGCGATCCTCCTCCAAAGCATGATTATGTCCTCCATGGTTATGAACAAGTCCTCCGAGTTCGGGGTCAAACGAGGCTTCGGTGAGCCCTGAATTGTATTTTCCTTGTCCATACTTCCTCTTACGATTATCAATCTGCTGCTTGCTTCCTTCAATCATCAAGGCCTTATCTACCAACTCTGGTAGTTTTTGAAGGTTGCTACCATCAGCGCATACTCATCTCATCATTCAGCCCTTCCATAAACTTCTCACCTTGCGGCATCTGTTGCCACATCATCGAGGGCATAACGCGACAACTTGCTAAACTCATCCACGCATCTTGTGTGATGCGATTCCCTGGCGTAGGTTGTGAAACTCACGCTTCTTCATCTGCATAGCTCCAGTCAAGACATGGGCGGTCGAAAAGCTGCTGAAACCGAGCCCATGTGGCGGTGTCGATAGGATAGGTGGTGTGAAATTCTCCCACCATCTTTGCTGCAGGTCCATCTAGTTGGTGTGCGGCAAAACGCACCTTCTCAGCATCTGTGCATCCAGCGGTGGTTAACTCCCTTCCAATATGACGTAGCCAATCATCTGCAACTATTGGCTCGATGCTACTGGAGAACACCGGCAGCTGTAACCTTAAGAAACGGGCGAGGTTATCCACTGGCGGCGGGGTGTTGTTGTTGGCATTGTTGTTATTGGCATTGCCCTGGTTCTGAACTAACAACTGCATCAGGGCATTCTGCTGCTGGATCAACTGGGTAATCTCCGGTGGGAAAACAAAGTCGGGGTCTCTCCTCGGAGGCATCTGATGGTTTTAGATGGAAGAGATTTAGAATAGAAAAAGATCTAGGGGGAAACACTACCCATATGTATATGAGGAAAACACAAGCATTCATTCAATCAAACAAGCAAGGGCATACAAAACGGTCTAGGACTATCGCAAAAGTGCTCGCTACTACTAGTTACATGGGGAAATACTATTGTCATATGGTGGTCATGTAGAAATTTTGATCGGTGGAAGACTCCATGATATCTGATCCAGCTTCATCTTCGAAATCATCATCACTTGAATCCGAGTCGGTGTCGTCGATGATGATGTAGTTGTCCGGACGTATGAGGTATTCTTTCGGAACTGGTCCTCCCATAAAAATTCCGATCTTCTCGACTAGGTCGTCATTCTTCTCCAATAGTGCCTTGATTTCCTCCTCATATCCATCGCGTGTGAACTTAAGTTCTTCCTCCAGCTCGATGATCCTGGTCTTCGCCTTCTTCAACTCGATCAGGTCTGCGCACATCTGGTTCTCCTGACGTCGAATGTGCTGGTTTTGCTCCTGGATAAAGGCTGCGACAGATCTATCCTTCCTGGTGCTGATCATCTCCCATTGTTCATCTCGGTGCCCACATATTTGATAGGTGGTATCCTCTAGTTCCTTGTGGTAAATTTCTCCAATGCGTCCCATGGTAATATGAGCTGCCATACTCTTGCCAAGGCTCCAGGTGGGTGCTTCGAAAGAAAACTCTATGGGTTTGGAATTTGGCGAGAACGTCCTTCCTGGAACTCGTACTTGAATCATCCAGCGTTCTTCTTCCGGTAGAGTGGCGTTGTTCGTCCCAGTGAAGCTTGGTATTCCAATATTTAAGTACCTAGTGACTTCCTTCAAGTGGCATCCAAAAGGTGTGTCTTCATCCGGCTGTGCAAACTTGGTCTTCATCTCCTTCATCCTAAAGAGTGGAAAGAGAAGAGGAGTCAGAAATGAGAAGAGAGTGTGACCTATGGTTTATCTTAGTGGTCGTGTCCTACACTCAGTGTGTGCTCTGATACCATCTTGTAGCGACCCGACCTCAGATGGTCAAGTCTCTGTGCTCAGGTGTCATCCCTCGATCAGTAATGCTGGCACCACACAGTACTTCGAAGGATTTATAACAGAGTAGCAATCACACACTTATTACATCGAATGTCTCAACAGAGAACTTATTACAATAATATGGCTTAAGGCCATCTAATGCGATAACAGTGGAAGGCTAGGAAGATAAAGTGAGTCCATCAACTCCAACGGCATAACTGAGCTGCACGGCAACGACCTCTGAACCTTACTCCTCGTCGAAAAGTGCGCAACATAATACGTTGCAGCCCGAGAACGGGTCAACACATGGAATATTTGGCAATGTAACACAAAAGAGCAATAACAGAATAATGCTACTACTACATGCATATTTGGTGGTGGAAAGCTCTATGGTTCTGATTTTTGCAAAAAGCCAATTTTTCCCTACTACAAAGGAATTCAATTTTAATTTAACTATCATGGTAGTTGAAACATCATCTGAGAAGGTAAACCCTAACTCAATGGTCCCAATTAAAAGTAATTAACAACCCAAGCAAAATTAATTATTAAGAGTGTTGAGATACATGCGAATACTCAAGTACTAGATACTCAGAATTGTCCATAACTGGGGACACGGCTAACCATGATTAGATTGTACACTCTCTGAGAGGTTTTGCACTTTTCCCCATAAGACTCGATCGCCTCCGTTGATTCTCGCCTTTGCATGGTGTTTGAGAGCGGATGACCGAGACACTGATCTTTCGAAGCATTAACTCTCTACTCAGGCAGACCATACCAAACCTACAAACCCACTACCTGTGATCCACCTCTTCAAGAGCTTCACGCAACTTACTCAAACTATGCTAGAGCCCATAATAGCTTGCGGCTACACGGAAGTTTCTAGCATGAATAGACTCGATTCCCTTTGAGCACGGGTGGCGGTCCATAGGAGAATCACACGGTAACCCGGATTTGCAAAAACAGGCAATCACTTGGTAACCCCAGTGCCTCAATCCACCCAGATGTGTATTAAAGTTGCCACCTTAAGTAAACCATTAATTATCAATCTCACATCTGTCATGGATATCACTCAAACCCAATCCATGTCTACGAGCATAGCATGGCAATATAAGCATAACGTAGAAGTAACTCCCAAGGGTTTGATAATAAACAGGGCAATAGGTTCTACCTCATCAATTACTTCCCAACCCACAAGTTAAAGGCATCCTAATCATGCAATGTTGGAGGATTGAAACTAATGCATAAAAACTGGGTATGAGAAGAGTATGATCAATGTGTTACTTGCCTTGCTGACGATCCGGGAATCCTAGAGACTCGTAGTAACACGCTTCGCACTCCGGGAATTCTATCGCAAGCAAACAATAACATACATAAGCAACAATCAAAGATGCACAAGTAGAACTCCAGATAAAAGACTTTGACCGGAGAGTTCAACTTAAGAACTCCGGTTTGCAAGAAGAATCAAATCAAACGAAGCAACGAAACTCAAACGGCAAAAGAAACAACTTCGTTTTGCTAATCTGGATCTAGGTCAAATTTTACAGAAGAAAAATCTTGTTTGAGTTGATTATTCGGAAAGAGGGTTTCGCGATGAAACTCCAGGCGCTTGAATCGCCTGATTCCGATAAACGAGCGAAAAGATAAACAGGTTTGCAAATTAGATCAGAAATCGCGATCAGAGTAATCGCGGAATAAATCCGATAAAAAGAAAAAACGACGAACTGCTAAATGGACGAACGTTCGTTAACAGAAACTAAACAGAGAACGCGAACGAACGGACGAACGGACATTCGTTAAATAAATAAACCGAAAAAAACCGATCTAAAAAAATGATCTAGGGTTTTCAAAAAAACTGAGGGTTTATTTAAGAAAACCGGCGGTGGGGATCGGGTACCTCCGGCGACTCGTCCGTCCGGCGGCGGCTCAGCGAGCTTCGATGTGATGGCGGGCTGCGGGCTCTGGCGGGAGGCGGCGGTGTGTGAGGTTGGGTTGTGGGCCGGCTCGATGTGGCGGCTGCGGGCGGCGGCGGCTCTGCGTGGTGGTGGTGGCGATGTGGCGGCGGGGGCTTTTAGGGGCGGGCGGGGCTGGCTTTGGCGAGGGCGCGGGGGTGGAGTCGCTCGGACTTTGCCCTCGGCGTCCGTGCAGCAAGCACGGCTGTGTATGAGGAAGGCGGCGGCGGCTGGCCGGGCCGACTGCTCGGCTAGGCCTTTTGCTTGATCGGTATAAGATTTTATTATTTTTTAAAACATTCCATGAAGAAAAATTCCTAGAAAAATAAATAAAAATCTAAAAATTCCAAAACAAGTCTTCTCCGTCTAAATAAAATATTTAGAACAAGATGAACTTTTCTTGGCCCCTAAAATGCAAATTTTAAAATATGCAACATTTTTTCTAGGAGCAGTAAAATCCCGAATAAATTCAAATAAAATCCCAAAAAATGATTTTAACATTTTTCCTCCGATATTTCAATTATTTTGGAGAAGTCATATTATCTCCCCTCATTTATTATTTTAAAATGAAATATTTTCCGGAGAGAAAATAATTAAAATCCAATCCTCGTCTTCACTATTTGATAAGAATTTCAAATAGGAAAATAGGAAAATCTCCAACTCTCTCCGAAGGTCCTTGAGCTGCTTAGGATTTCGAGGATTGCAAACGAGAAAGCAATAAAATATGATATGCATGGATGATCTATGTATAACATGCCAAATTGGAAATTTGGGATGTTACAGCGGTGTTAGTAGAGCGAGGGACAGGGCTTGCCTTCAGCTTTTGGGGAGTGCCGTGTCTCATCCCGGCTCTCTGTAATGTGCGGTTGCCCAAGGATTTCAAAGGGCCACGCAAGGTGCCTAATTATACCGCTGATCAGTCCCCTGAGGCGTGGATTGAGAGTTATGAGATGGAAATGGAGATGCTAGATGTGGATGAAGCGGCGTGTGCAAAGTACTTCACCATGATGCTAGAACGAACGGCTCGCACCTGGTTGAAGAGCCTGGCTGCTAACTCGATCAATTCATGGGATGAGTTGAAGGCCAAGTTCATAGCAAACTTCAAAGATACATACAAGCAGCCTATGTCCATTGTAGATCTGGCGGCTTGTGTCCAAGGAGAGAATGAATCAACAACCCATTGGGTGCATTGGGTTTCAGAAATTTTGCACTCGTCACGCCGCATCAATCCGGATACAACAATTGTGACGTTGGAGGGCAATTTCCGGTTTAAGTCACTTAAAATGAAGTTGGGACGGCTCAAGCGTCACTGCAATGATATGGGAACACTCATGGCGGCTCTGGTTAAATATGCTGATTACGATAATACAAAGGACCACGATTACGATGAAGAAAGCAGGAGAAGGGAAAGAAGAATGCGGATCAAAGGGACGGCATAACCAAAGGCCCACGGAAATAATGGTAAGCGTAAAGCGAGAGAATTCGATTTTGTGGCTAACACCGAGTATGCGAGGTAATATGCAGCGTGAAGAGGGTAAACCACCCGGTAGCGGTGGAGGAATGAATCTGGAACGCCTGTTAAACCAGCCCTGCCCAAAGCATGGGACCAAGGAGGCTCCTGCCACGCACGTTTGGAAGGATTGCCACATCATGAGGGAATTCAAAAATTCTGATCTTTTCCGGTATGATCAGGGTCCATCTGGTGGCTCCGGTCTAGGATTTCATGGGCCGGGTTACGGTGGTGGCGGTTCAAGCTCAAGGTTTCAGAATAATTAGGGCAATCAGAGTAACCAAGGTGGTAACCATCAGCAGGTAATGTCGGGGAATCGGCGGCGATCGGGTTATCGAGCAACCCAAAGCAGTTAAACGGTGGACAATATCATGTCTTCACTACTAGCTTGTGCAAGCGCGATTAGAAACTCCATAAAAGGGCAGTGAACTCCGTTGAACCGGCGGTGCCCTGTTATCTACGCTGGTCTGAGCAGCCTATTGTCTGGAGCAGGGAGGATCATCCGCCCCGGGTTGACAATCCGGGTCACCTAGCTTTGGTGGTTGCACCACAGGTGGGAGGTTATAAGTTTACCAAGGTACTCATGGACGGAGGGAGCATTATCAATATCTTGTACTATGAAACCTTCCAGTGTATGGGGTTGACAGATAAGAATCTTAGACAGTCAAACACCATTTTTCATGGAGTGGTGCCTGGTAAATCGGCCTACCCAGTTGGTAAGATAGCTCTGGAGGTGGTTTTTGGATATGATCATGACTCAAGGTCCGAGACGCTGACCTTTGAAGTGGTCAAGATCAGAAGTCCGTACCACGCCTTATTTGGACGGCCGGTTTATGCTAAATTCATGGCGAGGCCGTGTTATGTTTATCTGCAGCTCAAGATGCCGGGTCACAAAGGAACCATCACGGTTCATGGTAGCCGTAAGATTGCTCTGGAGTGTGAGGAAGGTGATGCGGCCTACGCCGAATCGGTTTGTGCAACGGAAGAGTTGAAGTTTTATAAGGACAATGTTGATCCAGCAGACATGACTTCTTTAAAGAAGCCCACCATAGAGCATGATCCGGCTTTAAAGTTTTAATCGGCTGATGAAACCAAATTGGTTGATTTTGTTCCTGGCGATTCATCCAAGCAGTTCAGCATCAGCGTCAACTTGGATCCCAAATAGGAAAGCGTGCTCATCGAGTTCATCCATGAGAACTGGGACATCTCTGCTTGGAAACCTTCTGACATGCCAGGTGTACCGAGAGAACTCGCTAAGCACACTCTTGATATTGATCCGAAGTTCAAACCAGTCAAATAGTTTCTTCGCTGCTTTAATGAGGAACGGCGTAAGGCCATTGGGGAAGAGGTAGCCCGGCTACTAGCAGCAGGGTTTATCGTGGAAGTATTTCACCCAGAGTGGTTGGCTAATCCGGTGCTGGTACTTAAGAAAAACGGCACTTGGCGCATGTGTGTGGATTACACAGATTTGAACAAAGCTTGCCCAGCTGATCCCTTTGCCCTCCCTCGTATTGATCAAATCATTGATGCTACAGCGGGTTGTGAGCGTTTGAGTTTTTTGGATGCTTATTCTGGTTATCATCAGATCAAGATGGCAGTTAAGGACCAGGAGAAGACAGCTTTCATTACTCCCTTTGGAGCCTTCTGTTATGTATCTATGCCCTTTGGGCTCAAGAGTGCCCAGGCCACTTATCAACGTTGCGTGCAGAATTGTCTTCATACTCAGATTGGGCGCAACGTTCATGCTTATGTGGACGATATTGTGGTCAAGTCCAGGAAGGCCAAGATGCTTATATCTGATTTGCAAGAAACCTTTGATAATCTAAGAGTTTATAAAATGATGCTCAATCCGGCTAAGTGTGTTTTTGGTGTACCGGCTGGTAAGCTCTTGGGTTTCCTGCTGTCCAACCGGGGTATTGAGGCTAATCCGAAAAAGATCAAGGCTATCACATCTCTGGCTAAACCGGCATGTATCAATGATGTTCAACGTCTGGCGGGTCGTATTGCGGCTTTGAGCCGGTTTATCAGCAGGTTGGGAGAGAAGGCGATTCCTCTGTACCAGATGTTGAAGAAGACAGACAATTTTGTCTGGAGCGAGGTTGCTGATGCGGCGTTTGAAGACTTGAAGAAGCAGTTGGTTGAACCGTCGGTTCTTGCTGCTCCAATTGATAAGGATCCACTGCTGTTATATGTGGCTGCTAATGCCCGGGCTATCAGTGTTGCTATTGTGGTAGAGCGCAAGGAGGCTGGGAAGGAATACCCAGTTCAAAGGCCGGTTTACTATATCAGCGAAGTGCTCATTGAGTCAAAACAAAGATATCTGCATTGGCAGAAGTTGGTGTATGGGGTTTTTATGGCAAGCCGGAAGCTTAAATAGTACTATCAAGGTCATCCCATCACAGTGGTCAGTTCTACTCCTTTGGGTGATATAATCCAGAACAGGGAAGCAACTGGTCGGGTTGCTAAATGGGCTATTGAGCTTGGGCCACACGGTTTGAAATATATACCTCGAACAGCAATCAAATCCCAAGACCTTGTGGGTTTCATCAATGATTGGACAGAGTTGCAGATATCGGAGGACAAACCGGACAATACATACTGGACTATTCACTTTGACGGGTCCAGGCAATTGGAGGGCTCGGGGGCTGGAGTTGTCCTTACTTCCCCTCGAGGTGATAAAATTCATTATGTTCTTCGCTTAATGTTCCCTTCTACTAACAATGCAGCTGAGTGTGAAGCCTTACTCCATGGTCTTCGAGTGGCTAAGGAGATGAACTTGAGCCAAGTACACTGCCTTGGAGATTCTGATCTGGATGCTCAACAAGTTTCTGGTACTTGGGACTCTAAATATCCCCTCATGGCGGCTTACAGGCGAGAAGTGGATGTTGTGGCTGGTCACTTCAAAGGTTACCAGGTTGAGCACATTGATCGGCGTAAAAACAAAGCAGCTGATGCTTTAAGCCGGCTGGGATCTCAGCATAAACCGGTGCCACCCAATACCTTTCTGGATGTCTTGCCTAATCCGTCAGTTCAACTGCCCACAGAGGAGGACCTCGCTATTCCTGATCCAGAGGCACAGTTGGTGGCCGCTTTACATATCATTCCGGATTGTACAGTTCCATACTTGGCGTATATGAACCGGGGCGAGTTACTAGAAGATGAAGTTCTGGCCAGACAGATAATTCGGCGATCCAAGTCCATGACAATCGTCAATGGCGAGTTGCATCATTGCAGTGTTTCGGGGGCGTTTCAGCGTTGCTTCTCTCCTGAAGAAGGTCGTGAGATTTTACGCAAGATCCACGAAGGAGACTGTGGCCATCACGCCGGTTCAAAATCCTTGGTGGCTAAAGCTTTTCATCATGGTTTTTACTGGTTGACGGCTCATGCCGATTCTGAGGACCTGGTAAAGCGGTGTGATGCTTGTCAGAAGTTTGCACGCCGAGCTCATGTTCCGGCTCAGGAGCTACGGATGATTCCTATCACCTGGCCATTTGCCACATGGGGGCTTGACATGGTAGGGCCTTTCAAGCGATCTAAAGATAAGAAGACCCACCTGTTGGTGGCGGTTGACAAGTTTACTAAATGGGTTAAAGCGGAGCCAGTAAGCAAGTGTGACACAGCCACGGCGGTTCAGTTCATCAAAAAGGTGATCTTCCATTTCGGTTTTCCACATAGCATTATCATAGATAATGGCACGAACCTCTTTAAAGGCAAGATGGAGGACTTTTGTCAACTAGAGCACATCCGGCTTGATGTGGCGTCCGTGGCTCACCCCCAATCTAATGGTCAAGCTGAGCGAGCTAATCAGGAAATTTTAAAGGGTATAAAGCCCCGGCTTATGGTCACTTTAAAGCGGACGCCGGGTTGCTGGGTGGAAGAACTACCATCTGTGTTATGGAGCATAAACACCACCCCAAACCGGTTTACAAGGTATACGCCTTTCTTCATGGTTTACGGAGTAGAGGCGGTCCTCCCCAGTGATATTCGTCATGACTCACCTCGGGTTGCCAATTATGTTGACGCGGACAATGAGCAAGCACGTCAAGAAGCACTGGACCTGTTAGATGAGAAGCGGGACATGGCTTTGGCTCGTTCGGCGGTTTACCAGCAAGATCTGCGGCGTTATCACAGACGCCGGGTTAAAACAAGAACCTTTCAAGAAGGCAATTTAGTGCTCCGGCTCATCCAGGATCAGACTGATATGCACAAGTTATCCCCACCTTGGGAAGGACCCTTTGTGGTCAGCAAGAATCTGCACAACGGATCATACTACCACATTGACGTTCGAGAAGACTCACACACTTCTGAGGAGACCCGGCGGCCGTGGAACATAGCTCTCCTTCGGCCTTACTACACCTGAGCTATAGGCTCTTCTTATGTACATATTATGACAATGTATATATTATGCTCAATATAATAAACCGGCATCCTTACTACAAGCAGGGCCTCTGCCGTTCTTCCAATATTTCTTGGTTACAAGGGGGCTTCTGCTTCCAAAGCGATGACCCGTTTTGTCCATTAAACCGGCTATCATGCCATCATACAGCTTGGGAGCTTCACACCCAAGGGGCCAAAGAGAGATCTGTTGCTACAAGCACGACTCAAACATAGGCACCCATTGAGCACAGCTCATAAAGTTACTTGGGGGCTCTTTGTGTAAAGTAACAAAGAGTCTGAAAGGACCCTTGTAATTGTGTATCGACCCACGGCTGGGAAGCCTGGTGTATTCACCTAAAACCCCGGGTTAACCTGCCTTCATCAAGTAAGCCACTCATATCTAGGTAATCCTGGCACGACCCGCCGAACGTTTGACAAGTTACTCTCATTGAGACCCTGAACTTGTCAAAGTTAAAACGACAATTTGTTAGTTGGAGGCCCATCTTAAAAGGCTTTGTCAAATGGTTTAACTCAGCGGCCTGGCAGCCCACGAAAAGCCTCGAATTTGGGCCTAGCAGCCCTCGAAAAGCCTCGACTACGAGTTTTATTCGCTTTCGTTTTTGCAAGTTTTATCTTTATTGATCAACTTTTCAAAGTAAGCTGGCGTCTTTCGACCCAGCCAGACTATCTGTCTTCATCTCAACCCGACGTTTCTTAACCCGGTGTGGCTTACAGATATCAGCTGTTAAGCATATAATCAAGGGTGAACCGGCATCTTTTAATCCGGTCTGGCATTGACTATAAGTCGCCAGAATGATCATCTAGTGTTTATCAATACCCGGTATGACTTATTACACACCAGCATAATATGGTGGGTACCTTCCAACACCCAAAGTTTGGGTTTTCACCCTTACTAGATGAGTTGGTGGACCAACAACAGTGATTTAATATCACAGGTATGATATGATTCATATTTCAGTACCTTATAACCTTTGTTATGAGGATTCTGTTTCTGTATTGGGTATCATAACCCGTCCGGCGGTAACCGCTAGGACATGTTTAAGTGTTTAACATGCAGATAGCAGGACTTATACAGCATACCAAGACAAATAAAGCATAGCAATATCATGCTGGATTAAAAATATCAAGTGGCATTGCACAATGGCGGTAGATCAAAGTATGCCAACTAGCCTATTACAAGGCGCTTTAAAGCCCAAAATAAAATGATTGTTCTTTACACAGAACACAATCTGTGAATATCAACCCAGTTGCCGGATTAAGACTCATCGCCGGGTTGACGAGAGGTTGATGGATCTTCTGGTGTCGGTTCAGCCTCCTCCTCCCCATCCAGTGGCTGGAAGTCAATGGTGGTCCAGTCAATCCGGGTTAAAGCTTGAAAGACAGCCTCTTCACTTATAAGTTCGGACGGTTCAATGTCAGGGGCGTAAGTGTGCTTACGGATTGGTGGGATAAGATTTTGCACTTCCTTCACAGCAGTGTCAATCCGTTGGTTGTTGGCATCATAGAAGGACCGATGAACAGTCAAATTAGCCTCTTCCGCCAATTGACTTGCCAAAGGACGCATCTCCTTTGTCAGGGCTTTGAGGGCTTCATTATCAAATTCGGTCCCGTTTTCTTGTTCACCAGGATAGCCCTTGGCAATATCAATCGGATCTAGGTCAGCTATCCATGCTTTGGCACGAGTAAGTGCCAACAAAGCGCCAGCCCTGGCAGCGGATCGCTTCATCTCCTCTATCTGCGTCGGCGTCATTGATAACCTTGCTAGAGTGTCCTTGATCAAAGTTGGTGCCGGTTTGTTGTATGAGACTACGCAGATAACCCGTTGGGCACCGGTATACAGTTGTTCTATCAACGTATATGTTGCCTTCAGCTTCATTCGCATGTCAGAGCCCAGATGAGCAACACGGCCACCTATAACGGTTTAAGACTTTGATGTTAAACCGGCAATTTCACAGATGATTATTCAAGAAATCTTGACAAGAGTATTTACCAAATATTGCAGAGGTCATGGCATTTACTTGGCGCTTCAACCCAGTTAGCTCTTCCGCCACCGGTTTAAGAGCTGACTCGGCGTCTTCAGCCCGCTTCAACAATGCAGTTTTTTTAGTTTCCCAGTTTGCACGTTCAGACTTGAAACTGTCCTTCAGTTGTTCCATGGCTGTTAAAGTGCCTTTCAGCTCCTCTTTAGCCTTGGAAGTCTCTGCTTGTTGGGACTTAATATTCTCTTGAAGATTAGAAATTTGAGAACCTTGGTGATTTATATCAGCCTGCCAGTCAGATGAGGAGGATGTTAATATTTTTTCTCAAAAGTCCCAAGCATATAACCAGTTATAAACTTGGCACTTGGGGGCTAATGCGGATTGCTTCTTTATTGTTGATTATTTGAAGTACCAAGCATCAATACAAGTATTAATCTTGGCACTTGTGGGCTAATGTGTGTTTGATCAGAAAGCACACAGGCAAAGGAATTAATTAAATGCAACATGGAATATTAAAGTCCCGGTTTATCTTCAAGAGATAAACCGACCCTTGGGGACTACTCAGTTGAAGTGTTCTTTATCTTTAAAGTCCCGGTTTGTCTTCAAGAGACAAACAGGCCCTTGGGGGCTATAATGCAGTGAATATACAGAACAAGGATTAAAGTGTTTTGAAGATTACCTCATAGCGCTCCTTCATCATATTCACCAAACCGGCCTCATAATCTCGGCTTGTGTACAGGCGGTTCAGGAATCTGGAATGAAGCTCCTGGGCAGAAAGGTTAACATAGCTGGATAAATCTGTCTTCCCTTTCCCCTTGCCCATAGCAGCAAATTCCTCCTTGGCAGTATGCTTCGATAAGGCAGCCGGATTGCCTGGGACGGTATGAGCAGTACAGGTGATAATAACATCATCATCGCCACCTTTTGACGGGCTCGGTGGATTGACAATATCCCTCGCTGGGCTCGGCGGATTAGCGGCTGGGCTCGGCAGATCAGCAGCTGGACTTGGAGGCGTAGTATGCGGGCTTGATGGATCAACATGCATAGCCGGGTCAGCTTCCGGTGGGTTAGCATCAGTGGCTGGATCTTGTGGGGCAGAGTCATCCATGACAACGTCAGTGTCTTTACCAGCATCTTCTGGGGTCTTCTCCGGTTCAACTTCATCAGTGGGGTAAGTGGTCTTGGATTTCTTGCTCAGTCGGGCCTTGGCGCTACAATATCAAAACAAAGATTAGTATGGTAAACCGACGCATGAAGAAAAAGCTGAAGGGCAGTGTACTTACCCAGCGACGGTCTTGAGGGGAGGCAATTGTGTGGTTGATGAGTCGCCACATGAAGAATTAGAAGTTACCTGATAATTCGAATCAGACGGATTAAGTGGGTATCGGAAGCAACCCGCCAAGGGACAAGGTTTATTAAAAGAGGAAGAGACCTCTGGACGACGTTTCCAAGGTGGAGTGTCTGGTAAACTGGAGGAAGTGACTTGATGGCCATTGTGTCGGGTTGTGCGACGGCCTTCATGTTGTTGTGTCTTCGAAGAAAATTGTGGATCCAAATGAGCAAGAGGGTGAGAGCGTTTTACTTTCCGAACTGCACGGCGAAATTTTCGAACCGGCACATGATCTGAACCGGAGGAAAGGGAGATTACCTCAACATGATCAGCGCGGCTGGCTTCCGCATCATCCTGGTAATAGTCATTGTCAATAAGGTGTATGAAAAATGAGCCAAGGGAATCAAGTTTTACCTCTTGATCCGATTCTTCGATATCTTCGGTTGGATCAGCGGACTCGGCGGTTTTCCTCTTGGCTGGTTTCTTTGTGACTTTGCTTTTGGCACGAGGAGCCCTTGCCGGTTTATCTTGAGTTTTCCTCTTCCAGAAGGAATCTTTGGCCTGCAAAAAGTAAACAAAGGATTATTATAGCAGTGATAAAGCAAAGACGGATCAAAAAAGCACAAGGTTAAAGTTTTTACCGCTGGTGGTTTGTTGGAGGCATAAAAAGGAAGCAGCCCAGTTTGGCTGCATGCGGCGATCGGTTCGTCAAGCATCTTCTTCACACATTCAGTGACTTCATCATCAGTCATTTCTATTTCATTAAACCGTTGAGGATCCTTGGCGTCGCCGGTATACTCATGCATCAATCCGGAGCGGCGGCTTAAAGGTAGGATATGCCACGAAACCCAGCAGCAAACGAGGTCAACACCAGTCAAACCGTTGGCTAGGAGAGCCCGGAGCTTGGCGAGTTGAGGTGCATAAGCTTGTCGTTCTTTGGTAGTTAGTCGTGGAGGTAACGGGTGGCCGTTGCTAAGCCGGTGAGCGCGGTAACCCGGCAAAGGATTTTCTCCAGCAGGGGCAGTGTTCTGACAATAAAACCATGTTTGGTTCCAGTCTTTGGGATGGCTGTGGTGTTTTGCATGAGGGAAATCAACTTCTTTCCTCTTCTGGATTGACACCCCACCAAGTTCAGTGTTGGGACCATCAGACAACTCAGTTCGGCGGTTTAGATGGAAAAAGTCCCAGAAGACCTCAATAGATGGTTCTTCTTGAAGGTAAACTTCACACAATACTTGAAAATTGCATATGTTGGACGCGGAATTCGGTCCAATATCCTGTGAATGGAGTTGAAAGCTAGCAAGGAAATCCCAGAAAAACTTTGATCTGGGAGGGTTGAATCCCCGGTCTAGGTGTTGCATGAACACAATCACTTCTCCATCTTGAGGCTCAGGAGGGCACTCAGGGCCAGGGACTCGCCAATGAAGGACATTCTTTGAGGCTAAAGAGCCAGTTACAACATATCCATTGATTTGCGTTTCCGTGATCCGGGAAGGAACCCAGTTGCAAAGCGGAGAATTGCTTCGTCATCTTGGAAAACAAACTGTAAAAGAAAAATGAAGGACGGTTTACGATTGAAGGTTGATGTGCACTAATCGGTGTTAAACCGGGGAACTTGATAAAGCATGTATGTGAGTTAAACCGGCAATTATTACTCAAGTCAAGATGGCGGTTTAAGTAAGGGCTAATGGCATATGGCGGATTATCTACTACTAAAGGTTAAACCGCCCTTAAACAGAAGAGGCAGAGCTGAAATCTACTAAGTGTTTACAGAAACAGGTTTCACAATATGGCAGTATAATTTTGGATCTACCGTGGTTCAATAAAGAAAAAATTTCTGAGCCCTAAAATGGCGCTAAGAGGAACGGAGAAGGTCCAGATGGAGTTTTTCCAGGAACAGCAAGACGTTGCGGCGTGGCAGGCTAAAGGTATAGATCTAACCGCAAAAGAAAACTATCAAGCATAGCTAGATTTAGTAAAGAGGCTAAGGGAAAGGTGGAGAAGCACTGATAAATGTCGATGAACACGGATGAACCCGAAGCCCTAATGGAGATCTAGGGTTACAGGAAGAAAGCTTACCAGGTCCATGCAGCAGCGGAGGAGTATCGCAGGAGCTCTGGTATGAACAGGGTGATGCAGCGGCCTAGTCGGTGCAGATTCGAGGGTCAACAGCGGTGGTGGCGGCGCTTGATCTCTTCAGGTCGTGAGGAGGAAGACGAGAGGCAAGGGGGGAAAATGGAAAGACCCCCTGGCCCTATTTATAGAGGAAAGGGGATAAACGGCAGGCGCGAGAATCGAGGGGCTTGAAGCGGCAAAAGGGGGCGCAGCTGTCGCCTCGATCTTCGGGAATTAATTAAGAGAAGGCAATCTTCATAAATATTTTTATGCAGAGATGACATCATGACGATTTACTGCAGTGACAAAAGATGACGTCACAGCAGTTTACCGAAGTTTACAGGGAGATGGAAACATGGCGGTTTACAAGAATCATTACAAGATGCTCACAGAACTTTTCTAAGTATTGAAGATTGACATGAACAGCTTCAAATCAATCTGGGGCCTAATGTTGAGGATATAACTACTGAGTATAAACCGCCCAGGCGGGGCTGGTTCACGCTCAACTATACTGAAGCCCATGAAGAATAAGAAGATGGCGCTTTACTGATAAAGCTTAGAGGCCCGAAGCCCAGAGGCGGATTAGGGCCCGTAGTGGTAAACCGTCATAGTTGTATAACTTGTGTTGTAAGATAGGGAAAGGGAGAGACCGAATCGAACACTTGTATGAGTCGGCCTCGGGACTCAGAATCGTCCAAGGCCAAACTTTGTATATATAAAGGGGCGACCAGCGGCGATCTGAGGACAACAGAAAAACAACTCGAGACTCAGGCAAAGCGTATTTGCTCCCTGGTCATCGAAACCCCAATAATTTCATCACAACTAGACGTAGGCTTTTACCTTCATCGAAGGGGCCGAACTAGTATAAACTCTCGTGTCCCTTGTCTTGTTTAACCCCTTCAGGCTAATCTCATTGCGATGGCTCCACGACTAAGTCCTTCCACTCGGACATCTGACGTGATATTTCCACGACACGTAGGGTCCGCACGCTTAACGTTCGGTGACGATTTATATTATGAGTTATGTGTTTTGATGTACCGAAGGTAGTTCGGAGCACCGGATGAGATCGGGGACATGACGAGGAGTCTCAAAATGGTCGAGACATAAAGATCGATATATTGGACGACTATATTCGGACATCGGAAAGGTTCCAAGTGATTCGGGTATTTATTGGAGTACCGGAGAGTTACGGGAATTCGCCGGGGAGTATATGGGCCTTATTGGGCTTTAGGGGAAAGAGAGAGGGGAGGCTGAGCCCCCCCCCAAGGCCTAGTCCGGGTGGACTAGGGGAGGGTTCGCCCCTCCTTCCTTCTCTTCTCTTTTCCCTTTCCTTGACTCCTACTCCTACTACTTGGAAGGGGGGGATCCTACTCCCGGTGGGAGTAGGACTTCTCCACGGCGCGCCATAGGAGGGCCGGCCCTCCCCCCTCCTCCACTCCTTTATATACGAGGGCAGGGGGCACCTCTAGACACAGAAGTTGATTTGTTGATCTCTTCCAGCCATGTGCGGTGCCCCTCCACCATATTCCACCTCGGTAATATCGTAGCGGTGCTTAGGCAAAGCCCTGCGTCGGTAGCATCATCAACACCGTCATCACGCCATCGTGCTGACGGAACTCTCCCGCAAAGCTCTGCTAGATCGGAGTTCATGGGACGTCATCGATCTGAACGTGTGCTGAACTCGGAGGTGTCGTGCATTCGGTACTTGGATCGGTAGGATCATGAATACGTTCGACTACATCAACCGCGTTGTCATAACGCTTCCTCTTTCGGCCTACGAGGGTATGTGGACACACTCTCCCCTCTCGTTGCTATGCATCACCATGATCTTGCGTGTGCGTAGGAATTTTTTTGAAATTACTACGTTCCCCAACAGGAAGGGGGTGGCGCCCCCCTTTCCTTCTCCTACTCCCTCTCCTTCCCTCTTTCCCCCTCCGGTAGAAGCAAGGGGGGCCGAATCCTAGTGGGAGTCCTAGTAGGACCCCCCCCCCACTTGGGGCACGCCTAGGCCAGCCTCCTCTCCCTCCCTTATTTATATACGGGGGGCTATGGCACACAACAATTGCTCTTAGCCGTATGCGGCGCCCCCCTCCACAGTTTATGCCTCCGGTCATATATTCTCGCGGTGCTTAGGCGAAGCCCAGCGCAGATCACATCACCATCACCATCACCACGCCATTGTGCTGACGAAACTCATCTACTCCTTGGACCCTCTACTGGATCAAGAGCTCGAGGGACGTCATCGCGCTGAACGTGTGCATAACTCGGAGGTTTCGTACGTTTGGTACTCGATTGGTCAGAACGAGAAGACGTTCGACTACATCAACCACGTTGAGCAAACGCTTCCGCTTTCGGTCTACGAGTGTACATGGACACACTCTCCGCCTCTCATTGTTATGCATCTCCTAGATAGATTCCGCATGAGCATAGAATTTTTTTTGAAATTGCATGCTATGGAACCAACAATATACTCCTCCTCCTCCCTCTTTCTAGGGTCAGCAATAGTTTAGCTCATTTGAGACTTAGAGCATTGCTCATTCACTTGATACCTACTCCATTGGAGGCCAAGCCCTCCACCTAGGAGAACATCCCCCAAGTGGATTCAAGCTCTCCATCTAGGAGAAGATCCCCACGTGGATTCAAGACCCCGTCTCCGAATCGGGAAGAACTACCGCCTCTTGTATCGTACTTTGTTGCGTTTGAATCGTGTATCACTCTTTGTGTTAATGGATCTAGCACATGTGTGATTGTTCCTGTTGATTTGAGTGTTTCCCATCGTGATTCCCCTTATATGTGCTTCGTGTTCTTTGTGGGATCCCATCCAAATCGTGAAAGATCGGCCCCTAGGGTTTCACCCTACATCAACATCCCCTGTATTGAGTCTGTTGTGGAGAAGATGTTAAAAGAAACCTTTTTTATGACACCAGGCGTTTCATAGCCAAATGAAATCCAGTGGCATTTTCTGCTATCCTATCAGCAAATGTCTGGAAAGTTGCTCGAACTTATTTCACCTTTCACAAGGAGACAAGGGAAAATTTTTCCTTCCCTCATTCTCTCCCGGTGAGCCTGTGAATTTTTCTTCCCATGGTGGTGCCTTCGCTCCCGCCTCCAGCTAGTAGATAGGTTAGGCTTGTGGTCCTTGTAGGGGCAGCGTCCTAACAAATGGTGACGCTTCTTCTTTAAGTCAATCTTTCTGGCTCTGGCCTCCTATCGGGCTGGATTAGACAGAGCTTCGGTGTAGATTCTGCCAGCTCCTCGGGGCGCAGAGGTTAGGGTTTCTCTTTGCGCATATGCGGTGGCCAGATTTTGTTGGGGAACGTAGTAATTTCAAAAAATTTCCTACGCACACGCAAGATCATGGTGATGACATTGCAACGAGGGGAGAGTGTTGTCTACGTACCCTCGTAGACCGAAGCGGAAGCGTTGACACAATGTAGTGGAAGTAGTCGTCGTCTTCCGGTTCAACCGATCCGAGCACCGTTACTCCGGCACCTCCGAGTTCTTGACACGCGTACAGCTCGATGGCGCACCCTCGATCTCCGATCCAGCAGAGGCGCCGAGGGGAGTTCCATCGGCCGACGGCGTGGTGGCGATCTTGATGTTCTCTGTCGCGAGGCTTCGCCTAAGCACCGCTACAATATGACCGAGGTGTAATATCGTGGAGGGGCACCGCACACGGCTAAGGGCGATCTCAATGATCAACTTGTGTGTCCTAGGGTGCCCCCTACCCCGTATATAAAGGAGGGAGGGAGGAGGAGGCCGGCCCAAGGGGCGCGCCATAGAGGAGGAAACCTACTCCAAGTAGGTTTCCCCCTTTCCTATCTTATTTGGAGGGAAGGAAAGAGTACTAGTATTAGGAATAAGTACTAGTAGTAGTAATAGGAAGAGGGGAAGGAGAAAGGAAGGGGGGCCCCCCTCCCCAGTCGGATTGGGCTGGGGCGCGCCTCCTTGTTCCTTCTCCTTCTTCCTATATGGGCCCAATAAGGCCCATATACCTCCCGGGGTTTCGGTAACCTCCGGTAGCTCCAAACTTCTCCGGAACCTTTCCGGTGTCCAAATATATCCGTCCAATATATCAATCTTTATGTCTCGACCATTTCGAGACTCCTCGTCATGTCCGTGATCACATAGGGACTCGAACAAACTTGGTACATCAAAATACATAAACTCATAATATAAGCATCGCCGAAACCTTAAGCGTGCGGACCCTACGGTTCGAGAACAATGTAGACATGACCGAGACACGTCTCGGTCAATAACCAATAGCGGGACACTGGATGCCCATATTGGTTCCTACATATTCTCGAAGATCTTTATCGGTCAAACCGCATAATAACATCGTTATTCCCTTTGTCATCGGTATGTTACTTGCCCGAGATTTGATCGTCGGTATCCAATACCTAGTTCAATCTCGTTACCGCAAGTCTCTTTACTCGTTCCGAATCGTCATCTCATAACTAACTTATTAGTTACATGCTTGCAAGGCTTGGGTGATGAGTATTACCGAGAGGGCCAGAATACCTCTCCGACAATCGGAGTGACAAAACCTAATCTCGAATTATGCTAACTCAACATGTACCTTCGAAACACCTGTAGTACTCCTTTATAATCACCCGATTCGTTGTGACGTTTGGTAGTACCAAAGTGTTCTTCGGTGGCGGAGTTACACAATCCTCATAGTTACATGAACATGTATAAGTCATGAAGGAAGCAATAGTAGAATACTAAACGATCAAGTGCTAAGCTAACGGGATGGGTCATGTCAATCACATCATTCTCCTAATGATGTGATCTCATTAATCAAATGACAACACATGTCTATAGTTAGGAAACATAACCATCTTTGATTAATGAGCTAGTCAAGTAGAGGCATACTAGTGACTATATATTTGTCTATGTATTCACACATGTATCATGTTTCCGGTTAATACAATTCTAGCATGAATAATAAACATTTATCATGATATGAGGAAATAAATAATAACTTTATTATTGCCTCTAGGGCATATTTCCTTGATCTCCCACTTGCACTAGAGTCAATAATCTAGATTACATAGTAATGATTCTAACACCCATGGAGTCTTGGTGCTGATCATGTTTTGCTCGTGAGAGAGGCTTAGTCAATGGGTGCGCAACATTCAGATCCGTATGTATCTTGCAAATCTCTATGTCTCCCACTTGGACTTGGTCCGAATGGAATTGAAGCGTCTCTTGATGTGCTTGGTCCTCTTGTGAAATCTGGATTCCTTTGCCAAGGCAATTGCACCGATATTGTCACGAAGATCTTCATTGGTCCCGATGCACTAGGTATGACACCTAGATCGGAAATGAACTCCTTCATCCAGACTCCTTCATTTGCCGCTTCAGAAGCAGCTATGTACTCCGCTTCACATGTAGATCCCGCTACGATGCTTTGTTTTGAACTGCACCAACTTACAGCTCCACCGTTTAATATAAACACGTATCCGGTTTGCGATTTAGAATCGTCCGGATCAGTGTCAAAGCTTGCATCGGCGTAACCATTTAAGACTAGCTCTTTGTCACCTCCATATCGAGAAACATATCCTTAGTCCTTTTCGGGTATTTCAGATTTCTTGACGCTGTCCGATGATCCACTCTGGATTACTTTGGTACCTACCGCCAAGCTTATTGCTAAGCATACGTCGGTCTGGTACACAAGCATTGCATACATGATAGAGCCTATGGCTGAAGCATAGGAACATCTTTCATTTCTCTCTATCTTCTGCTGTGGTCGGGCATTGAGTTTGACTCAACTTCACACCTTGTAGCACAGGCAAGAATCCTTTCTTTGCTCGATCCATTTTGAACTTTTCAAAATTTTGTCAAGGTATGTGCTTTGTGAAAGTCCTATTAAGCGTCTTGATCTATCTCTATAGATCTTGATGCCCAATATGTAAGCAGCTTCACGAGGTCTTTCATCGAAAAACTTTTTTCAAGTATCCCTTTATGCTATCCAGAAATTCTATATCATTTCCAATTAATAATATGTCATCAACATATAAAACTAGAAATGCTCTGAGCTCCCACTCACTTTCTTGTAAATGAGGCTTCTCCAAAAGTCATATAAAACCATATCTTTGATCACCTTTGTCAAAGCGTTTATTCCAACTCGAGATGCTTGCACCAGTCCATAAATGGAGCGCTGGAGTTTGCACACTTTGTCGGCACCTTTTGGATCAACAAAACCTTCAGGCTGCATCATATACAACTCTTCTTCTAGAAATCCATTCAAGAATGCAGTCTTGACATCCATTTGCCAAATTTCATAATCATGAAATGCAGCAATAGCCAACATGATTCGGACAGACTTAAGCATCGCTTCTGGTGAGAAAGTCTCATCGTAGTCAACCCCTTGAACTTGTCGAAAACCTTTCGCAACAAGTCGAGCTTTGTAGACGATAACATTACCATCGATGTCGGTCTTCTTCTTAAAGATCCATTTATTCTCAATGGCTTGCCGATCATCGGGCAAGTCAACCAAAGTCCATACTTTGTTTTCATACATGGATCCTATCTCAAATTTCATGGCCTCTAGCCATTTTGCGGAATCTGGGCTCATCATCGCTTCCTCATAGTTCGTAGGTTCATCATGGTCTAGTAACATGACTTCGAATAGGATTTCCGTACCACTCAGTGCGGATCTTACTCTAGTAGACCCACGAGGTTCGAGAGAAACTTGATCTGAAGCTTCCTCACTAATTGGTGTAGTCGCCACAGAACCGGTTCTTGTGATGAACTACTTTCAATAAGGGAGTAGATCTGATTATCTCATCAAGTTCTACTTTCCTCCCACTCACTTCTTTCGAGAGAAACTCCTTCTCTAGAAAGTATATGAATTTAGCAACGAAAATCTTGCCCTCAGATCTGTGATAGAAGGTGTACCCAATAGTCTCCTTTGGGTATCCTATGAAGACACATTTCTCGATTTGGGTTCGAGCTTATCGGTTGAAGTTTCTTCACATAAGCATCACAGCCCCAAACTTTGAGAAACGACAACTTTGGTTTCTTGCCAAACCACAGTTCATAAGGCGTCGTCTCAACGGATTTTGATGGTGCCCTATTTAACGTGAATGCGGCCGTCTCTAAAGCATAACCCCAAAATGATAGCGGTAAATCGGTAAGAGACATCATAGATCGCACCATATCAAGTAAAGTACGATTTCGACGTTCGGACACACCATTTCGTTGTGGTGTTCGGTGGCGTGAGTTGCGAAACTATTCCACATTGTTTCAAATGTAAACCAAACTCGTAACTTAAATATTCTCCTCCACGATCAGATCGTAGAAATTTTATTTCCTTGTTACGATGATTTTCTACTTCACTCTGAAATTCTTTGAACTTTTCAAATGTTTCAGACTTGTGCTTCATCAAGTAGATATACCCATATCTGCTCAAATCATCTGTGAAGGTGAGAAAATAACAATATCCACCACGAGTCTCAACATTCATCGGGCCACATACATACAGATGTATGATTTCCAACAAATCTGTTGCTCTCTCCATAGAACCGGAGAAGCGGTGTTTTGGTCATCTTGCCCATGAGGCACGGTTCGCAAGTACCAAGTGATTCATAATCAAGTGATTCGAAGTCCATCAAGATGGAGTTTCTTCATGCGTTTTACACCGATATGACCTAAACGGCGATTGCCACAAATATGTTGCACTATCATTATCAACTCTGCATCTTTTGGCTTCAACATTATGAATATGTGTATCACTACTATCGAGATTTAATAAAATAGACCACTCTTCAAGGGTGCATGACCATAAAAGATATTACTCATATAAATAGAACAACCATTATTCTCGATTTAAATGAATAACCGTCTCGCATCAAACAAGATCCAGATATAATGTTCATGCTCAACGCGGCACCAAATAACAATTATTCAGGTCTAAAACTAATCCCGATGGTAGATGTAGAGGTAGCGTGCCGACGCGATCACATCGACTTTGGAACCATTTCCCACGCACATCGTCACCTCGTCCTTAGCTAATCTTCGCTAATCCGTAGTCCTTGTTTGAGTTGCAAATGTTAGCAAGAACCGATATCAAATACCAGGTGCTCTGCGAGCATTAGTAAGGTACACATCAATAACATGTATATCACATATACCTTTGTTCACTTTGCCATCCTTCTTATCCGCCAAATACTTGGGGCAGTTCCGCTTCGATGTCGACCGCTTGCGGAGAAGCACTCGATTTCAGGCTTAGGTCCAGACTTGGGTTTCTTCTCTTGAGCAGCAACTTGTTTGCTGTTCTTTTAAAGTTCCTTCTTCTTCCCTTTGCCCTTCTTCTTGAAACTAGTGGTCTTGTTGACCATCAACACTTGATTCTCCTTCTTGATTTCTACCTCCATGGCTTTGGCATCGCGAAGAGCTCGGGAATAGTCTTGTTCATCCCTTGCATATTATAGTTCATCACAAAGCTCTTGTAGCTTGGTGGCGTGATTGGAGAATTACATCAATGACGCTATCATCCGGAAGATTAACTCCCGGTTGAATCAAGTGATTATTATACCCGGACATTTTGAGTATATGCTCCCGATGTAACTGTTCTCCTCCATCTTGCAGCTATAGAACTTATTGGAGACTTCATATCTCTCAATCCGGGCATTTGCTTGAAATATTAACTTCAACTCTGGAACATCTCATATGCTCCATGACGTTCAAAACGTCGTTGAAGACCGGTTCTAAGCCGTAAAGCATGGCACATGAACTATAGACTAGTCATCGACTTTGCTCGCCAGACGTTCTTAACGTCGTCGGTTACATCAAGAAGCAGTTCGGCACCCAGCGGTGCTTCCGGGACATAACTTTTACATGCAGCAATGAGGATAATCCTCAAAGTTACGGACCAAGTCCGTAATTGCTACCATCATCTTTCAACTTTGCTTTCTCAAGGAACGCATTAAAATTCAACGGAACAACAAAGACGAGCCATCTATCTACAAACAAACATAGACAAGCAAAATACTATCAGGTACTAAGTTCATGATAAATTTAAGTTCAATTAATCATATTACTTAAGAACTCCCACTTAGACGGACATCTCTCTAGTCATCTAAGTGATCACGTGATCCAAATCAACTAAACCATGTCCGATCATCACGTGAGATGGAGTAGTTTCAATGGTGAACATCTCTATGTTGATCATATCTACTATATGATTCACGCTCGACCTTTCGGTCTCCGTGTTCCGAGGCCATATCTGTATATGCTAGGCTCGTCAAGTATAACCTGAGTATTCCGCGTGTACAACTGTTTTGCACCCGTTGTATTTGAACGTAGAGCCTATCACACCCGATCATCACGTGGTGTCTCAGCACGAAGAACTTTCGCAACGGTGCATACTCAGGGAGAACACTTCTTGATAATTAGTGAGAGATCATCTTAAAATGCTACCATCAATCAAAGCAAGATAAGATGCATAAAGGATAAACATCACATGCAATCAATATAAGTGATATGATATGGCCATCATCATCTTGTGCTTGTGATCTCCATCTTCGAAGCACCGTCATGATCACCATCGTCGCGACACCTTGATCTCCATCGTAGCATCGTTGTTGTTTACGCCATCTATTGCTTCTACGACTATCGCTACCGCTTAGTGATAAAGTAAAGCAATTACAGGGCGTTTGCATTTCATACAATAAAGCGACAACCATATGGCTCCTGCCAGTTGCCGATAACTTCGGTTACAAAACATGATCATCTCATACAATAAAATATAGCATCATATCTTGGCCATATCACATCACAACATGCCCTGCAAAAACAAGTTAGAGGTCCTCTACTTTGTTGTTGCAAATTTTACGTGGCTGCTACGGGCTTAAGCAAGAGCCGATCTCACCTACGCATCAAAACCACAACGATAGTTTGTCAAATAGACTCCGTTTTAACCTTCACAAGGACCGGGCGTAGCCACACTCGGTTCAACTAAAGTTGGAGAAACAGACACCCGCTAGTCACCTGTGTGCAAAGCACGGCGGTAAAACCAGTCTCGCGTAAGCGACGCGTAATGTCGGTCGGGCCGCTTCATCCAACAATACCGCTGAACCAAAGTATGACATCTGTTGGTAGGCGGTATGACTTATATTGTCCACAACTCACTTGTGTTCTACTCGTGCATATAACATCAAACCATAAAAACCTAGGCTCGGATGCCACTGTTGGGGAACGAGTAATTTCAAAAATTTCCTACGCACACGCAAGATCATGGTGATGACATTGCAACGAGGGGAGAGTGTTGTCTACGCACCCTCGCAGACCAAGCGAAGCGTTGACACATGTAGTGGAAGTAGTCGACGTCTTCCGGTTCAACCGATCCAGGCACCGTTACTCCGGCACCTCCGAGTTCTTGACACGCGTACATCTCGATGACGCACCCTCGATCTCCGATCCAGCAGAGGCGCCGAGGGGGAGTTCCGTCAGCACGACGGCGTGGTGACGATCTTGATGTTCTCTGTCGCAGGCTTCGCCTAAGCACCGCTACAATATGACCGAGGTGTAATATCGTGGAGGGGGCACCGACACGGCTAAGGAACGATCTCAATGATCAACTTGTGTGTCCTAGGGTGCCCCCTACCCCGTATATAAAGGAGGAGGGAGGAGGAGGCCGGCCCAAGGGGGCGCCATAGAGGAGGGGAAACCTACTCCAAGTAGGTTTCCCCCTTCCTTATCTTATTTGGAGGGAAGGAAAGAGTACTAGTATTAGGAATAAGTACTAGTAGTAGTAATAGGAAGAGGGGAAGGAGAAAGGAAGGGGGCCGCCCCCTCCCCCAGTCGGATTGGGCTGGGGCGCCCTCCCTTGTTCCTTCTCCTTCTTCCTATATGGGCCCAATAAGGCCCATATACCTCCGGGGTTTCAGTAACCTCCGGTAGCTCCAAACTTCTCCGGAACCTTTCCGGTGTCCAAATATATCCGTCCAATATATCAATCTTTATGTCTCGACCATTTCGAGACTCCTCGTCATGTCCGTGATCACATCCGGACTCGAACAAACCTCGGTACATCAAAATACATAAACTCATAATATAACCGCATCGAAACCTTAAGCGTGCGGACCCTACGGTTCGAGAACAATGTAGACATGACCGAGACACGTCTCGGTCAATAACCAATAGCGGGACTGGATGCCCATATTGGTTCCTACATATTCTACGAAGATCTTTATCGGTCAAACCGCATAATAACATACGTTATTCCCTTTGTCATCGGTATGTTACTTGCCCGAGATTTGATCGTCGGTATCCAATACCTAGTTCAATCTCGTTACCGGCAAGTCTGTTTACTCGTTCTGTAATACGTCATCTCATAACTAACTCATTAGTTACATGCTTGCAAGGCTTGGGTGATGAGTATTACCGAGAGGGCCCAGAGATACCTCTCCGACAATCGGAGTGACAAAACCTAATCTCGAATTATGCTAACTCAACATGTACCTTCGAAACACCGTAGTACTCCTTTATAATCACCCAGCCACGTTGTGACGTTTGGTAGTACCCAAAGTGTTCTTCCGTAAACGGAGTTACACAATCCTCATAGTTACAGGAACATGTATAAGTCATGAAGGAAGCGATAGCAGAATACTAAACGATCAAGTGCTAAGCTAACGGGATGGGTCATGTCAATCACATCATTCTCCTAATGATGTGATCTCATTAATCAAATGACAACACATGTCTATAGTTAGGAAACATAACCATCTTTGATTAATGAGCTAGTCAAGTAGAGGCATACTAGTGACTATATATTTGTCTATGTATTCACACATGTATCATGTTTCGGGTTAATATAATTCTAGCATGAATAATAAACATTTATCATGATATGAGGAAATAAATAATAACTTTATTATTGCCTCTAGGGCATATTTCCTTCAGTCTCCCACTTGCACTAGAGTCAATAATCTGGATTACATAGTAATGATTCTAACACCCATGGAGTCTTGGTGCTGATCATGTTTTGCTCGTGAGAGAGGCTTAGTCAATGGGTCTGCAACATTCAGATCCGTATGTATCTTGCAAATCTCTATGTCTCCCACTTGGACTTGGTCCCGAATGGAATTGAAGCGTCTCTTGATGTGCTTGGTCCTCTTGTGAAATCTGGATTCCTTTGCCAAGGCAATTGCACCAAGATTGTCACAGAAGATCTTCATTGGTCCCGATGCACTAGGTATGACACCTAGATCGAAATGAACTCCTTCATCCAGACTCCCTCATTTGCCGCTTGTAAGCAGCTATGTACTCCGCTTCACATGTAGATCCTTTCACGACGCTTTGTTTTGAACGCACCAACTTACAGCTCCACTGTTTAATATAAACACGATCCGGTTTGCGATTTAGAATCGTCCGGATCGGTGTCAAAGCTTGCATCGACGTAACCATTTAAGACTAGCTCTTTGTCACCTCCATATCGAGAAACATATCCTTAGTCCTTTTCGTATTTCGGGATGTTCTTGACCGCGTGTCGATGATCCCTCTGGATTACTTTGGTACCTACCGCCAAGCTTATTGCTAAGCATACGTCAGTCGGTACACAAGATTGCATACATGATAGAGCCTATGGTGAAGCATAGGAACATCTTTCATTTCTCTCTATCTTCTCATTGTGGTCGGGCATTGAGTTCGACTCAACTTCACACCTTGTAGCACAGTGCAAGAATCCTTTCTTTGCTCGATCCATTTTGAACTTTTTCAAAATTTTGTCAAGGTATGTGCTTTGTGAAAGTCCTATTAAGCGTCTTGATCTATCTCTATAGATCTTGATGCCCAATATGTAAGCAGCTTCACCGAGGTCTTTCACCGAGGTCCTAACAATGTCAAAATAGTGATTTTGGCCGAAAAAGTACTCAAAGCCACTTTGAAGTTAGCTAATATAACTTCTTAAATTTGTGGTTACAACAAACTTGTGTGTTGTCATTTGCATGCACTATTTATTTAGCGAAAGTTCAGACATTAAGTTTATTTCAGTCCTTTCAACTAAATAAAGAGTTGATTTCAACCCTATCCCGATACTTTACCTCACACAAGCTATTTTGCATAGGTGCAAGCAATCACATCGTTAGATGGTTATGAAATAGTAATTCTCGAAAAAATTAAGGTATGGCCTACGGAAGGGAACAGAGGAAGGCTTAGACCATAGAGGGTGTTTGGTTGGACTTTTACTTGGCTTTTGCATTTTGGCTTATAAGCCAAAAAAAACTCCTATTTTATGGGGTTTTGGCTTCGGTTGTGGCTTTTGGCCTATTTAGAGACAAATGTAAAAAGCCAAAGTCCAAAGCCCCTAAAATAGGATCCAAAGCCCCTAAAATAGGAGCTTTTTTGGCTTATAAGCCAAGGTGCAAAACCAAGCAAAAGCCCAATCAAACACCCCCTATAGCAGGTAGCCGAATAAGCCACAGAGCTCTCTGCTTCTTCACCTTGTCAACCAGATGACCGACACATTGTTGATGGATTGTTTTGCAATATATTTTAGTATTTTTAGGACAGTAAAACTTCACCTAAATGGATTCCTTAATAACAAAGTTACATTAAGCTAATATTAGGTACAAAGTACAATCAAGAACATGACGCATCTAACAAGCGGTGTTATCTCACATGTATTTTACTATGAAAGGTTGTTAACTTAGATCCTCCCGCATTTCCATTAAGGTTCCTTGTCAGTGTGACTTGGGAGGAGGGTGTGCAAATGGCCACTTGGGTTGCACAAACTCCTATTGGAGATCATCCGGTGGCATGTACAGGCGGTGGAGCCACCGATGAGGCCGACGATGGTGATTGCTCGTTGGTCGTGCGCACGACTTGGTTGCCGCTTCGTGTGTAGGGCTGACCTCATGCCCCCCTGCATCAGAATCCGGCCACGCTCGATGAATTTGTTCAAAGGCATCAACAAATTCGACATCGAGCAACTCATGAGCAGCTCAAGAAAGATCTGATTGAGTATCCGTTAACAGTTAAAAGAGACAACTAGAATATATATGCGAGTTGAATTCAAGATTTAACTATATTTCAAAACTTGCTTGGCTTATAATATTTTAATTAGAACTATTGTCGCATTTGAATATTTTCACTCATCAAAGATTTGGCATTTTATTATTTTGAGCTCATCACGGACTAAAAATACATAGGCGGACATTTAGGAGAAATTGTTGGATGACCGGCTCACATATCACTGTCCATAGATGAGTCTGGACCAGTTCACCCAAATACAATGTTGTTTTGGAGGCTCATATTGAAGATGCCCTAATATTCATGAATTTTCGAGGGGACATTTCAGTTAGCCAGTACGACGTGGAGCGAAGAGGTCAAGAAATTGCGATTTGGCTAGGGTCCAACCATCCGACTAGGGTATTTATGAGGACATGGGCAGGGACAACATGGGTCATAATGAGTCGACCGGACGTGGCGACATCAAGGCCTCCCTATATCCGCACCATGTATATATACGCTGAGGGTTGCTAGAGAACCCCCGATGTTTGGGCTGCTTTTGATGAGGCCGGTTAGGAGTTCAATTCCAGTTCTCTAAGAGCATCTCTAGCGGACCACGCATAATTGCCCCGACCCGCAAAATAACCGCTAAAATACGGGTCCGTGCGGAAAAAAAGTTGTCTGATCAGACCCCACAAACGCGTCGGACCCGTAAATATTTTTGCGGGGTGAAAACGTGGGTTCTCCCCCTCGCCCCGTCGGTGCCTGTATATAGCGGTAGTGGTTGGCGGGTGGGGGGCGCATTTCAGCCTGCGCTTTTCCCCACCCACCGCCGCCGGGCCGCCGTCTATGATTCCGGCCATACCAGCCGCCGGGATCACACTGGCGGGCCCCCACATTTCCGAGATTGTCCTCCACTTCCTCCTACCTTGGCCGGCCGAAAAGTTGCAGATCCGCGGTTGTTTGTCGGGCTGCGGAGTTGGCGTTTCTGGCCACCGGTAACTGTGCCAAGGGATTGGTTAGGGAGCACCCCACACAGCCCTGGCAAGTCCCAACGCCACATGCAAGTACTAGTTCGTCCTCAAGCCGCCGTTGTCGGTTTGCCGGCAGGGACTCAGCCGACCGTCACCCAGGCTCGGCGCTCGCGCAGCGGCTTGCCGACTCGGCGATGCCGCTCATACAGTGCGACGACTGCACGTAGACAGTCTTGCGGCTAACATCTAGCACGCCGCAACACCCCGTATGGGTATTCTTCAAATGCGAAAACGACGGGGTGTGTTTTTGCTTTCATTCGGCTTTGTCAACCTAGTCGGATGTGTGTAGGAAGATGGATGCTCATTTTGGTATTGGGGAGAAGAATACATCGATTTATTGATAGGAACAAACTTAATAGATATTTGTGCACTCGTTGGTAGAAATGAGGCTAATGATGCGGCCACATGTGCAATTAGAGAAGAAACTAGAGGGGAAGCAACGTCTACTTTAGAATCAAAGAAGAAGAATAAAGAATGCAAGATCAATAATCCGTCGATCAACAATGAAGGCATGGAGAAAATGTTGGTCCAACTAGTGGGAGCAGTTATCAAAGTTGGATATCTTCTTGTGGTTCTTGTTTTCTTTGGTCTTGCTACTCTAACAAAAATTTGGTGAATTATTATGTATCCAATACCCTTGAACAAAATAAAAATATAACACAAAACTGAAATGCAGATTACTGATTTACTACGAATATCCTTTTTTACGGTTGCGGGGTGTGCTCGGCCGCCGCCCCGCTAGCCCGCAAAGCCGTTTTTCTGCGAAATGTATACATATTTTATGGGTCGGCATTATACGGGGTCTACTAGAGATGCTCTAAACATCGCGTTAGATGATTTCCTGCAGTAATTTAAAGTACTTAGCATTTTGTTTACTTTTGGGAAAGCTAAACTATCGCATCAACGAATTGATGCCACTTTCCAATCTCAAAAAGGTAAAACTACAAGCCAAAGGCAATCGATAAAGGCCAATTCCATTTCCTGGTTTTCCACCCATCATCTCCGGTACTTCCATATCCCTTTCCCCTTCCTTGTAGCCGCTAGCACGATTTTTCCTCCTTGGTTTCAATCCGTGACACAGGCAAGCAAGCTCCGCTTGATGGCGCGTATCTTCTTCAGGCACTTCTTGGCGCGGTCGATGGCCATGTCCGCCCTGTCCTTCACCCCCGAAGCCGCATTCTTCCTCCGGCGCTTCCCCTGCTCGAGGCCGGCCGCGCCGCCGCTGCCGCACCACTTCCTCTTGTTGGTCGAGGACTCTGCAGGTTGCGCATGCAATGCAAGACCGCCATTAATGGTGACCGCGGATGCTCGCGCGGGATTATCATCAGGGGAGGATGGCACGCAGAGAACGCACAGACGCGCTGTATACGTACCTTGCGTGAACATAAGGTCCGCGGGCGCAGCATGGTGGGACGAGGAGGAGGGGGAGGAGCAGCCGGCGGGGGCGCCGCCGTCCAGGCAGGCGAGCGCGAACGCGTCGTCGTCGTCCCAGCCGGGCTTGGAGACGAGGCGCCTGAGCTCGTCCTTGAGCGGGCCGAGGCGGCCCGGGTGCGCGGCCTCCAGCTTCGCCAGCTCCTCCGCCGCAACCGCGGCCATCCACGCCCACTGCCCCGGCGCCGACGCCGACGCCATCGCCGGCCGCGTCCAAGCTCCCAAAGCGAATACAAAACGAGGCAGCGGGCGAGAGGCAGAGACTGGACGCGACGCGACGCGCGGCTAGGGGCGGGGAGGCGAATTTGACCGAGGTTTGACTGACGCGGACGCGCGCGCGCCGCTGCAAGTTCACACGGCACGCCAATCCCTGGCCTGCCCTCCTGCCCTGTCTCCTCGGTTCCAGCGGCTTTTCGAGTCCTGGTCCTGCCCGTTGGTTCTTTCCTGGCTTCGTGTTTTGTACCTACGCGAGTTTTGGGAAACGGAGACCGCCCGCTACTGTAGCTACTCTAGCCGCGGACTTCAATGGGCCCATGGGGGCAGAGGTAGCACGTCTGCACGTCTCGCTGACCCCCCGTTGCGGTCCGGGATGGATGGCAAAAAAACGCACCAATGCTATAAATAAAGACTTGAAGAGCGTTAATGGACCTTTCATTGTAGTAATATTGCTAATTGTATAAAGGTACATGTTCGGTTCAAAGTAATTTAACAGAACTCTAGGGATTCAATTTCTAGAAAAAAAAACTGAATTCGTTTCTGGGATTGGAAATAACATGTTTTTCTCTATTGCTGAAGAATATATGTCCTTATGAATATTGCTGAAAAATATAACATGCTTTTAAATCCAAGTACGTAATTTTGCGAGTCCCGTCATAAATTGATTTATCTTTGCTTGCATTGCATTCCTTGCTTTAGGAAGGAAAATCATTGATTTTTCTAAATCTAACGCCTTAGCTAGGAAAAAGAGACCAGCAATATCTACGGAGTAATTCAGTGCTGAAGAGTGAGTTCCTTAAACTTTTGACTATTTCCTGTTTTGGACTACTTGCCACGACAACTCTTGGTATTCCATAATGATCATCGATCGTCGGGATAGCCATCTCAAAGGTTGCTCCCTTAGCTCTTGCCCTCGTTTCGCCCCTCATTGGAAGGCCCCCGTAAGGGTTTGCATCTTCACTAATGGGTTCATGACATCCAGGGCACATTTGGTCCTGCCACAGTGGTTCAGTATATCGATCTTAGGCGGACAGTGGGTGGATTCGTCGCTCGAGCCACGTATGCAAGACATGCTTACCCTTCAGCCTGCGGCCCATCAGACTAATAACCGCGTCGATCAGCTTTTGAGTCCTGTATAATGGCTTCTTCATCTTCTTCCACGACCTCAAACGCTTGGGCGGCTAGTTTACGAAGGGAGGCAGGTCCCCCACGATGTCGGGGAAATAGAACAAGTTGTTATGCTTGTCGCGGACCGACTGTAGCAGTGCAATCTTAATGTAATCTGATACAGGACAGAGCTGGAGGTTGGCACCTCCAAGGTCGATCGCAGACATCGTCACAATTCTTCTAGACCTTGACCCGGAAGGTTATAGTGAATTAGCTTGAAGTTCTGGGTCATCCCGATAATCCACTCGCAAAGAACGATGAAGTTTGCGATGTGGAGAATGACGTTGGGTGTCATATGACGCAACTGACACCCTGTGACGCCCGGGTAATCATGTTACAGTAATCCCGTGTTAACGATGCCACGTCACCTCAGTTATTGATGATAATCCCACATTAGATCGAAACAGATTCAAATTCAAAATTTGAATTTAAGTAAAACAATTAAAGTTTCAAAATATTAAACTAAAATGTTCGATTGTGCGATTAAATGCCTAGTTAATTATAGTGCAACAAACACCCTTTTTGCAAATGTCTAAATATATTAAAATGAAATAAAACAGAAAAGTGAAATAAATAAAAAGGAAAAGACAATTCTAACTAAAAATAAAAAGAGGCAGACTTCCATGGGCCATCTCGTGGCCCGGTGGCCAACTTAATGGGCAAAGGCCCGGCTGACTGGCCCAGAGGCGGCCACCCCTCCCTTATCCCCTTGCCGGTGGAAACCCTAACCCGCACCCACGCCCACTCGCCCCACTCGCTCCCCCCCCTCTCCCCCGATTTGGATCGGGATCGAGAGAGGAGGCCGCCTTCATTGCTGAACCCCTCGCAGCCTCTCCTCCCTCCGATCTCTCCTGCTCCGCCCGTCGTCGACCATCACCTTCCTGTCCGCCTCGACCGGCGCCCGCCTCCGCCACCATCGCCGTCTTTGGCGCTTGCCGTCTCGATCGCATCATGCCATGGCTCCTCGCGGCCCCGGCGAGCACGCCCGCCGAGGGCCTGCCGCCCCGCCTCAATCTGCTCCGTCTTCCCATGGCGCCCCTAAGCCCGACGTCGCCGGTGCCGCCGCCTCATCCTCTTCCTCGTCGGACCTCCTCGACCTCCGTCGAGCCCCGCCTCTGTCCCTACAAAGCCGGTGAGGACCCGGTCCTCCTCTCCTCGCCCGCGACCACGCTGAGCCCCGCCGTGGCTGTGCCGACCCGACCGCTGCTCCTCGCGGTCTCTCGTGCTCACCACCGCCACTCCCGCCGAGCACCACCGCTCCCCACAGCCCTACTACCGTCATACTGGCGCGCCGTGGCCGTCAAGCGTCCACCACCTTGACTCCGTCCGCCTCTGTAGTCCGTCGCCGCCCCCGGCGGACCTGCCCGATAATGGCCTCGCCATGGCCATCGACCTCCCTGCGTCGGTGCCTGGCGGGTCGCCAGTCTTGGCGCGCGCCGCTTCGGGCACGTCACGCGCCCCCCATTATCGGCGCCCGATTGGCCTTGGGGCCCACGAGCATGTGGGGCCCCGCCTGTAACGCGTTTACAAAAATAAAATAAAATAAGAAAAATAATATATAATATAAAATTAATAATAATTGAATTAATTAATTAATTAATTACTTAATTAATTAACTTAATTAATCTCGTTTAGATTAACCTAATCATTTAGTTAGACTAACTAAACCCGATTAGTTAGTCTTAGCCTATGACATGCGTGACCCACATGTCAGTTGACTATCAACTCGCTGATCGCCGACGTCAAGATGACCTCATCCGATGCCATTAATCCATTTTTCGAATTAATTTAAATAATTAATTAAATTCCAGAAATTCATAAAATCTTTAGAAAATCAAAACTTTTAATCCATAACTCGGATTAAATTATTTTCAACATGAAAGTTGCTCAGAACAACGAGACAAATCCGGATACGCAACCCGTTCGTCCCCCATGTGTCCCTAGCATAGAGAACACGCAACTTTCCCCCTCCGATTCACCTGTCCGAAAACGCGAAACACCGGGGATACTTTCCCGGATGTTTCCCCCTTTCGTTGGTATCACCTACTACCGCGTTAGGGCACACCGAACACCGCGTATTGTCTTGTTACGCTTTGTGATGCTTTGATTGCTCTGTTATTTATTGTGTTCCTCTCCGTTACTACTTTCCGATAGACCCGAGATCGCGGCGACCCCGGTTCGACTACGGTGTTGGTGACTCGTCCTTCTTGCCCGAGCAACCGTGCAAGCCCCTTGATCACTAGATATTGCCTATTCTCCTCTATATCGCTTGCATTAGAGTAGTGTAGCATGTTATCGCTTCATTGATCCTATTTCGATGCATAGCCCGACATTGTTGCTACATCTGTTGATACCTTAAATGCAATCCTAAATGCTTAGTATAGGATGCTAGTTTATCATCATCGGCCCTACATTCTTGTCGATCGCCTTGCTATACTATTGGGCCGTGATCACTCGGGAGGTGATCACGGTATATACTATACATACATACATACTGCATGCAGATGGTGACTAAAGTCGGGTCATTTCGATGAGTACCCGCAAGTGATTACGATGAGGGGCCGAAAGGACGGTGGCTCCATCCCGGTAGAGGTGGGCACAGGTTCCCGACGGCCCCGATCACATTTTGTGGCGGGCGGTGGTAGGTTGAGACCACCTAGGAGGCAGTGGGCTGGCCTGTTCGGCGTTCGCGGATACTTAACACGCTTAACGAGATCTTGGTATTTGATCTGAGTCTGGCCATTTGGTCTATACGCACTAACCATCTACGTGGGAGTAGTTATGGGTATCCCGACGTCGTGGTATCAGCCGAAGCCTTCTTAACGTCAGCGACGGAGCGGCACGCGCCGGGTTGGACTGCGTTAACGCAACTTCCTTTGTAATGGAGGTTGCTAGGTGCGCTCACCGCCACAGACGCATAGCGTGCGGTGTGCAATGGGCGATGGGCCCGGACCCTGCGGCGCATAGGATTTAGACCGACGTGTTGACCTCTCTGTTGTGCCTAGGTGGGGTTGCGACGTGTTGATCTTCCGAGGCCGGGCATGACCCAGGAAAGTGTGTCCGGCCAAATGGGATCGGCGTGTTGGGTTATGTGGTGCACCCCGCAGGAAGTTAATCTATTCAATAGCCGTGTCCCGGTAAAGGACGACCGGAGTTGTACCTCGACCTTATGACAACTAGAACCGGATACTTAATAAAACACACCCTTCCAAGTTCCACAGACAACCCGGTGATCGCTTTTCCACGGGCGACGAGGGAGGATCGCGGGTAGGATTATGCTATGCGATGCTCTGGAGATGCTACTTGGAGATGCTACTTGAGGACTTCAATCTTCTCTCTTCTACATCTTTGCAAGACGGAGGCTGCGAGCGTAGTCTTCGATGTGATTAGCTATCCCCTCTTATTACGGCATTCCATGATTCGGTTAATCGATATGGCCCTTTACACATATATCCATGCATATGTAGTGTAGATCCTTGCTTGCAGTACTTTGGATGAGTACTCACGGTTGCTTTCTCCCCCTTTTCCCCTTTCCTTTCTTTACGGTTGTCGCAACCAGATGTCGGAGTCCAGAGCGAGACGCCACCGTCGATGGCGACTACTACTGGAGGTGCCTACTACTACGTGCGGTGTGCGGCGACGACCTGGGAGTAGTTAGGAGGATCGAGCGGGAGGCCTGCGCCTCTTCGATCAGATCCCGGTTTGTGCTAGCCTTCTTAAGGCAAACTTGTTTAACTTATGTCTCGTACTCAGATATTGTTGCTTCCACGACTCGTCTATGATCGAGCACTTGTATTCGAGCCCTCGAGGCCCCCGGCTTGTATTATGTTGCTTGTATGACTTATTTATGTTTTTAGAGTTGTGTTGTGATATCTTCCGTGAGTCCTCGATCTTGATCATTACGCTTTGCGTGCATGATTAGTGTACGATTGAATCGAGGCGTCCAAGTTGGTATCGAGCCGATTGCTGTAGAGAATCCTTCTATACTCCTTGGCCGAAGTCGAGTCTAGTCAATACAAAACTTTTACTAACATGGATGTGTGTCTTACGGGCACACGTCGCCATTGGGTGGTAGTAGGATCTTTTACTCCTCGACCTTTACTCTGGACCCTGATCTCTCTTCTATTCGGGTTAAATGAATTTTGCTAAATCTAACATTAGGATCTCGTTATCACTTTCACCCGAAGAGCCCCTTATTACTGAGGATCGTCTGCTGCACATGAAGACCCTGAAGATACTCTCCGCAGTTAACCCGAGAACTTGTCTTCATCGCGTTTGCAATTCCCCTTCCACCGTCAACCCTTATGGATAACTACTTGCAGTCGTTATTCTTACATTCATCCCCAGTTGGTCTTGTTATTACAAGATACCCCGAAATACTCGTCATTGTTTCGATAATCCTTTGAGCTTATTGCCTTGCTGTTCTTTGTCACCTGAATACCCCTACGGATAATTCTCGCACTTATCGAGTATCCGCTTATCCCCAGTTGTTCATATGCTTTTCAAAATACTTGGAAATACTAACCGATCTTCCGAGTATCCTCTTCAAACTATTGCTCGGCAAATACTTGTCTGCTTGCAATATGGATGCTTTCCATATGTGTAGCAATATTCATTAGTATCCTTTGACACGATCATTTTGATCCTATCGATTCAACATGTGTGTGAAAGCATGCAATCATCAGTTGATCCTTTTATATTATCTTCCCGGCTCAGACGTCATTTTAAACATGAGCTGGTTCTTAACCAATCAATGCCTTGATCGGTTGTGCTTCTAAGCCTATTGAACTTATTCATTTTGAATCAGAACGATTGTTTCTGATCCCTTGATTTGGAAATCATAGTATTTCTTTGCATTAAGCTTTGATTAGTTAGTTGTTTCTAGAATCCAATGCCTTTGCATTGTTTCTTCCTCTGTTGAGTACCGATGCTTACAAAGAGATCCCTTGAGAACCATCGATCCTTTGTTGGATTTTATCCGATGGCGTCCTTCATATTCAATCCCTTTGGAAGTTCTTTCTCCATTGGTAAATCCTATCCTCTGATTGACCAACCATGCTCTGCTTTCGAGCTGGCGATATTTACTCTTGAAGCTTGTAGTATATGTTCCTAAGAAGCCCCGTTGGGTTGAACCTATGCCTTTCCTAATCTGTGTGAACCCGAAAGTTATACGGGTTATACACTACTGCCGCTTCATCAGATAACTTTTCAACACTACAACTTCGATAACGAGAAGTGAATGGATGGTCATGCATTGGAGAAGTGGGAGTCGACCTTGAACTTTGTGTTCATGCCCATGGACATGATGTAGAACTTATCATGAAAGCTTCTCTTAAATTAAGTATTCCCTTGGTATAAGTTCATCTTATATCTGGGATCTGGCCTTTTGCAATCGTGGTTCCGACCATGATCTCCTTGAAATACCATTTCTCGTGCAAGTTTAAGCACTAATCTTCTTTAGAGCAATACCCCAGTTCAAGCTCTACTTTGGACTGTCGTTGAGTATTACCCCCTGGTATCTTGAGATTATCTTGGAACTGCATAACTCCTTATGAGTTCTTCATCAAGTACTACATTCTCACTGATTACAATTTTTCATGGGCTCTGAGTTATTAAACACTCAAAGACATCGATAACTGAACCGAGTCTGCACTACGGTTCAATAACTCTAAGTAATCTTCATTGCTTATGAGTTTTCAAGTCATTCCTAGCCTGGTCGGCTATATCATTATCATGCTAAATTTTAACTGTGCTACCTGCTCTTTATTCCCGGAGCACAATTTTCGACGATGAGCTCAAACTTATGTCGACCTTACTAAATCATAGCATTTCGCCTTGAATAGCAAGCTTGATTTCGAGTTTGTGTCGTATCCGTGGTTCCAATAACCTTTCGCTTCCTCATTCCTTTGACTTGATGTCATCGCCGATCGATTACATCTTCATGGAATCACTTGACAAATGTGTCGTGATCATCATTAGCATTCTGAGCTCTTCCAAGATATCAATCAAATTCATGATGGGAAGTACCATCCTTGCCCGTCGATGATTTGTGTAATCATCGACAACATTCTTACCTTCCCCCAACACAAACTTATTCGTGTTTTGTGTTGTACCTTGCTATCCAACATTTGTTCTCCTTTACCTTGGAGTATTGCCATCTTTTATGTCAAGAATGTCGTGAGAATTTTATCACCTCTTGAGAATTCCTGATACAAGTGATACTTCACACCATCATCATTCTTTCTTGGTCCCAATGTTGATTCTAACTGAAATACTAACAAATGAACGGTGTTGCTTGGGTTCTGTACTTCTAGCAACCCTATTGCTTTAAAGTCAACGATCGACAATTCGTTCTTAGACTGTTGGTTATTGAATCATCACTCTAACATTGATCTTGCTGCCTAAGGTCATATTTCGGGCACACCTTTCAACTAGATTGATGGTGTATGTTTTCTTCGAGCATACAACATTATATCATTTGAATTGACAAGTGTCATCTTCTTGTTCACATTATTCGAAATCCATCCGTTTGGAATTCTTGATGAATTGTCGTTGAGCCCATCAGCCACCTCCTCCTCTCCTTGGCTTAATGATGAACTATTGTTTTAGGAACCCGCCCCATAGTTCATTTCCCAAGAATCTTGCAATGCCATTTCATCGATTTGTGTTGCACCTTTTCTTCTCGGACATCCCGAGTCTGAGGTATTATGACACCAATCGGATCTGAATCTCGGTCAGATATGATGGTTGGGACAACTTTCTAGGAGTTATGTTGTTGGTCCCTTGATGACCCGGTAATATGATGTCATGCCTAGCACCCCTGGCTGGAGGACCTATCATTATAATATCTTTTGCAAGGATAACCATTCTTCCTGGAGGGAATTGAAAGACGTATTCTATATGTTGTTCTGATGGGTCCTTTTTGTTTCCAAAGTCGATCTTCACCTATTCACCATGTCAATGCTATCTCAAGCATGTCTATGGCACCGATTTTCAACAGAACATTTGAAGCCCAATGCTAAATGTTTCTGCTCAATTATCCAAACACCATTTGTATGGGTAATGTCATGAAAATTCTCCCCCCTTCCTAAAGAGTTTTCTACATTATATCCTGACATGGATATCATGCTCTGCTTGTCCTTGGGAAGCATATAACCTTGAAATATGTGTGTTAACACATTTTCCTTTCCATTGTTCTGTTTAATATGATAATCATATTGTCCTTTCCATTGGTTGGTTTAATGTTGCTTGTGATCTATATGATCTAAGCAGTAATATTCTCCTGCTTAGGTAGATACCTTGGTTTACAACTCCGTCAGTGTGACCCTGTTACTATTGCTGACGACATCCTGGTAACCCCCGATGGATGAGAACCTTGCCTATTGGTCCGCCTCGTTCAACGAGCAGGAAAAATGGTTCTCTTCGTCCCTCGCCCTTGGTACCAACGTTGTTGCCAACATAACTGACATGCTATCCTCTGCCATGCCTTGCTACCATGACCGTGCAATATGTCGGCGTCCTTCCTACTTTTGAACCACATGATGGGCCCATAACCCACAGTTCCACAGGATCGAAACCTGACTCTCCTGCACCCCCTATTCCCAAGGTTGTTCCTCGCGTGTGGCCTCGTATGTAATTCACGAGCCATCTTCCGAGGGATCATCAAATCTGTTACCGGACACAACACTTATTCCTGATTGCTTTGAGCCCCTTTCACGCCCTGTTTCAAGCATCAAACGGTTGCCTGCTCGCTCGAAACTTCCCATGAAACCTCATTACTTTGCTCTTGATATTTTCTTAAGTTTCAATTCGAGAGTTACGTTCTGCCACCTTCCCCGATGATATCGACCAGATAGTCAACCTTGTAGAGGTTCGTTCTCCCGGAATACCCCCCTTATTCTTTCGTAAGAACGATGGAGATCCTGAAGAAAGGACGACAATTTCATCATGATGCGTTGAAGCGGAGGATCAAGACACCAATGTAATGGATCGACCTCTTCGAGAAGAGCAACCAAAACTGAGAAGATTCGTTAGAACTTTCATAACAAGATCTTTCCCCCTTAGTCCCCCTCTTAAATCTCGGGACGAGATTTCTTGTAGTGGAGGAGATTTGTGGCCCTGTAATCAAAGCTCTGATAATCCCGTGTTAACGATGCCACGTCACCTCAGTTATTGATGATAATCCCACATTAGATCGAAACAGATTCAAATTCAAAATTTGAATTTAAGTAAAACAATTAAAGTTTCAAAATATTAAACTAAAATGTTCGGAGTGTGCAGTTAAATGCCTAGTTAATTATAGTGCAACAAACACCCTTTTTGCAAATGTCTAAATATATTAAAATGAAATAAAACAGAAAAGTGAAATAAATAAAAAGGAAAAGACAATTCTAACTAAAAAAAAGGCAGACTCTCCCCATGCTGGGCCATCTTTGGGTGTGGCCAGCCTTAATCGGGCAAAGGTCTAGTGATCGCCCAGAGGCGGCCACCCTCCTTATCCCTTGCGGTGGAAACCCTAACCGCACCACGCCCACTCGCCCCACTCGCCCCCTCTCCCCGATTTGGATCGGGATCGAGAGGAGGAGGCCGCTTCATTGCTGAACCCCTCGCAGCCTCTCCTCCTCCGATCTCTCTGCTCCGCCTGTCGTCGACCATCACCTTCTGTCCGCCTCGTGGCGCCGCCCGCCACCACTGCTGTCTTTGGCCATTGCCGTCTCGCCAGATTCGCCGTGGCTCCTCGCGGCCCGGCGAGCACGCCACGCCGAGGGCTGCCGCCTCCGCCCCGCAACTGCTCCGTCTTCCCCCGCGGCGCCCCAAGCCCCGACGTCGTCGGACTGCCGCCGCCTCATCCTCTTCCTCGTCGGACCTCCTCGACCTCCGTTGAGCCGCTGCCCTGTCCCTACAAAGCCCGGTGAGGACCCCGGTCCTCCTCTCTCCCTCGCCCGCGACCACGCGAGCCCCGCCGTGGCAAGGCCAACCCCGACCGTTGCTCCTCCCGCGGTCGCTTCGTGCTCACCACCGCCACACTCCGCCGAGCACCACCGCTCCCCACGGCCCTACTACCGCTGCATGCGCGCCGCCGTGGCGCGTCCGACCACTGCACTCTGTCCCGCTCAGTAGTCCTCGCCGCCGCCACGGCGGACCTGCTCGATAATGGCCTCGCCATGGCCATCGACCCCCTGCGCGGTGCCTGCCGGTCCGCCCGTCTTGGCGTCGCGCCGCTTCGGCACGCGTCGACGCCCGCGCTATCGGCGCCCGATTGGCCCCTTGGGGCCACAGGCATGTGGGGCCCCGCCCCAGAACGTTTACAAAAAATAAAATAAAAGAAAAATAATATATAATATAAAATTAATAATAATTGAATTAATTAATTAATTAATTACTTAATTAATTAACTTAATTAATCTCGTTTAGATTAACCTAATCATTTAGTTAGACTAACTAAACCCGATTAGTTAGTCTTAGCCTATGACATGCAGACCCACATGTCGGGTTGACGATCAACTCTGTTGATGCACGACGTCAACATGACCTCATCTCGATGCCATTAATCCATTTTTCGAATTAATTTAAATAATTAATTAAATTCCAGAAATTCATAAAATCTTTAGAAAATCATAACTTTTAATCCGTAACTCGGATTAAATTATTTTCAACATGAAAGTTGCTCAAAACAACGAGACAAATCCGCATACGCAACCCGTTCGTCCGCCATGTGTCCCTAGCATAGAGAACACGCAACTTTCCCCCTCCGGTTCACCTGTCCGAAAACGCGAAACACCGGGGATACTTTCCCGGATGTTTCCCCCTTTCGTCGGTATCACCTACTACCGCGTTAGGGCACACCGAACACCGCGTATTGTCTTGTTACGCTTTGTGATGCTTTGATTGCTTTGTTATTTATTGTGTTCCCTCTCCGTTACTACTTTCCGATAGACCCGAGATCGCTGGCGACCCCGGTTCGACTACGGTGTTGGTGACTCGTCCTTCTTGCCGAGCAACCAGGCAAGCCCCCTTGATCACTAGATATTGCCTATTCTCCTCTATCTGCTTGCATTAGAGTAGTGTAGCATATTCTTGCTTTCCGTTGATCCTATTACGATGCATAGCGACATTGTTGCTACATCTGCTGATACCTTACATGCAATCCTAAATCCTTAGTATAGGATGCTAGTTTATCATCACGGCCCTACATTCTTGTCGGTCTCCTTGCTATACTATTGGGCGTGATCACTCGGGAGGTGATCACGGATATACTATACATACATACATCTGCATGCAGATGGTGACTAAAGTCGGGTCATTTCGATGAGTACCCGCAAGTGATTACGATGAAATTTGAAAGGACGGTGGCTCCATCCCGGTAGAGGTGGGCTGGGTTCCCGACGGCCCCGATTGTTACTTTGTGGCGGAGGCGGCAGCAGTAGGTTGAGACCACCTAGGAGGCAGTGGGCTGGCCTGCTCGGCGTTCGCGGATACTTAACACGCTTAACGAGATCTTGGTATTTGATCTGAGTCTGGCCATTTGGTCTATACGCACTAACCATCTACGTGGGAGTAGTTATGGGTATCCCGACGTCGTGGTATCAGCCGAAGCCTTCTTGACGTCAGCGACGGAGCGGCGCGCGCCGGGTTGGACTGCGTTAACGCAACTTCCTTTGTAATGGAGGTTGCTAGGTCTGCTCACCGGCCGCGTACGCAATGTGCAGGTGTGCAATGGGCGATGGGCCCAGACCCCTGCGAGCATAGGATTTAGACCGACGTGTTGACCTCTCTGTTGTGCCTAGGTGGGGCTGCGACGTGTTGATCTTCCGAGGGGGCATGACCCAGAAAGTGTGTCCGCCAAATGGGATCGGCGTGTTGGGTTATGTGGTGCACCCTGCAGGAAGTTAATCTATTGAATAGCCGTGTCCCTCGGTAAAGGGCGACCGGAGTTGTACCTCGACCTTATGACAACTAGAACCGGATACTTAATAAAACACACCCTTCCAAGTTCCACGAGACAACCCGGTGATCGCTTTTCCACGGGCGGCGAGGGAGGATCGCCGGGTAGGATTATCTTTGTGCGATGCTCTTGGAGATGCTACTTGGAGATGCTACTTGGAGATGCTACTTGGAGGACTTCAATCTACTCTCTTCTACATGTTTGAAGGCGGAGGCTGCGAGCGTAGTCTTGACGTGATTAGCTATCCCCTCTTATTACGGCATTCGCAGATTCGGTAATCGATATGGCCCTTTACACATATATCCATGCATATGTAGTGTAGATCCTTGCTTGCAGTACTTTGGATGAGTACTCACGGTTGCTTTCTCCCCCTTTTCCCCTTTCCTTTCTTTACGGTTGTCGCAACCAGATCTTTGGAGTCGAGAGCAGACGCCACCGTCGATGGCGACTACTATATGGAGGTGCCTACTACTACGTGCGGTGTCAGCGACGACCGAGGAGTAGTTAGGAGGATCGTGCGGGAGGCCTGCGCCTCTTCGATCTGATCCCGGTTTGTGCTAGCCTTCTTAAGGCAAACTTGTTTAACTTATGTCGTACTCAGATATTGTTGCTTCCACTGACTCGTCTATGATCGAGCACTTGTATTCGAGCCCTCGAGGCCCCTGGCTTGTATTATGTTGCTTGTATGACTTATTTATGTTTTTAGAGTTGTGTTGTGATATCTTCCCGTGAGTCCCTGATCTTGATCGTACACGTTTGCGTGCATGATTAGTGTACGATTGAATCGGGGGCGCCACACACCCGTAGAAGAATAGAAGCTCGTGCACGAAGATGTGCAATGGGAAGTCCAAGCCTCACTAGAAGGACCGCTAGTGCACCACCCGCTCCGGCCACGGCCTCGACCGTGATCTCCCTCACCTCACGCCATTGATAAATCGCTGGGGTGGAGAAAGAGATAAAGAAAGCAAAATTCGACGAGCACGAGCTTGCGGCAATGGCGGTCCGAAGGAGGAGGGAGAAGCACTAATGCAATCTGTGAGAGGAACATGGAGAGTGGGGGAAATGCTTTTTGTTCCATCTCTTTATATTCCCCAGTGAAACCCAAGCGATGGCCTTGGCAAGTCGACATGTGCCCTCTTCCCTCTGATGTCTCCCATTACATGATATATGGGCGCGGAGATGCATGCATTATCATCATGACACCGCGGTAAAAGTGGAACCGACTGGCCATCTCCCTATCTTTACTCTAGTGATGATGGGACATGACGAGGCAAGTGGCGGTGGCGCCTCGGTTGCTGCGACTAGCGGTAAACGATTCAAAACCGCGAAGATGCAACACTCGAGGTTGCGCAGTTGGGGGGTTGTTACGCCAGCAAGCCGAAATCTATGTAGTTGCAAATACACATCATCAGGAACTGTGTGGCCACGAAGATTTTTTAAGTCGGGTCACAAGAAGTTGGACTGCACATGCCATTTGGCACAAGAAAATCCTGCTTGGATTTTGTTTTCAAGGGGGCAAGACTCCAAAACTCTTGACATGCCCAGGGCTACCATCGATACATTATACCGAGGGCGGCCCATCGACTGGGATGCCCAATACTGGGTGGGCCTCGGAGGCATAGCGGCGGCCTTCTCCCAGTGATAGGTCCAAGGGCCTAGCTTGAAGATGAAGTGTGTTCTTGGCATGCAAGCCAAGAAGTCCTCGTGGCGAGGTCGAATAGGATTTCTGTAAACCCTAGCCCTCATGGCCCCTTTATAAGGCGAGGCTAGGGGTAGTTCGAGACATCCATGCCAATACACAAATCGTAGCATTCATCGTCCTCAACTCATAACCCCTCGCATGAGGTGTTCCCACATCAATCCAAAACAAAGGAGAAGTAGAGTATTATATTGACCATGACAACCCGAACCTGGGTGAAAACCTTGTGCGAACTCCCCTCTAGTATTTCGATAATCCTACATCTATGAAGCTTTACGAAACCTTTTAAGTAAGCTTTCCTAAACAACTCTATCGCCCCTTGAATTTTAGGTGGGTGGGTCCCCTTCCCCCCTTCCCCCCTTCTCCAATCACACTTATCCATGTGGTAGCCTACGTAAAACACGTAGCTTTATTTACGTGGATGTGGCATTACTCCTAGTACTTCCAGCTATGCTCTCCACGCTACCCAGGGCATTGTTGATTTTCTGCACCGTCAAAGGTGACATAGCATTGATGGTATATTGATTTTAACTTCCGATATTTTACCGAGATAACTGCACAACTACCTTTTGTATCCATAGTGGAAACAATACAATACAATACAATACAAGACTTTTCCACTTTTTCTCATTGTGGTAGTTTATTTGCAAGACTGAACCGAACCAACATACACAACTCCCTCTTAGTGCAAGAATAATAAAATCGGAGAACATATATGTATATAAATCATGCAACAAGGAATATCAAAAGAAGTCATGAGTATATCCGATCATAAAGTGACAATTCATCGCACTGCAAAAAACACAAAAAGAATTATATGGGATTGATCTCAATCATGTAGGGCAACATATGAGATATTTGGTTTGAATGTTAACGAAGAGAAGATGTCATCTAGCTACTTATATGGACTCATAGTCCAAGGAGTACTACTCACACATGGTCAAATAGGAAGCAAGGTCGGTGAAGATAGCTCTAATGATGGATTCCCCCTCCATCCAAGTATCAGAACAAACCTCTAGATTGGATCACTTCAGAACACAAAAGTGTAAAATCCCTTGACAAATATGATGATACCTTTGGGGTATATAAAGGAGGCAATGGAAAGAGGTGGTAGAGGCGACCTCCACGGGGCCCACACGACCCCACTCTACGGTCTCAACCCTGCCAGAGAGCCAGGGGCATGTGTGGCCCATGGGGGCCCCCTCCTGTGGCTACGATGTCTGCGAGAAGAGTCATGATCTGAATTTTTTTGTGGTATTCTTTCCCGAATTTTTCCATCCCGTAAAACTATTTTTTTGAAGAAGTCCAAAAACAACATAAAGCAGCAACCGACTCACGGCACTGCATTTATAGGTTAGTCCAAAAATTGATATGAACTCAAGCCAATACAATGCATTATGATATAAAAGCGGCGGCTACTACAAATCAGACGGCTCATTTGTTAAAAGTTAAACTGCCTAGCCAGCCACCCGATCTGACGGATTGTGGTTGTACGATCGCAACAAAAGGAGTCATCGTCTTCCTCCTCTGTTCTACCATCCACCATGCACATCATCCAGCATCTGCGCATGTCGGCGACCTCGCAGCACCGAAGCCGCCATCGATCGCTGCATAGCAGCACTGGGGAGCCGTCCAGGGGCTGCTCAAATGGCAACTCTGAGTGAGGCAAAAAAGCTTCAGCACAACAACTTCCTTGGTAGAAGCGCGCTGTGCTCCATTGCAACCCCCAACAAGCTTCGACGGCCCCGTGGTGCTGCAATGCAGCTCCGACGCTCTTCATTGCAGCCCCGACAGAGCTTCAACAACCCGCGCGATGCTCCATTGCAGCCTCGACGCACTTCATTGGAGCACCAGCACCGTTGCGGAGGATGTTGCGTAGGATGCCGACAACACCACGAGCGTGTTTTGTCGGACATCGCTTTATAACACCATGAGTGTTGCCACCCAGGCGAGATCCATGACCAACTGGTGCTACAAGGCCGGTCGCAACCTGCCTGCTGCGAGGGGTCATCCCATCGTTGCAGCGCAGCGGTGCCCCTCGCAGTAGCAACAACTCTGCCAGTATGAGTGGGGAGAAGGCATGGGCGGTCGCTATCTGGCAACACATAGTGGTCGCCGTCCGCTCGCAACAACCGGGGCTCCTCGCATTGGCCGCATCCATGGCTATACGAATTTGGGGGAAGAAAGAATGAGCAGTGGGGAAAGCAAAGCACCAGAGGATAAGGATGGGTTGGGTTATCTCGTGTTGACTAAGCAATATGGGCACAGACGTGTGTGGGACTGGGACCAAGGATCTTTCGAGGAAATCATCCGGTTGAATTTAAGTGTTTTCCATAAGTAAAATTATAGATACTTTTGAGAGGTATCATACATCATGGCAGGTGTGGAGATGTCTGCAAAGAGGGACAATTATGTTGCTGAGGTGGTCGCGAAGCACCATTCCAGCACATGCGTTGATTAACATGAAGGAGCTGCCAACATTTAGCTTTAGGCTGGTCATAGTGGGGAGTAACTTATACTAGTGTCATGCATATGACACTAGTATAAGTAATTATCTCCATAGTGCAAAGTAACATAGTAGTAGTGCAATAGATGACTTCATTTATTAGCTTGTAGACTCATCTCCTCTTGGGAAACGCTATGTTACAGTAACATACTCCCTCCGTTTTTATTTACTCTGCATATTAGAGTTGACTGAAGTCAATTTTCATAAAGTTTGACCAAGTTTATAAAAAATAATATAAACATTTATCATAACAGATCTATATGATGTGAAAGTACATTCAATAATAAATCCATTTTTTTATTTTTATTGCTTGTGTTAATAAAAAAATTATAAACTTAGTCAAAGTTTATAAAGCTTGACTTTTACCAAAGCTAATACGTGGACTAAATAAAAACGGAGGGAGTATTACTCTAAACAATCTCTCCTCGTTAAATACATGCAACATAAGTAAATTTGTCTTAACCCACTAGCTAAGTTACTCCCACTATGACTAGCCTCACCCATCCTTCGGTTAGCGATTTTCAATCTAGTGTGAGGCTGGTCATAGTGGGAGTAACATAGGTAGTAACATAGATGTCATATAAGCAAATATATTGATGTGGCAAGTAGTTAATGAGGAGAGAGGCAAATAGAGTAACCTAATATGTTACTCTCTCCGTCTCAGTTTATAAGTCCTACGCGTATACCTAGGTTGCCAATTTTATCATCCTAATATAAACTATATAACAAAAAAAATTAAACCTTTGAAAAATAGAACATCTGAAGTTTATATTGGTATATTTTTGTAATATATGACTTGTATTAGGTTGGTCAAATTGACGACCTAGGGGTACGTGCACGCCCTGTAAACTGAGAGAGAGGTAGTACCATCACATAGTGCTTTCCAATGCAAAATGAGTCTACAAGACAATAAATGAGCATGTATATGTTACTACACATATGGCATTTCCCACTATAAGGGTAGTAACATAGAATAGTAACGTATGCATGTTACTACTCTAAGTTATTTGATCTCATCCATCGTTGGGTGTTGGACAATGCTCTTTCACAAGGGATGAAGGCTTGCTATCAACAATACTCCAGTCATGTAAAACATGCTCCCGTCCATCTCCGGGAGGTCGCATGAACCGTGCAGGAGCCATTTGGGATCAAAATATGTAGTGTGTTTTGAAGGAAAATTTCCAGCCACCTAAACTTCTTGTTTGAGTTGTTTGATGTGAATTCATTTAGTTTTCAAATCCATTATATCCATACATTACACCCTTATTATGAATTATTTTCTCTTCCCGCATTTGAGAATTATGTACTTTTAATTTTTTTTCAGCCAAGAAAAACGATTCCAACAACAATATATTTTCAGCCAAGAAAAGCAAGATATTTTTCAGAAAACTTGCGTCACATCGACGTGCCACGTGGGTGCTGCCGTGCCGTCGCTCTTTTTTCCTACGAAGAATCACGATTTGAACACCGATTGTATTTCTTGAAAGAAAAGAAAAACAATGTATTGGATTTTCTTTCGGGTAGAAATCGAAAACAAACAGCCACCCCTCGAAACATGCATCCTGTCACCGGAAAAGCGGACAAATTGGGCACTCAGGACCACTTTCCTTCTGCTAGAGAGCCGCCAAACAAGAAGCAACAAAACAGAGCCTTGCATGCATGCCACGCGACGCGAGAAACGGAGAGACAATGGCAACGAATGCCTTTGACACGTGTATGTATCCAGGTAGCAGATTCCACGCACCAGCGAAGCGACACCCCCCAAACTGCACAACGACTTCCCCTCAAAAAAAAAAAAAAACTGCACAACAACCGGGCGCGCGCAACGAAAAGTGGACAGCGGCGTACGATTTGACCAAGCAAACATGCATCTGCATCGTAAGATTTCATTCATTCATCAATCAGCACCGGCGGCCATGAATTTTGATCGAAGCCATAGGAACAAAGATAAACGGGTCCGGCCGGCGATCTCAAAGCTGACCGGCCCCGCTCGCTTGCTCGTGCAACGGTGCGCACAAGTAGTACATCAGAAATAGGAGGAGCATCGTGACGAGAGGAGCGGCCAGGCCGCCGACGCCCTGATGGCGGCGGTCGTCCAGCACCCGCGCCTCGATCAGGTTCAGCTGCAGGGTGAGCAGGTGCAGGCCCCGCGAGCAGTCGCGCAAGCCCGCCTTGATCTCGCGGAGCTCCCGGCGGAGCCCCTCCGCTCCTCCTTTCCTCGCCACTCCCCGCGCTCCCGGCGCGAGCCCGACGGCCGCGGCGCCGCCCCCCTGGAGGACGCTCGACGAACCCGACTGCGCCATGTGTTGCGGAAAATAAGTATAGATGGGATCGATTCATAGGGCTCCTGCTCTTATATAGTCTACTATCGTGGTCATTATCCGGGACCTACACGTACCCTAGTCCGCAATTTTTTCTTATTCTGAAACTAGAGACAAAGTTTTTTTTTTCATTTTTCTAGAAAGAAGATTCGGTATCTCTGTTTTGAACAGCAAAGGTATATATGTGCAATTTTGTGAAAAGTGTATCGGTGTCCTCGGTGAATCAGCCGTGAATTGTGTCTTTCCATTGATTACGTATATGCAAGGGCTCGGCCGGTGCGGTACACGAACCTGGAGCGATATATACGTGACAATTTCTTGAGACTAGGCAAACACTTTTGTTCTTGGCTCTAGGCACCGGCTGGCCGATCCGAATTTCCGCTGGTCGCCTGCGCGTCGTCTCATCTGGTGCATGCGGACAGTTGATTTTACGAATTTTTTTTGTCAAAAAAGACCACGTACGGTTTCATATTGACAAAAAAAAAAACCACCTGCGCACCGTATTGACAAAAAAGACCACATACGTCATGCCGGCATGGCCGGCAGCCGACACGTGGCACTTGCCGCCACGGGCGCTGGCGGCAGCCCAGGTATAACCGGTTTTCGAGCAAGGAACGGAACAGGAAGAGGCTGGTGGCCCCTGCCGCCACATCCCGTGGCGGTAGGTTTGCTGCGTGGGACGCGAAAATGTCTTAGTCCTGGCACTGCCGCTGTATGTAAGTATTTACTAGCTATCGCGCGTGCGTCTTCGATGCATCTGAGCCATTATATGCATGATCGGCGTATACGCTGCAACAGACAAAGGCACCTGCATGGACGTACGGAGGTAAAATGTCTAGCTTATACCAGGTCCCAGCAAGTATTGGCAAACATTGCACGCAGCCAGCGAGGATCTAGAAGCTCTACAGATGGAGAGGTGCAGGCGGAATAACAGACTATCCACAGGCGCGACTGTCACAAGCAGCAAAGAAGATCTCGCCGCCTCTGCGTGGCGGCAGGCCCACCAGCCTCGCCCGTTCGTCGCGCTGCACCTGACATGAAAAACCTGTTGCCCCGAAGCTGCCGCCTGCGCTCATGGCGGCAATGCGGCGGCAGGTGCCACGTGTCGGCTGTCGGACCTGCCGTCACGGTGTATGTGGTCTTTTCTGTCAATACGTGTGCAGGTAGTCTTTTTTGTCAATACGAATTCGTATGTAGTCCTTTTTGACAAAAAATCTGATTTTACTTGGTCTTATTCTTTCTTCCCCATATGCCTTCTTTTTTGAGAAAAAAAGCTTCAATATCGCTGCCATGGACGTGCGACACGGCCAACCTCGAAGCACCGCCCGCAACGTCTCGCGTGTGGCCGCCTTCGCCGTGGGTCACTGCCCTCACGACCATCGTCTTCTCCATTTCTCCCTGGCTCCGCGCATACAACAATGTGTGCCCCGGTTGTAGCCCTCCATTGCGACAGCCGCAACTCCTGTGGCGATGGTGGTCGGCCGCACACCCCCGCGAGGAGCTCGCAAAAATGCACTCTCCCTCAATTTGCTAGTAGCAACTAAAATGGCAGCTGGTTGTAGCAAACAAATCTTGCCGGTTCCGGCAAAAACAATAGCTCACTGATGCCGCCACCCGTCGCCATCGTAGCAACGCGCTCACCGTTTTGTAGCTTTGTGGTTGCCAGTTGTAGCAAAAAAAACACCCCGATTGTAGCAAAAAAGGATGCCAGTTGTAGCAAAACAACACCCCGTTGTAGTAAAAAAAAAGGATGCCAGTTGTTTTTTCGAAACGGAGGCAAAAGTTTTGCCTCATCGATTAATTAAGAAGAAGAGAATTGCCCAGTTAATTAACGGGAAACCGGGCGAAAACCAATACAAACTGAGCACAAACGAACTACTCACACGACATGAAACCCCACAGCCGCACACTCACACAGATGAAACCCCACAACCGCACAGGCGGTCTGTCACACTCGCCGAATACACAACATCCACAAACCCAGAGGCACCTCCCAACCAGAAATGACAACCCAATCAAGCAGCCAAAGACGTCTTGCCTTTGGCGCCACTCTTGCGATTGCCCACCTTCTTTTGTTTGTCCCTTCTGGCCCCTGTTAGGAGGCAAGCAATCGACCTACCTAAACCAGGTCTAGCAACTTCAACATGGCTAGCAAGTCACAAAGTTCCTTTGCGAAGAGCATTTGAATTTGGGGTAGGTGCCAACACAAGTGGCTCCGTGGTCATGCCACTCACAGCATCACTGCCCGATGGTCACAGACGAGGAGGCTGTTGGGGAACGAGTAATTTTAAAAAATTCCTACGCACACGCAAGATCATGGTGATGCATAGCAGCGAGAGGGAGAGTGTTGTCTACATACCCTTGTAGACCCAAGCGGAAGCGATCACTGGCGTAGAGGAAGTAGTCGACGCGTTCTCCTCGCGATCCAACCGATCCAGCGCCGTTACTCGGCGCCTCCGAAGTTCTTGACACACGACAGCTCGGTGGCGCTCCTCGGGCTCCGATCCAAAGAAAGCTCCGGGAGAGAGTTACATCGACAAGACGGCGTGGTGGCGATCTTGATGTTCTATCGACGCAGGCTTCGCCTAAGCACCGCCACGATATGACCGAGGTGGAATATGGTGGAGGGGCACCGACACGGCTAAGGAGCGATCTCAAGGATCAACTTCGTGTCATAGGGTGCCCCCGCCCCCCGTATATAAAGGAGCAAGGGAGGGCGGCCGGCCCTAGAGGGTGCGCCAAGGGAGGAAGTCTGTTGGGGAGCGTAGTAATTTCAAAATTTTTCCTACGCACACGCAAGATCATGGTGATGTATAGCAACGAGAGGGAGAGTGTTGTCTACATACCCTTGTAGACCCAAGCGGAAGCGATCTGGCGTAGAGGAAGTAGTCGACGTTCTCCTCGCGATCCGACCGATCCGGCGCCGTTACTCGACGCCCGAGTTCTTGACACACGTACAGCTCGATGGCGTCCCTCGTACTCGATCCAGCCGAGTGTCGAGGGAGAGTTCGTCAAGACGACGGCGTGGTGGCGATCTTGATGTTTCATCGGCGAGGCTTCGCCTAAGCTTCGCGACGGTATAACCGAGGTGGAATATGGTGGAGGGGGCACCGACACGGCTAAGGAGCGATCTAAAGATCAACTTGTGTGTTCAAGGTGCCCCCCCTGCCCCGTATATAAAGGAGCCAAGGGGGGGGCGGCGGCCAAGGGAGGCGCGCCAGGAGTCCTACTCCTCTGGGAGTAGGATTCCCCCAATCCTAGTTGGACTAGGATTCCGGAGGGAAAGAGAGAGAGGGGGCGGCCCTTCTCCTAGTCCTAATAGGACTAGGGAAGGGGGCCTTGGCGCCCTCCTAGGGCTGCCCTTCTCCTTTCCACTAAGGCCCATAGAGGCCCATTTACCTCCCGGGGTTCCAGTAACCTCCGGTACTCGGTAAATTCCGTTTTCGCCGGAACCATTCGAACTCCAAACATAGGCTTCCAATATATCAATCTTTATGTCTCGACCATTTCGAGACTCCTCGTCATGTCCGTGATCACATCCGGGACTCGAACTCCTTGGTACATCAAAATACATAAACTCATAATAATCGCCATCGAAACCTTAAGCGTGCGGACCCTACGGTTCGAGAACAATGTAGACATGACCTAGAACTATTCACGGTCAATAACCAACAGCGGGACCTGGATGCCCATATTGGTTCCTACATATTCTACGAAGATCTTTATCGGTCAGACCGCATAACAACATCGTTGTTCCCTTTGTCATCGGTATGTTACTTGCCCGAGATTCGATCGTCGGTATCCAATACCTAGTTCAATCTCGTTACGGTAAGTCTCTTTACTCGTTCCGTAATACATCATCTCACAACTAACTCATTAGTTGCAGTGCTTGCAAGGCTTGATGATGTGCATTACCGAGAGGGCCCAGAGATACCTCTCCGACAATCGGAGTGACAAAACCTAATCTCAAATCGCCAACCCAACATTTGCCTTTGGAGACACTGTAGTACTCCTTTATAATCACCCCGATTCGTTGTGACGTTTGGTAGCACCAAAGTGTTCCTCCGTAAGCGGAGTTGCATAATCTCATAGTTACGGGAACATGTATAAGTCATGGATAAAAGCAGTAGCAACATACTAAGCGATCGTGTGCTAAGCTAATGGAATGGGTCATGTCAATCGATCATTCTACTAATGATGTGACCTCATTAATCAAATAACAACTCCTTTGTTTATGGTTAGGAAACATAACCATCTTTGATTAATAAGCTAGTCTAGTAGAGGCATACTAGTGACATGTTGTTTTGTCTATGCATTCACACATGTATCATGTTTCCGGTTAATACAATTCTAGCATGAATGATAAACATTTATCATGAAATGAGGAAATAAATAATAACTTTATTATTGCCTCTAGGGCATATTTCCTTGATCTCCCACTTGCACTAGAGTCAATAATCTAGATTACATAGTAATGATTCTAACACCCATGGAGTCTTGGTCTTGATCATGTTTTGCTCGTGGAAGAGGCTTAGTCAAGCGGTGCGCAACATTCAGATCCGTATGTATCTTGCAAATCTCTATGTCTCCACCGGACTAAGTCCGGATGGAATTGAAGCGTCTCTTGATGTGCTTGGTCCTCTTGTGAAATCTGGATTCCTTTGCTAAGGCAATTGCTCGAGATTGTCACGAAGATTTTCATTGGACCCGATGCACTAGGTATGACACCTAGATCGGATATGAACTCCTTCATCCAGACTCCTTCATTAGCTGCTTCCGAAGCTGCTATGTATTCCGCTTCACATGTAGATCCCTTCACGACGCTTTGTTTAGAACGCACCAACCGACAGCTCCTCCGTTTAGTGTAAATACGTATCCGGTCTGCGATTTAGAATCGTCGGATCGGTGTCAAAGCTTGCATCAACGTAACCGTTTACGATGAGCTCTTTGTCACCTCCATATCGAGAAACATATTCTTAGTCCTTTTCGGTATTTCGGGATGTTCTTGACGCTGTCCGATGATCCACTCTGGATTACTTTGGTACCTTCTGCTAGGCTTATAGCAAGGCACACATCAGTCTGGTACACAGCATTGCATACATGATAGAGCCTATGGCTGAAGCATAGGAACATCTTTCATTTTCTCTCTATCTTCTGCAGTGGTCGGGCATTGAGTCTGACTCAACTTCACACCTTGTAACACAGGCAAGAATCCTTTCTTTGCTTGATCCATTTTGAACTTCTTCAAAACTTTGTCAAGGTATGTGCTTTGTGAAAGTCAATTAAGCGTCTTGATCTATCTCTATAGATCTTAATGCCCAATATGTAAGCAGCTTCACCGAGGTCTTTCATTGAAAAACTCTTGTTCAAGTATCCCTTTATGCTATCCAGAATTCTATATCATTTCCGATCAGCAATATGTCATCCACATATAATATCGTAAATGCTCTGAGCTCCCACTCACTTTCTTGTAAATCTGAGGCTTCTCCAAAAGTGCATACAAACCCAAATGCTTTGATCACACTATCAAAGCGTTTATTCCAACTCGAGATGCTTGCACCAGTCCATAAATGGATCATTGGAGCTTGCACACTTTGTTAGCTTCCTTTGGATCGATAAAACCTTCGGTTGCATCATATACAACTCTTCTTCCGTAAATCCATTCAGAATGCAGTCTTTACATCCATTTGCCAAATTTCATAATCATAAAATGCGCAATTGCTAACATGATTCGGACGGACTTAAGCATCGCCACTGGTGAGAAGGTCTCATCGTAGTCAATCCCTTGAACTTGTCGAAAACCTTTTGCGACAAGTCGAGCTTTATAAACGATAACATTACCGTCGGCGTCGGTCTTCTTCTTGAAGATCCACTTGTTTTCTATTGCTTGCCTACCCTCGGGCAAGTCAACCAAAGTCCACACTTTGTTTTCATACATGGATCCCATCTCGATTTCATGGCCTCAAGCCATTTTATGGAATCTGGGCTCACCATCGCTTCTTCATAGTTCGTAGGTTCATCATGATCTAGTAGCATGACTTCCAGAACAGGATTACCGTACCACTCTGGCGCGGATCTTACTCTGGTTGATCTACGAGGTTCTGCAGTAACTTGATCTGAAGTTTCATGATCAACATCATCAACTTCCTCACTACTTGGTGTAGGTGTCTCGAAACCGGTTTCGCGACGAACTACTTTCAAGTAAGGGAGAAGGTACTATTACCTCATCAAGTTCCACTTTCCTCCCACTCACTTCTTTCGAGAGAAACTCCTTCTCTAGAAAGGATCCATTCTTAGCAACAAATGTCTTGCCTTCGGATCTGTGATAGAGGTGTACCCAACTGTCTCCTTTGGGTATCCTATGAAGACACATTTCTCGATTTGGGTTCGAGCTTATCGGGTTGAAGCTTTTTCACATAAGCATCGCATCCCCAAACTTTAAGAAACGACAACTTTGGTTTCTTGCCAAACCACAGTTCATAAGGTGTCGTCTCAACGGATTTCGACGGTGTTCTATTCGATGTGAATGCAGCCGTCTCTAGAGCATAACCCCAAAACGATAGCGGTAAATCTGTAAGAGACATCATAGATCGTACCATATCTAGTAAAATACGACACGACGTTCGGACACACCATTCTGTTGTGGTGTTCCGGTGGCGTGAGTTGCGAAACTATTCCGCATTGTTTCAAATGTAGACCAAACTCGTAACTCAAATATTCACCTCCACGATCGGATCGTAGAAACTTAATTTTCTTGTTACGATGATTTTCAACTTCACTCTGAAATTCTTTGAACTTTTCAAACGTTTCAGACTTATGTTTCATTAAGTAGATATACCCATATCTGCTTAAGTCATCTGTGAAGGTGAGAAAATAACGATATCCGCCACGAGCCTCAACATTCATCGGACCACATACATCAGTATGTATGATCTCCAACAAATCCGTTGCTCTCTCCATAGTACCGAGAACGGTGTTCTAGTCATCTTGCCCATGAGGCACGGTTCATAAGTGCCAAGTGATTCATAATCAAGTGACTCCAAAAGTCCATCCGTATGGAGTTTCTTCATGCGCTTTACACCGATATGACCTAAACGGCAGTGCCACAAATACGTTGCACTTTCGTTATCAACTCTGCATCTTTTGGTTTCAACATTATGAATATGTGTATCACTACTATCGAGATTCATCAAAATAGACCATTCCTCAAGGGTGCATGACCATAAAAGATATTACTCATATAAATAGAACAACCATTATTCTCTCGATTTAAATGAATAACCGTCTCGCATCAAACAAGATCCAGATATAATGTTCATGCTCAACGCAGCACCAAATAACAATTATTTAGGTCTAAAACTAATCCCGAAGGTAGATGTAGAGGTAGCGTGCCGACCGCGATCACATCGACTTTGGAACCATTTCCCACGCGCATCGTCACCTCGTCCTTTGCGAGTTAAGCAATCGTAGTCCTGTTTGAGTTGCAAATATTAGCAAGAACCAAGATATCAAATACCAGTGCTACTACGAGCTCTAGTAAGGTACACATCAATAACATGTATATCACATATACCTTTGTTCACCTTGCCATCCTTCTTATCCGCCAAATACTTGGGGCAGTTCCGCTTCAAAGTGACTATCGCTTGCGGTAGAAGCACTCGATTTCAGGTTTAGGGCCGGACTTGGGTTTCTTCTCTGAGCGACAACTTGCTTGTTGTTCTTCTTGAAGTTCCCTTCTTCTTCCCTTTGCCTTTCTTCTTGAAACTAGTGGTCTTGTTGACCATCAACACTTGATGCTCCTTCTTGATTTCTACCTCGCAGCCTTTAGCATTGCGAAGAGCTCGGTATAGTCTTTACTAACCCTTGCATATTATAGTTCATCATGAAGCCTTTGTAGCTTGGTGGCGGTGATTGAAGAATTTCATCAATGACACAATCATCCGGAAGATTAACTCCCAATTGTGTCAAGTGATTGTAGTACCCGGACATTACGAGTATATGCTCACTAATGTAACTGTTCTCCTCCATCTTGCAGCTATAGAACTTATTGGAGACTTCATATCTCTCAATCCGGGCATTACTGTTGGAATATCAACTTCAACTCTGGAACATCTCATATGCTCCATGACGTTCAAAACGTCGTTGAAGTCCCGGTTCTAAGCCGTAAAGCATGGCTGCTTGAACTATAGAGTAGTCATCGGCTTTGCTCGCCAGACGTTCACAACATCCGTGTTGCTCAAAGCAAGAGGCTGTCACCTAGCGGTGCATCCGGGGCGTAACTCTTACGTGCAGCAATGAGGATGATCCTCAAGTTACGGACCCGATCCGTGTAATTGCTACCATCATCTTTCAACTTTGCTTTCTCAAGGGCGCATTAAAATTCAACGGAACAACAAAGACGAGCCATCTATCTACAATCAAACATAAACAAGCAAGATACTATCGGTACTAAGTTCATGATAAATTTAAGTTCAATTAATCATATTACTAAAGAACTCCCACTTAGAAAGACATCCTCTAGTCATCTAAGTGATCACGTGATCCAAATCAACTAAACCATAACCGATCATCACGTGAAATGGAGTAGTTTTCAATGGTGAACATCTTATGTTGATCATATCTACTATATGATTCACGCTCGACCTTTCGGTCTCCGTGTTCCGAGGCCATATCTCGCATATGCTAGGCTCGTCAAGTATAACCCGAGTATTCTGCGTGTGCAAAACTGGCTTGCACCCGTTGTAGATGGACGAGAGCTTATCACACCCGATCATCACGTGGTGTGCGGGCACGACGAACTTTGGCAGCGGTGCATACTCGGGAGAACACTTCTTGATAATTTAGTGAGAGATCATCTTATAATGCTACCGTCAATCAAAGCAAGATAAGATGCATAAAAGGATAAACATCACATGCAAATCAATATAAGTGATATGATATGGTCATCATCATCTTGTGCTTCATGATCTCCATCTTGCAGCACCACCATGATCACCATCGTCACCGCGCGACACCTTGATCTCCATCGTAGCATCGTTGTCGTTTCGCCAAACTTATGCTTCTCGACTATCGCTACCGCTTAGTGATAAAGTAAAGCATTACGAAGCGATTGCATTGCATACAATAAAGCGACAACCATATGGCTCCAGCCGATTGCCGATAACCGGTTACAAAACATGATCATCTCATACAATAAAATATAGTATCACGTCTTGACCATATCACATCACAACATGCCCTGCAAAAACAAGTTAGGCGTCCTCTACTTTGTTGTTGCAAATTTTACGTGGCTGCTACGGGCTTAAGCAAGAACCAGTCTCACCTACGCATCAAAACCACAACGATAATTCGTCAAATAGACTCCGTTTTAACCTTCTCAAGGACGGGCGTAGCTTTTCGGTTCAACTAAAGTGAGAGAGACAGCACCCACGGTCACCTTTAAGCAACGAGTGCTCGTGGCGGTGAAACCAGTCTCGCGTAAGCGTCACGCGTAATGTCGGTCCGGGGCGCTTCATCTCACAATACCGCTGAACCAAAGTATGACATGCTTGTAGGTAGTATGACTTGTATCGCCCACAACTCACTTGTGTTCTACTCGTGCAAAACATCAAACCATAGAAAAACCTAGGCTCGGATGCCTTTGTTGGGGAACGTAGTAATTTCAAAATTTTTCCTCGCACACGCAAGATCATGGTGATGTATAGCAACGAGAGGGGAGAGTGTTGTCTACATACCCTTGTAGACCGAAGCGGAAGCGATCTGGCGTAGAAGAAGTAGTAGACGCGTTCTCCTCGCGATCCGACCGATCCGGCGCCGTTACTCCGACGCCCGAGTTCTTGACACACGTACAGCTCGATGGCGTCCCTCGTACTCGATCCAGCCGAGTGTCGAGGAGAGTTCCGTCAAGACGACGGCGTGGTGGCGATCTTGATGTTTCACGGCGCAGGCTTCGCCTAAGCAGCGACAGTATAACCGAGGTGGAATATGGTGGAGGGGGCACTGACACGGCTAAGGAATGATCTAAAGATCAACTTGTGTGTTCCAAGGTGCCCCCTGCCCCAGATATAAAGGAGCCAAGGGAGGGGGCGGCGGCCAAGGGAGGCGCGCCAGGAGTCCTACTCCTCCGGGAGTAGGATTCCCCCAATCCTAGTTGGACTAGGATTCCGGAGGGAAAGAGAGAGAGGGGGCGGCCCTTCTCCTAGTCCTAATAGGACTAGGGAAGGGGGGCGCGCCTCCTAGGGCTGCCCTTCTCCTTTCCACTAAGGCCCATAGAGGCCCATTTACCTCCCGGGGTTCCGTAACCTCCGTTACTCGATAAATTCCGTTTTCGCCGGAACCATTCGAACTCCAAACATAGGCTTCCAATATATCAATCTTTATGTCTCGACCATTTCGAGACTCCTCGTCATGTCCGTGATCACATCCGGACTCGAACTCCTTCGGTACATCAAAATACATAAACTCATAATAATCGCCCGAAACCTTAAGCGTGCGGACCCTACGGTTCGAGAACAATGTAGACATGACCTAGAACTATTCACGGTCAATAACCAACAGCGGGACCTGGATGCCCATATTGGTTCCTACATATTCTCGAAGATCTTTATCGGTCGGACCGCATAACAACATACGTTGTTCCTTTGTCATCGGTATGTTACTTGCGAGATTCGATCGTCGGTATCCAATACCTAGTTCAATCTCGTTACGGTAAGTCTCTTTACTCGTTCCGTAATACATCATCTCACAACTAACTCATTAGTTGCAGTGCTTGCAAGGCTTGATGATGTGCATTACCGAGAGGGCCCAGAGATACCTCTCCGGCAATCGGAGTGACAAAACCTAATCTCAAAATCGCCAACCCAACATTTGCCTTTGGAGACACCTGTAGTACTCCTTTATAATCACCCGATTACGTTGTGACGTTTGGTAGCACCAAAGTGTTCCTCCGTAAACGGAGTTGCATAATCTCATAGTTACAGGAACATGTATAAGTCATGGATAAAAGCGGTAGCAACATACTAAGCGATCGTGTGCTAAGCTAATGGAATGGGTCATGTCAATCAGATCATTCTACTAATGATGTGACCTCATTAATCAAATAACAACTCCTTTGTTTATGGTTAGGAAACATAACCATCTTTGATTAATAAGCTAGTCTAGTAGAGGCATACTAGTGACATGTTGTTTTGTCTATGCATTCACACATGTATCATGTTTCCGGTTAATACAATTCTAGCATGAATGATAAACATTTATCATGAAATGAGGAAATAAATAATAACTTTATTATTGCCTCTAGGGCATATTTCCTTCAGAGTCCTCCTCCTAGTGGGAGTAGGACTCCCCTTTCCTAGTCCAACTAGGAGGGGGAAGGGGGAAGGAAGGAGAGGGAGAGGGAGACGGAAAGGGGGGCTGCGCCCCCCTCCTTGTCCAATTCGGACTCCTCATGGGGGGGCGCGTGCCACCTCTTGGCGCAGACCTCTCTCTCCCCTCGTGGCCCATTAAGGCCCATTACTTCCCCGGGGGGGTTCCGGTAACCCCTCAGGCACTCCGGTATTATCCGAAACCACTCGGAACCATTCCGATGTCCGAACATAGCTGTCCAATATATCAATCTTTACGTCTCGACCATTCCGAGACTCCTCGTCATGTCCGTGATCACATCCGGGACTCCGAACTCCTTCGGTACATCAAAATACACAAACTCATAATATAACCGTCATCGAAACCTTAAGCGTGCGGACCCTACGGTTCGAGAACAATGTAGACATGACCGAGACACGTCTCCGATCAATAACCAATAGCGGGACCTAGATGCCCATATTGGCTCCTACATATTCTACGAAGATCTTTATCGGTCAGACCGCATAACAACATACGTTTGTTCCCTTTGTCATCGGTATGTTACTTGCCCGAGATTCGATCGTCGGTATCCAATACCTAGTTCAATCTCGTCACCGGCAAGTCTCTTTACTCGTTCTATAATGCATCATCCCGTAACCAACTCATTGGTCACATTGCTTGCAAGGCTTATAATGACGTGCATTACCGAGAGGGCCCAGAGATACCTCTCCGACAATTGGAGTGACAAAACCTAATCTCGAAATACGCCATCTCAACATGTACCTTCGGAGACACCTATAGTACTCCTTTATAATCACCCAGTTACGTTGTGACGTTTGGTAGTACCCAAAGTGTTCCTCCGGTAAACGGGAGTTGCATAATCTCATAGTTACAGGAACATGTATAAGTCATGAAGAAAGCAATAGCAACATACTAAACGATCAAGTGCTAAGCTAACGGAATGGGTCAAGTCAATCGCATCATTCTCCTAATGATGTGATCTCGTTAATCAAATGACAACTCTTTTGTCCATGGCTAGGAAACATAACCATCTCTGATAAACGAGCTAGTCAAGTAGAGGCATACTAGTGACACTATGTTTGTCTATGTATTCACACATGTATTATGTTTCCGGTTAATACAATTCTAGCATGAATAATAAACATTTATCATGAAATAAGGAAATAAATAATAACTTTATTATTGCCTCTAGGGCATATTTCCTTCAGGAACGACGACAGCATCTAAAACTTCCGCTCTCCATGACGTCGAGAGGTAGGCTGTTTGACGCCTGACAAGGATCCATGGGGGGTGGTGAGGACACCGAGTCCACCTCCGAAGCCTGGGGAGAGTCCAACTTGAGTTGCTCCATCGACAAAGGTGAAACAAGTTCCCCACTCAACATCTGCATCTCGGGCATGATCTGCAGCACCGAAGACACTACCTCGATGGAGGCCACACCCTCGAAGTCCGGCAACACTTGGGGCATTGAACTGGACCCAACACGGGGCGAGAAGCCCAAAGCACGAGGGGAGTAGCAGCCATAGAGATCCACATCTTTGTCGCCCTCGAAGTCAACGACAAGCTTTGGCAAAGGAGGCGACATAGGAGGGAGTGGCGCCTCGGCCGTCGCAGGAGATAGCCTGCCCAGAGCAACCTTTGCACGCTCCAGAAGGCTCCGACCCCGCAGCAGCCATCCGTGCATTGAATCAACCACATCACTCAGAGGCTGAATCGCCTTCACCATCTGCAAGGAAGCCATGCCTTGCAGCTCAGAGCGTAGCAGCTCGGCTTGCGCAATAAAGACAGACTGAAGCGTTGTTGGGGAACGTAGTAATTTCAAAAAATTTCCTACGCACACGCAAGATCATGGTGATGATATAGCAACGAGGGGAGAGTGTTGTCTACGTACCCTTGTAGACCGAAGCGGAAGCGTTGACGCAACGTAGAGGAAGTAGTCGTTCGTCCTCCCGGTCCGACCGATCCAAGCACCGTTACTCCGGCACCTCCGAGTTCTTGACACGCGTATAGCTCGATGACGCACCCTCGATCTCCGATCCAGCAGAGGCGCCAAGGGGGAGTTCCGTCAGCACGACGGCGTGGTGACGATCTTGATGTTCTCCTGTCGCAGGGCTTCGCCTAAGCACCACTACAATATGACCGAGGTGTAATATCGTGGAGGGGGGCACCGCACACGGCTAAGGAACGATCAATGATCAACTTGTGTGTCTAGGGTGCCCCTACCCCGTATATAAAGGAGGGAGGGAGGAGGTGGCGGCCCAAAGGCGCGCCATAGGAGGAGGAAACCTACTCCAAGTAGGTTTCCCTCTTTTCCTAATCCAAGTTGGAGGGAAGGAAGGAGTACTAGTAGTAGGAAGGAAGAGGGGAAGGAGAAGGAAAGGGGGGGCCCCCTCCCCAATTCGGATTGGGCTTGGAAGCGCGCCCCTCCCCTGCCCCTTCTCCTTCCTTCCACTTGGGCCCAATAAGGCCCATATACTTACCGGGGTTCGGTAACCTCCCGAACTCGGTATATTCCCAAACTCTCCGGAACCTTTCCGGTGTCCAAATATATCCGTCCAATATATCAATCTTTATGTCTCGACCATTTCGAGACTCCTCGTCATGTCCGTGATCACATCCGGACTCGAACCACCTTGGTACATCAAAATACATAAACTCATAATATAAGCATCATTGAAACCTTAAGCGTGCGGACCCTACGGTTCGAGAACAATGTAGACATGACCGAGACACGTCTCGGTCAATAACCAATAGCGGACCTGGATGCCCATATTGGTTCCTACATATTCTCGAAGATCTTTATCGGTCAAACCGCATAACAACATACTTTGTTCCTTTGTCATCGGTGCGTTACTTGCCCGAGATCGATCGTCGGTATCCAATACCTAGTTCAATCTCGTTACGGCAAGTCTCTTTACTCGCTTCAATCGTCATCCCATAACTAACTCATTAGTTACATGCTTGCAAGGCTTAAGTGATGAGTATTACCGAGAGGGCCAGAGATACCTCTCCGACAATTGGAGTGACAAATCCTAATCTCGAATTATGCCAACTCAACATGAACCTTGGAAACACCAGAGCACCTTTATAATCACCCAGTTATGTTGTGACGTTTGGTAGCACACAAAGTGTTCTTCGGTACACGGAGTTGCACAATCTCATAGTTGCAGGAACTTTGTATAAGTCATGAAGAAAGCAATAGCAGTATACTAAACGATCAAATGCTAGGCTAACAGAATGGGTCATGTCAATCACATCATTCTTCTAATGATGTGATCCCACTAATCAAATGACAACACATGTCTATGGTCAGGAAACATAACCATCTTTGATTAATGAGCTAGTCAAGTAGAGGCATACTAGTGACCATAGTTTTGTCTATGTATTCACACATGTATTATGTTTCCGGTTAATACAATTCTAGCATGAATAATAAACATTTATCATGATATGAGCAAATAAATAATAACTTTATTATTGCCTCTAGGGCATATTTCCTTCGGTCTCCCACTTGCACTAGAGTCAATAATCTAGATTTCATAGTAATGATTCTGACACCCATGGAGTCTTGGTGCTGATCATGTTTTGCTCGTGAGAGAGGCTTAGTCAGCGGTGCGCAACATTCAGATCCGTATGTATCTTGCAAATCTCTATGTCTCCCACTTGGACTTGGTCCCGAATGGAATTGAAGCGTCTCTTGATGTGCTTGGTCCTCTTGTGAAATCTGGATTCCTTTGCCAAGGCAATTGCACCAGTATTGTCACAGAAGATCTTCATTGGTCCCGATGCACTAGGTATGACACCTAGATCGGAAATGAACTCCTTCATCCAGACTCCTTCATTTGCTGCTTCAGAAGCAGCTATGTATTCCGCTTCACATGTAGATCCCGCCACGACGCTTTGTTTAGAATCGCACCAACTTACAGCTCCACCGTTTAATATAAACACGTATCCGGTCTGCGATTTAGAATCGTCCGGATCGGTGTCAAAGCTTACATCGGCGTAACCATTTACGACTAGCTCTTTGTCACCTCCATATCGAGAAACATATCCTTAGTCCTTTTCGGTATTTCGGGATGTTCTTGACCGCTGTCGATGATCCACTCTGGATTACTTTGGTACCTCCTGCTAAGCTTATTGCTAAGCATCGTCATGTCTGGTACATTGCATTGCATACATGATAGAGCCTATGGCTGAAGCATAGGAACATTTTTCATTTCTCTCTATCATCTGCTTTGTGGTCGGGCATTGAGTTCGACTCAACTTCACACCTTGTAGCACAGGCAAGAAACCTTTCTTTGCTGATCCATATTGAACTTTTTCAATATTTTGTCAAGGTATGTGCTTTGTGAAAGTCCTATTAAGCGTCTTGATCTATCTCTATAGATCTTGATGCCTAATATGTAAGCAGCTTCACCGAGGTCTTTCATCGAAAAACTTTTATTCAAGTATCCTTTATGCTATCCAGAAATTCTATATCATTTCCAATTAATAATATGTCATCAACATATAAAACTAGAAATGCTCTGAGCTCCCACTCACTTTCTTGTAAATACAAAGCTTCTCCAAAAGTCAGTATAAAACCATATGCTTTGATCACACTATCAAAGCGTTTATTCCAACTCCGAGATGCTTGCACAAGTCCATAAATGGAGCATTTGGAGCTTGCACACTTTGTCGACACCTTTTGGATCAACAAAACCTTCCGGCTGCATCATATACAACTCTTCTTCTAGAAATCCATTCAAGAATGCAGTCTTGACATCCATTTGCCAAATTTCATAATCATGAAATGCAGCAATAGCTAACATGATTCGGACAGACTTAAGCATCGCTATGGGTGAGAAAGTCTCATCGTAGTCAACCCCTTGAACTTGTCGAAAACCTTTCGCAACAAGTCGAGCTTTATAGACAGTAACATTACCATCAACGTCAGTCTTCTTCTTAAAGATCCATTTATTCTCAATGGCTTGCCGATCATTGGGCAAGTCAACTAAAGTCCATACTTTGTTTTCATACATGGATCCTATATCAGATTTCATGGCCTCCAGCCATTTTGCGGAATCTGGGCTCATCATCACTTCCTCATAGTTCGTAGGTTCATCATGGTCAAGTAACATGACTTCCGAATAGGATTACCGCACCACTCAGTGCGGATCTTACTGGTAGACCCACGAGTTCATGAGAAACTTGATCTGAAGTTTCATGATCAATATCATTAGCTTCCTCACTAATTGGTGTAATTGTCACGGGAACCGGTTCTCGTGATGAACTACCTTCAATAAGGGAGTAGATCTGATTATCTCATCAAGTTCTACTTTCCTCCCACTCACTTCTTTCGAGAGAAACTCCTTCTCGAAAGGATCCATTCTTAGCAACGAATGTTTTGCCTTCGGATCTGTGATAGAAGGTGTACCAATGATCTCTTTTGGGTATCCTATGAAGACACATTTCTCGATTTGGGTTCGAGCTTATCTGGTTGAAGTTTCTTCACATAAGCATCGTAGCCCCAAACTTTAAGAAACGACAACTTTGGTTTCTTGCCAAACCACAGTACATAAGGCGTCGTCTCAACGGATTTTGATGGTGCCCTATTTAACGTGAATGCGGCCGTCTCTAAAGCATAACCCCAAAATGATAGCGGTAAATTGGTAAGAGACATCATAGATCGCACCATATCAAGTAAAGTACGATTACGACGTTCGGACACACCATTTCGTTGTGGTGTTCCAAGTGGCGTGAGTTGCGAAACTATTCCGCATTGTTTCAAATGTAAACCAAACTCGTAACTCAAATATTCTCCTCCACGATCAGATCGCAGAAATTTTATTTTCTTGTTACGATGATTCTCCACTTCACTCTGAAATTCTTTGAACTTTTCAAATGTTTCAGACTTGTGCTTCATTAAGTAGATATACCCATATCTGCTCAAATCATCTGTGAAGGTGAGAAAATAACGATATCCGCCACGAGCCTCAACATTCATCGGGCCACATACATCTGTATGTATGATTTCCAACAAATCTGTTGCTCTCTCCATAGTTCCGAGAAGCGGTGTTTTAGTCATCTTGCCCATGAGGCACGGTTCGCAAGTACCAAGTGATTCATAATCAAGTGATTCGAAGTCCATCGGTATGGAGTTTCTTCATGCGTTTTACACCGATATGACCTAAACGGCGATTGCCACAAATAAGTTGCACTATCATTATCAACTCTGCATCTTTTGGCTTCAACATTATGAATATGTGTATCACTACTATCGAGATTCAATAAAAATATACCACTCTTCAAGGGTGCATGACCATAAAAGATATTACACATATAAATAGAACAACCATTATTCTCTGATTTAAATGAATAACCGTCTCGCATCAAACAAGATCCAGATATAATGTTCATGCTCAACGCTGGCACCAAATAACAATTATTTAGGTCTAAAACTAATCCCGAAGGTATATGTAGAGGTAGCGTGCCGACCGCGATCACATCGACTTTTGGAACCGTTTCCCACGCACATCGTCACCTCGTCCTTTGCCAGTGTTAAGCAATCCGTAGTCCTGTTTGAGTTGCAAATATTAGCAAGAACCAATATCAAATACCAGTGCTACTACGAGCTCTAGTTAGGTACACATCAATAACATGTATATCACATATACCTTTGTTCACTTTGCCATCCTTCTTATCCGCCAAATACTTGGGGCAGTTCCGCTTCTAGTGACCAGATCGCTTGCGGTAGAAGCACTCGATTTAGAGCTTAAGTCCGGACTTGGGTTTCTTCTCTTGAGCAGCAACTTGCTTGCCGTTCTTTTGAAGTTCCCTTCTTCTTCCCTTTGCCCTTCTTCTTGAAACTAGTGGTCTTGTTGACCATCAACACTTGATGCTCCTTCTTGATTTCTACCTCCATGGCTTTCAAAGCATTGCGAAGAGCTCGGGAATAGTCTTGTTCATCCCTTGCATATTATAGTTCATCACAAAGCTCTTGTAGCTTGGTGGCGATGATTGAAGAATTACATCAATGACACTATCATCGTGAAGATTAACTCCCGGTTGAATCAATTGATTGTTATACCCGGACATTACGAGTATATGTTCACCGACAGAACTATTCTCCTCCATCTTGCAGCTATAGAACTTATTGGAGACTTCATATCTCTCAATCCGGGCATTTGCTTGAAATATTAATTTCAACTCTGGAACATCTCATATGCTCCATGACGTTCAAAACGTCGTTGAAGACCGGTTCTAAGCCGTAAAGCATGGCACATTGAACTATAGAGTAGTCATCAGCTTTGCTCGCCAGACGTTCTTAACGTCGTCGGTTGCATCAGCAGCAGTTGGCACCCAGCGGTGCTTCGGGGCGTAACTCTTACATGCAGCAATGAGGATAATCCTCAGGTTATGGACCCGATCCGTGTAATTGCTACCATCATCTTTCAACTTTGCTTTCTCAAGGAACACATTAAAATTCAGCGGAACAACAAAGACGAGCCATCTATCTACAAACAAACATAGATAAGCAAGATACTATCGGTACTAAGTTCATGATAAATTTAAGTTCAATTAATCATATTACTTAAGAACTCCCACTTAGGCAGACATCTCTCTAGTCATCTAAGTGATCACGTGATCCAAATCAACTAAACCATAACCGATCATCACGTGAGATGGAGTAGTTTTCAATGGTGAACATCATTATGTTGATCATATCTACTATATTATTCACGCTCGACCTTTCGGTCTCCGTGTTCGAGGCCATATCTGCATATGCTAGGCTCGTCAAGTTTAACTGAGTATTCTGCGTGTGCAAAACTGGCTTGCACCCGTTGTAGATGGACGTGAGCTTATCACACCCGATCATCACGTGGTGTCTCAAAGACGACGAACTTTGGCAGCGGTGCATACTCGGGAGAACACTTCTTGATAATTTTAGTGAGAGATCATCTTAAAATGCTACCGTCAATCAAAGCAAGATAAGATGCATAAAGGATAAACATCACATGCAATCAATATAAGTGATATGATATGGCCATCATCATCTTGTGCTTGTGATCTCCATCTCCAAGCACCGTCGTGATCACCATCGTCACCGCGCGACACCTTGATCTCCATCGTAGCATCGTTGTCGTTACGCCATCTATTGCTTCTCGACTATCGCTACCGCTTAGTGATAAAGTAAAGCAATTACGGCGTTGCATTTCATACAATAAGCGACAACCATATGGCTAATGCCGATTGCCGATAACCGGTTACAAAACATGATCATCTCATACAATAAAATATAGCATCACGTCTTGGCCATATCACATCACAACATGCCCTGCAAAAACAAGTTAGGCGTCCTCTACTTTGTTGTTGCAAATTTTACGTGGCTGCTACGGGCTTAAGCAAGAACCAATCTCACCTACGCATCAAAACCACAGCGATAGTTTGTCAAATAGACTCCGTTTTAACCTTCGCAAGGACGGGCGTAGCTACACTCGGTTCAACTAAAGTTGGAGAAACCGACACCGCCAGCCACACTGTGTGCAAAGCACGTCTGTAGAACCGGTCTCGCGTAAGCGTCGCGTAATGTCGGTCCGGCCGCTTCATCCAACAATACCGCCGAACCAAAGTATGACATCTTTGGTAGGCGGTATGTCTTATAAATCCACAACTCACTTGTGTTCTACTCGTGCATATAATATCAAACCATAAAAACCTAGCTCGGATGCCACTGTTGGCGAACGTAGTAATTTCAAAAGAATTCCTACGCACACGCAAGATCATGGTGATGATATAGCAACGAGGGGAGAGTGTTGTCTACGTACCCTTGTAGACCGAAGCGGAAGCGTTGACGCAACGTAGAGGAAGTAGTCGTACGTCCTCCCGGTCCGACCGATCCAAGCACCGTTACTCCGGCACCTCCGAGTTCTTGACACGCGTACAACTCGATGACGCACCCTCGATCTCCGATCCAGCAGAGGCGCCGAGGGGGAGTTCCATCAGTACGACGGCGTGGTGACGATCTTGATGTTCTCTGTCGCGCAGGCTTCGCCTAAGCACCGCTACAATATGACCGAGGTGTAATATCGTGGAGGGGGGCACCGCACACGGCTAAGGAACGATCAATGATCAACTTGTGTGTCTAGGGTGCCCCTACCCCCGTATATAAAGGAGGGAGGGAGGAGGTGGCCGGCCCAAGGGGGGCGCGCCATAGGAGGAGGAAACCTACTCCAAGTAGGTTTCCCCTCTTTTTCCTAATCCAAGTTGGAGGGGGAAGGAAGGAGTACTAGTAGTAGGAAGGAAGAGGGGGAAGGAAAAAGGAAAGGGGGGGCCGGCCCCCCTCCCTTGCTCCTTCTCCCTTCCTTCCACTTGGGCCCAATAAGGCCCATATACTTACCGTGGGGTTCCGGTAACCTCCCGGAGCTCCGGTATATTCCCAAACTCTCCCGGAACCTTTCCGGTGTCCAAATATATCCGTCCAATATATCAATCTTTATGTCTCGACCATTTCGAGACTCCTCGTCATGTCCGTGATCACATCCGGGACTCCTAACAACCTTGGTACATCAAAATACATAAACTCATAATATAAGCATCATCGAAACCTTAAGCGTGCGGACCCTACGGTTCGAGAACTATGTAGACATGACCGAGACACGTCTCGGTCAATAACCAATAGCGGGACCTGGATGCCCATATTGGTTCCTACATATTCTACGAAGATCTTTATCGGTCAAACCGCATAACAACATACTTTGTTCCTTTGTCATCGGTATGTTACTTGCGAGATTTGATCGTCGGTATCAATACCTAGTTCAATCTCGTTACGGCAAGTCTCTTTACTCGTTCTATAATCGTCATCTCATAACTAACTCATTAGTTACATGCTTGCAAGGCTTAAGTGATGAGTATTACCGAGAGGGCCCGAGATACCTCTCCGACAATTGGAGTGACAAATCCTAATCTCGAATTATGCCAACTCAACATGAACCTTTGGAAACACCTGAGAGCACCTTTATAATCACCCGATTCGTTGTGACGTTTGGTAGCACACAAAGTGTTCTTCGGTACACGGAGTTGCACAATCTCATAGTTGCAGGAACTTTGTATAAGTCATGAAGAAAGCAATAGCGGTATACTAAGCGATCAAATGCTAGGCTAATGAATGGGTCATGTCAATCACATCATTCTTCTAATGATGTGATCCCACTAATCAAATGACAACACATGTCTATGGTCGGAAACATAACCATCTTTGATTAATGAGCTAGTCAAGTAGAGGCATACTAGTGACTATAGTTTTGTCTATGTATTCACACATGTATTATGTTTCCGGTTAATACAATTCTAGCATGAATAATAAAAATTTATCATGATATGAGGAAATAAATAATAACTTTATTATTGCCTCTAGGGCATATTTCCTTCAAGCGCCACCTCAGCTGAGGCTGTAGAACCAGCAGAAGAAGAAACAACCAACGCCCAGGAGTCACGTTGGATCGCCTTGGAGGGAAGCGTGGCATTAGATTGGTCTTGACATGAAGGTGGATGAAGATGATGAATGGTGTCGAGGCGGGACAATGACGAAGCAGTAGGGTTATCGAGCAAGCTGAGGGGACGCCAAGCGTTCCGACACTCACGGGCCCGATGGCCGTTCCCCAGGCAGTGAGAGCACCGAAAGGGATCCCTTCACTTTCTTTGCACGGTGTCGGTAACAAGACACTGCGCAAAGATCGACCATGGAGCCACGCAGGGATGGGCCGAGGGGATGAAGCCGGAGCTCGAGAGTTGTGGAACGTAGTAATTTAAAAAAATTCCTACGCACACGCAAGATCATGGTGATGTATAGCAACGAGAAGGGGAGTGTATCTTCATACCTTTGAAGATCGCTAAGCGGAAGCGTTTACCAACGTGGTTTATGTAGTCGTACGTCTTCACGATCTGACCGATCCAAGTACCAAATGCACGACACCTCCGAGTTCTGCACACGTTCAGCTCGATGACGTCCTCGCCTTCTCGATCCAGCAAGACGGGCGAAGTAGTAGATGAGTTCCGGCAGCACGACAGCGTGGTGACGGTGTTGGTGAAGAACAATCTCCGCAGGGCTTCTCCTAAGCACTACGGAAACTATGACGGAGGATAAACTAGAGGGGACGGGGTTGCCGGCACACGGCTTGGTGTTTCTTGATGTGTCTTTTGTGCTAGCCCTGCCCCTCTATTTATATGTTGAGCCTTGGGGTCGAAACTTGAAGTAAAAGCCTCCACAAAGTCGGTTTCACCCGAAAGGCAAGAGTCCTTCTTGGACTCGGGGCGAACGCCAGGTTCCCGTCGTTCGGACCTGCACGCCGAGGACCTGGCGTCAGCCTCGGACTCAGCAAAACTTCCTTTTGCGCTTTCCAAAAACCTTGTGGGCTTTCCCCTTTGGCTCAAATAACGTGTTCTCGTACCCCAAACATTTCGGGAAACATCCAGAACCACTTTCGGTGAATTCCGGAACCCTTCCGGAGATCAAACACTATTATCCCATATATCAAACTTTATCTCCGGACCATTTCGGAGTTCCTCGTCATGTACATGATCTCATCCGGGACTCCGAACAACATTCGGTTACCAACATGCATAACTCATATAATACTATATCGTCAACAAAACATTAAGCGTGCGGACCCTACGGGTTTGAGAACTATGTAGAAATGACCGAGACACGTTTCCGGTCAAATAACCAATAGCAGGACCTGGATGCCCATATTGGCTCCCACATATTCTACGAAGATCTTTATCGGTCAAACCGCATAACAACATACGTTGTTCCCTTTGTCATCGGTATGTTACTTACCCAAGATTCGATCGTCGGTATCCAATACCTAGTTCAATCTCGTTGCCGGCAAGTCTCTTTACTCGTTACGTAATGCATCATTCCGTAACTAACTCATTAGCTACATTGCTTGCAAGGCCTATAGTGATGTGCACTACCGAGAGGGCCTAGAGATACCTCTCCGACAATCGGAGTGACAAAACGTAATCTCGAAATACGCCAACCCAACATGTACCTTTGGAGACACCTGTAGAGCTCCTTTATAATTACCCAGATACATTGTGACGTTTGGTAGCACACAAAGTGTTCCTCCGGTAAACGGGAGTTGCATAATCTCATAGTTACAGGAACATGTATAAGTCATGAAGAAAGCAATAGCAACATACTAAGCGATCAAGTCTTTGGGCTAATGAATGGGTCATGTCAATCACATCATTCTCCTAATGATGTGATCCCATTAATCAAATGACAACACATGTCTATGGTTAGGAAACATAACCATCTTTGATTAATGAGCTAGTCAAGTAGAGGCATACTAGTGACGTTATGTTTGTCTATGTATTCACACATGTATCATGTTTCCGATTAATACAATTCTAGCATGAATAATAAACATTTATCATGATATGAGGAAATAAATAATAACTTTATTATTGCCTCTAGGGCATATTTCCTTCAGTCTCCCACTTGCACTAGAGTCAATAATCTAGTTCACATCGCCATGTGATTTAACACCAATATTCATATCTGTATATGATTAACACCCATAGTTCACATCGTCATGTGACCAACACCCCAAGGGTTTACTAGAGTCAATAATCTAGTTCACATCGCTTTGTGATTAACACCCAAAGAGTACTAAGGTATGATCATGTTTTGCTTGTGAGAGAAGTTTAGTCAACGGGTCTGTCACATTCAGAGCCGTATGTATTTTGCAAATATTCTATGTCTACAATGCTCTGCACGGAGCTACTCTAGCTAATTGCTCACACTTTCAATATGTATCCAGATTAAGACTTAGAGTCATCTGGATCAGTGCAAAAACTTGTATGACGTAACCTTTTACGACGAACCTTTTGTCACCTCCATTATCGAGAAACATATCCTTATTCCACTAAGAATAATTTTGACCAATGTCCAGTGATCTACTCCTAGATCACTATTGTACTCCCTTGCCAAACCAGGGCAGAGTATACAATAGGTCTGGTCCATAGCTTGGCATACTTTTATAGAACCTATGACTGATGCATAGGAAATGACTTTCATTCTCTTTTTATTTTCTGCCATGGTTGGGATTTGAGTCTTACTCAATTTTACACCTTTGTAAGACAGGCAAGAACTCTTTCTTTGACTATTCCATTTTGAACAACTTCAAAATCTAGTCAAGGTATGTACTCATTGAAAATCTTATCAAGTGTCTTGATCTATCTCAATAGATCTTGATGCTCAATATGTAAGTAGCTTTACTGAGGTCTATCTTTTAAAGAACTCCTTTCAAATACTCCTTTATGCTTTCCAGAAAAGTTCTACATCATTTCTGATCAACAATATGTTACTCACATATATTTATCAGAAAGGCGGTAGTGCTCCCACTCACTTTATTGTAAATACAGGCTTCACCGCAAGTCTGTATAAAACTATATGCTTTGATCAACTTATCAAAGCGTATATTCCAACTCTGAGATGCTTGCACCATTCCATAGATGGATTGCTGGAGCTTGCATATTTTTGTTAGCACCTTTAGGATTGACAAAACCTTTTGGTTGCATCATATACAACTCTTCTTTAAGAAAACCATTAAGGAATGCAGTTTTGACATCCATTTGCCAGATTTCATAAAATGTGGCAATTGCTAACATGATTCGGACAGACTTAAGCATCGATACGAGTGAGAAAATCTCATTGTATTCAACACCTTGAACTTGTCGAAAAACCTTTCACAACAAGTCGAGCTTTGTAGATAGTAACACTACTATCAACGTCCGTCTTCCTCTTGAAGGTCCATTTATTTTCTATGGCTTGCCGATCATCGGGCAAGTCCACCAAAGTCCACACTTTGTTCTCATACATGGATCCTATCTCAGATTTCATGGCCTCCAGCCATTTCGCGAAATCTGGGCTCATCATCGCTTCCTCATAGTTCGTAGGTTTATCATGGTCTAGTAACATGACTTTCAGAACAGGATTACCGTACCACTCTGGTGCGGACCGTACTCTGGAAGACCTACGAGGTTCTGTAGTAACTTGATCTGAAGTTTCATGATCATTATCATTAGCTTCCTCACTAATTGGTGTAGGAATTACTGGAACTGATTTCAGTGATGAACTATTTTCCAATTCAGGATAAGGTACAGTTACCTCATCAAGTTCTACTTTCCTCCCACTCATTTCTTTCGAGAGAAACTCCTTCTCTAGAAAGGATCCATTCTTAGCAACGGCCTTTGGATCTGTGATAGAAGGTGTACCCAACAGTTTCTTTTGGGTATTCTATGAAGACACACTTCTCCGATTTGGGTTCGAGCTTATGAGGTTGAAAACCTTTTTCATATAAGCATCGCAACTCCAAACTTTAAGAAACGACAGCTTAGGTTTACTGCTAAACCATAGTTCATACAGTGTCGTCTCAACGGATTTAGATGGTGCCCTATTAATGTGAATGCAGCTGTCTCTAATGCATAACCCCAAAACGATAATGGTAAGAGACATCATAGATCGCACCATATCCAATAAAGTGCGGTTGCGACATTCGGACACACCATAATGTTGTGGTGTTCCAGGTGGCGTGAGCTGTGAAACTATTCGACATTGTTTTAATTGAAGACCAAACTCGTAACTCAAATATTTGTCTCTGTGATCAGATCGCAGAAACTTTATTTTCTTGTTACGACGATTTTTCCACTTCACTCTGAAATTCTTTGAACCTTTCAACTATTTCAGACTTATGTTTCATCAAGTAGATATACCCATATCTGCTCAAATCATCTTGTGAAGGTTAGAAAATAATGATACCCGCCACGAGCCTTAATACTTATTGGTCTGCATACATCAGTATGTATTATTTCCAATAAGTCAGTAGCTCGTTCCATTGTTCCGGAGAACGGAGTTTTTGTCATCTTGCCCATGAGGCATGGTTCGCAAGCATCAAGTGATTCATAATCAAGTGATTCATAATCAAGTGATTCCAAAATCCCATCAGCATGGAGTTTCTTCATGCGCTTTACACCAATATGACCTAAACGGCAGTGCCACTAATAGGTTCCACTATCATTATTAACTTTGCATCTTTTGGCATCAATATTATGAATATGTGTATTACTACGATCGAGATCCAACAAACTATTTTCATTGTGTGTATGACCATTGAAGGTTTTATTCATGTAAACAGAACAACAATTATTCTCTGACTTTAAATGAATAACCGTATTGCAATAAACATGATCAAATCATATTCATGCTCAGCATAAGCGCCAAATAACATTTATTTAGGTTTAACACTAATCCCGAAAGTATAGGGAGTGTGTGATGATGATCATATCAATCTTGGAACTACTTCCAACACTCATCGTCACTTCCCCTTCAACTAGTCTCTGTTTATTCTGTAACTCCTGTTTCGAGTTACTAATCTTAGCAACCGAACAAGGATCAAATACTCAGGGGCTACTATAAACACTAGTAAGGCACATATCAATAACATGTATATCAAATATACCCTTGTTCACTTTGCCATCCTTCTTATCCACCAAATATTCAGGGCATTTCCGCTTCCAATGACCATTTCCTTTGCAGTGTAAGCACTCAGTTTCAGGCTTTGGTCCAGCTTTGGTCTTCTTCACGGGAGTGACAACTTGTTTGCCATTCTACTTGAAGTTTCCCTTTCTTTCCCTTTGCCCTTTTCTTGAAACTAGTGGTCTTGTCAATCATCAACACTTGATGCTCTTTCTTGATTTCTACCTTCGTTGATTTCAACATCACGAAGAGCTCAGGAATCGTTTTCGTCATCCCTTGCATACTATAGTTCATCACGAAGTTCTAGTAACTTAGTGATGGTGACTAGAGAATTTCATCAATCACTATCTTATCGGAAGATTAACTCCCACTTGATTCAAGCGATTGAAGTACCCAGACAATCTGAGCACATGCTCACTAGTTGAGCGATTCTCCTCCATCTTTTAGCTATAGAACTTGTTGGAGACTTCATATCTCTCAATACGGGTATTTGCTTGAAATATTAACTTCAATTCCTGGAACATCTCATATGGTCCATGATGTTCAAAACATCTTTGAAGTCCCGATTCTAAGCTGTTAAGCATGGTGCACTAATTTATTAAGTAGTCATCATATTGAGCTAGCCAAACGTTCATAACGTCTGCATCTGCTCCTGCAATAGGTCTGTCACCTAGAGGTGCATTAAGGACATAATTTTTACGTGCAAACAATGAGGATAAACCTCGGATCACGGATCCAATCCGCATCATTGCTACTAACATCTTTCAACACAATTTTCTCTAGGAACATATCAAAATAAACATATGAAAGCAACAACGCAAGCTATTAATCGCAACATAATTTGCAAAATACTACAGGACTAAGTTCATGATAAATTTAAGTTCAATTAATCATATTACTTAAGAACTCCCACTTAGATAGACATCCTCTAATCCTCTAAGTGATTCGTGATCCCTATCAACTACACCATGTCCGATCGTCGCGTGATATGGAGTAGTTTCAATGGTGAACATCAATATGTTGATCATATCTACTATATGATTCACGCTTTCGACCTTCGGTCTCGTGTTCGAGGCCATATCATTATATGCTAGGCTCGTCAAGTTTAACTTTGAGTATTCGCGTGTGTAACTGTTTTGCACGCGTTGTATTTGAACGTAGAGCCTATCACACCGATCATCACGTGGTGTCTCGGCAAAGAACTTTCATAGCGGTGCATACTCGGGAGAACACTTCTTGATAATTTTAGTGAGAGATCATCTTAAAATGCTACCGTCAATCAAAGCAAGATAAGATGCATAAAGGATAAACATCGCATGCAATCAATATAAGTGATATGATATGGCCATCATCATCTTGTGCTTGTGATCTCCATCTCCGAAGCACCGTCGTGATCACCATCGTCACCGGGCGCGACACCTTGATCTCCATCGTAGCATCGTTGTCGTTCGCCATCTATTGCTTCTCGACTATCGCTACCACTTAGTGATAAAGTAAAGCAATTACTGTATGCGTTGCATTTCATACAATAAAAGCGACAACCATATGGCTCCTGCCAGTTGTCGATAACTTCGGTTACAAAACATGATTATCTCATACAATAAAATATAGCATCACGTCTTGACCATATCACATCACAACATGCCCTGCGAAAACAAGTTAGACGTCCTCTACTTTGTTGTTGCAAATTTTACGTGGCTGCGACGGGCTTAGCAAGAATCGTTCTTACCTACACATAAAAACCACAACGATAGTTCGTCAAGTTAGTGTTGTTTTAACCTTCGCAAGGACCGGACGTAGCCACACTCGGTTCAACTAAATTGAGAGAGACAGACACCCGCCAGTCACCTTTAAACACGAGTGCTCATAACGGTGAAACCAGTCTCGCGTAAGCGTATGCATAATGTCGGCCCGGGCCGCTTCATCTCACAATACCGCTGAACCAAAGAATGACATGCTGGTAAGCAGTATGACTTGTATCGTGCACAACTCACTTGTGTTCTACTCGTGCATATGACATCTACGCATAAAACCTGGCTCGGATGCCACTGTTGGGGAACGTAGTAATTTCAAAAAATTTCCTACGCACACGCAAGATCATGGTGATGTATAGCAACGAGAAGGGGAGTGTATCTTCATACCTTTGAAGATCGCTAAGCGGAAGCGTTTATCAACGCGGTTAATGTAGTTGTACGTCTTCACGATCCGACCGATCCAAGTATCAAACGCACGGCACCTCCGAGTTCTGCACACGTTCAGCTCGATGACGTCCTCGCCTTCTCGATCCAGCAAGACGGGCAAAGTAGTAGATGAGTTCCGGCAGCACGACAGCGTGGTGACGGTGTTGGTGAAGAACAATCTCCGCAGGGCTTCTCCTAAGCACTACGGAAACTATGACGGAGGATAAATTAGAGGGGACGGGGTTGCCGGCACACGGCTTGGTGTTTCTTGATGTGTCTTTTGTGCTAGCCCTGCCCCTCTATTTATATGTTGAGCCTTGGGGGTCGAAACTTGAAGTAAAAGCCTCCACAAAGTCGGTTTCACCCGAAAGGCAAGAGTCCTTCTCGGACTCCAGGGCCAGACGCCAGGGTTCCCGTCGTCTGGACCCAGACGCCAAGGACCCTGGCGTTTGGCCCCTGGACTTCGCAAAACTTCCTTTTGCGCTTTCCAAAAACCTTGTGGGCTTTCCCCTTTGGCTCAAATAACGTGTTCTCGTACCCCAAACATTTCGGGAAACATCCGGAACCACTTAGGTGAATTCGGAACCCTTAGGAGATCAAACACTATTATCCCATATATCAAACTTTATCTCTGGACCATTCTGGAGTTCCTTGTCATGTCCATGATCTCATCCGGGACTCCGAACAACATTCGGTTACCAACATGCATAACTCATATAATACTATATCGTCAAAGAAACGTTAAGCGTGCGGACCCTATGGGTTCGAGAACTATGTAGACATGACCGAAACACGTTTCCGGTCAAATAACCAACAACGGGACCTGGATGCCCATATTGGCTCCCACATATTCTACGAAGATCTTTATCGGTCAAACCGCATAACAACATACGTTGTTCCCTTTGTCATCGGTATGTTACTTACCCGAGATTCGATCGTCGGTATCCAATACCTATCTCAATCTCGTTACCGGCAAGTCTTTTTACTCGTTACGTAATGCATCATTCCGTAACTAACTCATTAGCTACATTGCTTGCAAGGCTTATAGTGATGTGCATTACCGAGAGGGCCCAAAGATACCTCTCCGACAATCGGAGTGACAAAACCTAATCTTGAAATACGCCAACCCAACATGTACCTTTGGAGACACTGTAGAGCTCCTTTATAATCACCCGATTCTGTTGTGGCGTTTGGTAGCACACAAAGTGTTCCTCCGTAAGCGGAGTTGCATAATCTCATAGTTACAGGAACATGTATAAGTCATGAAGAAAGCAATAGCAACATACTAAACGATCAAGTGCTAGGCTAATGGAATGGGTCATGTCAATCACATCATTCTCCTAATGATGTGATCCCGTTAATCAAATGACAACACATGTCTATGGTTAGGAAACATAACCATCTTTGATTAATGAGCTAGTCAAGTAGAGGCATACTAGTGACGTTATGTTTGTCTATGTATTCACACATGTATCATGTTTCCGGTTAATACAATTTTAGCATGAATAATAAACATTTATCATGATATGAGGAAATAAATAATAACTTTATTATTGCCTCTAGGGCATATTTCCTTCACAAAACGCCAGACGATGCGAACCATGCCGCGGCCGCACCTCCTGCCAACCCACGCAGGTAGCTGCCTTATGCTCAACGCTCCCCCCGCTGGAGCACTTGGTAGCCAACGACGATTGCGGGCCAGCTCAACACCATCCTCATCATCTTCGTCATCGCTGCGCCGTCGCCGAGGAGCTCCACAAAGCGCACCATCCCCGCAGCCAAAGCATCGAAGCACCCGAGGCAGCCAAGAGCTTTCCAACTCTCGGTCGAAGAGGGCGGTGACATCACCACCGTCTCAAAGAAGAACGACGGCGATGCGGTAGGTGTTGGCGTCGCGAGGACCAGCTTGGAGCTTGTGGACGACTCGGGCGTGGACGGAACCTCGTGTGAGACCAGTCGCCCCTCCACGGTCGGGTCAACCTTGCGGGAGGCGAGGGAGGCCGCGGCTAGGCCTCGCGCAGATGGCAGCGGCAGACGGGCCGGGGCGATGCCGGCAGCAGGAGAGGCCAGGACGGCTCCCATCGTCGGAGCAGCGGGAGAAGAGACACGCGCGGGAGGAGCCGTCGGAGCTTGGCCGTCACGCGCAGAGCGAACGGAGGTCGAGGCAGAGCAGCGGCAACCGGATGAGGCCGCAGCACCGGAGGACTGCCGAGGAAGAAGCGGGCGGCGGCGGCGCGCGCCACCTGCGAAGCGCTTGAAAGGGAGACGCCCATCTCTCACATGAGGCACCTTGCAGCAGCGGGGGCACGGATCCGCCTCGGCGGCCGCTGGGGGAGGACGGCTGGTGCGGATCTGGCGGCGCCGCGGGCGAACGCTCACCCGACGCAGGAGCTCCGCATCGCTTCTCTCTCCCTCTTTTGTTGGCACATGGTGAAATAGTTGCTGCTGGGATGAGATTGAAGAGAACACACAACGACCCTAGGATGCCAGTTGTGGGTTATAGCAAAACGAGATGCCGGTTGTAGCATAAAAGTGATGCAGTCGTAGCAATAGTCGACGATGGATGTCAAGAAATCGTGGCTGCCGCTGTCGTGGATCGCATGAACAACATGGATGATTGTCGATTCTCAAAAAAAAACATGGATGATTGTTGGAATTGTCGTTGCCAGTAGTAACAAAAACCAACTACTGTTGTAGCAAAATCATCGTCACCTCAGTTTCGCGATGACTGGTATTAGCAAAAACCAACGCAGTTTGCAACATTGAGGCTCGTCGGGTTTAGCAAATTTTTTCATGGTTGTAACACCCGAGGTGGGCCGGTGCCAGCGATTTCCCACCGTTGGGTGTAGTCTGACGTCGGGGCGCACGTTCACCGTGTCTCCAACCTCTGGCTTGCCTATTGCAGCTTCGGCATCGCTGGTCACTTTGTCTGGTCACAGCACTCGGTGCTCGCCCGTCGCACGCGGGTATGGTGACCGACCCTTGTCGTCGTCTACATGACAATGGTTGGATCACATGTGGCAACTAGGTAAACACATATGTCAACTATTGTTTGACCATGGCAAGTAGTTAATCACATACGGCAACTATGGTTTGGTTACACATGGCAACTACCATAAATTAGACATTGCAACTATATATAGTTAACCCAAATAGGAAGAGTTGCCATGCTTTTACAACTGCATTTGCCATCCTGAATAATTAAAGTTGCCATCCTAGGGTAACTAAAACATCATCGGGTGGGTAACTAACGTAGCTGTGTCAAGACGTGTGGGCATATTTGTTCCATACCACACGCGCGGGATGGGGAAAAGTAGTACTTGTTGGGCGTGTGACACGAAATAGTTGCGCACACACTTATGGACAGTTCTAATGTTCGCCCACACGTGGGCCATGCGGGCTGTCTCCGATTATGCCACACAGGACGTGTGGGCGGATCTCCAATATGGCACACGTGTGGCAGGTTTGAACACTGTCTGCATGTGTAAGTTCAACATAAACTGTATGATGTATATTGTCATGGGTGTTAAAAGAGTCAATTACACCACAGGTGTCTGAACTTGATAAGAAAAATCAGTTTGGTGCTAAAACTTGCGGCATACATTGTACCAGTAACATAACTTGATTTGGGTGTGCATCTACTGTGCTAATCACATTTTGTATATGCACAGTATGCTGACGAGGCGTGCCAACATGGTGTGAGACCCAATGTCAGTGACCGGAAGGCAGGGACGGCCATGTGGCCTATTTTTTGCGAAAACACCCTGATATTTTATTTTTCTCAAAAAAACCCCTTGTTTTTTTTGCTTTTCTTAAATAACACTGAAACGTCACTATGAAATTTGTGCCCCACCTGTCAGGGCACATTACAGCAAAATGTAGCCCCGCCCAGGTGCAAAAACAAGACTTGTTACCGCCAGCCCGGACTGGCTAGCCACCCCACCTATTACTTTCTTTAGGCGTACACCACATATCACTTTTTGTACAAGTGGGTTTTCTACGGGAAAAGTCTGAAATAAGAGGTAATATCACCGCTAGTTATAGAACTTGCGCTCGATGTTCAGTTTGGTGCTAAAATTTTAGAAATACGGATTTGTGGTTATTTAACTTGTGTTCTGATGCAAATACGGTCACATCGCTCGTATTTTGATGAATCCCGCGGTTATGTGGCATGTCAGCATGGCTTTGACCCATTGTCTGTGACTGAACAGCTCGGGCAACACGTTTTTTTTTGCAGAAGCACTCCTCATCCTATATTTAATTAAGTAAAAGCTGTTGAATAACATGTGTGGGTTCCACTTGTCAGCATGAGGCGGCCGGATAAATGACAATAAAAAGAGTGCGCAAGGATTCAAACTCCTAACCTCATATACACGCATGCGCTAGCCAACCACTGCATCAACTACACATTCATGCCTATAGAGGGATACACTTGGTTATATATTTGACGTAGGTTTTTACTAGATTCCCTTTTTTCCTGGTTCGCAGAAAATCAATTTTCAAAAAATCTTGGCTTTTTCGCCAATCTTTTTCAAATGAAATTCAAAATAAAAGACCGCGTCAAAATGTATAATGTTCAACCCATAATGTATGAAACTTTTCCACTTGCGAGACTTTTTTAATTCCCTTTTTCTAGAAGTGACCGGAAAATTTGCGTTTCAATATATATCTTGGCAATTCCTATTTTTCGCCCAAAATTTTGAATTCAAATATTTTTAATGGCTAACTATATTTTATTTTAACAAAATAATTAAATAAGTGCTTCCTATTACAGTGGTTAGCTCGACTACACTCTTATAGAAGATCGCAAGTTCAATTCATTGTTGCAGCACCAAGACTATTTTTTTCTAAATGAGCATGAACAACCTACAAATATATATTTCACAATACATGAAAAGAACCATAGGCCCTACCACTAAGCTAAGTGCGTCGTTCTGATATTGTATGCGGACAAAATATATTATACTTGACATATTTTATATTGTTTAAAGAAAAAAAATTCGGCGATCACAAATTTTCAAGGGACCACCAAAATTTCAGGTGACCGACCAATTATCAGAAATTTGGCCCCGCAAAAAAAACTTAATACGAGTAGTTGTCGTGGCCAAAATATAAAATTCAGTGTTTCCCATTATAAAGATAGTACTTGGTGTAGTGGTTAGCTCCTGCCCTTCCATGCTCGAGGTTGAGAGGTCAAATCTGTTTGCACCCTTTTCTCAACAAAACTAGCCTAACCCGTTGTTACTATCTCACTGACTAGTGTCCTACCCCTAAATTACCCCAGTAGACATGTGGGTCTATTTATCTGAGTAGGCCTGGACAAACTTCGGCATAAATAAATAAACAAATTTTAGTTGTGTATTTCAGCGTCAACTCGCACTGATGGGATGGATGTACATTTGAGTGTTTATTTACCAGGTCGTTGGTTCAAACCCCACCTGCTAAGCCCCTTTTCATTACATTTTATGTCTTTTGTGCATAGTTAAATAAACTGTGAGGGTGTTTTCTGCAAAAGTCATGCTAGGGTTGCACTCCCGCCACTGATAGGTGGACCTCCGCCAGCCTGGCACGCCACGTGGGCATGCCATATGGATGGATACGGGAGGAAGCACTGTATTTGCATGAGAATGCAAGTTCGACGACCATAAATCCGTATATTTGAAGTTTTAGCACCAAACTGAACATCAAACGCAAGTCTTATGACTACCGATGATATTACCTCCTAAAAAAACCTTTAATTTGTAGGCAAAAGCTAAATCAAATCCTGAATTTTCAATCCCGAAAATCAGCACACCGAACTATCTGATCCCGGTCTATTCTAAACCTTGAGATGGTTCAGCCAGTTTTTACTGACATGGCAAGTGTTGACTGGATTTTTTTAGACAGAATTGTTGACTGTAATTTTTTTAGACAGAATTGTTGACTGGATGGCGGACATTAGGACTAATTGGGCCGGCCGATTAGCAGAGTTGCTCGCGCGTACTGTTCTGTTTTTTTTTTCCCTTTTCGTTTCTTCCTTTTATATTTTTGTAATGGTAATACATTCTTTTGTATTTTCGTATTGAAAATAGATATTTTTTAAAACTACAAGAACCCACTTGTCTTCTATTAGGAGGGACCCACTTGTCTTTATGTTTCAAATAGTGTTCTTTTTTTTTCCAAAATTGATTGTGTTTAAAAAAAATTAAACTATTCAGTATTTTCGAAACTGTTCGCACTTTATGTTTAAAAATCTGAGATATCAAAAATAGTTCGGCCCTGCACGTTTTCAATATTTGTTTGCCCTTAAGAAAATTCAAATCTCAACGCTGCCGTATGTGGTTAAATAGTTTGGGCCTCTCATCATAATAACTATAACAACCAACGTTTGTAGTGGTTAGCGTGGAGGAACTTGCATCTGCTTCGAATCCAGCAAAGTTTCTCTTTTTTAGTATTCTTAACGAAAAAATATAGCTGCGCGATCTGTTGGGCGGCGCAGTCGCAGAGTTTTACTTTTTTCAGTATTTTTACTTCGCCTGTTACGAAAAAGCAAAAAAAAATCGCGTACGTTGGGCCGGCCCAGTCGCGACCGCAGTCAACGATCCGGGGATTCGATCTGCCACGCCAATAATCCCTGTTTGGGAACACTCTAAAGGCTTAAAATAGACCGGGATCGTAGAGTTCGGTGTGCTAATTTCCAGGATTGCAAGTTCAGGGTTTGATTTAGCTTTCCTCTACAAGTTCAAGGTTGGTTTTGGACTTTTTCCGTTTTCTACCCATAATGACCTATAGACAATGCAGTCATCGCGGGACATTTTCACATGTTAGTAGTTTTTTCATAGGATTTTGAAGAAATACGTAAATTAAAAATAATATACATACAAATAAATTACTCCATTCTATTCGCAAATAAATAAATGAATTAATTAATTACTCTATCTGTTCATATAAGACCATTTTTAACACTAGTGTGGTGTAAAAAACACTCTTATATTATGGGACGGAGGAAGTAACTTATTTTATAAAAAATTGTAACTACAAAAACAAATCATATAATTCTAAACATATATTCTCATTTAACATAACGGCCATGTAACTCTAAAAATATTACTATTTTAAATAATTTTCATGTAATTCTAAAAATATGAGTAATATTTAAAATAATGTTCACCTAATTCTAAAAATGTTATTATTTAAAATAATGTTAATGTTATCCTAATAAATATTCAAGTATTATTTGGAAATGTTTTATAGTTAAATAATATTTATGAATTATAATCATTTTCGTAGATTATTAAAATATTAATTTATTATTAACGTATTCTTAAAAATATTCATGTATTTTTAGGTCGTATGCATTCAGATAAATATTCATGTCATGCAAAAAACCATGTACTCACTTTCCGAGAAATATTATTGTTTAAACTACTGTTATGTAATTCTTAATAATATTCAAGCATTATTTAAAAGTAATTATATAATTGAAATAGTAAATATGAATTATAATCATATTTATGAATTAAAAACACTATCATTGGAAAATGGGCCATGGTCACTGCAGCCCATTTAAGCCCCATCTGGGTCATTAGTTTTTTGTCTTAGAGAAATATGAGTCACTAGTGTAGCTATCCCAACAAGACAGCAGGTTTGACTTCGTTTGGTGAGGTCGCTTGTTGGAACTCCTGAATTTTGCATCTTCGTTTCCTCTTTGTACTGTTTCCTGACAGGTGGGCCTCACAGGTTTTTTAGGAAAAAAAATCAAGGGCCTCTTTTGCGCTGAAAAAAGTTCCAGTGTGTCTTTGGCAAACGCCCAGGTCACTCCCATCCCGCCTTTCCGGTCACCAACCGCGGGTCCCACGCCACCTTGGTGCGCCATGTCAGCATGCTGAGCGTGTACAAACGTGATAAGCACCTTAGATGCACGCTTAAGCCAAGTTCTGTCATCGGTTCAAGCACCTGTAGATACCACAAGTTTTAGCACCAAACTGACTTTTCTTACCAAGTGCAAGTACCTATAGTGTAATTGACTCGTGTTAAAATATATGTTCATGTTGCAGGTTATCGTGTCATAATTTCATATCATACTTTGCATTCACAAAAAGTGTCCATGCAGTTAACTAACTTCTCGGATGTATTTGTCATTTGCGTTACGACGCAACGGGTCATCTAGAATAGGCAACGAGTTATCTAGTGTATATAGTACTCCCTCCATGCCAAATTTTTTGTCATAAAAATGGATAGGGATGGATTTATTTAGAACTAAAAATCGAAATACATACATTTTCATGACAAGTGCATCATTTTTTCTTCCTTACAAAGCATTAAGGGGTACAGAGCGTTAAGGGTAGGAAAAAACAAAATAACTACCCGAAGTGTGGGTAGTGTACCACTTGCAAGAACATCTACACCACTGCATCGCATGGTTGAACTAAGCTATCCATTGCCAAAACGGGGACAAACTTCTTTCCTTGGATGCTCGAGTCCAAACGGTAAATTGTCTCCAGCTCAACCGTCTTGGAGGCATAGTAACCCAGTGATCTCCCGGTGCTGAGTAAGATTCTTCCATCCTTGGGATTGACGGCCAGCAGCGTGGTATTCTCCGACGAGTACTCCGGAAAGAAACTCGCCAGCTCTATACAAAGTCGCATGGACCACATGCCAATGCCATCCATGTCCCATATCTCTATGGTGTTGGTGCTTGGTCTCGAGCACGTGACGCATACCTCTCCTTGGAGCTCTGTGATGGATATGTGTTTGCCGCAAGGTGGCCCTGCCAAGACATGGAATTCTAAAGTGTTAAGATCAAGCATTATTTTTTTTTTGAAACGGAGGCAAAAGATTTGCCCCATTCATTAAATAAGAAGGAGGTTGGTTCAACAGGGTTCTTAAGCACCGGCCAAAAGGCCGCAAAGAAAGAAAGTACAAGCCGTTACTCTCCCGGCATCAGACAACCCAAATGTTTTGCCCCTGCCCGGACCCATAGCATCGCCTCGTGCTTGATTGCTTGGAGGGTGGTGAACGTTAGATCAAGCATTATGATCTCGCTGCCAGCCGATGTCGGAGCAAACTCGGGGTCTACAATCCAATAGAGCTTGCCGCTTGCATAGACCGGCGGCACATCGGCCATAGGCCTTGAAGGAGGATCTATCTGTACCCAGTCACGCCGTTCGATCAACTGGATCTTGCACTCGAGTTTGTAATCCCTCGATGTGATCCAGTTCTTTTCCTTATACGCAAGACTCACCAAGACATGCATTCCTATATTGGGTGCATACCCAAGGGCGACACGAGGTGTTCTCTGGATTTCACTGAAACAGGTTGCAGCATTCTTACCATTGCCCAAGTTTATGGCTCGGTAATACTTTGTCAATGGGTTGCACACGAAGTCATACTTGGCCCAGCTCCCTGCGTTCAACCCATTGCACGGCTTGGAGTAAACCACTCGTGAGCCCTCGTCAACCAAAGGTGGTAGTGCGTGTGATGTGGAAGTGTTGATGAAATCCTCCAGGGCTTTGAACCTGAAGGGCGTTCCATCTGTGAACATAATGTGGGGAATTTTATCAAGGTTTGCATGGTACAAATGTGCACCGATGAAGCAGTCGGCCTTTATCATAGCACGCCAACCCTTGCACACCTGGTTCAAGCGCCCAACCGTACGTGCTGGCAGATACATGAGCACCGAGGACGCGGCTCGTGCCCATGGTGAAGTGAAGATGATCTCCTCGTTGGTGCGGCCCACGGACGCGAGGCGCTCCTCAAACAACCCGATGGTGGGGAATTCGTTGTCCCAGTTGCCCTGATCTCCCATCATCGTGTCCTCCGGCGAGAATATAACTTGTGGGACGCCGGTGTCAGGGTCCACCACGAACACCTTGCATGCGCTCGTGTCAAACAGGATCTTCTTCTTCTGAGCGCCATGGTCATGGTACATGTCAAGCGGGGCGATCCAGGAGGACTTGAGCGGGGCGATCTCCGCTTCTCCCATGCTCCCCCAGTTGATGCACCGCAGTCTTTCCCATTGTCCTGCCTCGTAGTCTCTTAGCAGCCAGATGTCGTAAGGGTCGGCAAACTCCGGATGCTCTCTGTGTTTTGCGTGGTAGACGCATAGGAAACCGCCCAGCTCAGTTAGCATGAAGTCCAGCGAGTATGATCTCATCTCCGGAGGCAGCACCATCGTGCTGAACGTCTCGGCGTGGATATTGAAAACGGTGAGGAGGTCTAGACCATGCTTGTGGACGAAATGCAGATTGCCGTTGCAGAGAACGGCTCCCTGCCTCCCATTGACTCGTAGCTGGCATGAGTGAGGCTGCGTGGCAGCAGGCCTCCAGTGCGTGGACTCGTCCAGAGTGTAGACCTCACACACCGTGTCGTGCAGTCCGAGGTCACGGTCAAAATTGTACATGCGCACTATTTTGTACTGCTTGGTCATCGAGCAGTAACCCATGCCGTAGATCATGTGGGTTCTGCCGCCGGCCCAGGCCACCCTGGCCGGTGTTCTGTCCGGCAGGGCCAAGAGCTCGTTGGCTGAAGGGTTCCACACGTAGTGCAGATCGTAGTCGAGGCAGCGTAGGAGGACGATGCCATGGCAAGACTTGGTGATGGGGAAGATCTTCCCCTGCGGCAATCTCCAATTGTCCATGATGGTCTCCACTGGGCCACCGAGCTTCCATGCGTAGAAGACGTTCTGACAGTTTGGCTTGAGGAACAATCTGCGGTGGCGGCGGGACCGATTGGAGTGGAGGTCCTCGAACGCGGGGGAGGTGATGAGGGCGTCCCACGCGCGATTCACGCAGCGGAAGCGGCGGAGCGACCTGACCGGCAGGCGGGACAGGATGTCCTCCACGATCTCCTCCGGCAGCGTCCACCCGCGCTCCATCTCGAGCCTCTTTGCTCGCGCCGCGGTATCCATGTCTGTCTCGGCGATTGCCCGGCCACGCAGGCGGTGCACCTACTACTACGTCTACACTCCTTTGTTTCTCGGCGATTGCTACAAGTCTGGCGTGGCAAGTCGTGTCGCTAAATAGGCTGCGAGAAGTGAACAGGGATGCGACTCGGAGTCGGTGATATAGCAGTGTCCTTGTCGGGTGCTGATGTGTGCGTATCGCTTTAGACCTTCCATCGAGGCCTAAATTTGGAAAATTTAAAAACTTTTAAGTTGCAAAACAATTCTGAAAAGGAGGTCGATATCTACCACACACGTGTGGCATATTAGAGATTCGCCCACACGCCCTGTGTGGCATAATTAGGAGGCAGCCCACATGTGGGCGAACATTAAAACTGCCCACACGTGTGGTCGCAACTACTTCGTGCCACACGTCAAACAAGTACTACCCATTTCTAACCCGCGCGTCTGGCACGAAGCAAATATACCCACACGTCTGGCGCAGCTACGTTAATTACCCGTGGGATGACGCTTTAGTTACCCTGAGCATGGCAACTTTAGTTATCCGGGATGGCGAATGTAGTTGTAAAAGCATGTCAACTCTCTCTGTTTTGGTTAACTATAGTTGCCATGTCTAATTTATGTTAGTAGCCGCGTGCAATCAAACCATAGTTGCCGTGTGTGATTAACTATTTGCCACATGTGGTCAAACAATAGTTACCATGTGTGTTTATCTAATTGCCACGTGTAGTCCAACCATGGTTGCTATGTATGGTTAATCATAGCTGCCATGTGTATTTACCTGGTTGCCACATACGCGCAACTGCAATTGCCATCCACCAACGAATCATAGCTGTCATGTGTGTTTATCTAGTTGCCACATACGCGCAACTGCAATTGACATCTATCATTGTACGAGCATCGTGCGGGCAATGAGCAGTTCGCCCACACGCGCGTGGACTGGGTGGTGACTGGGTGGGCGGAAACTTGTTCGCCTACACAAGTAGCTGGCAAGCGCGCGCTGCGGGTCGCGTGGGGGAGCGCTCTAACGCCCACACAATACGCTATGCCTACGTAGCACTGAAATTCCAACAGATTACTTCAAGATTCGTGCAAAACATAATATACGGATATCAAAACGTGTGGGCGAAGTGCAGATATGCCACACGTATGGGCGTCATCATTTGGGTTTTTGAAAGTGTTCAAACAACCAACAAAGTGTCTTTGAATATTCATATGCAGAAAGTGTTCAAAATCATTTTTTCAAAGTGCTCAAACAACCTAACAAGTGTTATTGAATATTCCTAAAAGTGCTCAAACTACTTTTGAAAGTCTTCGTGGATGAATTTGGAAGTTGTCGATCTACTCTTGATAGGCCTTTTGCATAATTTTGAAAGCATGCAGACTATTTCTGAAAGATTGACAAATTTTGTAGTCAGAACCTTTCACATATGTTTTACGTAAAACCCACATATTTATAAATAAACATTACACATTTCTTGTTGCCTATACACAAGTTAATACAAATAGAAACACTAATGGTTGTTTGGAAATAATAAATACAATACGAACAACATGTTGACGTAATACAAATACAATAAGAAAATAGCCCCTAAAATTAATCTAACATATCAACTCAACATAGTAGGCCGTCCCGCTCTTTTTTGTGTTACCGAAGCTATCCAAATTGATCGGGGAAGGATGTATTTCCATATCATGTTGTGCTCCCCAATGCAATTATGGGTTTGGAAAACCTAATTACCAACAAGCTAAGAGAAGCAACAATGGGTGTTGGCGTGATCAGTTTGTATCAATGGAGGAAGGAAAACAACCAACAAATAAATCCATTCCTTATTTGTGTAGTACTACCGGTAGGAGGTGCATGGTAGGGGACAGAGGAGCGGCGACACTTTTGCTTATTATGAGAGGCAGTGATGCATGCTCCGAAGAGCGAGTCACGACCAACATAGAGCAAGGGCTCACGGTCAAGGCCGGCAGAGGGCTCGCTCTGCTGGACGATGCCGACAAAGGGCGGGCGGAGGGCTAGAATTGTTGGATGGGCCCGATGGAGGGCGAGGGATCAGGTCTAACGGATGCTCACACTGTTCGATGGGGCCAACAGAGGGCTAGCGCTGTTGTACGGGGCCGACAAAGGGTGATGAAGAGAGCTCAAGGATCGGGCCACCGTATAGCTAGGTGAAAGTGCAATCATGCCCTTAATCATATTTTGATGTTGATGACAATATACATATAGGGGACTAATCATGTTTGTCAAGTGTCTCTCAGGTTTAATACCCAAGGATTATTGTTGGATCATGACTAATGAATCTAAATTGCTCAAGAACCGAGAAACAAGACAAATAGCTTAGTATCTTTTTTGGTTTGCTCTTGAGTATAGGGATCCAACACTATTCAGAGGGTATCATTGGCTCTCGTAAAAGACTTGCTCAAAACCCACAGATACCTCCTTTTCCTTTTTCGTTCACCCCCAGTTACCCCCTAGGCTACCTTTACCTTTGTCCACAAAATCTCCCTAGGGATGTGTTCTTTGCCTCTGTCTTTCCGGACGTCCGGTGGTCTCTGGATGTTCGGCCTATCTCTGCTCACGGGACGGCCCGTTCTCACAAGAAATCCAGTGTCTCTATCACAGAACGAAAATAGTGGTTTTACATTGTTCTCCAGACGTCCGGTCATTGGACGTCCGACTATGGCCGGAAATCTGGTGGATACCATACACTATGAAATTAAAATATTTTTGATCTTCTCCGGACGACCGACAGTTACCAGATGACCGATAGTTACCGGATGTCTGTTGATAGACTAGTTATTCCATTCTTTGTCTCTGCAACTACTCAGTTACCTTTCCAGTGTCCGGACGACCGGTAATTGTGTCAGACATGTGGTAACTTCTCAACTTAAGTTTCTCCGACGACCATTTTTACACTTCCACTATATATACCTCTCTACCAACCCGTTAGAGAGTTGACTAACACATTAAAAAGATCCCCAAGAACCCTAGTGCTCCTACTCTCTTATTCTTACGCCACATCCTAGATCCCGAGTGCATTTGTGAGGATTATTGAGTGCTGCTCCAATCAAAAGATAGATCATCTCCTTCTCCTCTTGTGACCAAAGGAATTTATGATTTGAGCAAGTCTTGAGCATTTCCCTTTCTTGTTACTCTGGGAGGTTGGAGACTCCTAGGCAGTAGGAGTTCTTTGATGAGGAATCAAACCGTTGTGATTACCCCTGGAATGTTTGTGAGGGTTTGGAGACCACCCCAAGGTCTACCACTAGTGGTTGAGAATCACCTTTGTGGTGATATCTCAAGAAGAGATTAGGGTGAGCCTTCGTGGCGTTGGTGTGTCTTCGTGATAACATCCACGTCTCTAAATAGTGATGTAACTTCCCTCTAAAGAAAGTGGACATCGGCATACATCCTCATCTCTCGGAGTTGTGGCTATTCCTAGCCCTAGCTCACTACTTGTGGTTACTTGTCTCTTAGTCTTTACTTGCATTATATTGTACTTGACTAACTAAATACTTCCTGTATCTGTTCACCTTGCTTAGCAGTAGAACCACCTTTGCAACTGTTAGGCTCACTTTCATATTCCGCAATATTTCTTAAAATTGCTAATAAATTTTATAATTGTACATATTCACCCCCTCCCCCTCTATGTCCATCTCGATCCTTTTACTAGGGCACATGGCAATGGCGCATGCCAAGGCTTTGCAGCACAGATTGATCACGTCGAATCGCCGCTGCCTCAAAGCGGCCCTTCCACGGGTTGATTCATTTTCCTTTTTTGGCTAAATCTTTACCAAGCTACTGAATTTAGGGCAGGGGTTATTTGCAAAACTATGGTTAAGTGGCTGATTATATTCCCACCCTCTTTGTACCGCACGTCCTTGATCTGATATGATGGTTTTCAGTGTTCACTGAACATGCATTTTCACTAGGTACTTCGCTTAAATGAAGAAAACAGAAGTTGTATGGTGGTCAAAGCGATAAGAAGCAAATGGATAATAACAAAGACATGTGATGAAAAAGAAAACTCTAATTTTTAATTGAAAAATGATTAATTTTGTGACATGCTCACAGGTTAGGCACTTAGGCCCATTTGCATGTGTGTACCCCTTTATATAATAATAATAATAAATACATTTGTGAAAAAGCACTCTTATATATATATATATGTGTGTGTGTGTGTATGTATATATATATATATGTGTGTGTGTGTATATATATATATATATATATATATATATATATATATATATATATATATATATATATATATATATATATATATATATATATATATATATATATATATATATATATGCACACTCACCTCTATGAATACACACACCTTGCCTATGATAGACTGAGCCACCATATCATCTTAAGATTGACAAAGTCACCACAGACGCCTTGTTATGACGGAAACATCTCCTCCCACTGAACGCGCATCGCTAGAATTTCTGAAATATATCCAGGATAACGTATGCACCAGGACTTGAACCCTACTGAAGTTCACTATTCAGTTTAAAACAGCCTTCGCACGCATAAAAAATATATACTCCCTCCGATCCAAATTTATTAACGCAAACTCTATACAGTGTCCTCTATGTATTGTATAGTGGTTGCATCAATTAATTCGGATCAGAGGGAGTAGAATTGTTTTTCAACCAACACTGGACCTCTAAATAAGGACTTTTAATTGCTGAATCCATTGTAAGAACTAGTATTTGGTTTCTCTGTTTTAAAAAAATACTCCCTCCGTTTCATAATATAAGAGCGTTATGTTAAAACGCTATTATATTTTTATTTCAAGAAGATTCAAGAGCAATGCATGTCTTTTTCACTAAGAAGAAGAGGGAGATTCCAGTACAAAGATCATTACAGTGGCACAAACGCCATCTAGGGCCATGGCCCACAGGGCGCTTTAGTGGATCTGAAAGGGATGTCCACCCGCTACTCTAGCATGAGTCCACAGATGGAGCTCAACACGAATCAGTGCGACTGCCGGTAAGGATGTCTTCGTTCGAGGCGCTTTAGTGGATCTGAGAGGGATGTCCACTCGCTACCCTAGCATGAGTCCACAGGCAGAGCTCAACACGAATCAGTGCGACGACATTGACCGGTAAGGATGTCTTGCGTTCGAGGACACGATTGTTTCGCTCTAGCCAAATGTAACGCAACACCCCGATGGTTGTGTTCATTTGTCTCTGTTGACCAGCCGGCACCACCTCCGCTAGCTGAGGCCACCAGTCGGCAACACACTTTGTTCCATCTGGCATGAGGCGATGCAACCATAGGGCTAGCTTCAGGATCGTTCCTTTTGCTTCTCTTCTCGCTCTTATTTGCGTATGTGAGCCACCATATCATGCTTAGTCGCTGCTGCAACATCACCACTTTACCCCTTCCTTTCCCATTAAGCTTTGCTAGTCTTGATAGCCATGGTAATGGGATTGCCGAGTCCTCGTGGTTTCACAGACATTACAACAACGATTGCAGTGCAGAGTTATGCGATGATGATGACGCGAGAGCGATGTTTGCTTGTTTGGAGTTCTTCTTCGCTTCTTCTTGATCGGGGATAGGTTCCGTGTCGGCATCCCGGCTAGCGGGGTGGATGTCGTTTGAGTTTCTGTTTGTGTTTCAACCTTAGTCGGATGGTGATCTTACGTAAGATGATGTTGTATTCGTGTTGCATTGTATGCCTTATGTATGTATCCCTTTCTATTATGTAATGTTGATGTAATGATATCCACCTTGCAAAAGCGTCTTCAAGATGCGCTTCTATCCTTGGAGGGACCTTCGAGTTCCTTTAGGATAGGGTCGCATCTTGGGCGTGACAGAAGGCGTGGGTGAAAATGGGGAATCCTTATCCCTTTATAGAGGCAACGAGAACAGTGCGCCTCCCCCACTTGCACGTTGAGGATCACTTATTTCCCAAGCGCCACGATTGATGGCACAGTTGGGTTACCCATACCCGTGTTGATGGGAATCTCGTGATAAGGGGACATCATCTCTGCTTCGACAAGACGTGCCGAGGAAACCGCCTCGCAATATGCGTTGTGGCTGGTTGTGGGAAAACGGTTCGAATAATGACTCGACCGTAGTGTCATGTCACGTTGTCTAAAGTTGTCAGCATGTTACATTTGTGGGATATCATCCTCTCTACGATGGTATGTGAAGATCATCTTGCAGATCCGGACATGATTTAAGTGTTCGATAATTGCTTTGGAGTATTCGAAGATGGAACCCGCCTTGCAATGCCGAAGACAAAACTGCACGCCGGACTCATCATCATTGAAGCCTGGTTCAGGGGCTACTGAGGGAGTCCTGGATTAGGGGGTATCCGGACAGCCGGACTATATACTTTAGCCGGACTGTTGGACCGTGAAGATACAAGACTCAAGACTTCGTCCCGTGCCCGGATGGGACTCTCCTTTGCATGGAAGACAAACTTGGCGATCCGGATATTAGATTTCCTTCTTTGTAACTGACTCTATGTAAACCGTAGCCCCCTCCGGTGTCTATATAAACCGGAGGTCTGATCAACTCTTGATAGATCAACTCTTGTAATACTCATAAGGACAATCATAATCATCATAGGCTAGCTTCTAGGGTTTAGCCTCTACGATCTCGTGGTAGATCAACTCTTGTAATACTCATATCATCAATATCAATCAAGCAGGAAGTAGGGTTTTACCTCCATCAAGAGGGCCGGAACCTGGGTAAACATTGTGTCCCTTGCCTCCTGTTACCATTAGCCTTAGACGCACGATCGGGACCCCTTACCCGAGATCCGCCGGTTTTGACACGACAATGCCCTTCTGGGCGGAGCGGCACGAGTCGGCGAGCGCTGCCGCTCCGCCCACTCATGGTGATCTGCTCCTCCGCTGCGCAGTGCTCTGGAGGAGATGGTGGTTGTAGGCGGTGTCAGCCTGCGCCTCCCGAAACTGCTCCTCACACATCTACCTCATCGTGCCCATATATTGGGCATGGGCCTCGCCGATGGTCATGGTGCAATGCACCGGCGAGGATGGCGCGGAGGAGGGGGTTGGCGCCGGATCGTTGACTACCATGTTCTCCATTGGGACGTTGCCGTCCTCCGGCTGCCCGGCCGGCCGGTCGGCAGCAATGGCTGCCATCTCCTTGTGGTCCGTCGTCACTTTGTCAAGAGCGGGCGCGATAAGCCATGGTGGGCGATAGTGGTGTGGACAGGAGAAAGGGAATGGATGCGGATGACTGCGGCTATGGCCAGCGCAGCAGTTTATATAGCAATGGTGGGCGGCGGAGGGACGGACGTGTGGCGCCGGAGTAGTCGCCTCAGCAACCGCGTATCATTAATGTGGGCGGCAGATGGACGGACGGACGACACTTGTGTCGTTTGAAGGAGGAGCAAGCGCCTGCACTGGTAATCGGGCGGCGGCACGGCTCAAGCTGGGCGGAAAGCGTCTTGTGGCGAGACATGACTTTACTTGGAGAGGATGACAATGGGGACCCACCAGGGCCATAGCCTCACGTACGCAAGTGCCTCCTTATTATATATATGTAAAACTATAATTTATTTTGCTTCCTCCTGGTTTCCTGACATCACGGTCCCACACCATTGTCAACCTATGTACTCCCTCCTTTCCGGTTTATAGGGCTTATCTCAAAATTTTAGTTTTTTCATTTTATAAGGCTCAATTTGGTTGTTTTCCATCACATATTCAGATTCCAAGGTGCATTAAATTATTGCATGCAAGTATTAAGAGAAAATTGACCAATGCATATACTTTATGCATGCATGCATTGCAATTAATGCATTGATAAACATAATTTTTTGAGGATAACAAGAGCATTAATTAGGTGCTTTTGCGAAACTACAAAAAGTATTCCACCACTCGCCATCTACCTTGATTGATGAGATTTTTGAATTGAGCACTATAAACCAGAAAGGAGGGAGTAGTCAATAAACGAGAGAATTGCACAAGAAGCGGCCGATATTTGGGACCAAGCAGCTGAAAAGATTTGTGTTTTTGAGGTGTGAGCACCGCAGAGTTTTTCGATGTTTAGCCCAGATATTAATTTTTCTCCTCCGAACAACAACGAAAACATCATTGCAGGTATTAATCTGGGGCTGTGGTCTGCCTAGCCCGAGCGATATCCAGCCCAGATATTAATTTTTTCAAGCTGAAAATGGCTAGCCCAACTATCTTTTTTTTAGGAATACCCAGGCAAGGTCAAGTTGTTATTCTCCGCCCCGCTGGGCTGCAAATCTTTCCTAGGAGGGATGCATTAGGCATAACAAGAAAATGGGCTTTAAGAAATCATAAATGGGATGTAATTATAAAAACCGGGCAGTAACTATAAAAAAATGCACCAAACAAGTAATTACTTTATGAAATATTATTTTTTGATATTGAAAATTTTAATTTCGTTAATTGTTGCGAGTGCAATGTTTCATTGGATTTTTACATAATATAAATTTATATTGAAATTGTATTTAATCCGACTAGAAATTTCGGGATAAAAATATTTTGGATCCCATCAAAATGTGGGAAATTTTATTGAATTCTTTTTGAACGGTTGGTTGAAATGGGTTGTACTTTTAACAAACTGTAAATGGGTTGTAGTAAATTCCATTAGAATTCAAAAATGGGCTGCACATTCTTACAAATCTCAAATGGGCTATAAGTTCTCTGCCACACACTTCTGGCCTTACTAAGTTGACGTGTCCCCTAAAAAAACAGAGATGATGCGTATGCAAGGCTTTGTCAACTTATAGTCAACACACGGTTCTAGCAGCAGTGGCCGTTGGATGTCCATCCAACGGATGCCGTGCTTCTTCTTCAATCTCGGATATTCTAGCTTCACCCGCCCAAAAAATGATTCCTCCCCCTGACATCTGGGGCGCACCATTTCGGAAGCTGACCTATGGGCCTACTAAGTTTACGTACCAAGGGCTTTGTCAACTTAGTCAATATAAACGATTCTAGCTGCAGTGACTATATGATGTCCATCCAACGGCCGTCGTGCTTCTTGAACCTCTGGTCTTCTTGCTCCAGCCGCCCAAAGCAGCACCGGTCGTGCCGCCTGCTCTTGCCTCTCGTGGCCGGCTGTGCTGCCGCGGAGGCCTCACCGCCCCCTACTACTCCCACCGCTGGCCAGGCCATCCCTCCACTCACCCACACCCCCTGTTATTCTGTGGCAACGGCAGCGCAGCCGAACCAGTGAACCCTCGTACTCCACTGGCTACTATTCAACCACCCCTCCGCGGGCACCCCTCCACCGTCTACTATTCATCCAGCCCTCCACGGGATCGTCCTGTTCATCCAGCCCTCCACACCATAGGGTCCTATTCATCTAGAGGCAACGCCACCACTCACTGTTCATCCACCCCCCGCAACACTCACTGTTCATCCAGAGAGGCAGCATCGATCGGCTTTAGTTAGCAGCAGTAGCGAAGGAATCGCTCGATCGGGTTCAGTTAACAGCCATCGATCGACCGCTCGGGTTCAGTAATGCGTAGCCAACAGTGTAATCGCTCGGGTTCAGTTAGAGCCCAACGCCTCGCTCGGGTTCAGTTAGAGCCAGTGCCTCGCACACACACGCGTACGTGTACGAGAGAAACGCGCATCGCTCGGCCCTACCACGGTTTTTTCCGTCATGGACGGCCCAAAGAATGTCATGCAGCTGCGTCTCCGGCCCGCCCAGGACGAAAAGCCCATTTTCTGTCATGATTTCTTGTCATAGAAGTAGGAGCCCACCACATCTATGATGATACCGGGTTTTGTCACAATTATCGTCATAGAAGTGTCATATGTATGACAGAAAAAAAGTTTTGTTCGGCCCAAAATGTCATGGATGTGTCTTTTTTGTAGTGAAGACCATGGTGTCAATACTTCATCGATGCGGAAATTCTGTTTGAGGGCAGCTGGTTCACTGGAATATACGGAGAGCCAAAGATGGAGCTGAGAAATAAAACATGGGATGTGTCGTGGAATTATCACGTCAGATGTCCTAGTGAAAGGACTTAGTCATGGAGCCATCGCAACGAGATTAGCTTAAAGGGGTTAAACTGGACAAAGGACACGGGGAGTTTATAATGGTTTGGCCCCTTGCGGTGAAGGTAAAAGCCTACGGTCCAGTTGTGGTGGAGTTGATGGGGTCTTGATGAGCAGGGAGTGAATCCGCTTTACCTATCTCTCGAGTTGTTGTTTCTTGTCCCTAAACTGCCACTGTGTCGTCCCTTTAGATACACAGGTTGACACCTGACGGTTTACAGAATCCCGAGGCCGGCTCATACATGTGTCCGGCTCGGTTTCTACCTTTCCCTATCTTACAACACAAGTTACATATCTCATGGCGGTTTATGTCTATGGGCCCTAATCCGCCCTTGGGCTCTGGGCCTCTAAGTCTCTGTAGTAAAGCGCCATACTCCTTGTCTTCATGGGCTTCAATACGGATGATTCGTTGTGAGCATAACCCGGCCCCTCCTAGGCGGTTTACACTCAGTAGTTATATCCCCAACATTAGGCCCCAGATTAATTTGAACCTGTTCATGTCAATCTTCAACACTTAGAAAAACTCCTTCTTGAACATCTTCGCACGAACCTTGTAAACCGCCATGACGTCATCTCCATATGAATTTGGTAAACCACCGTGACGTCATCTTCCAAGATTGTTGTAAATCGCCATGACGTCACCTGCTTATTAAAACCTGTAAATGCTTTCTTTTTATTAATGATCCTCCGAAAATCGAGGCGACAGATGTGTCACATATCCATTTTTTGGGTTCCTCGATTCCCGCACCTATCACTTATCCCTTCACCTTATAAATAGGACCAAGGGTCATTTCTTCCTTTCCCCTTCGTGCCCCTTTGCCTCATTATGTTCGTCGCGTCGCGTTAGTGCTCGAGCGCAGCCACCATCATCGGCCTTCGCTTCTACACCAACAACGGCCGCTGCATCAAACTGATCTGACCAGAAAAACGAGGCGCCTCTCCGTTACTCCTTCAATCTCTGTAAGTTTTCCTTCCTTCCACCTCAGATCTACCACTAGGGTTTCGGTGTTCTTTGGTGTTCTTGATGCTCTTTACTTGAACTTTGCTGTCACATAGATCCTTTGATAAAACGCGACCTTTTTCCTGTGCGGCCATAGCTAGAACCCGTTGAGGGAGTCCTGGATTAGGGGGTATCCGGACAGCCGGACTATATGCTTCGTCCGGACTATTGGAGCGTGAAGATACAAGACTCAAGACTCCGTCCCGTGTCTGGATGGGACTCTCCTTTGCGTGGAAGGCAAGCTCGGCGATCCGGATATTATATTTCCTTCTTTGTAACCGACTCCATGTAAACCCTAGCCCTCTCCGGTGTCTATATAAACCGGAGAGTTTGGTCCTCAGAGGGACGATCACAATCATAGTCATCATAGGCTAGCTTCTAGGGTTTAGCATCTACGATCTCATGGTAGATCAACTCTTGTACTACTCATATCATCAATATCAATCAAGCAGGAAGTAGGGTTTACCTCCATCGAGAGGGCCCGAAACATTGTGTCCCTTGCTTCCTGTTACCATTAGCCTAAGACGCACAGATCGGGACCCCCTACCCGAGATCTGCCGGTTTTGACACCAACATTGGTGCTTTCATTGAGAGTTCCTCTGTGTTGTCGCTGCAAGGCTCGATGGCTCCTTCAATCGTCAACAACACGGTCCAGGGTGAGACTTTTCTCCCCGGACAGATCTTCGTGTTCGCTAACCGCCAAGATGCGGGCAATTAAACAGCCAACCGGAGCAGATCGGCAATTTGCGCCCCGCCACTGTGTCAGGTTCGGAAACCCAAACTATGCGGCTGGTATCCGCAGACTTGATCTTCAACGGATTTGGGCCTGTGCCAGGAGAGCCAAACAGTCACGATGAGCATGGCTTAGACCTGCTATCGGACAATGCTCGGGATGTCACCCCTGCGGTAGCCCCGGACCTAAATCCGGAGCAGTCCGCGTTGCCTAAGGATGGGTGGATGGACCCCGCCCCGCAGGCTGCACACTCATCGATGGTAGAGCCGAACACAGGCCTTGCCCCCAAAGAAGCCTGTGACACCGGACCCCCGGACTCGTATCCGGCTGTAGGTTCTAGTCCGCGCGCTCCTGAGCCCGCCGAACCTGGTTGGGCTCCTGTAATGGAGTTCACCGCAGCGGATATCTTCCAGCACTCGCCCTTTGGCGACGTGCTGAACTCGTTAAAAGCTCTCTCTTTGTCAAGAGACTCTTGGCCGAACTATGTCCAGCTCGAGTGGGAAGCAGGCGACGAAGGAATTCATTGCCCACCCACCATCCACTTCATTGCCACTATCGATGATGTATCAGACGTGCTTGAATTCGACTCCGGAGACATCAATGGTATGGACGACAATGCAGGAGAAGATTCAGAATCACTGGGGCGCTGGACTACCACCTCGTCATACGACATATACATGGTGGATACGCCCAAGGAGGACGACGGTGACAATCCGGAAGATAAAACCCTCGGGCAAAAGCCAAAACGATGGCGCACACGCCGCTCCAAGTCCAGCAACAGTAAAAATAGCGACAAGAGCGCCAGAAAGATCGACACCCCAGTAAACTCCGAAGGCAACAACGACAATATGGACCCAGCAATGGAGCAGGATGAGCCAGGTCATGCCGAACACAGCTAGGAGCAGACACCCGATCATAATGATCCCGAGGGACGAATTAATCAAACCACCCCGGGACAAGAATACAGTCTGGATGACGATGGATTCATCATCCCAGAAACACGCTTGGAATGAGATAACCTCCACAGAAGGCTTATGGCCACTGTGAGAAGTCTAAAGAAGCAGAAGCAACAGCTAAAGGCCGCACAAGAAATGCTCAATCGCAGATGGAATAAAGTGCTAGACACTGAAGAAAAGTACGGTGACGATCGCCATACAAAGAGCTACCCAAAACGCAAGCTGCTACCAGAATTCGACGACGAGGCCGTTCCACCAAATGACAACACGGCCAAGAGGCCGGACAAACCCGCAACCGAGCAGCTACCGACATCGAAGACGATTTATGCGAGCTCCTGGATAAGAAAGCCGGCGCGGCTATGTCCATCTACGGATCAAAAGGACACACCCCGGCGCGGGACTATGGTCACCAAAATGATCATACCGATTGAATATCAGTTCGGAATAAACACCGGACACAACAACAGCCGACGGCATGCCACAGCACATCCAGATACAGAGGGGCTGCTCACCCCCTGTGCTTCACCGAAGAAGTACTGGACCATGAATTTCCAGGGTTTTAAACCAGTGAACATAGAAACATCTGATGGAGCATTGACCCGAGGTGCGGATCGAGGATTTTATCCTGCATATACACATGGCTCATGGGGATGACCTCCACGCCATCAAATACCTTCCCCTCGGTGAAGGACCAGCTCGACATCGGTTGAAAAGCCTACCGAAAATTCAATTGGAAGTTGGGAGGAACTCGAGGGCGCCGGGGCCAATTTTCAAGGGACTTATGTCCGGCCTCCGGATGCGGACGATTTAAGTCACATAATCCAACAGCCCGGAGAGTCCACCCGGAAGCTTTGGAACAGATTCCTCACTAAGAAGAATCAAATTGTCGATTGTCCGGACGCCGAAGCCTTAGCGGCCTTCAAACACAGCATCCGAGACGAGTGGCTTGCCAGACACCTCGGCCAAGAAAAACCGAGGACAATGGCAGCCTTAACAAGTCTTATGACCCGCTTTTGCGCGGGCGAAGATAGCTGGTTGGCCCGTAAAGGCACCAGCAACCCAAGCACATCGGAAATAAGGGATGGCAATGGGAAGCCACGGTGCAATAAAAACAAGCGTCAAAACAAGGAAGAGAGCCCGGACAACACAACGGTTAACGCCGGATTCAGGGGCTCTCGACCCGGTCAGCAAAAGAAGCCATCTAAAGGCAGCAAAGAGGGACCGTCCGGTCTGAATAGAGTCCTGGACACACTGTGCCAAATCCATGGCACCGCCGACAAACCTGCGAACCACACTCATAGAGAATGCTGGGTCTTCAAGCAGGCCGGCAAATTAAACGCCGAACACAAGGGAAGGGAAACACCAAGTGAAGACGAAGATGAGCCTCGCCAGCCGAACACTGGGGGACAGAAAAAATTCCCACCAGAGGTAAAAACAGTAAACATGATCCACGCGACTCACACATCCACAAGAAGGCACGAATGCGCGCTTAGAGACGCATACGCTATAGAGCCTGTTGTATCCACACCTAACCACTGGTCGGCTTGTTCGATCACCTTTGATCACACGGACGGACTAGCTAGTATTCGGCGCGGGGGATCAGATGCCTTGGTGCTCGACGCAATAATCGACGGATACCATCTTACTCACGTCCTCATGGACGGCGGCAGCAGTCTCAATTTAATATACCAGGACACTATCTGCAGGATGGGGATAGACTCATCCAGAATCAACCAAAGCAACACCACCTTTGAAGGGGTGATACCAGGCGTTGAAGCCTACGGCAGGGGCTCCGTCGTACTGGAGGTAACATTCGGCTCCCCAGGCAACTCCAGAAGCGAAGAACTACTCTTCACCATCGCACCCTTCCAGAGCGGCTATTGTACATTGCTTGGGAGAACGGCCTTCGCCCGCTTCAACGCAATACCGCATTACGCCTACCTCACACTCAAGATGCCCGGTCCACGAGGCATCATCACCGTTAACGGAAACACAGAGCGCTCTTTACGCATGGAGGAATACGCGACGGCTCCATCGGCCGGATTCTAAGCGGACTCCAATACCAGAAAGCATGAATGGTCGTTAAGACCAAGGACACGGTTAGACGAGTCCGGCAGCCCGGATAAAACTGGTCCAGGGCACCATGTACGTAATCCCATAGAGGACACCAGGGGCTTTAGATATTTAATACAACCCCACTCTTGGTTTGACCTTATTAGCAGGCCAATGTCTTACACTTTTACTATCCACCGCACGCTTACGTTATACTCTTCTACGAGTTTTTATTTTTATAGGCGCAATTAAATGCGATACCCTTTCGAGAAAGTATAGCGAAGACAAAGGCGTAAGCGTGCGATGGGGCCCGCTCACGAGGTTTCTCTTTAGATTAAGCCCCTGTGTAAACCTTTTTATTGTCTCTTGTTGTTTTCACATCCCATGGGTACTATACCCATAGAGGTTACTGCCGTTATTGGCATTTCACCACGACAGATTAATGCACATACCTGGAACTACAGTGTTCATAAAGAAAGGGCACTCTTCAGCCCATTTTATGTTGTAAAGCCCGAATACCTTCGGGAGTGTTCGGCGTCACGAGTTTGGCCTTATATGCATCAGCTCCGAATCATGTCTTTGGTCAAATGTTGGGTTTGCCCGGCTCCTGGGTTTGCCACCTTACGTTCCGTTCTTCTCGGCTAAGGCGGCCAAGGAGAACTCTGCGATTGTGCCTGGTTATTCGGATGAGCACCTCGATAGAAAGCAATCGACTATCATGATACAACGAGAGACTGTTCAACCACTCGAAGACTTACCGGAATCTTTAGGATTCCTCCCCATTAATGAAGGACCGTTTCCCGGTCATGTACACATGCGCCCGTATTCGGATGCACGCGAGGGTACTAGGGGCTACATAGTAGCCCCATCGTTAAACTCTCATGGCTAAGCGAAAGTGTTACAACTATATAGTCCGGTTGCCTAGTTCGACGTGTGATCACCTCCTTAATGGACCAAGACGTTGGATAAAGTGTGATTACGCATATTTTTCTCGAACACCCCCGCATTGTATGTGTGGGGGCTGAAGCCAACGACTGCTAACTTTCGGATTACACATATACATAAAAACGGCCGCGCAGGAGACACAATAATACTTTTAGGCAAAAAGTATAAATATAGCCTTGTAATCAAAATAACATTGTTTTTACAATGACAAGATTTGTCACTCGAACAATACATTCTTCGAGCACTGCGCCTCAATTAAGCGGGCACCTTCTGTTACCTGCTCCAAGTAGTGCTCGGCCGGATCCTGGCCTCCCGCCGGATTCTGCATCGTAATGATGGTGGCCTCCATATCCGTCCAATATGCTTTGACATGGGCAAGGGCCATCCGTGCACCCTCTATACATGCCGACCTCCTCATTGCATCGATCTGAGACACAGCACCGAGAAATTGTTGCACCAAACCAAAGTAACTGTCCAGCTTAGGACCCTTCGGCCAAAGATGGTCTATTACCGACCGCATTGCAAGCCCGGACAGCCTATGAAGCTCCGCCACAACAGCCATCTTCTCACTCAACGGCAACGGGCGTGCGGGAGCATTGAATTGTGACCAGAAAAGCTTCTCCACTTCTTTATCACCTTGATCCTCGAAAAACTTGGCCGCGTCAGCTGTACTCTTCGCCAAGTCCGCATACGCGTCTGTAGGACTCCAGCGTCGATCCAGCGGAGCATACTTCGGATCCAAAAAATTCATCCGCAATAAGTAGGGGCTCCCAGCCGCGATTTTCCAGGCTTGTTGAAGTTCCTCCCGCACATCCCTGATTTTGGTCCGCATCTCCTTGGCCGCATTAAGTGCCTTGTTCAGGTAAGCCGAATTAACCTGATTTTCCTCTTTAAGGAGCTCATACCGGTCGGCGGCATTTTTCAACTCCACAGCCATTTCGGCTATCTTGTCCTCGCTTCGGCGACGAGCAGCCTGTTCGGCTCTCAACTCTTTGGCCGCCTTTAGGGCAGCCGCATCTCTAGCTCGAGCTTGTTCCTTGGCCTGGGCAAGTTCCGCCGTCAGGGCTTCCACGGCAGATGCACCATCTGCAGTCCAAGCATATTGCATTAATATCATGCCCCTCTCAAATTTTCCTATAAAACATATTTAGGAAAGCAGAGCACATATCTTGTGACTCGTTCAGCCGCTCATTCACCAGCGTGATATCGGCATCAAAAGCTCCAATCTGCCTCCTTAGTTCGGCAACTTCAACGGACTGGTCGGCTATGGATCCTTGAACACTGCGCATATATCTGATTGCATTCATTACTTACACAATATGATCCTCTGTTTTGCTGCCTAGGGCAATGACGAGTCTCGAAGCTACTATCCATATGGAGCACACCTAGCGCATGCCTTCTTGCCAAAAAATTATGTATTTTTCATTACATACCTCAAAGCCTCTGAGCAGGCTCGTAAATGCTTCATTCAAACCGCTTGTGGCGGATGAAATCTTCTTGAGCACCGTGCTCATTAATGAGCGGTGCTCCTCCGAGAGTGTAGCTCGTTCCAGAAGGCCCGTTAGTATGTCCGGCCGGACATCGACCTGCGCCGGACCCTTCTCATCGCCCCTCATGGGAGCCGACCGCTCCGGGCTCAGGGCGGCCGAAGGAGTAGCTTCTGGCTTCGGCAGATCCGGACTCCTCCATGACGACACCTCGGGGTCGCCCGCCTCGTGAGGCGGAGAGGCTAGTGGGGTCTCATTCTCCATCATCTCCGGAGGGAGGTCCCCCGAAGACGAACTCTATTGAGAAGAGTTGCTAGCCGGACTGCCAAAAATGAATCATGGTTATTGTTCTCGGAGAAATGCAGTACCTATGAATTAACGATTAACTCACAGCTCAGTTGAGGGCTGGCCCGTCGGCGGGCATGACGTGGTAAGGGCGCCCTTCGGGGCAGGGCCCCTTGGTGACATTTTCTTCCCCTGCTTGGGCACCTCCGTCTCCAAGTCTTCGGAGGCGGCCCTCTTCTTCCCGCGCGGGGAGGAAGCTTTAGACTCCCCTCCCCGACTATCCTCTTCAGGGAAGGTACCAATTCCCCCAGTTTGGATGCGTAGTGCGTGAAGTTCGGCTTCTCTGTTCTTCCCTTTGTCTTTCCCTGAGGGCATTTTGCTAAGCACCCGGCCAAGCATCTTGGCTATGGTAGGACTAGGCGAGCCTTCGGGAAGTGGCGCCGGACACCTAATTCTCTCCGCTTTGCTGAGCCAATCCTGGCCATGGAGGATTTTCAGAATGATGATTATGATAAATATAAATGAAGTGTCCGGTTTTGGGGTTACTTACTTGGGTATCTAGGCAATTGCAGCTTAGGCCCGCATCCTCGGTGGTGTGTGGACACGTTACTTGTGGTCCGAAGAATAATTTACACATCCCTTCGAGCTTCAGGCCGAAGAAGTGCTTAATAGTCCACGGACCCTCTGGATTGAACTCCCACATCCGGAGAGGCTGGCGTTTGCACGACAACATCCGTCGGATTAACATTACCTGAATTATGCTGACAAGGTTAATGTCCCTTTCAAGAAGCTCCCGGATACGGCTCTGCAGTGTTGGTACATCACTAGCAGACCCCCAATCCCGTCCCACATTGGTCCATGACGCCAGTTGTGATGGAGGGCCGAGCGAAAGTCAGGGGCAGCCACCCACTTTGTGCCTCTAGGAGCTGTGATGTAAAACCACCTCCGCTGCCATAAATCGGATACCTCTGGGAAAGAACCCTCTGGCCATGGGGCATCGGCGTTCCTGCTTATTATGGCGCCTGCGCACTCCGCATGTCGCCCCTCGATCATCTTGACTTCTGCTGAAGGTCTTGATCCATAAGCGAAGTGTGGGTAGCGTGGAGAAAAGCCTCGCACACAAGGATGAACGACGAGATATGGAGGATAGCGTCCGGAGTTAGATCGTGAAAATCTAACCCGTAATAGAACATGAGACCCCTCACAAAGGGATCAAGGGTGAGGCCCAAGCTGCGGAGGAAGTGAGGAACAAATACAACACTCTCATTAGGCTCAAGAGTAGCAATGACCTGCCACGAGGCGAAGGCTTTGTCTGAATGTCGCGATCGGATATCCAACCTCCACGAGGGAGTCACGGATAGGGATGTCAGGACAGCGGACTATCAATATCCGCGGACTCCCATACTACGAATAGAAGATTGAAGACTCGGCTCGTGTCCAGGAAGGTACTTTCCTTGGCGTGGAAGGCAAGCTTGGCAATCTGGATATGTAGATCTCCTACCATTGTAACCGACTACGTGTAACCCTAGCCCTCTCCGGTGTCTATATAAACCGGAGGGCCTTAATCCGTGGGACGACATACATCTCAACAATCATACCATAGGCTAGCTTCTAGGGTTTAGCCTCCTTGATCTCGTGGTAGATCTACTCTTGTACTACCCATATCATCAATATTAATCAAGCGGGGCGTAGGGTTTTACCTCCATCGAGAGGGCCGAACACAGGTAAAAACATTGTGTCCCTCGTCTCTTGTTACCATCCGCCTAGGCGCGCATTGGGACCCCCTACGAGAGATCCGCGGTTTTGACACCGACATTGGTGCTTTCATTGAGAGTTCCTCTGTGTCGTCGCCGATAGAGCGGATGCCTTTACCCGTTTCGCCGGAGGGGCCTTGGCCGCCGGCCAAACTATCCGGCTTGGTGGCTTTCTTATGACCGCCTGTCCGGCCGCCGCTTCAGCAATGACTTCTCAAGTCGTCAGAAGCAATCTTCGCGTCAGCCCTAAAGCTGCCGAACAGTTAGATCAATTGAGCTCTCAAATGCATTAACGAGCTCTTGGATCGCATCGCCGCTCTGAGAGTCGCTCACGGACTATAATCAAATCGGGCTTAAAACCGATCGAGAGAGATTAACTCTCCCGGGCCACCCACCTGCGTCGAAGTGGTAGAGGAACAACTTCGGCAATTCTTTGCGGTGTTGAAAACAATCCGTGTCTGGATTCCCGAACCCTCCATGCGGATTCCGCGGAGGGGCGGACTTTGATCGAGCATTGAACCTAAAATCATGCATCGCTCCGGACTCATTGGGTGTCTCCGACAAACCAAGCTTCCGGTCGGAAGCCCCTCGACCTGAGCCCAAAGATGGGCAGGGATCGGATTTTATTCCACCCACCGCCCGGACATATGCGATCTATCTCTAATCTGGCAAGAGCCTTGAAGCATTACATCACTCTTGGGCGATTCCTCCTGGTTATGGATAGGATAAAGGACTACCGAGAGGAAAAGCGCAATATCAATCTTACGCAATAAGCGCACGAACAAGGGAATATTAAGCGCCATAGATCGTCGCCAAAATTACCGCTTCACCGATCGGCATCCATTATGCGAAAATCTTGTGCGATGGAGAGTTTTAGGAAAACCAAAATCAATTTTGGGATAATCCGGCCCCAAACCCGTCCAGCGGTAAAGGCGCCTTACAATCAGCCCCGGATGCAAAACGAAAAACAAAAACCCGGCAAGGGAAGCGGAACCGTCTTTGGAGGGATGGCTCAATGGACCTGTAAACTTCATAGTCGGAGGGAGCTGTCCCAACACATAGCCTTCGAGCATGTTGGATATTACGGCGGTGGCCAAAAGTGGCAAAGAGCTTCTAGCTCAGGAAACCACTCAACAATACCGGCACGGTATCAGCGGTCTTGAGACTTTCGCATCAAATAATATCACAACGAACAATCCATGAACTTCGCGAAGTCTACCAAGTAGCAACCAAACCCATGGGCGACACAGCTATTACCTTCAACGCCCGGCAGCGAGCCCACATTTCGAACAACGAGCCCGGCCGCCTTTGGTACTTAGTCCCATAGTGGGCGACTTTCGGTGACAAAGGTCCTCATGGATGGCGGCAGCGACTGAACCTCATTTACGAGGAAACTCTGCGAAAAATGGAAATCGATTGGAGCCGTATTGGCGAAGCGGCACAACCTTCAGGAGAATAATCCCTAGCCGGAAGCGCTGCCGGAAAAATCACACTTGATGTGGTGTTCGGCTCTCCGGACAATTACAGATCCGAAGAAGTCACGTTCGAGGTGGCCCGTTCAGCGATGGCTCTCCGCCATATTAGGGCGAGAGGCATTCACAATTTTCAAGCAATACCTCATTACGGGTACATGAAGCTCAAAATGCAGGCCCGGCGGAATAATCACTCTCGTTAGTGATCCGGACATAGCACTCCAGCGCCGAAAATAAGACAGCCGCACTAGCCCTCGAGGCACTATCAAAAGCCTTAGCGGCGGAGAACTCACCGTCTTTGCGCTCTCGGTGAACGAGGGCGATGTGATACTTGATAAAAGATCCAAGTCCACCTCCTTCAAACCAGCGAGATGAGATAATAAAATTTCAGGTCCACCCAATGGACCCAACAAAACGGCCTCCATCGGGCTCGGTTGAACCCGAAGTTGGCCGCCTTCTTGCGATTTCCTTCGGAAAATTGGGATATCTTCGCTGGCATCCCTCGGACATGCCGAAATCCCTCGCGAGTTGGCGAACACAGCCTAAACATCCTAAAAGGATTTAAGCGGTCAAACAGGCTCTTCGTCGATTTTCCGAGCCCAAAAGGCGGGCATTGGGAGAAAAGCTAGCCAAGCTTTTGGAAGCGGATTCATTAGAGATATCAAACATCCGGACTGGCTAGCAAACTTGGTGATGGTACCAAGAAGGATAAATCCTGGCGCCTTTGCGTCGATTTTAAAGACCTCAATAAAGCTTGCCCAAAGGATCCTTCCTCTCCCCGCATCGATCAAATTATCGATGCCACGGCGAACACGATTCGTTGTGCTTCCTCGATGCATACTCGGCTATCATCAAATTAAGATGGCGGAAGCGAATCAAGCCGCAGCGGCATTTATCACTCCATACGGACCATTACGCTTCAACACGATGCCCTTGAACTCAAAAGCCGGCGCAACATATCGGGGCATGATTCAAACATGTCCGCCACCCAGATTGGCAAAAGCGATCGAGGCATACGTGAGCGGCGTAGTTGTCAAAACAAAACACGTCGAAACTTTAGTAGACTATTTGAGGCTCACATTCGACAACCTTAGAGCATATGACATCAAGCTGAATCCGGAAAAATGTGTTTTGGCGTACCGGCCGGAAAGCTTCTGGGCTTCATCGTATCGGTAGAGGAATTGAAGCAAATCCGGCCAAAATCCGGGCTCTGTCACAGTTGGACATTCCAAAGGACCTCAAGCAAATACAAAAATTAACAGGATGCGTGGCAGCTTTAAGCCGTTTTATCTCCCGTTTAGGAGAGAAGGCGTTGCCCTTTATCGCCTCCTAAGGCGCACGAACACCAGTGGGCGGATGCCGCCCTGCTGCGGACTCGAAGAAATAAAGGCCATATTGGCAACAAATCCGGTCCTGGCTGTGCCCACTCTGGGCGAACCAATGTTGTTATACATCGCAGCAACACATCAAGTTGTAAGCGCTGTCCTCGTTGTCGAACGAGCGACAGAAGGGCATAAATTCCCTCTTCAAAAACCAGTGTATTACGTATCCACTGTGTTAACCCCCTGCAAATCCCGTTACCCGCACTATCAGAAGATAGCATATGCGGTGTTCATGGCATCTCGGAAGCTCCGGCACTACTTTCAAGAGTGTTCGATAACTGTGGCCTCTGAAGTACCACTCAATGATATTATAAACAACCGTGACGCAACGAGCAGGATAGCAAAATGGGCCATCGAGCTCTTGCCATTTGACATCACTTACAAACCTCGACGAGCTATAAAGTCACAAGTTTGGCTGACTTAATGGCGAATGGTGGCCGAACTCCCTAAAATGCAGGCGCATACTCCAATGGACTATGCACTTGACGGTTCCAAAATGTTGGCGGATGGGGCTGGCATCATCTTGGCGTCCCCACGGAATCTGATCGATATGTACTTCAAATAATGTACGGACTCCAACAATGCAGCCGAATCTGAGGCCCTATTACATGGTCTCCGGATGGCGGTCTCCATGGGCATTCAACGCCTAGAGGTGCTTGAGGATTCAAACCTTGCAATATCCCAAATAAATGGAGACTTTGGCGCCAAGGATCCGAAAATGGCAGCATATCGCAATGCTGTCACGAAAATGTCATTTCGGTTTGAAGGACTCGAATTCCATCACATAGCCGAGATAATAACCAAGCGGCCGGCGTCTGCACGCATCGGTGCGTAAACGTGATCTGTCCTCAAATATCTTCTGGAGCGACTCTTCAAGCCATCCGTACTATGGGAAGAGGAGCCGGTAGTGACAAACCGGAGAAAACCGCACCAACGGTGATTCGGCGGATGACATAACACCTCCTCATGCGTTATAATGGCGTAATGCCGCGTGGACAGAACCTTTCTAGCCTACTTACTTAGGCGGGAACTTCGAAGACCAAAATGAGGCCCATTGCATAGTCCGTGATCGAAGGCCTACAAGGTCCATGAGGTGAACTTTATAAGAAAAGTACTACGGAGTCCTTCAAAGGTGTATCTCCGAAGAAGAAGGGCGAAACCTCTGGCTGAAATCCATGCGGACTAGGCGGACACCACTGCAGCAGCCGGGCCTGGTAGGAAAGGCATTCCGTCAGGATTTTATTGGCCGACGGCTCGGGCGGATCTGCAGGACTTGGTCGGCGATCGTTGGTTGTCGACTCTTTGCTAATCGAGCCATATGCCACCCGCCCTCAAAACCATACCCATTACCTGGCCGTTCGCGGATGCAGGGGCTTGACATGGTTGGACCCCTTAAAGGGAACCCACAAGAAAAAGTACCTATTGGTCATGGTGGATAAGTTCACCAAATGGATAGATGCCAAACCGGTCAAAGCGGCGATCCGGACCAGTGATAGACTTTATATCGGAGGTGGTACACGTTCTGAGTCCCCAGACATCATCACCGACAAGCGGCACGAACTTCACGGCTGATGAGGTCAAGTCATGGTGCAAAAATATGGACATTAAGCTCGACTATCGTCGGTCTATCACCCTCAAACCAGCGATCAAGTGGAAAGAGCAAGCGGTCTAATAATGGCGGCATTAAACCCGGACTAGTGAGGTCACTCACTAAATCCGACACCCAATGGGTCGAGGAGCTCGACTCCGTACTCAGGGGCTGCGGACAACGCCTAACCGTACTACGGATTCACACCATTTTTATGGTATCTGGCGCGAGGCGGTCTTGCCTGCGACATTATTCATGACTCACCTCGAGTGCGCATGTATGAGAAAGAGAAGCCGAGCTAGATCGGCGGGACAGCTTGGACACATTGGAGGAAGAGCGTGGCGTCGCGAAGGCTCGTTCCGCATTCTATCGACAGCAGCGAAGATATCAAAGCGAGAGAAATACGGGCCAAGACTTACAACGTTGGCGAACTAGTTCTCGCTGCGGACAAGAAAAAGGACAAGCTCAAGCCCGGATGGGAAGGCCCTTCATTATTGATCAAATCTTGACCGCCGGAGCATACCGTCTGAAATCGTCGGACAACCGACTCGAGCCGAACCCATGGAACGCAGCCCGACTCCGACGATTCTATGCCTAGCGCCGGACTAAGAGTTCGTCCCCTTCCCCCGTCCAACCTTTTATATTTCGGCTGTCTTTTTGTTTCTCTTCTTATCCTTTAACTTAAAAGCCCTTCGGGGCCTATTTTCGCATCCTTTGCATATGCATGATGTGCCATCCGCACTAATTGTTCCTGGGGGCTTCTTTTACAGAAGCTTAATTATACGGGTCCCATACCCAACACATGTGTTAAGCTTCCACATGTACCTTTTATTCGCCATTATATGCATCGATATGACTTAAGTTTTGGCCAAGCTGGGTTGCTCGGCTCTGTGCTTACCCCTCGTTCCCGATTGTTCGGCTAGGAGGTAAAGGAGCACCTCTGCGATTATTCTTGCCGGTCGGCGGATGTGTACCTCGGTAGGTGAAGCCGAAAGCTAAGCGTTCTTAAGGGAATATTCGATCGGTGATTTAAAGATGACTTTTACCTATTTTTCCATCCGCCCCGGATGTTTCTTGCTTTCTTTTCAGTTCGGCAATGCACTTTAGGGCATGCATCCCAATGAAAGGAACCCTTACGGAACTATTCTCCTGGAAGATGTTTCTTACTAACCATGTAATATAACATAACTAGTTGGGCACTTATGCGATAAAGCACTAATGACCCCTCGCTTTGGTCTCCATGCATACCACGGTTGTTTCTTAACCAAAAGGTATTCGGACACACTCAGGACTCTAGGGTCCCGAGGTCGAAGCGAAAAGGTCGGCAAAGACAAGCGATCTACAATCCGGCTAGAAGGCATTTCACATGTCATTTCAAAGGATAACATACATTGTCAAATTTATTGATTGTATTCCTCCTCAATCCCGTCTAACAGGCTGTCTAGTTCTGATCCGTTAGGAAAACTTAGCAGCCAGTTCTACTGGCTGTACACTAAACTCACGAGGATCTCCTTCCCATCGGGCCCCACGGTCCAACTTGGGCCATATGGTTGGGATCCGCCTTCTTGTACCGCGTCTTCACCATGGCCCAAGCCTCCCTGGCACCTTGACGGCAAGCCAAAATCTTCCACAAACGGAAGCGCTGCCGTACTCCCTGCAGCTTCTCTACAAGCTCCGCGAGGCCCTCGGGCGGGGTGAGGATGGCCATAAAGCACTGTCTGGCGCCACTCATTACTGCCGAACTTCGTTCGAGTAGCTGCAACAGTTTGGGAAGTTGATCACCCATTGATACGGGCATCTCCTCTGCAGGACGACCCGTGAGTATACCTACAAGACATATTATGTCAAATTGCTTCCTCGCCGAACTCTTCTTTCTTAAAGAGTTTGCTCAAGCACTTACTATATATGCCATGACAAGCCGTTGATTCTCCTTGACGGAGCGGACAGCTCGGCTTTGTCGCCTTTCGGCTCTTCTCCGAGCTTGGCGTTGGCATCTTGGAGCATGTTCCTTTCTTCTGAACCCTGTTCGACACTCTCGCCGACCTTTAGTGGCGTAGCAATCTTACTGTCCGGATCTTGTCGGCGGCACCGCAATGTCATTATTAGACTTCATGGCGCACGCTGCACAGTAGCTTATATTAATTTATACAAATGTGTTACCGGGAGGGTCTTTCCGTCTCCTCCTGCTGGCTGACAAGTCTTGACCTCAAGTTGGGCCTTGCAATCTTGCGGCTCCGAGACAAGTGGGCATTCTTCTCGTTAAGAGCACGAAATTTCAAATGATCCTTAAATCAGTTAACATAACTAATTTAAGTCTCGGGGGCTCTTGGTGTATACAACCATTAAAATTCCCTTACCCATATGTCTTTAACATCTTTGCTCCGTAGCTCTGGTAAAACCATTTTGAGCAGCACGGAGATCGCGTCCCTGCGTTAAAGGCATCCAATGCCTTAGGGAAAAAGCACTTCTTGAAAAACTATCGGCGGCGTCTATGATTCATAGCGCTCTCCACCTCGACTTGGTGGCGGACGATCTGTCGGTATCCTCCGTTGGAGCTGGATCCGGTTCGCGTCTTGCGCTTGCCTCCCCCTCGGTCCGGCGCTGGAGCACGGCTGGTGTTGGTTGGTCGGCAATTCCTGCGCTGCATGATCCGTGGCGCTTTTTCTCTATAAAGATCATGAGCACTTAGATGTTTCCTCGGGCGTTGCTCCAAAAGATCAAACACGAGCTATACCTCTGCGGCGGCGTTTACGCCCGCGACGGCGCTCCTTTTCCTCCGCTAGTTGGACTGACCTCAGTAGGTCGGCCGCCCGAGCTTCGACTTCTGCCGTAATGGCGCTTCTGCAAAATACCATCGTTCGCGAAGGTCGAAATAGGCAAGGATAAGATAGCGGTGTCCGGACTTGATCGTAGTCACAGGAAGCGGACTTAGCCGGGGTAGTCCGCCGTAATGGCGACCAAAGCATTGTCAATGCTGAGCTGGTGATACACCCGTCGATCAGCTCCACCTCGATGTCGGATCCTCTTTGGAGGCGGACCGAGGATCCTTCCGGATCCTCGGGTTGTGGGCAGGACTTACCATGTCCTCCACGGTCCGGCGTAGATCCTGCGGCGAAGACATAATGTAAAGCTTAAACTTTGAAAGCACGGGTAGAACCCTTGAGGTGTTAAACACCCATCCTCTAGGGTTGATCATGGAAAACCCATCAAAGGGTTCGGACGAAGAAGTCCTCCTTCTCCCCTTATACAGACCGGACGGGATCTTCACGGATCCTCGGTCGAACCCGCCCCTTCTTGGCCGTGCTTAAAATAGCATCGTCCTCCCCGTTGAAATCCCACATGGGGTGGCCTCTATATTGCAGCGGCTGCACCCCCCGCTTGATGCACGTCGCCATGACTCCAATCATGGTCAAGCCGGAATGAGCCATTAATCTTATCCGGCCCATCAAGTAATGGACGCTCTTGTCTTCCTCCAAACGGGGGCTCCGCGGGCGCCAGCTGAGGCGTTTCTTCAAGGGAGCAGCATCAAACTCCGGGAGGCCGATCCGGACTGGGTCGGGCAACGGAGCATCTACTATATAAAATCTCTTCGAGGGCCAGTGAGGGAGTCCTGGACTAGGGGGTGTCCGGACAGCCGGACTATCAATATCCGCCGGACTCCCAGACTACGAAGATAGAAGATTGAAGACTCCGGCTCGTGTCCGGAAGGTACTTTCCTTGGCGTGGAAGGCAAGCAGCAATCTGGATATGTAGATCTCCTACCATTGTAACCGACTCTATGTAACCCTAGCCTCTCCGGTGTCTATATAAACCGGAGGGCTTTAGTCCGTAGGACATAACATTACATCTCAACAATCATACCATAGGCTAGCTTCTAGGGTTTAGCCTCCTTGATCTCGTGGTAGATCTACTCTTGTACTACCCATATCATCAATATTAATCAAGCGGGGCGTGGGTATTACCTCCATCGAGAGGGCTGAACACAGGTAAAAACATTGTGTCCCTCGTCTCTGTTACCATCCGCCTAGGCGCTTGATTCGGGACCCCCTACCCGAGATCCGCGGTTTTGACACCGACATTGGTGCTTTCATTGAGAGTTCCTCGTGTGCCGTCACCGATAGGCTCGATGGCATCTTCAACCATCAACGCTGTCGGTGAGACCTTTCTCCTCGGACAGATCTTCATATTAGGCGTCTTTACATTGCGGGCCAATTCCTTGGCCATCTGGAGCAGATTAAGCTACACCCTGGCGTCGGTCGATTGAAACCTAAACTTCACGGCCGATGACCGCGGAGACTTGATCTTGACGGACTCGAGCCCATGCCAAGCGCCGCCGCCTGCGGCGATGGGCATGATCGGCTCTGCCGCCGGGACGGTGCTTTGGTGGCGCTTTCGAATCCGCCCGACTACTTGCGGGCCGATTGCCCATAGCGAGGGCGGTGGATGAAGCGCGCCCGTGGGCTTCAACATCTGGCGATGGGCGAATACCGATCTTGTCCCTTGCGAAACTTCGTGATCCGCGGCGGACTCCTCGCCGGACTCGAACCTCAGCGCCCCTGCCAATTAAACGGATTAGGCGCGGTTATGGAATTCACCGCCGCGGACATCTTCGGCACTTCGCCTTTTGGCGATATCTTGAATTCTGAAGCATCTCTCGCTATCGGAGAATCTGGCGGATTATGGCGGGGCGGTTGGAATGCAGACGATGAAGAAATTGAGCCCACCCACCTCCACTTTGTAGCCCGTCGAGGATCTAACCGACATGCTAGACTAGGACTCCGATGACATCGGCGCTATGGGCGATGATGCGGGAGGCGATCGAGACCAGCGCCCCAGGGGCCTTTGGAAGGCCACCTCGTCATATAGCGTTTACATGGTGGATACCCCAAAAGAAGGGATGGCGAAAAAGCAGCGGAGGAAGATTCTTTGAAGAAGCAGCCTAAGCGCCCGGCGTCAGCGCGCGCTCTAAATCCCGCCACAACAAGAATGGAAATGCGGCACGGAGAGAATAACACTCCGGAGAGTGCGAAGGCGATCCCCTCCGGCAGAATCAGCGAAGGAGGATGTAGAAGCAAGCCCTCACGAAAGGCGGCGAGAAGAAAAGGTTGAGGATCACAACTATGTACCTCCCTCGAAGAGCGAAACAAGCCCCAATGACGGCGAACTCGAGGAGCCCATCGAACAAGAGCTTTGCAAGCGCGAGCTCATCGCTTCTGAAGAAGCACGAAGAAGGAAAAGCGGAAGATCAGCGCAGCGGAAGGCGCGCTCCGAATAAGGTGGAGCAAAGTACTCAAAACCCATGAGACAAACACGGCAACAACCACCAATCGAAGAGCTACCCGAGCGCAAGCTGCTCCCGAGTCGACAAAGAGGCCATAAAGCCCCACCGTCAAATGGCCCAGCCAGTCCATCTACGGACCCAAAGGAAAGCCCCAATAAGCAAAGGAACACATCAAGTGTCCGGCGATAGCGGCACGATACAAATGCTGGCGCCGCACACCCACTATGCTTCACTAACGAGGTCTTGGATCATGAATTCCCAGCGAGGTTTAAACCCATAAACATAGAAGCCTACGATGGTACAACAGACCACAGAGTGCGGATGAAGACTACATCTGCATATACATATGGCGGAGGAGATGATCTCACGCCATAAAATACCTACCCCTCAAGCTCAAAGGGCCAGCCCGTCATTGGCTCAAAGCCTCCCGAAAAACTTGTTGGAAGTTGGGAAGAGCTCGAGGCGTTGAGCAAATTTTCAAGGGACTTATGTCCGACCTCGAGACCTTGAGATGACCTAAGTCACATAACTCAACAGCCCGGAGAGTCGGTAGCGGAAGTGCAGAACAGGTTCCTTACCAAAAGAACCAAATAGTCATTGTCCAGGACGCTTGAAGCCTTAGCAGCTTTTAAGCACAATGTCAGAGGCGAATGGCTCGCCAGACACCTCGGTCGAAAGAAACCGAGGACAATGACCGCATTAACAAGCCTCATGACCGCTTACATGCGGGGAGAGGATAGCTGGCTGGCAAGATCTGAGCACCGGCGACCAAGTACATCCGGGATAAGAGATGGAAATGGGAAATCACGGCGAGAAAAAGCAGCGCGGAATAAAGAAAAAGCCCAAAAACACGGCGGTCGGCGCCGGATTTAAAAGCTCACGGCGAATAATAAAGCTCAACCCCTCAAGGACGACAGTGACGAACTGTCTAACCTACACAAAATTCTGGGTCGGATATGTCAAATCCACAATACCCCCGGAAGGCCTGCAAATCACACCCACAGGGATTGTTGGGTTTTCAAACAGTCCGGCCGACTAAACGCCGTCGCAAAGAGGCTCGGCAGCGTCAAGTGAAGAAGATAAACCCGCTTGACGAGGCGCAGGAAAACAAAAGACTTTCCCACAAGGGGTCAAAGCGGTAAACTCACTTTATGTGAGGACCACGGAAAAACAATGCGGCACTTTCTAAAAGAGCGCGCCGCGTCAACCAAGAACCGTAGAGATTGGATATCAAAACCAATCACTTTCGACCACTGGACTACTCGAAGTGTTGAACAAGGACGGACTCCCGATATTGAATCCGATAATAGGCAGACTACAATTCATAAGCGTCCTAATGGGCGGAGGCGATGACTTAAACCTGCTATATTCAAACACAATCCGTCGGATGAGGATAGACCCTACCAAAATTCGACACGGCCGCACTTCCTTCAAAGGAGTTTCGCGAGCCCTTACACCAAATGCACGGGCTCGATATTACTAGAAGTCGTGTTCAGATTGCCGAACAATTCTCGGCGAAAAGTTAATTTTCCATATCGTCCCATTTAAAGTGAATATCAAGCACTATTGGGACGAAAGGCTTTTGTCGCTTCAGCGCCATACCGCATTACGCGTCTCTTACACTTAAGATGCCGGTCCACATGGCACCATTTGGTCGAGGTCACTTAAAGACCCGGACTCGGATAAACGAATCCGGACTCGGCGGGCTAGGGGCTCCCTAGCTGCATACCCTTTCATAAGGGGCTGCGCGACAACTAACAGCGGTTTCATATAAACCTAGCTTTAATTATTTGCATTTATTCTTTTGCATTATTTTACATACGAACTGTTTCTAAAACTAAAATGTTCCTCTTTTCTCTGAGATGAACAAGCGTGCGTGCCGTCGAGGATAACGGCGCTAGCGGAGACCGCGTATGAGCGTGCGATAGGGACCCGTCGCAAGGATTCTTTAGATTAAGACCCTACGTAGACCTTTTTATTACTATCTCTTGTTGTTAATCTCCCTTGGCTTCCTCCTATAGCCAAAGCGGAGCCTGACGCTTTGGCATTGGCCGCGTCGGAAGACAATGCCCATACCTGGACACAAGGGGTCTAGGGCATAATTCTGCCCGTTATCATAAAGTCCGAACACCTTCGGAGTGTTCGGCGTCTCAAGTTGGGCATTATATGCATCAGCTCGAATCATGTCTTTGGTCAAATGTTGGGTTTGCTCGGCTCTGTGTTTCTTGCCTTCGTTCCGTATCACCGGCTAACACGGCACCGGAGAACTCTGCGATTGTGCCCCGATTTAATTTGGCGAGCACCTTAGTAGTGAAAGCGGCCGGTTGTCATGATATAGCGAGTCTGGTCGACCACTTGATCGACTACCGGAATGTTTAGAATTCCCGCTTTGTGAAGGGCGCTTCGGTCGAGCACATCGCACCCGAATCCGGAGATGTGCGGTGTCATTAGGGGCTATATCGTAGCCCCACCCTCGAGCTCCATTGGCTAAGTGAAAGAAATAAAGCACTATAGTCCGGATTGCCTCGTTAAGCTCGCTACCACCTCCTTATAACAGGACCGAGGCGTCGGATTAAGTGTGAAAAAGCGCTATTTTGCGAACACCCGGCACCTTGTGCAAGGAAATGGGCCGAAGATCGCATCTTTCGAGTTATACACAAGTATCATAAGCGGCGCGACGGAGAAGTTTTACTACTTGGAAGCACAAGTATAAAAAGCATTCATACTATAATCGTTTATACACAAGTTAATGCGTTCAATCGAGCGTTACATTCTTCGAGCAACTGCGACTCTATTATCTGGCGCTGCGCATAACTTCCCGAAATAATGCTCGGCGAAGCCGGTTCCCATCGAACCTTGGCGCAACAGCGGTGGCATCCATCTCCGGACACTGCGCCTTTACGGGCGAGCCATCCGCGCCCTCGATCAGGCGAGCGTTTCATCTCCTTGATATGCGGCACCACCCAAGGAACTGCTGCGATGGCGAAATAGCTAAATCGCCTTGGACCTCTGGCCACATGGGCCACGATGTCGATCATAGCCAGCCCGGACAGTCTATTCAGTTCGGCCCATTCGGCAACTTGTCCGACGGCGGAAGAGGGCGATCCGGATTGTGGAATTGAGTCAATATAACTATTCCACCTCGTGATCCCCGGCTCCGGAAGTGCTTGGCGTCGGCCGCACTCATGACCAAGTCCATGTAAGGATCCTCCGAACTCCACTGCTTTTCAAATTTAGCATACTTGGCATCCATAAACCGGCGATGCATAAGAAATGGCTTGCCAGCCGTGATTTCTCCGGCTTGGCACAGCTCCTCCTTCATAGCCCGCATTGCAGAACGGGCATCCTTGGCTTCGGCGGTGGCCTTCTTCAGGTCTTCCCGCTCCAATAGGCGCTCCTTTTCAAGAGCCTCGCTACGGTCGGTAGCATCCTTCAAATTCTTGGCCAATTCGGCCACCTCCGCCCTGCTTAGGCGGTCGCGCCTTTTCGACCTTCAACTCCTCGACCGCCCTCGCGGCGGCCGCATCACTCCTTGGGCTTGCTCCTTAGCTTGTGCAAGCTCGGCCGAAAACTCTCCACAGCAGCCGCCGCATGCGTATAAACAACATATAACTTATCGGAGGAGGGCTTTAACCCACTCAATAAACCGGCTGCGGGAATTTATTTACCTTGCGACTCGTCAAAGTCGGCTGATTGACAAGTGCGATGTCGGCATCGCCATGTCTAGCTGTCGACTTCGATTCGGCAAACCGATCGATCGGTGGCCCCGGACTATCCGCCACACGCATCGAACGGCGGTATTCGTTACTGAGATGTTTGATTTTCGATCCTCGGCACGCTGTCATCTTCGACAACCTACGAGTCTCGGGGGCTACTATCTATCTGGCGCATTTTTATATGCACTGGCTGTTAAAAACAAAAGTACGCCATTTCGCATACCTCAAATCCGCCCGACAAGCTCATGGCGGCCTCATGCAATCCGCTTTCAGTGGACGAAATCCTTCAATCACCATATGCATTAACATACGGTGATCTTTGAAATGGGCGCCCTCTCAAGCAAACTCTTGATTCTCGGTCGGGCTCGGTGGGTGTTGAACTCTTTGGCCCCTCGGACTCGGGGATGCCCTCCGTGGCGACACCCGGGCTCGCCTACCTCATCTGGCGGCCTGGCGAGGCGGGCGTGTCGCTCTCCATCATCTCGGAAGAAGATCCGAGGATGAACTCATCTGAGGCAGCTGCAGATCCGAACTGCGATATAAATATTTGGTTACCTCTGAAGCATAAGCGAAGGTACTTCCTTATTAAACTCCCTCTTTCATACTCACGGCTCATTGGAGGCTGGTCCTTGGCGATGATTGGCGTCAGGATTCTCTCGGGACGCGGACCCCAGTGGGATTTCTTCCCAGCTTAGGGGCTCGACCTCCGGATCTTGAGGCGGTCCTCTTCTCCCTCTGAAGGAGAATCCTTGTTCCCTCCTCTTGATCGCCCCTTTGGGCGAAGTATTAGCTCCTTTATCTCCCCGTCGCCCCCTTACGTGGCGCAACCTCCAACATTCGACCAGCCACGGGCTCGGTCACGGTCTCTGGGAGGGCGGACACCTTATCAGCCTTGATCGCGCCACCCATTCCTATAAAGAATAAAAGGGTCGAGGAGATGATCTTTTGAAAGGCATCTGGTAGAATGTCGAGCTCGAGCTATTTACGAGTATCCGGACGATCGCGGCTTAAGCCCGCGTCCTCGGCGAATCCGGACATCTTTGCTGCGGTCCGAAGAACAACTTGTACATCTCCGTGGGTGTTGCGCCCATAAAATGCTGGAGAATCTGAGGTCCCTCGGTTGAACTCCCATAGGCGGAGAGGGCGGCGTTTGCGAGGTAGGAGGTGCGACGACTAGCATGACTTGCATCACCTTGACCAGGCCGATCTCCCTTGTTTGGAGGTCTCAAATCCGGCCTGCGGTGCGGGCACGTCCTCGGGCGGCCCCAGTTGAGCCCTTGGTTGACCCGACGTCGATTGCCGTGGAGGTCCGAGGCGGAAGGAGGCGGCGGCACGCTTGCGCCCCTTGGGCGGTGATGTAGAACCACTCCTGCTGCCACAATCCTGTTCCTCTTGGAAGGAACCTTGAGCCCGCAGGGCATCGACCTTTTGCTTATGGTCGCCCGCCACACTCCGCAGCGCCCCGATCATCTTGGCTCCACCTTGAATGTTTTCAGCCACGGGCGAAGTGGGGGATGACGCGGAGGAAGGCTTCATGACGATAATGAATGCGGAGATATGGAGGATGGACTCGGAGCCAAGTCGTGGAAGTCCAGCCCGTAGTAGAACAAGAGCCCCCTCACGAAAGGATCCGTTGGAAACCTAATCCCGGCGGAGGTGAGATCTTAACAGCGTATTCGCGGGCTCGAGGTGGCAGCCAGCCCGCAGGCGGCAACTGTCTTGAAACCTCATAGGCGGTGCTTGGCCTCACGCAGCTTCAATATGTCCTCCTCCGTGGCGGAGGAGGGCATCCACCGACCCGGAGGTCGGGCGGGACATTGTTGTGGATCCAGGCGCTCGAGTCTGAAGCTCTTGGTGTTGGGCGGGAGCGGAGGAAAGATTCGATCGGCGAGGTTGAAAGACAAGGGCGGGCCTGGTCCTCTTATAAAGGGAAATAATACCAAGGGCCGTCTCGTGACCGTTGAGATTCCCCGATAGAGGCGTGGCGGCAGGAGCGGTTGGGTTACCCACGCGTATTGATGAGGATCCGGGATAAAGGGAACACGATCTACGCTTGACGGGGCGTGCCAAAACCGCCGCTAAAAGTCTTTGGCGGAATAGTAAAAAGCGACCCAAACTAGGGCTTGGCTACGGTGTGATGTCACGCTGCATAATACGTCAGCAGATTGGATCGGTGTACATGTTTTATTCTCTCTACGTTGGAATGTGGAATTTATTTTGCAGAGTCGAACACTATCCTGGTATTCATTATCTTCTCCGGATTATTCAAGGGAGGAACCTGCCTTGCAATGTCGAACATGATGCACGCCGGACTTATCGCCATTGAAGACTGGTTCGAGAGCTCTTGAGGAGTCTGGACTAGGGGTGTCCGGACAGCGGACTATCAATATCCGCGGACTCCCGGACTACGAAGATAGAAGATTGAAGACTCGGCTCGTGTCCGGAAGGTACTTTCCTTGGCGTGGAAGGCAAGCCTGGCAATCGGATATGTAGATCTCCTACCATTGTAACCGACTACTGTGTAACCCTAGCCTCTCCGGTGTCTATATAAACCGGAGGGCTTTAATCCGTAGGACATAACATTACATCTCAACAATCATACCATAGGCTAGCTTCTAGGGTTTAGCCTCCTTGATCTCGTGGTAGATCTACTCTTGTACTACCCATATCATCAATATTAATCAAGCGGGGCGTAGGGTATTACCTCCATCGAGAGGGCTGAACACAGGTAAAAACATTGTGTCCCTCGTCTCCTGTCACCATCCGCCTAGGCGCACAGTTCGGGACCCCCTACCGAGATCCGCGGTTTGACACGACGGCCAGTCTTGGACGCCCTCTTGGGAGTGCGGGATAGGTATCCGGTCGGCGATCGCCATATTTGGCGCCGCCCACTTGATATATGGACCCTGGTGAGAAGCGAGTGCGAGGCAAAACAGCCTCTTCCACAATGCGAAATGGGGCTCGATGCCAGGAATAGCTCGCAAAGGGCTCGTAGCCAGCGATATGCAGACCTGAGGCGGGCGTGAGGTGGTGGAGCTGGAGTCCGTAGAACCCGAGGAGCCAGCGGAGGAGCGGATGTATTGGAAATCCGAGCCCCTTATCGAGATAGGGGCCGAAACACACTCGCTCCCCTTGTTGGGGCTTAGGGTGTCCTCCCTTTGCCTCCACCTCGATAAGTAACCAGTCCGGCTCGGGATTTGGAACCATGAAGGGAGGAAGAAATCCCTCCGTTTGGAGCTTCACTAGCTCATTGTGCGAAATAGAGCACCTCCTCCAATTCCCTGGCGATGGGCTAGGGGCGCGTGAGGAAGAGCCGCATTGACGATCCATGGTGGAATGGATTTTTGAGGTCGAGGCGCTTCGATGGAGTATCTGGCAGGAGGAAGGCAGTGCGGTTTGGATCTGGATCCTGCCCTTTTATAGGCGGACGACCGAACAATTAGGGGTGAAATGTAAAAGGCACCTGGCTTTTACGCATTCGTGCGGCAGCGTGGAAGAGGGCCATAATTTGGCCTAGAAGCCGAGGAACACGATATTCAAGATGAAGCGGACACTATTCGGCGGTACATGGGATTTGAAGAAAACCCGCCTTACAGCGCCAAAGACTACAAGCGTATTTGGATTATATCGTCATTGAAGCCTGGTTAAGAGACTCTTGAGGAGTCTGGACTAGGGGTGTCCGGACAGCGGACTATCAATATCCGCGGACTCCCATACTACGAAGATAGAAGATTGAAGACTCGGCTCGTGTCCAGGAAGGTACTTTCCTTGGCGTGGAAGGCAAGCTTGGCAATCTGGATATGTAGATCTCCTACCATTGTAACCGACTACTGTGTAACCCTAGCCCTCTCCGGTGTCTATATAAACCGGAGGGCCTTAGTCCGTGGGACAACATACATCTCAACAATCATACCATAGGCTAGCTTCTAGGGTTTAGCCTCCTTGATCTCGTGGTAGATCTACTCTTGTACTACCCATATCATCAATATTAATCAAGCGGGGCGTGAGGTTTTACCTCCATCGAGAGGGCCCGAACCTGGGTAAAAACATTGTGTCCCTCGTCTCTTATTACCATCCGCCTATACGCACAGTTTGGGACCCCCTACCCGAGATCCGCCGGTTTTGACACCGACACTCCCTAAGCCTCGCAATGTCCTCCTCTTTGATCGAGGAAGCCACCCACCGGCCTTGAAGGTTGGATCCGGACATATTGGAGGATCTGGGGTGTGTGAGTTTGGGTCTCGGGTGTTAGAACTCGAGATGCGAAAGGGCGCAAGGGTGGTGGAAAAGTGGTATAGGCCTCGGCCCCTTTATAAAGGGGGTGAATATCAAGAGTCCTCACGTGACCGCTTGAGACTTATCTAAAAACACGGAGTCATACCAACAGTCGTCGTGGGGTGGCGCACGCCCGTATTGATGGAAGATCCCGTAATAAGGGGAACACGATCTCTGCTTTGGCAGGGCGGGCCAATAAAACCGCCTCGCAACGTATATCGAGGTAGGCTAAGAAAACCGGTTCGTGTTGGGCCGGGCCGCGGTACAAGGGCATGACGCACAAAGATTGCTAGCAGATCAGATTTATGTTATGCCCCCTACGGTGGTATGCGAAGATCATCTTGTAGATCCGGACACGGTTCAAGTGTTTGATGATTACTTTGGAGTATTCGGAGATGGAACCCGCCTTGCAATGCCAAAAGACAAGATTGCATGCCGGACTCATCGTCATTGAAGCCTGGTTCAGGGGCTACTGAGGGAGTCCTGGATTAGGGGGTATCCGGACAGCCGGACTATATGCTTTGTCCAGACTATTGGAGCGTGAAGATACAAGACTCAAGACTCCGTCCCATGTCCGGATGAGACTCTCCTTTGCATGGAAGGCAAGCTCGGTGATCCGGATATTATATTTCCTTCTTTGTAACTGACTCCATGTAAACCCTATCCCTCTCCGGTGTGTATATAAACCGAAGAGTTTGGTCCTGAGAGGGACGATCACAATCATAGTCATCATAGGCTAGCTTCTAGGGTTTAGCCTCTACGATCTCGTGGTAGATCAACTCTTGTACTACTCATATCATCAATATCAATCAAGCAGGAAGTAGGGTTTTACCTCCATCGAGAGGCCCAAACCCTGGGTAAACATTGTGTCCCTTGCTTCCTGTTACCATTAGCCTAAGACGCACAGATCGGGACCCCCTACCCGAGATCAGCCGGTTTTGACACCGGCACCCGTTTTTCTTCATCATAGCATCTCTTTTGTTAGTAAACAGATCCCATCTGGCCTTTAGTTGTTCCGCTGGCACCACTTAGGGCTTCTGAATTTTTCTCCTTTTCAAGACTGCGGTAGATCCAAAATTATAATACCAATTTGTAAAACCTGTTTGTGCAATACTTAGGAATTTTGTCAGATCTATAACTCCCACACCATTGTAGGTGGTTTAAACTTTAAAAGATGATAACCGCCAGGTACCATTAGACCCCTCTTAAACCGCCAACTCAACCTCAATATAAACAATCCAGTTTATCATGTATGTATGCTTCAATTTCTTCTTCCTCTGTCCCTAGGCCGGTTTATCTGTATTAGTCATGAATCTTTAAACCGGCATTGATCCTTTTTTCTAGCTTTCCATTGAAATGGCCAAAACGTTCAAGTCTCACAATTGGGTTCCTTCCCGGGTTACTGAAGAAATGTTAAATGGGCTTGTTTCCACTGGCGTTTTAGCTAAGAAGGAAGTCATAAATTGGAGAATTCCAGGTCCAGAAAATCCTCCTGAGCCCAAGGATGGAGAGGTAGTTGTTTTTGCCGACCATCTGGGTCGCGGGTTTAGCCCGCCCGGTTCAAAGTTCTTTTGTGACGTTCTTGCTAGCTTCCAGATCCGCCCTCAAGATATTGGGCCGAACTCTGTATCCAATATTTGCAATTTCCAAGTTTTTTGTGAGGCTTACCTTCAAGAAGAACCCACTGTTGAACTGTTTAGAGATTACTTCTATTTGAACCGCTGCACCAATTTCATAGACGTGCCTAACACTGAGCTGGGCGGGGTCTCAATCCAGAAGAGAAAAGATGTCAGCTTCCCTCATGCCAAGCATCATAGTCATCCGAAGGACTGGAATCAAACTTGGTTTTAATGCCGTGATACATCTCCACCTGAAGAGAATCCTCTGCCGGGTTACCGTGCTGTGACTTACGAAGAACATCCGGTTCCTCGGTGGTGTTGCCAAGGAACGATCAAAATATGCCCCTCAGTTATCAAAACTCAGGGCTTTTGTTGCAAACGGCCCGACTGGCGTCGATTTCGTTCGGTGCTGGGTCTCTTGGAGCATTATGCCTTTAAGGCGGCGCCTCGGTTTAATGTTTGCATAAACGGGAGATTTGAATGACCCTCAGCGTCATATTGACATCCAGCTCACTGATGACGAGGTCACTGAATCTGTCAAGAATATGCTTGATGAACTGGTGGCAGTATGCAGCAAATTAGGGCTTAGTCCCTTCCGTACTTCCAATAAACCGCCAGCTGTAAGAATTGCCTTATTTTTATCTTAATCTGTCCCTTCTTAAATATTCCCTTATAATTTGTTGTCCATCTGTGCAGGGTGATGATCCATTCTGGAAGAAGAAATCACAAGATAAACCGGCGAAACCGCAAGATAAACTGGTAAGAGCACCTCGTGTCAAGACCAGGGTTAAAAAGAAGCCCTCAAAGAAAAGAACTGCCGAAGCATCTGACTTGCCCAATGATGAAGAACTCGATGACCCAGAATCAGAGGTAGAACTTGACTCTCTTGGTTCTTTTTTTCATACACCTCATTGACAATGATTATTATCAGGATGATGCGGAAGCTAGCCACGCTGGTGATGCAGAGGTAGTTGTTCTATGCTCTGACTCAAATCATGTGCTAGTACCAAAACTCCGTCGAGCAGTCCGGAAAGTAAAACATTCACACCCTCTTGGTTATTTGGATCCGCACTTTTCTTTGAAGACACAGCAGCATGAAGCTCGCTGCACAACCCGACACAGTGGTCAAGTGGTTACCTCCTCCGGTTTACCATATTCTCCGATTCGCAAACGCTGTCAATAGGTCTTTTGTTCTTCTAATACACTTTATCCCAAGGCGGGTTACTTCCGATATCCTCTTAATCCGTCTAATTCGAATTATCAGGGAACCTCCTATTCATCCTCCGGCGAGTCATCATCCACACAGATGCCTCCACTCAAGACCGTTCCTAGGTAAGCATACTATACTTAATTTTTTTACGCCTTACACTGGTTTATTGTGCTAACCTCTGCGTTTGTTCTTTTTAGTGCGAAATCCAGACTTAGCAAGAAAGCCAAGCTGACTACACCAACTGATGATAACCCGGCCACTGAACCGGAGAAGACCTCAGAGGCTCTTGATCAGAATGCTGACATTACTCTGGATGATCCGGTACCTCAGGGTCAGGATACTTTTGTTGAACCAGCAGAAATGAATCCAATGAGCCAGTCTGCTGATCCACCGAGCCCAGCTGTCGATCCACCAAGCCCAGCAAGAACATATGCTAAACCGCCAAGCCTAGACAAGACTATTGATGGCACCACAGATGATGTTGTGATTACCGGCTTTGGCCATACTGCTCCTGGCAACCCCGTCGCTTTATCAAAGCATAGTGCCAAAGAAGAATTTTATGCTATGGACAAGGGCAAGTGGAAAACAGATTTATCAAGCTATGCTCACCTCAATGCTCAAGGTATGCATTAGCCCCCAAGTGCCAAGTATATAACTTGTTATGTGCTTGGGACTTAAAATATCAGTTGAGAAGAAGCAATCCGCATTAGCCCCCAAGTGCCAAGTGTATAACTTGTTATGTGCTTGGGACTTTCAAAAAAGTATTACCAACTTATGAACTGTCTCTTGCAGGCTGACTTGACCAAAAAAGATTCTCAAATCGCCGACCTCCAAGAAAACATCAAGTCCCAGCAAGCCGAAACTTCAAAGGCCAAAGAAGAGCTGAAGGGCGCTTTAACAACCATGGAACAATTGAGGGATGGCTTCAAAGGCGCACGAGTAGATTGGGAGGCTGAAAAAACAACTTTGCTAAAGCGGGCGGAGGATGCTAAAGCGGCCCTTAAACCGGTGACAGAAGAACTGATTGGCTTAAAGTGGCAAATCAACGCTATGATTTCTGCTGTTTTTGGTAAGTACCCTCTTCCTGGGTTGTACTTAGACATCCTTAAAATCTGCATGTTTACCAACAATCTTGTAACCATTGCAGGTAGCCATGTTGCTCATCTTGGTTCAGACATGCGCAAAAAACTGAAGGCTACCTATACACTGAAAGAGCAGTTATATACCAGCGCTCAACGGGTCATCTGGACAGCTTCATATAATAAACCGCCGCCAACTTTGACCAAGGACACTTTGGCAAAACTATCCATGAAACCTGCCCAACTCGAAGAGGTAAAGAGATCAGCTGCAAGAGCTGATGCTTTATCTGCATTGACTCGGGCAAAGGCCTGGATAGTTGATCTTGATCCGGAGGATATTGGAAACGGCTATCCTAGCCAAAAAGAAGATGGGTCAGACTTTGACAATGACGCCCTCAGGGCTTTGACAAAGGAAATGCGTCCACTTGCAAGTAAGTTGGCTGAGGAGACTAATTTATATTTCCATCGGTCGATTTATGATGCAGACAACAAATAGATTGATGTGTCGGTTTATGAAGCGCAAAATCTTATCCCGCCAATCCGTAAGCATACTTATGCCCCTGATGTTGAACCATCCGATCTTATAAGCGATGAAGCCGTCTTCCGGGCTTTATCTGGGGTCGATTGGGCAACCATTGACTTCCAGCCACTGGGTGGGGAGGCGGAGGGTGAACCGGCGCAGGAGGATCCGCAAACTTCACATCAACCTAAGGAAGAATCATAATCCGGAGGCCGGTTTAATTTTTCATGCCGAGATATCAGCGATAAACAATTATTCTTTTGGGCGTCTGCTACCTTGTAATAGGCTAGTTTGAAACACTTGGTCCGCTATGCCATCGTGCATAGCCACTTTGCCTAATACTGTTAATCCGCCTTGATAGTGCTATATCGACTTATGCTCCTTAGCGGTTTTATGCAATCATGTTTCTGCATATGATAAACTTAAAATTGCCCTGGCAGTTTACCGCCGGACGGGTTATGATACCCAATATAAAGCCAGGGTTTATAACCAAGGCTGTAGTAATCAAAAATAATAAAATATGAATTATATCATACCTGTGACATGGAATCACATTTGTTGATTATATCAACTTTATTGTAGTAAGGGTGATAACTCCCACCATGCTATGCTGGTTTATGATGAAGCCATGCCGGGTTATAATAAACACCTGATGATCATGCTGGTGACTTATAGTCAAAGCCAGATCGGTTTAACAAATACCAGACTAGAATTGATAGTGTACTGGCAACTTAAGGTTGAAAGCCAAGCCGGGTTAACTGACACCTGGTCATCATAGAAGTTTGCACTTTGCAACTTTTTTCAAAAAAACAATCCGGGTTAGCAAGTACCGGATTGAAGATAAACCTTATCGAAATAAACATCGAAAAGAAAGATTTGCAAATAAAATATGTAAAAATACGAGGCTTTTCATGGGCTGCCAGGCCACTGAGTTAAACCATTTGACAAAGCCTTTTAAGATGGACCTCATATTAACCAATCGTCGTTTTAACTTTGACAAGTTCAGGGTCTATATAAGATTGACTTGTCAAACGTTTGGCGGGTCATACCAGGATTACCTGGGCAGAGTGACTTACTTGATGTAGGTAGGTTAACCCGAGGTTTTAGGTGAATACACTTGGCTTCTAAGCCTGGCTTTTATAGCCTATTGCAAGGTGTGGATTCTTTGTTCTTGTAGAAGCAAAGATCCCCCAGGCAATATTTTGAGCTGTGCTCAGTAAGCGCCTATGTTTGAGTTATGCTTTGTAATAAAACTCTCTTTGGCTCCTTATGATACTGGGTATTAAGCCCCCAAGCTTATATTTGAGCTATGCCCTCTTTTTTCCTTTTTTTGTAGCTTTATAAGCCGGATCAATGGACAATCAGAACTCCGCTTTATAAACAGAAGCGCCAATGTACCCAAAAAAGATATATAAGATGAATGGCAGAGGCCCCGCTTTAGCAAGGATGCCGGTTTATTTATTGATCATAATATGTACATTGTCAAAAATATATACATGATAGGAGCCTATGGCTCGGGTATAGTAAGGCCGAAGATGAGCAATATTCCACGGCCGGCGGGTCTCCTCCTCCGATTTGCGTGAGTCTTTGTGCTCTCGAACATCGATAAGGTAGTATGACCCGTTGTTCAGATTCTTGCTGACTACAAAGGGCCCTTCCCAAGGTGGGGATAACTTGTGCATGTCAGTCTGATCTTGGATAAGCCGGAGCACTAAGTCGCCTTCCTGAAAAGCTATGGTTTTAACCCGACGGCTGTGATAACGCCGCAAGTCTTGCTGATAAATTGCCGAACGAGCTACGCAATATCCCGTTTTCATCTAACAGGTCCAATGCATCTTGGCGTGCTCTTTCATTGTCCGCTTCAACATAAGCTGCCACTCGTGGCGAGTCGTGGCGATTATCACTTGGGAGAACTGCTTCTGCTCCATAAACCATGAAGAAGAGTGTATAACCCGTAGATCTATTGGGGGTGGTATCAATGCTCCATAATACGGAAGGCAACTCTTCCACCCAACAACCCGGCGTCCTCTGCAAAGGGACCATAAACCGGGGTTTGATACCCTTCAGGATTTCTTGATTAGCTCTCTCCGCTTGACCATTAGACCGGGGGTGAGCCACTGAGGATACATCAAGCTGGATGTTCTCATGTTGACAGAACTCTTCCATAGCACCCTTGGAGAGATTCGTGCTATTATCTATTATAATGTTGTGTGGAAAACCAAAGCGGAAAATCACCTTTTTCATGAATTGAACCGCCGTGGCCGCATCACACTTGCTTACTGGCTCTGCCTCCACCCACTTGGTGAATTTATCAGCCGCCACTAGAAGGTGGGACTTCTTATCCTTGGACCTCTTAAAAGGCCCAACCATATCCAATCCCCAAGTTACAAACGGCCAGGTGATTGGAATCATCCTCAATTCCTGGGTCAGAACATGAGCTCGGCGTGAAAACTTCTGACAGCCATCACACTTCCTGACCAGATCCTCCGCATCAGCATGAGTTGTTAACCAGTAAAAACCGTGTCGGAAAGCCTTAGACACCAAGGATTTTGAACCGGCATGATGACCGCAGTCTCCTTCATGAAAATTTCACGCAAGATCTCACAGCCTTCTTCAGGAGAAACGCAACGCTGAAACGCCCCTGAGATACTGCAATGATGTAACTCGCCATTGACAATAGTCATGGACTTGGACCACCGGATGATCTGTCTGGCCAGAACTTCGTCCTCAGATAACTCGCCCCGGGTCATATACGCCAGGTATGGCACTGTCCAATCAGGGATAGCATGAAGAACTACCACCAACTGAGCCTCCGGGTCAGGAACAGCCAGATCCTCCTCCATTGGTATCTTGACCGACGGATTATGCAGAACGTCAAGAAAAACATTGGGCGGCACTGGTGTATGCAGGGATCCGAGCCGGCTTAAAGTGTCCGCCGATTCATTCTTGTGCCGATCAATGTGCTCGACCTGGTAACCCTTGAATTGACCGGCAATGATATCCACCTCATGCCGATAAGCCGCCATGAGTGGATCCTTAGAGTCCCACGTACCAGACACTTGCTGAGCCTCTAAAATCGGAGTCGCCAAAGCAACGTAACCGGATTAAGTTCATCTCCTTAGCCTTCCGAAGACCATGGAGCAAGGCCTCATACTCAGCTGCATTGTTAGTATAGGGAAACATTAAGTGGAGAACATAACAAAATTTGTTACCTTGAGGGGAAGTAATAACCACTGCAGCCCTCGAGCCCTCCAATTGTCTGGATCCATCGAAGTGAATAGTCCAGTATGTGTTATCCGGTTTATCCTCCGGTGCTTGTAACTCTGTCCAGTCGTTGATGAAATCCACGAGCGCTTGGGACTTGATAGCAGTACGAGGCATATATTTTAACCCGTGAGGTCCAAGCTCAATAGCCCACTTAGCAACTCGGCCAGTCGCCTCCTTGTTCTGAATGATATCTCCCAATGGAGTGGAACTGACCACAGTAATGGGATGGCCCTGAAATTATTGCTTAAGCTTCTAGCTCGCCATAAAAACTCCATACACCAGCTTCTGCCAATGTGGGTATCTTTGCTTTGATTCGATAAGCACCTCGCTAATGTAATAAACCGGCCGCTGAACCGGATAATCCTTACCTGCCTCCTTGCGCTCCACCACGATGGCCATGCTGACAGCTCGGGCATTAGCAGCCACGTATAACAGCAATGGTTCCTTATCAATGGGGGGAGCAAGAACGGGCGATTCGGCTAACTGCTTCTTCAGATCCTCAAATGCCGCATTAGCAGCATCACTCCAAAAAAGGTTGTCTGTTTCCTTCATCATTTGGTATAGAGGGATGGCCTTCTCTCCCAACCGGTTGATAAACAAGCTTAGCGCCGCAATACGACCCACCAGATGTTGAACATCATTAATGCATGCCGGTTTAGCCAGGGACGTAATAGCCTTGATCTTTTCCGAATTAGCTTCAGTGCCACTGTTAGACACCAGAAAACCCAAGAGCTTGCCTGCCGGTACACCAAAAACACACTTGGCCGGATTAAGCATCATCTTATAAACCCTCAGATTATCAAAAGTTTCCTTCAAATCAGCTATTAGCATTTCTGCTTTCCTGGACTTCACCACGATATCATCCACATAAGCGTGAACGTTCCGTCCAATCTGATTATGAAGGCAATTCTACACACATCGATGATAAGTTGCCTGGGCGCTCTTGAGCCCAAAAGGCATAGACACATAGCGGAAGGCTCCAAAGGGAGTTATAAAAAGTTCTCTTCTCCTGGTCCTTAACTGCCATTTTAATCTGATGATAACCCGAATAAGCATCCAAAAAACTCAAACGCTCACAACCCGCCGTAGCATCAATGATCTGTCAATACGAGGGAGAGCAAAGGGATCAGCCGGATAAGCATTGTTCAAATCTGTGTAATCCACACACATACGCCAAGTGCCGTTCTTTTTGAGTACCAGCACTGGGTTAGCCAACCACTCAGGATGAAAAACCTCCACAATAAACCCTACTGCCAAGATCCGGGCTACCTCCTCACCAATGGCCTTGCGTCTCTCTTCATTGAAGCGCCGGAGAAACTGCTTGTCTGGTTTAAACTTGGGATCGATATTCAGAGTGTGCTCAGTGAGTTCCATCGGTACACCTGGCATGTCAGAAGGTTTCCAACCAAAGATGTCCCGGTTCTCACGGATGAACTCGATGAGCGCGCTTTCCTATTTTGGATCCAAGTTAGCGCTGATGCTAAGCTTCTTGGATGAATCGCCAGGAACAAAATCAACCAGCTTAGTCTCATCAGCCGACTTAAACTTCAAAGCCAGATCGTGTTCTGTAGTTGGTTTTTTCAGAGATGTCATATTTGCCGGATCAACATTTTCTTTATAGAATTTCAACTCCTCTGTTGCACAAACCGACTGAGCGTAAGACACATCACCTTCCTCACATTCCAAAGCAACCTTTAGGCTTCCATGTACTGTGATGGTCCCCTTATGACCCGGCATCTTGAGCTGCAAATAAACATAACACGACCTCGCCATGAACTTAGCATAAGCCGGCCGTCCAAACAGGGCATGGTACGGACTCCTGATTTTCACCACCTCAAAAGTCAATGTCTCTGACCTTGAATCATGATCATCTCCAAAAACAACCTCCAGAGCTATCTTACCAACCGGATAAGGTGACTTGCCAGGCACCACACCGTGAAAAACGGTGTTTGATGGTTTAAGATTCTTATCTGTCAACCCCATACGACGAAATGTTTCATAATACAAGATGTTGATGCTGCTTCCTCCATCCATGAGCACCTTGGTGAACTTATAACCTCCAACCTGAGGTGCCACCACCAAAGCTAGGTGAGGGAGTCCCGGACTAGGGGTGTCCGGATAGCCGAACTATCATCATTGGCCAGACTCCAAGACTATGACGATGCAAGATTGAAGACTTCGTCCCGTGTCCGGATGGGACTTTCCTTGGCGTGGAAGGCAAGCTTGGCAATACGGATATGTAGATCTCCTACCATTGTAACCGACTCTGCGTAACCCTAGCCCTCTCCAGTGTCTATATAAACCAGAGGGTTTTAGTCTGTAGGACGAACAACAATCATACCATAGGCTAGCTTCTAGGGTTTAGCCTCCTTGATCTCGTGGTAGATCTACTCTTGTACTACCCATATCATCAATATCAATCAAGCAGGAGTAGGGTTTTACCTCCATCGAGAGGGCCGAACACAGGTAAAAACATCGTGTCCCTTGTCTCTGTTACCATCTGCCTAGGCCTTGATTCGGGACCCCTACCGAGATCCGCGGTTTGACACCGACATTGGTGCTTTCATTGAGAGTTCCTACGTGTCGTCGCTCATAGGCCCGATGGCTCCTTCGATCATCAACAACGGCGCGGTCGAGGTGAAACTTTTCTCCCGGACAGATCTTTGTATTCGGCTCAACCGCGCTGGGCAATTCACTTGGCCATCTGGAAGCGGATCGAAAGCTACACCCCAGCCATCAGGTCAGATTTGAAACTTTAAACTATACGGCCGACATCCGCGGAGACTTGATCTTCGACGGATTCGAGCCACAGCCGAGCACGCCGTACTGTCATGAGGGGCATGATTTAGCTCTGCTGCCGGACAGTGCCCTAGAGGCCGCACAAGAGTCCGCTCCGACCCTTAATTGAGCCCGGCTGCGCCGATCGAGGATGGGTGGCTAGAACACGCCTCGGGGGCTTCTCTTGCTACGTCGATGGGCGAATACCAACCTGTCCCATGTGAAGCTTCGTGACTCCGGTGCGGACTCCTCGCGGACTCGAACCTCCGTGCCCCTTCAATCGAATCCGATTGGCGCCGATCATGGAGTTCACCGTTGCGGACATCTTTGCTTTTCGCCTTTTGGCGACATCCTGAGTCGCTAAAGTATCTCTCCTTATCAGGAGAGCCCGGCCGGATACGGTCGGGGCGGTTGGGATGCGGACGGCGTAGAAATTCAAAGCCCACCCACCACCCACTTTGTAGCCTTTGTCGGCGACTTAACCGACATGCTAGACTTGACTCCGAAGACATCGGCGGTATGGACGACGATGCGGAGGCGACCAGAACCAGCGCCTACGAGGCCTTTGGAAAGCCACTTTCATCATCGACATATACATGGTGGACATCCCAAAGGATGGGAATGGCGTCGAACAGCGGAGGATGACCCTCAAGAAAGCAGCCTAAGCGCCCGGCGTCGATGGCGCCGCTCTAAATCCGCCACAGCAAAAATGGAATTCGGCTCCGGAGACAATAAAACCACAGACGGTTGCGAAGACAACCCCCTCCAGCAAGATTTAGCATAGGAGGATGGAGAAGCCAGCCCTCATGAGAGAGCGGCAGAGAAAGAGGTAGAGGACGATAATTACATGCCTCCCTCCGGAGATGAGGCAAGCCTCGACGACGACGAATTTGTCGTGCCTGAGGATCCCGTCGAATAAGAGCATTTCAAACACAGGCTTATGGCCATGGCAAGCAGCCTCAAGAAAAAGCAGCAACAGCTTAGAGCTGATCAAGATTTGCTAGCCGACAAATGGATTGAAGTCCTTGCGGCGAAAATGTCGAACTTCGAGCGCCCTCTCAAAAGCTACCCCAAGCGCAAGCTCTTGCCCGATTAGAGGAGGAAGCATATAAACCTACATCACCAGCGCTGTCTGGCCGACCGGCCACCTCGTGGCTCTGACGAGAGGGCCTCTAGGCCCTCCACTAAAGCCGCACCCGGCATCGCTCGAAAAATACAAAGCCACGGGGAATCATGGGACTTGCAAGACATATTGGAGGATAAGGCAAGACAATCAAGATCGATCTCACGGATCGGCGTGGGCGCCACGATACACGCGACAACCTTGGCGCGGATCAGCAATTCTGGTCGGCCGAACACGATGAACAAAGCTCGCTTGAGCTACATCGTGATATAGCCCAATCTGAGGCGCCGCACACCACTATGCTTCACGGATGAAGTAATGGATCATCAAATCCCGAAGGTTCAAACCCGTGAACATTAAATCCTCGATGGCACAGCAGACCCAGCGGTTTGGATCAAAGACTATCTCCTTCATATCCACATGGCCCTTGGTGATGATCTTCACGCCATCAAATACCTCCCACTCAAGCTTAAAGGACCAGCTCGGCATTGGCTCAACGGCTTGCGGCGAGAATCAATTGGGTGTTGGGAGGACACGGAAGCCGCATTCTCGATAACTTCCGGGGAACATATGCGACCACCAGACGGCGATGACCTAAGCCACATAATTCAGCAGCGGACGAGTCGGCGGACAATTCTGGACACGGTTCTTAACCAAGAAAAATCAAATCGTCATTTGTCGGGATCACGAGAGGCCCTTGCAGCCTTCAAACATAACATCATGACAGTGGCTTGCGGCACCTAGGATAGGAAAAGCGAAATCCATGGCAGCCCTCACATCACTCATGACTCGTTTACGTGCGGGAGAGGACAGCTGGCTAGCCCGCATAATAACCTCACCAAAAACTACGGTAGTCCGGATACCAAGGACAGCAATGGCGGTCGCGTCGTAATAAGCACAAACGCCGCGTGCAGCGATATCTTTGAAGATCGGCGGTCGGCGCGGATTGAGGCTCTAAACCGGTCGTGGAAAAAGCCATTCAAAAGAACTACTCTGGGCCCGTCCAATTTGGACCGGATACTCGATCGCTCGTGCCAGATACACGGCAGCCCCGAAAAGCTAGCTAATCACACCAACTGGGATTGTTGGGTGTTCAAGCACGCATGCAAGTTAATTGCCGAAAACAATGACAAGGGGCTGCATAGCGATGGCGAGGAAGAGACCGACCGCCGAACAATAGAGGACGAAGGGTTTCCCCCACAAATGCGGATGGTGAACATGATATCGCAACCCACATACCCAAAGGGGCGGAAGCATGCGCTCGAGGGCGTATACGATGGAGCGATCGCCCCAAAGTTTAATCCATGGTCATACGCGATCACTTTTGATCGAAGGACCACCCACCGACATCCGCCATGGCGGATTCGCGCGTGGTTCTAGACCCAATCGTCGACGGATTTCACCTCACTAGAGTCTTGATGGACGGCGGCAGTAGCCTGAACCTGCTTTATCAGGATACAATGCGCAAGATGGCCATAGACCCCTCAAGAATTAAACCCACAAAACGACCTTCAAAGGTGTCATACCAGTTGTAGAGGCCAATTGCACTGGCTCAGTCACACTTGAAGTGGTCTTCGGATCCCTGGATAACTTCCGGAGCGAGGAGTTAATCTTTGACATAGTCCCGTTCATGGCGGCTATCATGCCTTTGCTCGGACGTGCAGCGTTTACAAAGTTCAATGCGGTACCGCACTATGCATACCTCAAGCTCAAGATTCCGGGCCCTCGAGTCATCACGGTCAGCGAAACACGAGCGCTCTCTCCGAGCGGAGGAGCATATAAGCGACTCTCGCGACGGAAGTTGAGTAGCCTCTTAAGGCAATTCTCGAGTCCGGTGTTAGCGACCGGACACCGTCAAGCGTGCGGGTAACCTACAACAAGACCACCGGCGCGTTCCGAACGCGCATAGCAATGCGGCTAGCGCCCACCCTCGCAAAATCGCGAGACTAGTACCACGTACATCACTACGTTACGGAGATACCATGGGCATAGGGGAGGGCACGACCACGGCGAGGCGAGAGTGCGGCTCAACCACACGGGGGCTCCCAAATGTGTCATCCTTTTTCTTTCTTTTCTTCTTATCCTCGGGACTCCGTTTCCCGAAGCCACATGCAGCGGTAGAACTGCCGAACTCACGATGCAACAGCCGGGGAAGGAGAAAAGCTCGACAGTATCCGGTGGTCTCCATTATGAGCATTATACCTGTTTTATACACCATTCCGCAGCCTACCCCTGGAGGGGGACATGTTAAATAGTCCCACCCCTTGCTTATCGCACTATTTGTATCGTTCTGCATTCATGGCAGTATTTTTTGAATAAGCAATGCATCACTTTTTGCCTATCGTTGCATTCCTTTTTTATACATATGTTTAGTTATGACATGTTGCATCCGTACGCTTTGGTACGGCCAAATACACCAGGGGCTTAAGTTTCCCAAATTATGGTGTGATAAGTCCGAACACTTTCACAAGTGCGGCACCCCGAACTAATAGCATTATATGCATCGACTCGAATCATGTCTTGGGTCAATAGTTGGGTTTGCGGCTCCCATGTTTGGTACCTTACGTTCGTTATATCGGCTAAGGTAGTATTTGGGAGAACCCCTGCGATTGTGCCCAGTTGAGCTGGGTGAGCACCTCGATGGAAAGCTAAAACTGACCGTCATGATGGGGCGAGAGCGATCATTGTTCGAGAGGTTTTTGAGTCCCTAAAGACTTATGCCGCTTAGAAGCGAGGAACGGCTTTGTCGGCCCGAGCATGGATAGCGCCCGAATTGGCCTTCGAACACTAGGGGCTTCGCGAAATTAAAATTATAGAATTCTATGGCTAAGTGAGAGTGTTCAAGCATTATAAGTCCGTTTGCCTCGTTCGTTGTGTTGGCGCCTCCTAGATGGACCCAAAAATGGGAACAAGAGCGGTCAAGTTTATCCGAACACCCGGCACTTTCGTGGCATGGGGGCGAAGCCAACGACTTGCCATCTCTCAGATTTGATAAACGGCCGCACAGAAGGTAATATTTTAAATTAACAAGCGTTGCTTAGTGCATATGAACAAAGTTTTCAGCGCACGGGATAACACGATGCGAGTCTACTCAAAAACTACATCTTTGGAGCATTCACCCGCAATAATGCGGGCACCCTTCAGGACACCCTTATAATACATCTCGGGCGTGCGATACTCCTTGCCCGCGGTGGCGCGTCCGTCATAAGCTTCTCGGCGTCCATCTTGCCCAGTGCACCTTAGCACGGGCAAGGGCCAACAGGCACCTTCAATGCGGCGGTGTGCTTGATAGCGTCAAGCGGCGGACGGCGTCCATCAGCCATCGCCGGACGAAGTAGCTCCGAGCATAGCTTCTTTGGGCCCCTGGCCGAACTATGAGGCCCTTCATGGCTGTTCGGCCACCTTGTGAAACTCGACCAGCTGCTTGATTTGGTCGCTCGAAAGACGGATGTCCGGCCTCGGCATCTGAGACCACAACACCTTTTACGTCGAGCTCCCTCCTCTGCTCTATAGAGCAGCGATGTCGGACACGCTTCTGGGGCATATCTGCGAGCAGCTCTGGAGAGCTCGAATTGGGTAAGTAACAAGTAATTCACTTTTACATGCTTGCTCTGCATGAAGAATGCCTTACTCGCCGCTATCTTCTTTACTGCCTCAATTTCCTGGAGGGCCTTCTGGGCTTCGGCCTTAGCGGCTTTGGCACTCTCAAGAGCCGACGTAAGCTCGGACTCTCAAGTCTTCGAGTCACGCTCCAAGCTCTAGCCGCACCTCCGGAACCCGCGCCTCCTGCTTCTCTCGCTCGGTGCGTTCCGCAGCAGCATTGCGTTCGGCCGCGGACACCGCCTCCTTCAGGGTCGCCACCTCGTTCGCAGCCCCTAGAGTACCCACGTTATTCCTGTCATTTTTCTTCTTGCAACCAAATCCTTTTCTATAAGGTACAACTTTAATAAGGTGTTACTTACCTTCCTTGTCCTTGAGCTACTTCTTGGCACGACCGAGCTTGATCTGGGACCGCTTGAGGCTCTGCTTCAAGGAATTGACCTCCGCAGTCAGTGCCCCAGAGGTCAGTAGCGCTGCCTGCATTCCCATATTGACATATTTTTTAGACTCCTGCGTATATCTTTTTAGATCCTCAGTTCGGCTTTTCTTTCCGAACACCGAACCGAGCATCAGGGGCTACTATCTATGCGGTACTATTTTACATATCTTAAAAATTCTTACCTCAAAGCCTGTTAGAAGGCTGGTGCAGGCTTCGGAAAGCCCGCACTTGACGAGCTGAACCTTCTGAATCACCACACTCATGACAGTGCGGTGTTCCTCGTTGATGGAAGCGCCGTTGAGCGCCTCCAGCAAGTTATCCGGCGCCTCCGATTGGACGGAGGCCGCCGGCGTCGCTGTCTTGCCCTTCCTACGAAGGGGCCGCCCACCGGACTCCAGAACAACTAAAGATTCCATTGCGGAGTCCGGTCCAAAGTCTGGGAGGTTGCCCTGCGGCACCTCCGGGGCCTCCTCCTCCTGGCGGGTCCCCTTCTGGGACCCTACCTCGGCGTCGTCTGCGTCACGGGGGGAGGAGGCGGTCGGAAGTGAAGCACTATTCACATCCGACGAACCCAAGGACCCGCTTGACAAAGCGGGGAGATCGTCCTTGGGCGGACTACAGGGTTGTATTCGGCGTTAGAAGACACTATGCGACAAAAAGAGAAATTATGAGTTATTCAGGAGTTCGGACACTTACGATCTCGCCAGGGGCTTGGCCCTTGAGGGCCACTCCTCGTTATCCTTGTCGCCGTTGGTGGAACAGTCCGGGGGAAGGGTCCTTCCTTTCTTGGACCCTTCGGCCTCCCCCGTTGGGGAAGCCTTCCTCTTCTTCTCTTCCCCCACTGGGGGAGAGGCCTCTTTCTTCTCCTCCTCGTCTTCGTGGGAGGAGTTCGCCCTTGAATCCGATAACACCTGGCGCCGGGAACTCCTGCGGGTTCCCGTGGCCTTCTTCTTGGACTTCTTCTCCGGCACCACATAAGGCGCCGGGACCAGCAGCCCTGTCAAACGGGCATCCGTGGAGTCTTACGGAAGGGGAGGATAGTTAACTGTCCAGGACGTCTTCTGCCGAACTGTTAAAGGTAATGGGAGTTTAGATCCCACATAGAGTTAAACTATGGAAAACAAGTGTCCCATAAAGGATAATATAGCTTACCTCGCCAGCCGGACGCTGCGAGCTGAATTCGCGATCTTCGGTAGCGGATGCGGGCGCCTCTGCGCCCTTGAACAGCACCCTCCAGGCCTCTTCGTACGTAGTGTCGAAGAGCCGCTCAAAATCAGTCTTTGTGCGGATCGAACTCCACAAGTTGAAGCCCGCTGTTGGCGGGGAGAATCCGGCGGATGAGCATGACCTAGATTAGGTTGACAAGCTTGAGCTTCTTGTTCACGGGGTTTGGAGGCGAGTTGGAGTCGGTCGGCTCTTGAATCGCCCCTAGCAGGCCCTTCTCTTTCCGGAGGTGAGCCACGTGGGGATGCAGATCTGAATTGGGGACCGCTGCCCATTCGAGTCCACAGCGGCTCGGTGATGTAGAACCACCCGATTGCCACCCTTTGATTGTTTCCACGAAGGCGCCCTCGAGCCATGTGACGTTGGGCATCTTGCCCACCATGGCGCCTCCGCACTCTGCTTGGCTGCCGCCCACTACCTTCGGCTTGACATTAAGAGTCTTTAGCCATAAGCCGAAATGGGGCTGGATGCAGAGGAAAGCCTCGCACACGACGATAAACGCCAAGATGTTGAGGATAAAATTCGGGTCCAGATCATGGAAATCCATGTCATAGTAGAACATGAGCCCCCGGACAAAGGGGTGGAGTGGGAAGCCCAGTCCGCGGAGGAAATGGGGAAGGAACACAACCCTCTCATGGGGCCTGGGGTGGGGATGAGCTGCCCCTCGTCGGGGAGTCGGTGCGCGATATTGCTGGACAAGTATCCGGCCTTGCACAGCTTTTTGATGTGCCCCTCCGTGACGGAGGAGGCCATCCACTGCCTCCGCTCGAACATGGTTGGAGAAGGTTGAGGTGAGATGTGCGGGCTTAGGCGCTGGAGCTCGAGTCTTGTGGAGATGGATAAGCAAAGGAGGAAGAAGGCGTGGGTAAAAGGTGGATCCTTATCCCTTATATATGGGCGGACGAAACTATGTGTCCCCACCAGCCGGTAAAACTCGCTTATCTCCCAAGCGGCGCAATCAATGCGCGGTTGGGCTACCCACGTCCGTATTGATGAGAATCCGGAATAAGGGACACGATCTGCCTTTGCCAAGGCGTGCCAAGGAACCGCTTCGCTAAGCAGCTGAGGTGGAACAATAAAAGCGATTCGAGTAAAGGCTTGGCGTGGTGTGATGTCATATCACGAAATCGTCGTGATTGAACTTGTGTAAATATTATTCTCTCTACGGTGGTATGTGGAATTTATTTTGCGAGCGGACACTATCTGGTGTTCAAAATCTTCTAAAATTATTGATGGAGGAACCCGCCTTGCAATGCGAAGACAACATGCGCGCCGGACTTGTCGTCATTGAAGCCTGGTTAGGGAGACTCTTGAGGAGTCCTTGACTAGGGGTGTCAGGATAGCGAACTATCATCATTGGCGGACTCCAAGACTATGAAGATGCAAGATTGAAGACTTAGTCCCGTGTCCGGATGGGACTTTCCTTGGCGTGGAAGGCAAGCTTGGCAATCTGGATATGTAGATCTCCTACCATTGTAACCGACTACTGTGTAACCCTAGCCCTCTCCGATGTCTATATAAACCGGAGGGTTTTAGTCCGTAGGACGAACAACAATCATACCATAGGCTAGCTTCTAGGGTTTAGCCTCCTTGATCTTGTGGTAGATCTATTCTTGTACTACCCATATCATCAATATCAATCAAGCAGGAGTAGGGTTTTACCTCCACGGAGAGGGCCCAAACCTGGGTAAAAACATCATGTCCCTTGTCTCCTGTTACCATCCGCCTAGACGCACAGTTCGGGACCCCCTACCCGAGATCCGCCGGTTTTGACACCGACACTAGGTAACCCGGATTATCAACCCGAGGCGGATGATCTTCTCGACTCCACACAATAGGTTGTTCAGGACAGCGCAAAAAATGGGGTACCACCGGTTCAATAGAGTTCAGTGCCCTCTTGTGAAGCTTCTGATCACGCTTGCACAGGCTAGTGGTGAAGACATGATACTAACCACTATTTAACTACTTCGAGTGACTCTGATACCCTGACTGTTGCTGTTTCTGATTTCCCTGCTGGTTATAACCACCTTGGTTGCCCTGATTGCCTTGATTGCCATGTCCGCCCTGATTACCCAGAAATCCTGAACCAGAGTTACCTCTGCCGTAATCCGGCCCTTGTGACCCGAATCCTTAACCGCCGGATGGTCCATGGTCATACCGGAAAAGATCCGAGTTTTTGAACTCCCTCATAATAAAACAGTCCTTCCAGAGGTGCGCGGCTGGCTTCTCTCTCGTCCCGTGTCTCGGGCAAGGCTGATTTAACAGGCGCTCAAGATTAACACCTGATCCTCCACTCCATGGTGGGCGCCAACTGTCGTGGAATTATCACGTCAGATGTCCTAGTGAAAGGACTTAGTCGTGGAGCCATCACAACGAGATTAGCTTAAAGGGGTTAAACCGGATAAATGACACGGGGAGTTTATATTGGTTCGGCCCCTTGCCGTGAAGGTAAAAGCCTACGATCCAGTTGTGGTGGAATTGATGGGGTCCTAATGAGCAGGTAGTGAATCCGCTTTACCTATCTCTCGAGTTGTTGTTTCTTGTCCCTGAACTGCTGCCGGGTTATCCCTTTATATACACAGGTTGATGCCCAGTGGTTTACAAAATCCCAAGGCCGACTCATACATGTGTCCGGCTCGGTTTCTACCTTTCCCTATCTTACAACACAAGTTACATATCTCATGGCGGTTCATGTCTATGGGCCCTAATTTGCCCTTGGCTCTGGGCCTCTAAGTCTCTGTAGTAAAGCGCCATACTCCTTGTCTTCATGGGCTTCAATACGGATGATTCCTTGTGAGCATAACCCGGCCCCTCCTGGGCGGTTTATACTCAGTAGTTATATCCCCAACAGGATGCTATCCGATATCTTCGAACCCAAGATGATTTGTCGTGGCTTTGTGCTAGTGATATTAACCAAGCACTTCTCCAAACTGAACAACTTCGGGGTAATCCTCGCAGCTTTGCACAAATGGAGCGATTCAGGGAATGCTTGGATGACTATGGCCTTGCAGACCTGGGCTTTAGTGGATACCTGTACACTTGGGATAATAAGAGAGAGGCTAGCGAGAACAACCAGGTCAGACTGGATAGGGGTACATACAATTCGGATTTCATGCAGTTATTTTCTGGAAAAATGGTGGAACTTGTGCTTACGGAGGAGTCAGATCATGCAGCACCTATGATTAGAGCAGTGGACCTCCAAACAAATGATGCGCAGGGTGGGGCAAGACCATTCTACTATGAGGAGATGTGGACCCGCCATGAGACATATGAAGAAATGGTGCATGAGGGATGGATGGACGTAGCTACAGAAGGCACTCGCCTTGGTGCTACATGCACAAAATTATCTAAACTCTCTAATCACATGCAGCAATGGGGGCACAATGTTTTTGGGTCAGTTTGTCGGTAGATTAAAAAGTTGAGCTCATAGTTATCAGAGGTGCGACGAAGGAGAGAGCAAACGCGTCTGGATCCTCACTGGAGGTCCAAGACGTAGAGGCCCAACTACATGAGATTTATGCTAGAGAGGAGGTGATGCGATGCTAGTGCTCGCGGGTAGATTGGCTAAAAGCTAGAGATAAGAACATACAATATTTTCAAAATCGAGCCTCCCACCGAAAATGAAACAACACGGTCATGGCATTGCACAGACTAGATGGCATCAGGTGCATTGTTGACGAAGAGATGCGAGAAATAGCAGTGGATTTTTACACACACCTCTTCACATTGAAGGGGTCGGAAGGCGTTGATCAACTTCTTCAACATATCAATGCATGGATAACGGATGATATGGGGGAGCATTTGTGTGAGAGTTTTACGGATGATGGGATAGAAACAGCTTTGTTCCAGATGGGGCCGACGAAGGCTTCGGGCCCGGACGGGCTGCCTGCCATGTTCTACCAATGCCACTGGGCGCTGGTGAAGGAAGACGTCTGCAGGTCAGTCATAAATATTTTCAAGGGTGGCAGCACCAAACTCTTTCAACGAAACTGTGATTGTGATGATCCCGAAGATTAACTCCCCTGAGCTCCCATCTCAATTCCGCCATAAGCCTCTGCAATGTTTTGTATAAGATTGCAACAAAGGTGCTTGTCAATAGGTTAAAAGTGGTGCTGCCCTGTAACGCCCTCGATGCGGCTATATCTCCCACGTGTCGAAGCACGACTTAGAGGCATAACCGCATTGAAAGCAATGTCGCAAGTGAGGTAATCTTCACACAACCCATATTATACATAAGGGAAAGAGATACATAGTTGGCTTACAATCGCCACTTCACACAATTACATGAATAAAGCATTACATCATACAGATACAATCAAGGTCCGACTACGGAACCAAAAGAAAAGAAGAACCCCAAATCGACAAAAGGTCCCGATCGACCCCAAGCTGGGCTCCACTCTTGATCAACTAGAATGAAACAACACAAAGGGCAAGATCTTCATCGAGCTCCTCCTTGAGCTTGGTTGCGTCACCGCTTTCGGTAACATAGGCACCGCAAACTGGTTTTGGAAGTATCTGGTGAGCCACGAGGACTCAGCAATCCCATTACCATGGGTATCAAGACTAGCAAAGTTTAATGGGAAAGGAAGGGGTAAGGTGGTGAGGTTGCAGCAGCGACTAAGCACGATATGGTGGCTAACCAACGCAAATAAGAGCGAGAAGAGAACAAGCAGAACAGTCGTCAACTAGCAATGATCAAGAGGTGATCCTGAACACCTACTTACGTCAATCATAACTCAGAAACCGTGTTCACTTCCCGGACTCCGCCGAGAAGAGACCATCACGGCTACACACTCGGTTGATGCGTTTTAATTCGGATCAAGTGTCAAGTTGTCTACAACCGGACATTAACAAATTCCCATCGCCACATAACGCAGGCACGGCTCTCGAAAGTTTATACCTGCGGGGTGTCCCAACAGCCCATGACAAGCTCTCGCGATCATCGAAGGAATAGACCTTCACCCAGACACTCCGATCGGACTCGGTATCCCGGTACATCAAGACATTTCGACAATGGTAAAACAAGACCAGCAAAACCTCCCAGCGTGCCGACATCCTGATAGTAGCCGCGCGTATCTCATCTCAGGCCACGACCGGATGAGCACTACGTACAACTAGAACCAGCCCTCAAGTTTCCCCGAGGTAGCGCTGCAAGTGGCTCTAGTTTGGACCAACACTTAGACAAGCATTGGCCCGGGGGGGGCTAAAATAAAGATGACCCTCGAGAGAGCGACTCCCAAGGGAAAAAGTAGGTGGTGGTGAGGCAAATGGTAAAAGTCAATGTTGGGCCTTGCTGGACAAGTTTTATTCAAAGCGAACTGTCAGGGGGGTCCCATAAATCACCCGACCGCGTAAGGGACGCAAAATCCGGGAACATAACACCGGTATGACGGAAACTAGGGCGGCAAGAGTGGAACAAAACACCAGGCATAAGGCCGAGCCTTCCACCCTTTACCAAGTATATAGATGCATTAATAATATAAGAGATATTGTGATATCCCAACATAAATCCTGTCCACCATGGAGAAATCTTCAACTTCACCTGCAACTAGCAACGCTATAAGAGGGGCTGAGCAAAAGCGGTAACATAGCCAAACAACGGTTTGCATAGGAAAGGTGTCAAAGGTTAGAGGTTCATGGCAATATGGGATGGCTTGACAAACAGGTAATAGGTAGCGCAGCATAGCAAAAGAACGAGGCAACTAGCATAGCAATGATAGTAGTGAGATCCAGGGTAGCGGTCATCTTGCCTGAAATCCCGCAAGGAAGAAGAACGAGTCCATGAAGAAGATGAACCCACGAAGACGAACCACCTTGAGATTTAACGCATCCTCACGATCGCAACGAAAGCGGAACTATCGAGAAGAAGCACACAACATAGGTAAACACACCACACATGAGCAAGGCATGATGCACAACAAGCATGATGCATGACCAAGCTACAATAAGCTACTCATGGCAAGAGATGATGCAAACAAGAACAACACATCAAGGCAAGTTTAAATGAGGCCGGGAACAACATATAACAATTCCGGTAAGTCCTCATATGCAAATTTCGAAATTGGTCCAGAACTGAATAAACCTTATGTTGAAGTTGTTAAACAGCAAGTTAAAGATCACCAAGATGATCTACACGAAATTCTAGTCAAGTTACATATAAAGTTCATTAGATTCGGAGCTACGGTATAGAAGATATGAGCAAAACAAGTTAAACATGGCATTGATGCAAAATGCACTCAAACATCAAGCAAACACCTCAAAACATGGATGCAACATGATAATATGGAACTACATGCAAAATCAAGCAAGTTTCATATAGAGAACACTCAAAACGGAGCAACGGTTCAACACACACACACTATACAAGTCATAGCAACAATCTGTCCATAACAGCAACTAGGCATATTGCAAGCATCAAAACAACATGCTACAGCACCCCAACATAATAACAAAAAGCATGGGCATGAAGTACTGGTAAAGCATAACAAAACATGAACACTGAGCTATCTCTAGAAATCAATGGATCATGCTCAAAAAGACATGGAGATATTGCAAGTAATAACAATTTCAGACTTTAGCAGAAATAACATCAGGTTGCAATGTTTAGAGCTATCAAACAACATGTTACAGGAACATATCATGGCAAATAAAGGCATGGCATGAAACTACTAATAGCATATATCAAAAGACCCTTACTGACCATGAGCCAAAAAGGCACGGAAAATATGATGGCACCCATGTAAATATGGCAAGTTATATTACAGATTTGAACATGGCAGAAACAACGATTAGTAGGCATGTTCGTGAGCTCGAAACACTCACTACAGAGAAATACATGGCATGGAAAGGCAACCAACAGTAAGAAGGCATGTTTATGAAGCTAAGCATGGCTAGAGCAAGGTCATAGCATACACGGATCAACTACAACGACCTCGTGAAAATTGAATCTAATGCAAACAATCTGTCAGGAAACATTTTCAAGCAACTTTGGAGCAAGAAATGAACATGTTCCAGCAGGCTATAATTGCAAACAAGGGCATGAATGGATAGATCAAGACATGTATATCAAAACATGTTTATAGAGCATCTCCAGATTATGCATAGAATGATTAGTGGAAGCATGTTAACATGGCATCAAATTATAACAGAATCTGCCAGGAAAACAGTAACAGCAACTACCCTACTTTACAAGCTTGATACACTCAGCACACAAGTCACAAAAATACATGGTCAACACCCCTGGAAAGATGGCATGGCAAAGTCCAACATTCATGTAGAGCTCATACTCATAGGATGCACACATAAATCATGTCAAAAATGACAAAAGAGCTCGAGCTGATAAGATTCTGAAACTAACGATCTGAAGCCATCTTCCAACAGCATTTCGGGCACCAAGATGAGCTCAAATGCAAATGATGCAATGGAATGAAATGATTTACTCGTCGAGGCGAACAATTTGACATATTATACGCGCAAAACGGAGCTACGGATGCAGAGATGTGATGCGATGAAAATGGCATGAAAATTATAGAAATCTGGGACTTAGTGGAAAAAAAACAACCTCGGGAAATCGGGACGGAGGGATCCGGGCGGCTCGGGGTGCGTTTGGATCGCGGGACGGGTGGATCTCATCCACCCGCCGGATCTGGCGAGCTTCGCGAGCAGGCGACGTGGCGGAGCGGAGGCAGAGGCGGCGGCGGGTCGACGCTGGCGAGGTGCGGCGACGCCGCCGGCGAGGCGGCGCGGCGCGAGGTGCTGGCGACTCCGGCGAGCCGGCCGGGCGGAGGGGCCGGCAGAGGAGGCGCATGGGATGCGACGGAGGAGCGGGTGGCGCTGGTCGTCAGGCGCCTGGCGGCGGCCAGCCGTGGCGGGCACCATGTGGCGGCAATGGCGGCGGGCGGGCTGTGGCGGCGCTTGCTGTGGTACGTGGGCAGCAGAGCGGGACGGATCAGCGGAGGAGAGCGCGGCGGGAGCGGGCGGCGGCGCAGCGCCTTGGGCGGCAGCGGCGCTCCGGCGGCGCGAAGCAAGGGCGGCGGGCGAGATGGGCAGGAGGGCCCGATCCGGGCTCCGGGCCGGCGGCGAATGGCGGCGTGCCGCGTGGCGGCGGAGGACGACCGGACATGTCCGCTGCGGCGGACGTGTCCGTGGCGCGACGGGACGAATCTGCTAGGGTTAGGGGAAAAGATCCGAATTTCGGGAGGGCTATATTTATAGGTAGAGGAGCTAGGAGAGTCCAAATGAGGAGCGGTTTTCGGCCACGCGATCGTGATCGAACGACCGAGAACATGGAGGGGAGTTTGGTGGGTTTTGGGCCACTTTGGAAGGGGTGTTGGGCTGAAACAAAAGAGGCTTTTGCGGTTGCCCGGTTAACCGTTGGAGTACCAAACGACCTCCAAATGGCACGAAACTTGACAGGCGGTCTACCGGCGCTATACCAAGGCCGCTTGGCAAACCTCGGGCCATTCCAAGAAAGTTTAATACCCACACACGACAAGAGAGAAGAAGGGGACGCCGGGTGACATAGGAGCGCCGGATTGCAAAACGAACAACGGGGAAAAGGCTCGGATGCATGAGACGAACACGTATGCAAAATGAAATGCACATGATGACATGATAAAATGCAACACGCAATCAAATGACATGGCAACGACGACGAATAACTGGCAAACAACTGGCGCATCGGATCCGGGGTGTTACAACACTCCACCACTACGAGAGGATCTCGTCCCGAGATCTAGGATGGCACCGGAGGGAAAAACGGAAGAGAAAGAGAAGAGGTAAAACTAAGTTGCTTCTTTGACCAATGAGTGAAACCATGAACCTTGAGAGGTTGAGGAAAAATGAAAGAAAGAAAACAACGAAGATGAACATAGTTGAAAACACTCCGTTAGAAAAGAGAAGAAAAACTTGATGATATGAAAAGATATTGAAGAGATGATATAATACTCCGGTTAAAAGGATAAGCCAGAAAAGAACACGATCCTAGCAATTCGAGATGATGAGTGAAGAGAGCAACATCACAATGTCTTCGGAAGAAAGAATAGAAGATAAATCATTGGAATAAAAGAACGGAGAAGAAAATGCCAACTTCTGCCACAAATGAGCTTGGAAAGCATCCTTGCAAAAAGGTTAGGATAGAGTTGTTGGAAGACCAACAACGAAAAGAACAAGCTTGTAGTGGGCTTATGGAAACATCTCAACATTATGAGGTGACAACCCGCCACTAACGGAAACAATTGCTTGCTTGAGATTAACGAAGAGATGAAAGCTTGTTCCATCAAGATGGAAAAGAGATAACTTGGGTCATTAATAAGCACCAAAATAGCAACATCCCTTAAGGAAAGGCTTTAGGTGAAATCTGACACAAGATAACTCCAACAAAGGGATTGATGGATTTAAAATACCTCATTCTTGACAACAATATGAATCATGAAGCACGAAGGGAATTGTCAAGAACGACATAACACCACCTCAAAAGCTAAAGTAGAAAGAATTGCACTCCGGATTACCATATGAAGAAAACTTGAGCTCCTTAGGAAAGAGTCTCGATGAAAACTTTGAGAAGGGAATTAAATCCTTGATGAGCTACCATGAAGAAACTCCATGAGGAACTCCGGTAAACAAAAGGAATGAAAAGAAAGAGAAATTGAAAACACAAGGTGAAGCCTTGCAATGATTTAGATGGATCTCCGTGATAATTAGAGCTTGGAACTCCGGGAAAAAGAGAAGATGAAACAAATGAAACCGAGAATTTGAAGGACCTCCGGAATAAAGAATTAATCACTTGGATGAACAAGAATAAGAATTATGTTATGCTTATCCTTCACCAATTAAATTGATGACAATCAACGGATTTGGCATACTGCTTATTCTCGTAGAAAGGATTAAAAGAGATATAGCGCAAGCTTGGGAAGGTCTTCAACGAACCACCGGTAGGATTGGAAAGAATGAATGAATTGATATGATGAACAAGGAAGAGAGTTCTTGAAAGAACCACCGTAAGAATTGAAAAGAGAGTAGCAAAGGCACAATTCACGGAAGAATTGGAAAACGAATGAAGCTACTTGAGGGATTTAGATACATGAGAATGAAGAGAACATGAACTGATTAGAGGATATTTGAACGATTCACCGATAAGATAGGAGAATGATAATTGACCGCTGAGAATGAAGAATTATGACATGATGGACTCCGGATGAAAGAAATGGAAACAACTCATGAAATGCTCCGGATGGGTGAAAAAGATTCTCACAATCGAAAACAATTATGAGAGGATGGCAACCAAGCTAGCACCATGAATCTTGAAGAGAATGGAGCAAGATTAAAGAGAAACTCTTCTTCGGTCTTCAAATGTTGAGAATGATGATGATAACCACCATGAATTGTTGAGATACTCCGGGAGAATTAAAAGAGGAAAGGTTGAACCAAAGATGCAAAGAATATGAAAGCGACCTTGGAGAAGGCATGTGACTGATGAAAATTCATTCTTACGTCAAACTTGAAAAGAATTGAGAATAACTCCGGGAGAATTAGAAGAGTCAGGTAAGATCCTGGGAAAAGACCTGTGGGTTAGGGCCCACTCAAAAGAACACCGTTGAAAAGATTTAAAAGAGATGTTGCACCAGTTGAATTAAATGACTTGAATGAGATGCCAATCTCGAAAGAGCTTGAACGAATGCAGAGTGGAAACATGAATCTTCTGAGGTATCTTGAGCACTCCGGAATAACAAATAGCGAGAAGTAGAATGATAATGAGGTGCACCGGTATGAGAAAGCATTAGAAACGAGGAAAGGAATATGATGAATATCGAAAGCTTGAATAGGATCCACCGGAGAAGAGACAATAATGAAGGATGATGAACTAGTAGAACATATTCTTGAGAACCACCGGGTAAGAACATTGATTGAAAAGAGTGAAGTGACTTCACATGAATAAATGAATACTTGATTAAGAAATCTGTGTCCTTGAAGAAAAAGGGTGGGAGGGCAGGAAAACAAAGGCAACTTGGGACAGATGAAACAAACACCGTTGAGAGAACTTAGAATTGATCTTGCAGATGTTGAAATGATCGGATCCATTTGAAGAGACGCACATCGGTTGAAGAGGATTGACATGACAATTTCGATTGTCGAGAAGGATTGGTATTCACATCGGAGTATGAGAACACCATTTCGGAAAGGTATGGAATCCACACTTGACATCGAAGCAACTCGAATACCACAACTCAAAACAAAAACAAAGGATGACTTGCGAGAATAAGCGGAACAAACATATGATAGAGATTTCGTCCGAAGTTTTCGTGGTGGGGCCTACGGGCTCAATCGACAGCACCATCATGTACAAGGCGGTGCACATGACATACTGAAGCGTCCCAGTCGGCATAGCCAAGGACTCTTTAAGACACAACGAGACCCTTTGTAAAACCAACCGTGAATAGGCGGACCACTAGGCGTCGAACCCCAATTTCATATCATACATCCGTCGGAAAGATATCCTAAGAGCTACTTGAATTCCCACCTATAAAACTCCGAAACTTTACGGTTATGCAATCGGTGTTGGGGATACAGGAGCAATATATCTCACTCAAACTAACAATCCCTAAATCCAGTTGTATCCATCCGTCAACACATAACCAAGAAACCTTCGGAAATCATCTACCTCAACCTTCGAAAAGCATCCGTTATACGAGTCATGGCAATACTCCCGTACTCACCTCGAGATTGGGTTAGCGGGGTTATCTCACCAACAACTGCATAAAAGAGATTTTCGATGTCGGCGTACTAAACTCGGTATTCGAAGCGCAGCGATAAAATTATGACGACAACACCTCGGAGCTCAACTCCCGGGACACCGCCACAACCCCTAAATGTCGAGGCAACCAAGACAATGTTGTCATCATAAAACCATCGGAACGATTCTAAGATACCCGCGTGATCCTAAAAAAAAAATTTAGTGAAATTTGAGAAGAGAAGAGTCAAAGCTCTACGTCAGGATACCTCACCAGAAGGTCGAAGGGACTGGGGAGTAAAAAGAATTCCTAACTCTCCGATATATATAATCCTAAAAGACTCAAAACATTTTCTAGACACAACTCGGCCGCTAAAAACGATCAAGCAGTGGGGCTCCTAAGGTCGGGGAAGGCTCTGATTACCAACTTGTAACGCCCCGGACACACCCGCCGGTGGTCGTTACTCCTGGCGGGATCTAGACTGGCCCCACAGATCAATACTAGTCTTTTCTGCGCACTTTGTCCTCACTCATGCGCACCCGGGAGCAACTTCCCGGTCGGTCACCCATCCTGAGACTACTCCAAGTTGAGCACGCTTAACTTTGGAGTTCTGTCCGAATGGGCTCCCGGAAAAGAAGGAATTCCTTATTGATATGAGACATTTGGGGTTCTTCTTTTCTTTTGGTTCCGTAGTCGGACCTTGATTGTATCTGTATGATGTAATGCTTTATTCATGTAATTGTGTGAAGTGGCGATTGTAAGCCAACTATGTATCTCTTTCCCTTATGTATAATATGGGTTGTGTGAAGATTACCTCACTTGCGACATTGCTTTCAATGCGGTTATGCCTCTAAGTCGTGCTTCGACACGTGGGAGATATAGCCGCATCGAGGCGCGCTAAGTTGGTATCGAGCCGACCCTCATGATTACGGATGGTTGCGGACGGTGCGCGGTCATGTTGTTCATAGCGTTTGTGACCCGTCGTGGCACACGGCATGGCACATGTACCGGCTGGATGCACGACGGTTGTGCCAAGAGGAGCGTTCACGTGGCCCGACGAGGGCGTCGGTTCCTCCGAGTGTGGGTGTATGTGATATCACGGCTTATTAGGGATGATAGACTACTCATATCAATAAGGAATTCCTTCTTTTCGAGAGCCCATTCGACAGAACTCCAAAGTTAAGCGTGCTCAACTTGGAGTAGTCTCGAGATGGGTGACCGACCGAAGAAGTTGCTCCGAGTGCGCATGAGTGAGGACAAAGTGCGCAGAAAAGACTAGTATTGATCTGTGGGGCCAGTCTAGATCCCGCCAGGAGTAACGACCACCGGCGGGTGTGTCCGGGGCGTTACATGCCCATTATGATTTCTGAGGCACAAAGTGCTTTTGTGCCGGGGAGTCTCATAACAGATAACGTTTTGGTTGCATATGAGTGTGTGCATGCAATCAGAATGAGAAAGAGGAAGAAGCCACTATGTGTAGTGAAGCTAGACATGATGAAAGCATATGACAAGATAGAGTGGAACTTCCTGGAACAAATGATGGACAAGTTTGGCTTCCCTAAGCAATGGATCGATATGGTTATGAGGTGTGTTACTTCAACGAGATTTACTGTCAGGTTAAATGGAGGCTGTTCCAGGAGTTTCTTACCATCACGGGGGTTGCGATAGGGTGACCCATTAACCCCTTACCTTTTTCTCTTCTGTTTTGAAGGTTTTTGGGCCCTAGTAAAAAATGCACAAGAGGAAAATAAACTGAAAGGTGTTTCTTTTGGGTGCACTGGCCCCAATGTCACACACCTTCTATTCGCGGATGATAGTATTGTGTTCCTCAAGGCCTCCCAGAGCAGCTTTGAAGAGCTAAAAAATAATCTAAATTTGTATGAAGAAGATTATGGGCAGAAAGTAAACTTAAACAAGTCATCAATTTTCTTTGGAAAGGGCTGCCAGGACAATGCGAAGGAGGTTTTGAAGAATGTCATCGGTGTGCAATCTGAGGCTCTGAGTGAACGCTACCTAGGCCTGCCAACGGTGGGGATAGATCAAAAGATGGAACTTTCAAAAATGTGAAGGAAGCATCTAAAGGCAAGGTAACAGGATGGAAGGGGCAAGGGCTTTCAAAGGTTGATAGAGAGGTGCTTGTTAAGTCCGGGCTCCAGTCTACCCTGATGTATCCCATGAGCTGTTCTCAACTCCCAAAGAAAACGTGCCGGAAAGTGACTTCGTTCTCTTCAAAGTTCTGGTGGGGTTCAACAAGTGGTGATAGAAAGGTTCACTGTATTGCTTGGGATAAGATGTGCACCACAAAACATGAAGGTTGTATGGGCTTCCGCGACTATCAAGTTTTTAACCAAGCCTTGCTTGCCAAACAAGCTTGGAGGATTCTGTGGAACCCCTCATCCTTGTGTGCACGTGTGTTGAAAGCACGATATTTTAAAGATGGGTCCATTATGAATGCAACATGCCCAAGCAATGTCTCCTTTACTTTCAAGAGTATTATTCATGGGAGAGATTTGCTTCGAGAAGGAACCATCCAGAGGATAGGTGACGGAAGCAGAGTAAATATTCATCATGACTCCTGGATCCCGAGAATGGGTAGTCTCAAGCCATTGGGCGAGGTATATGTACCTGGTATTACCAAAGTGAGTGATTTGTTAAACTCACATGGCACCAATTGGGACAGAGCAAAGGTGTCATAGATGTTCACACCTGATGATGCACGTGATATCTTGCAGATTCCAATTGGAGGACCAAACGTGGAGGACTACTCTGTTGGGGAACGTTGCAGAAAATTAAAATTTTTCCTACGGTTTCACCAAGATCCATCTATGAGTTCATCTAAGCAACGAGTAACGGGAGAGAGTTTGCATCTACATACCACTTGTAGATCGCGTGCGGAAGCTTGCAAGGTGATGATGTAGTCGTACTCGGCGTGATTGAATCACCGATGACCAAGTCTTGAGCGGACAACACCTCCGCTTTCAACACACGCGACGGCACGGGTGGCGTCCCTCCGTCTTGATCCAGCAAGGAGGAAGGAGAGGTTGAGGAAGACAGCTCCACCGGCAAAGACGACGGCGTGGTGATGGTGGAGAGGCGATACTCGGCGAGGCTTCGCGGCGCTTGCGGAGGAGGAGAGGTGTTGGGAGGGAGGGCTGCGCCTTGGAGATGGGTACAGCAGCCCCTCCTCCCCTTTTATATAGGCCCCTGGGGCACCGCCCCTGGAGATCCAATCTCCAAGGGGGGGCGGCCAAGGGGTGGAGTGCCCCCAAGCCAGTGGGCGCCCCACCCCTAGGGTTTCAACCCTAGGCGCAGGTGGGCCTAGGAGGCACACCAGCCCACTATGGGCTGGTTCCCTCCCACTTCAGCCCATGGGGCCCTCCGGATAGGTGGCCCCACCGGTGGACCTCGGGACCCTTAGGTGGTCCGGTACATTCCGGAGACCCGAAACTTTCCCGATGGCGAAATACCACTTCCTATGTATTATTATTTACCTCCGGACCATTCGAAACTCTTCGTGACGTCAGGGATCTCATCCGGGACTCGAACAACATTCGGTAGTCACATACTAGTCTTCCTACTAACCCTAGCGCCACCGAACCTTAAGTGTGTAGACCCTACGGGTTGGAGACATCTGAGACATGACCGAGACGACTCTCGAGCAATAACCAACAGCGGGTGCGGATACCCATGTTTGCTCCCACATGCTCCTCGATGATTTCATCGGTTGAACCACGATGTCGAGGATTCGATCAAACCTCGTATGCAATTCCTTTGTCAATCGATGCGTTACTTGCCCGAGACTCGATCGTCGGTATCCCAATACCTTGTTCGGTCTCGTTACCGCAAGTCACTTTACTCGCACCGTAATGCATGATCCGTGGCCAACACCTTGGTCACATTGAGCTCATTATGATGATGCATTACCGAGTGGGCCCAGAGATACCTCTCCGTCATGCGGAGTGACAAATCCGATCTCGATCCGTGTCAACCCAGCAGATACTTTCGAGATACCGTAATGCACCTTTATAGTCACCCGATTCGTTGTGACGTTTGATACACCCAAGGCACTCCTACGGTATCCGGGAGTTACACGATCTCATGGTCGAAGGAAGAGATACTTGACATTGGCAAAGCTCTAGCGAACGAACTACACAATCTTTGTGCTATGCTTAGGATTGGGTCTTGTCCATCACATCATTCTCCCAATGATGTGATCCCGTTATCAACGACATCTAATGTCCATAGTCAGGAAACCATGACCATCTGTTGATCACAACGAGCTAGTCAACTAGAGGCTCACTAGGGACATATTGTGGTCTATGTGTTCACACGTGTATTACGATTTCCGGATAATACTGCTTATAGCATGAACAAAAGACAATTATCATGAACAATGAAATATAATAATACTTTTTTATTGCCTCTAGGGCATATTTCCAATGATCTCCCACTTGCACTAGAGTCACTAATCTAGTTACATTGTGATGAATCGAACACCCATAGAGTTACGGTGTTGATCATGTTTTGCACGCGAGAGAGGTTTAGTCAACGGATCTGCGACATTCAGATCTGTGTGCACTTTGCAAATCTCTATGTCTCCATCTTGAACATTTTCACGGATGGAGTTGAAATGACGCTTGATGTGCCTGGTCTTCTTGTGAAACCTGGGCTCCTTGGCAAGGGCAATAGCTCTAGTGTTGTCACAGAAGAGTTTGATCGGCCCCGACGCATTGGGTATGACTCCTAGGTCGGTGATGAACTCCTTCACCCAAATCGCTTCATGCGCTGCCTCCGAGGCTGCCATGTACTCCGCTTCACACGTAGATCCCGCCACGACGCTCTGCTTGCAGCTGCACCACCATCGCTCCACCATTCAACATATACACGTATCCGGTTTGTGACTTAGAGTCATCAGATCTGAGTCGAAGCTAGCGTCGGCGTAACCCTTCTGACGAGCTCTTCGTCTCCTCCATAAACGAAACATGTCCTTTGTCCTTTTCAGGTACTTCAGGATATTCTTGACCGCTGTCCAGTGTTCCTTGCCGGGATTACTTTGGTATCTTGCTACCAAACTTACAGCAAGGTTTACATCAGGCCTGGTACACAGCATGGCATACATAATAGATTCTATGGCTGAAGCATAGGGGATGACACTCATCTCTTCTTTATCTTTTGCCGTGGTCGGGGACTGAGCCGAGCTCAATCTCACACCTTGTAACATAGGCAAGAACCCCTTCTTGGACTGATCCATTTTGAACCTCTTCAAAATCTTATCAAGGTATGTGCTTTGTGAAAGACCTATGAGGCGTCTCGATCTATCTCTATAGATTTTGATGCCTAATATATAAGCAGCTTCTCCAAGGCCCTTCATTGAAAAACACTTATTCAAGTAGGCCTTAATGCTGTCCAGAAGATTTGTATCATTTCCCATCAAGAGTATGTCATCTACATATAATAGGAGAAATGCTCTGAGCTCCCACTCAATTTCTTGTAAACGCAGCTTCTCCATAAGTCGCATAAACCAAACGCTTTGATCATCTCATCAAAGCGAATGTTCCAACTCGAGATGCTTGCACCAGTCCATAAATGGATCGCTGGAGCTTGCATACTTTGTTAGCGTTCTGAGGATCGACAAAACCTTCCGGCTGCATCATATACAGCTCTTCCTTAAGATGTCCGTTAAGGAATGCCATTTTGACGTCCATCTGCCATATCTCATAATCATAGTATGCAGCAATTGCTAACATGATTCGGACGGAATTCAGCTTCGCTACGGGAGAGAATGTCTCGTCGTAGTCAATTCCTTGAACTTGTCGATAACCCTTAGCGACAAGTCGAGCTTTATAGATGGTAACATTTCCATCCGCGTCTGTCTTCTTCTTAAAAATCCATTTGTTTTCTATCGCTCGCCGATCATCGGGCAAGTCTGTCAAAGTCCAAAATTTGTTTTCATACATGGATTCTATCTCGGATTTCATGGCTTCAAGCCATTTGTTGGAATCCGGGCCCGCCATCGCTTCTTCATAGTTCGAAGGTTCACCGTTGTCTAACGACATGATTTCCAGGACAGGGTTGCCGTACCACTCAGTGCGGAGCGTGTCCTTGTGGACCTCTGAAGTTCAGTAGCAACTTGATCCGAAGTACCTTGATCATCATCATTGGTTTCCTCTTCAGTTGGTGTGGGCATCACAGTAACATTTTCCTAAGAGCACCACTTTCCTGTTCGAGAGGTAGTACTTCATCGAGTTCTACTTTCCTCCCACTTACTTCTTTCGAGAGAAACTCTTTTTCCAGAAAGCATCCGTTCTTGGCAACAAAGATCTTGCCTTCGGATCTTAAGTAGAAGGTATACCCGACAGTTTCCTTAGGGTATCCTATGAATACGCATTTTTCCGACTTGGGTTCGAGCTTTTCAGGTTGAAGCTTCTTGACATAAGCATCGCATCCCCAAACTTTTAGAAACGACAGCTTAGGTTTCTTCCCAAACCATAATTCATATGGTGTCGTATCAACGGATTTAGACGGTGCCCTATTTAAAGTGAATGTAGCTGTCTCTAAAGCGTATCCCCAAAATGATAGCGGTAAATCGGTAAGAGACATCATAGACCGCACCATATCCAATAGAGTGCGATTACGACGTTCGGACACACCATTTCGCTGAGGTGTTCCAGGCGGCGTGAGTTGTGAAACGATTCCACATTTCTTTAAGTGTGTGCCAAATTCGTGACTTAAGTATTCTCCTCCATGATCTGATCGTAGGAACTTTATCTTTCGGTCACGTTGATTCTCCACCTCATTCTGAAATTCCTTGAACGTTTCAAAGGTCTCAGACTTGTGTTTCATTAAGTAGACATACCCATATCTACTCAAGTCATCAGTGAGAGTGAGAACATAACGATATCCTCCGCGAGCCTCAACGCTCATTGGATCGCATACATCGGTATGTATGATTTCCAACAAGTTGGTTGCTCGCTCCATTGTTTCGAGAACGGAGTCTTGGTCATTTTGCCTAAGAGGCATGGTTCGCATGTGTCAAACGATTCATAATCAAGAGACTCTAAAAGTCCATCAGCGTGGAGCTTCTTCATGCGCTTGACACCAATGTGACCAAGGCGGCGATGCCACAAGTATGTGGGACTATCGTTATCAACTTTACATCTTTTGGCATCCACACTATGAACATGTGTAATATTACGCTCGAGATTCATTAAGAATAAACCATTGACCATCGGAGCATGACCATAAAACATATCTCTCATATAAATCGAACAACCATTATTCTCGGACTTAAATGAGTAGCCATCTCGTATCAAAGCGAGATCCGGATACAATGTTCATGCTCAAACTTGGCACTAAATAACAATTATTAAGGTTCAAAACTAATCCCGTGGGTAAATGTAGAGGCAGCGTGCGGCGGCGATCACATCGACTCTGGAACCATTCCCGACGCCAAGATCGTCACCTCGCCCTTCGCCGATCTCCGTTTATTCCGCAGCTCTGCTGTGAGTTACAAATATGAGCAACGGCACGGTATCAAATACCCGGGAGTTACTACAGTCTTGGTAAGGTACACATCAATTACATGTATATCAAATATACCTTTGGTGTTGCGGCCTTCTTATCCGCTAAGTATTTGGGGCAGTTCCGCTTCGGTGACCCTTTCCCTTGCAATAAAAGCACTCGATCTCGGGCTTGGGTCCATTCTTTGACTTCTTCCCGAAGCGGCTTACGGGCGGCAACATCTTTGCCGTCCTTCTTGAAGTTCTTCTTCCCTTGCCCTTCTTAAACTTAGTGGTCTTATTGACCATCAACACTTGATGTTCTTTCTTGATTTCAGCCTCTCTGACTTGACATCGAGTACACTTCAGAATGGTCTTCACCATCCCCTACATGTTGTAGTTCATCACAAAGCTCTTGTAGCTTGGTGGAAGAGCTGGAGGATTCATCAATGACCGCCTCATCGGGAGGTTAATGTTCATTTGGGTCATACGGTTGTGCAACCTGCACATTTTCAGGATGTGCTCCTTGTGTAACTGTTTTCCTCCATCTTACAATCTGTAGAACTTGTCGGAGACATCATATCTCTCGACCTGCATGAGCTTGGAAAACTAGTTTCAGCTCTTGAACATCTCATATGCTCCGTGATGCTCAAAACACTTTTGGAGCCCGGTTCTAAGCTATAGAGCATGCCGCCTTGAGCGAGGGAGTAATCATCAGAACGAGTCTGCCAAACGTTCAAATCGTCTTGCAGTGCTGGGAGAACGGGTGGGTCACCTAACGGTGCTTCTAGGACATATTGTTTCTTGGCAGCTATGAGGATGATCCTCAGGTTCTGGACCCAGTCCGTATAGTTGCTGCCATCATCTTTCAGCTTGGTTTTCTCTAGGAACGCGTTGAAGTTCATGTTGACATTAGCGTTGGCCATTGATCTACAAGACATATTTGCAAAGGTTTTAGACTAAGTTCATGATAATAAAGTTCTAATCAAAATTATGAACTCCCACTTAGATTAGACATCCCTCTAGTCATCTAAGTGTTACACGATCCGAGTCGACTAGCCCGTGTCTGATCATCACGTGAGACGGACTAGTCATCATCGGTGTACATCTTCATGTTGACCGTATCTTCCATACGACTCGTGTTCGACCTTTCGGTCTCCGTGTTCCGAGGCCATGTCTGTACATGCTAGGCTCGTCAAGTTAACCCTAAGTGTTTTTGCTGTGTAGAACTGTCTTACACCCGTTGTATGTGAACGTAAGAATCCATCACACCCGATCATCACGTGGTGCTTAGAAATGACGAACTGTAGCAACGGTGCACATTTAGGGGAGAACACTTCTTGAAATTTTGTAAGGGATCATCTTATTTACTACCGTCGTCCTAAGTAAACAAGATGCATAAACATAATAAACATCACATGCAATTATATAGTTGTGACATGATATGGCCAATATCATAAAGCTCCATTGATCTCCATCTTCGGGGCTCCATGATCATCTTGTCACCGGCTTGACACCATGATCTCCATCATCATGATCTCCATCATCGTGTCTTCATGAAGTTGTCACGCCAACGACTACTTCTACTTCTATGACTAACGCGTTTAGCAATAAAGTAAAGTAGTTTACATGGCGTTCTTCAATGACACGCAGGTCATACAAAAATAAAGACAACTCCTATGGCTCCTGCGGTTGTCATACTCATCGACATGCAAGTCGTGAATCCTATTACAAGAACATGATCTCATACATCACAATTCATCATTCATCACAACTTCTGGCCATATCACATCACATGATCAATCGCTGCAAAAACAAGTTAGACGTCATCTAATTGTTGTTGCATCTTTTACGTGGCTGCAATTTGGTTCTAGCAAGAACGTGTTCTTACCTACGAGTAACCACAACGTGATTTTGTCAACTTCTATTTACCCTTCATAAGGGCCCTGTTCATCGAATCCGCTCCAACTAAAGTGGGAGAGACAGACACCCGCCAGCCACCTTATGCAACTAGTGCATGTCAATCGGTGGAACCGGTCTCACGTAAGCGTACGTGTAAGGTTGGTCCGGGCCGCTTCATCCCACAATACCGTTGAAGCAAGAAAAGACTAGTAGAGGCAAGTAAGTTGACAAGATCAACGCCCACAACAAATTGTGTTCTACTCGTGCATTAGAGAACTACGCATAGACCTAGCTCATGATGCCTTTGTTGGGGAGCGTTCCAGAAAATTAAAATTTTTCCTACGGTTTCACCAAGATCCATCTATGAGTTCATCTAAGCAACGAGTAACGGGAGAGAGTTTTGCATCTACATACCACTTGTAGATCGCGTGCGGAAGCTTGCAAGGTGATGATGTAGTCGTACTCGACGTGATTGAATCACCGATGACCAAGTGCTGAGCGGACAGCACCTCCGCGTTCAACACACGTGCGGCACGGGTGGCGCCCCTCCGTCTTGATCCAGCAAGGAGGAAGGAGAGGTTGAGAAGACAACTCCACCGGCAGCACGGCGTGGTGATGGTGGAGAGGCAAGATCTCGGCGAGTGGCTTCACCGAGCGCTTGCGGAGGAGGAGAGGTGTTGGGGAGGGGAGGGGCTGCGCCTTGGAGATGGCTACAGCAGCCCCCCTCCCTCCCCCCTTTTATATAGGCCCCCAGGGGGGGCGCCGGCCCCTGGAGATCCAATCTCCAAGGGGGGGCGGCGGCTAAGGGGGTGGAGTGCCCCCCAAGCCAAGTGGGGCGCCCCCCCCCCACCCCTAGGGTTTCAACCCTAGGCGCAGGGGGTGGGCCTAGGGGGGCGCACCAGCCCACTATGGGCTGGTTCCCCTCCCACTTAAGCCCATGGGGCCCTCCGAGATAGGTGGCCCCACCGGTGGACCCAGGACCCTTCCGGTGGTCCGGTACATTACAGGAGACCCGAAACTTTCCGATGGCGAAATACCACTTCCTATATATTATTCTTTACCTCCGGACCATTCCGAAACTCCTCGTGACGTCCGAGATCTCATCCGGGACTCCGAACAACATTCGGTAGTCACATACTAGTCTTCCTACTAACCCTAGCGTCACCGAACCTTAAGTGTGTAGACCCTACGGGTTCGGGAGACATCTGAACATGACCGAGGCGACTCTCGAGCAATAACCAACAACGGGGTCTGGATACCCATGTTGGCTCCCACATGCGCCTCGATGATTTCATCGGTTGAACCACGATGTCGAGGATTCGATCAAACCCTGTATGCAATTCCCTTTGTCAATCGATGCGTTACTTGCGAGACTCGATCGTCGGTATCCCAATACCTTGTTCGGTCTCGTTACGGCAAGTCACTTTACTCGCATCCGTAATGCATGATCCGTGGCCAACACCTTGGTCACATTGAGCTCATTATGATGATGCATTACCGAGTGGGCCAGAGATACCTCTCCGTCATACGGAGTGACAAATCCCAGTCTCGATCCGTGTCAACCCAACAGATACTTTCGGAGATACCTGTAATGCACCTTTATAGTCACCTAGTTACGTTGTGACGTTTGATACACCCAAGGCACTCCTACGGTATCCGGAGTTACGATCTCATGGTCGAAGGAAGAGATACTTGACATTGGCAAAGCTCTAGCAAGCGAACTACGATCTTTGTGCTATGCTTAGGATTGGGTCTTGTCCATCACATCATTCTCCCAATGATGTGATCCCGTTATCAACGACATCTAATGTCCATAGTCAGGAAACCATGACCATCTGTTGATCACAACGAGCTAGTCAACTAGAGGCTCACTAGGGACATATTCTGGTCTATGTGTTCACACGTGTATTACGATTTCCGGATAATACAGTTATAGCATGAACAAAAGACAATTATCATGAACAATGAAATATAATAATACTTTTATTATTGCCTCTAGGGCATATTTCCAACATACTCAGCCTGGAACTTCACAAAGAACGGTATATTTACTGTTAGATCGGCGTACCATCTTGGGATGTCTATCCGAAGAGCGAAGACATGACACATTTGCGCCGAGCAAAGTTAAGATCCACACATGGAGGCTCATGTGAAATGGTTTGGCACTAGGAGTGGAACTACGCAGGCGAAAGATAAAAAATGGTGTGGTCTGTGTTGTTTCTGGAAGGGAAGAGGACGTGATACATAGGTTCTGGAGATGCCCCCACTCGGCTTGTATTTGGAAGATGATGCATTCGGAAATGGGTGTCCCGATGGCGATCCCACCGGTGTCGGTTGACTCCCAGACCGCATTACAGAGATGGATGATCAAATGGATGGTGGAATCCTCATCAGATCAGAGACATGTAATGATCCAGAGCCTATAAGGCTTATGGCTCGCGAGGAATAATGCACGTGATGGAAGGAAAATAGCTGAGCCTCTAGTTGCGGCAAAAACAGTGATCTCATATATGCAGGAATGGCAAGCAGTGCAGGTGATTCGGGACAAGCCTCCCACTCTAACGGAGCGATGGCAACCACCACTGGACGGATGGCACAAAGCAAACTCGGACGAGGCTACGCTCAAGTCAGGGGAAAATTGTGGTGGAGGAGTGGTAATTCATGATCACCATGGTGCCTTCTGCGCTGCTACATGCCATTCACTACTAGAATTACCTTATTTGCCAACTGCCACTTCTTTGCCATCTGCTGGCTGATGGCAAAGAAGGTCTTTGCCATCAGCCACGAGAAAACGGACGGCAAAGAAGTGGCTGATGGCAAACACGGTCTTTGGCGTCTGCTGGCTGACGGCAAAGAATCTTTGCCATCAGCTAGTAGACGGCAAAGAGGTGGGTGGGTCCAGTTACTGTCTAGTCGTATACGACCCACCGGCTCCACCTCTTTGCCGTCCGCCAGCGGACAACAAAGAATCTTTGCCGAGCGTTGGCGGATGATGTCTACTACGCAACCTTCTTCTTGTAGACGTTGTTGGGCCTCCAAGTGCAGAGGTTTGTAGGACAGTAGCAAATTTCCCTCAAGTGGATGACCTAAGGTTTATCAATCCATGGGAGGCGTAGGATGAAGATGGTTGAAAGTGCAACTATCCCTGGGTGGTTTTGGTAATTCCTAACAACATATATCTCATTGAGCTAATGCTATTTCAAGATAAGTATTTCAGGAAAGCTCAATGATTGGCATGGATGAGAAAAGTGGATCCCTCAAAATGCTAAGGACAAAAGGATTGGCTCAAGCTCAAAGCACAAGACTCTATATTTTCTATTTTAGTGATCCAAGATCACATTGAGTCTATAGGAAAAGCCAATACTATTAAGGAGGGATGAGGTGTTGCTTAATGAGTTTCTTGCTCAAAGTCCTTAGTGATATGCAAAAGCCCTCAACTACTTTCTCATATCCACATATGACCCAAACTAAAAGTCCAACTCGGCCCTACCAATTCTTTCTATCCGGCGCCACCGAGTTCAGATGTCATAGCCACCACAAACCCTAGTATTTTTGGTCTCTCCGATAGGGATCTCGGTCTCACCGAGATGGGATTGTAATCTCTCTATTTGCCTCCGTAACGTTTCGGTCAAACTGAGATGAGCGATCGGTCCCACCAAGATTGGAAATTCATCTTCTTGGAGCAGCTCAATCTTCTTAGATTTAGAATTAAGAAGAGTTATGCTGGTGCCTACTGTTATTGGCTGGATAAACTTGTGTTGTAATCCTAGATATTAGTTGCTAGTTTTCTTTCTTTTTCTCCTTGGCTTACCTCAAGCCTTGTGTACAGTGGTACCTTGTCTTTATTTCCCTCAATAATATTAAAAAATTGCAGTAGGGTTTTGCCCTACTGTGTATAGTAAAAAAAAACGTTTCGGTCCAACCAAGATGAGCGAATCGGTCCCATCGAGTTTGCATGACCAACTCTCTGGTTAGCTTATTACCAAAATCGGTCCCATCGAGTTTGAGTAATCGATCTCACCGAGATTACGTTATGCCCTAACCCTAACCATATCGGTCCCACCGAGTTGCATGTCGGTCCCACCAAAAATCCTAACGGTCACATTATATGCTAAATCGGTCCGACCGAGTTTGACAATTCGGTCCCACCGAGATTGGTAAGTTGTGTGTAACTGTTAGATTTTATGTGGAGGCTATATATACCCCTCCACACACTCTTCATTCGTGGAGAGAGCCATCAGAACATGCCTACACTTCCAACATATATTTTGTGAGAGAGAACCACCTACACTTGTGTTGAGGTCAAGATATTCCATTCCTACCATATGAATCTTGATCTCTAGCCTTCCCCAAGTTGCTTTCCACTCAAATTTTCTTTCCACCAAATCTAAATCATGTGAGAGAGAGTCGAGTGTTGGGGAGACTATCATTTGAAGCACAAGAGCAAGGAGTTCATCATCCACACACGATTTGTTACTTTTTGGAGAGTGGTGTCTCCTAGATTGGCTAGGTGTCACTTGGGAGCCTCCGACAAGATTGTGGAGTTGAACCAAGGAGTTTGTAAGGGCAAGGAGATTGCCTACTTCGTGAAGATCTACCCTAGTGAGGCAAGTCCTTCGTGGGCGATGGCCATGGTGGGATAGACAAGGTTGCTTATTCGTGGACCCTTCGTGGGTGGAGCCCTCCGTGGACTCGCACAGCCGTTATCCTTCGTGGGTTCAAGTCTCCATCAACGTGGATGTACGATAGCACCACCTATCGGAACCACGACAAAAACATCTATGTCTCCAATTGTGTTTGCCTTCTCAAACTCCTCCCCTTTACCTTCATATGCAATTGTTTTACATTCTGCTGCTATACTCTTAGAATTGCATGTGTAGGTTGATTGCTTGACTTGTGCTAAGTTGTTAAAATCTACCAAGAACTAAAATTGGGAAAAGGCTAGATTTTTATTTGGTCAAGTAGTCTAATCACACCCATCTAGACATACTTTAGATCCTACAAGTGGTATCAGAGCTTTGGTCTCCATTTTCTTTGATTTCCATAGCTTTTGGTAGTCATAGCCTTGGTTTCACAACCTAGGAGAGTATGGCTTCTAGCGAGGGAAATTACCATCGTAGAGGTCCTTACTTTGATGGTAGTAATTTTGCTAGTTGGAAGCATAAGATGAAAATGCATATTCTTGGACATAACCCCACCGTTTGGGCTATTGTGTGTATTGGCTTGCAGGTGAATTCTTTGATGGGAGAGAACCGAACCATGAAGCTACCGCGAAAGAGTTGAAGATGCTGCAATACAATGCTCAAGCTTGTGATATCCTCTTCAACGGATTGTGCCTCGAAGAATTCAACAAAATCAGTCGTCTTGAGAATGCAAAGGAAATTTGGGATACTTTGATTGATATGCACGAAGGTACGGACTCCGTCAAGGAATCCAAATTGGAAGTGCTTCAAAGTCAACTTGACAAGTTCAAAATGAAGGATGGTGAAGGTGTCGCTGAAATGTACTCTAGGCTTACTCTTATCACAAATGAGATTGCCGGCTTAGGAAGTGAAGAGATGACCGACAAATTCATCATCAATAAGATCCTAAGAGCTTTGGATGGAAAATATGATACCGTGTGCACATTGATCCAAATGATGCCCAATTACAAAGATCTCAAGCCAACGGAAGTCATTGGAAGAATTGTTGCTCATGAGATGTCACTCAAGGATAAGGAGGAGCTCCACAACTAGTCAAGTGGTGCTTACAAAGACTCATGTGAAGCTCCCACATCATCAAGTGAGAAACAAACCTTCAATGAAAAATTGAGCCTAATGGTGAAGAACTTCAACAAGTTCTACAAGAGTAGGAGCAAGGAAAGAAGTTCCAAGTCAAGGTCCTACAATGACAAAAGATCTTCTACTCATGAGCATAATTGCTACAATTGTGGAAGACCTGGACACTATTCCAATGAGTGTATGGCTCCCTACAAAAGAAGAGAAGATTCTCCAAAAAGAAGAAGTAGAAGAGAAGAATCACCATCAAGAGAAAGAAGGAGTAGAGATGATCGTTATGAACGAAGAACATCCCCGAGAAGCAAGGATTCAGAAAGGAAGGACAAGTCATCAAGGAGCTACACAAAACGAAGACATCAAGCTCATGTTGGTGAATGGGTATCCGGCTCCGACTCCGAGAGAAGCTATCACTCCGACTATGAATATACTCAAGATGAAGGTGTTGTCGGTCTAGCACTTGTGTCAACCAACTCCTATGACATATTTGATTCACCAAATGAAGGACTTGGAAGATGCTTCATGGCTAAAGTCCCAAAGGTAACACACCCTGAGTATGTTGATTTCAATAGTGATGAAGATGACTTGTTAGGTGATGATGATTTACTTGTTGACAACTCTAGTGATGAATACTATGATGAAACGTCAAATAATCATGCTAATCAAGATAAAACGAGTGACAATGATAAGGAGAAGATTGAGCTCCTAACTAAAGAACTAAACACTCTTAAGTTAGCTCATGGAACTATCTTAGGAGATCATCGAGAACTTTTAAGGACTCATGAGAAGTTATGCTTTGAAAAGCTCAACCTTGAGCAAGACCATGAGTTTTTAAAGGCAATCAATGATGATCTTCGCAAGAAAAGTTCTTCCTACATTGCCACGCATTTACTCTTATCTACTTACATGCCTCAAGTCAAGTGTAGTAACAAGAACAAGAAAGATTCTTCCTCTAGTAGTAACAATAATCATGCTAAATCCAATGTTGTTGCTTCTAGTAGTTCTCTTGATTCCACTAATGATTCTCTTAGACAAGTTACACTTGAGCAAGAAAATAGCTTATTGAAGGGAATTATAGAGAAAGGTGTTTATAAGAGCCTTGCCAGGAGTAAGCAATTCGAGGAAATTATACGCAAGCAAGGAAGGCACCGGAAGAACCAAGGTGTTGGTTTTGAACAAAAGTTCAATGCCAATGGAGTTGAGTGGGAAGAAGATCAATACCCAAAGACAAAGTTTGTTCCTCAACAAGAGAAGTATGATCCAACTTCTTTCAAAGGGACACAAGCACAAGATGATCTTCCACCACAAGACCACAAGCAAAAAGGCAAGGACAAGCTTCAAGAGGAGATTGATGCATTTGAAGAAGCTCCTAAGGCCTTGGTCAAGTGGGTTCCCAAGACTACATCAAGTTCTACTTCATCAAGTACAACTACAACTCCAAGGATTCCCATCAAGATGATGTGGATTCCAAAGAAGAAGAACTAGAGAGTTCTTGAGGGTGACTCTCCAACATACTTCAGTCATATCATTTTAGCAAGGACAAGTGCAATCAACTTCCACATCTTGCACTAGTTCAAGGAGTCACAAACCCTCTTGTTGGTAAGACAAGGGACAAGGTAACCTAATGCTTTCATAGACATCATATTGTGTGTGTGTGTGTGTGCATCACTCTATGTCTATGGATATCCTTGTTTGTTCCTTGTGGGACTAACCCGTGTAGGTATTGAAAGTGCAACTCACTCCAAAGGATTGCTCCAAATGATCTACATCAACATTGAGGATCCATATCTTCAACACCTACATGAAGTCATCATCGACAAAACCCAAGGTTAGTTCATCCCTCTTAGGGGGGATCTCACATCTAGCGGGAGCTTTACTCTAAGAATTGAGCTAAAGCAACTCTAATGGTGTGAACATGACAATGCTTTATGTAAAAGTGGTAATCCCACTTGTGCTTAAACGATGAGTATGACCTATGATCAAATGTTCTCATTTGACTCCTAAGTCAATATACTCATATATAGATGACCTAGTCATCGCCAATTGCTTGATAGATGCTAGAATTGTGTGTGCATGCTTTGTCACATATTTCATTTGCCATTTTATTGTGTGAGCATGTAGGTTGCATAATTTACTCATTCGAGGACATCCACTTGTATCTTTGATTGTTTGGTTTCTTTCTTTTTGCCAAGTGGATGGACAAGAATGCCTAAGAACCTTCTCTAGCTATCTATGCTTTTCTTGTCTCAAACTCTATTCATGCTATATCACAAAGTTTGATCAAGTCAGATTCGAACAACTCTGTGTGAGGAGCACTTGGAGTCCCCGATTCGTTCTAGACTTAAACTTCCAAAACCTCTTTGTGCGTTTCGGTCTGACCGATTCATCCATTTCGGTCATACCGAGATCACTAAGTTGATCTAGGTTTTCAATCTCGGTGCAACCGATTTGAACTTTTCGGTCACATCGAGTTGCAGTAACTACTTGCAGTAATGCATCTCGGTGCCACCGAGTTGTTCCACTCAGTCACACCAACAGGATCAGGCTATATATACTCACAGGTTAAATTTTGGAAAATCGTCCGAAACCCTTCGCCCACGCTCAGCCTGCCCTGCCTCATCAGGTCTTCAGATCGTCCTCCTCATCGCCAGCGACCTCCCGCCGCTGGTCTCCGCCGCCGTCAACGGGATTCTGCTCCGCCGTTGCCGCCGTAGCAAGTCCATCGCCACATTAGGGTATGGATTTGAACTTTGTGCTATTCTTAACTCCGATTCCTAGCACATTGCATTGCCATGAATCTTGCCACGTTTGAAATCTTCTTATCCAACAAAACTACTCCGTAGATTAGTCTTGGATTGAAAATTTAGAGTTAGGTTTCCGCCGAATTCATCTCGGACCGACCGAGTTGTAGAAATCGGTCTCACCGATTTGGCTCAGGCCATTGCACATGTGATTCTCGGTCTAACCGAGAATTGCAAATCGGTGTGATCGAGATCAATTCTTTGTGAAACCCTAGCAGTCTCGGTGCCACCAAACTGTGACTCGGTCTGACCGAGTTCACTAGTTTAGGTTCCAAAAGCTGCTTTGGTATCACCGAGTTTACAAATCGGTAGCTCCGAAATGATTTCTGTGGAAAACTAAAACTAAGTTTTTGACTCAATTTTTTTGCAAAAACCTCTGTGTTTTGTGATGCTCATCTACTCTACCTCTTCTACATCTATTCACAAGGTCTGCTATCAGAGTTTGCATCATGTCAGATCAGAGTGACAGTCAGAACAAGTCTGTGGAGCAAGTTCATATGAGTGAGGGCACTAGTCCCTCCAGTACCTCAGATGAGGGTAGCAGGAGCACACCCAGCAATTTGCCCAAAGCAGCAACCAGGGGAAGGAAGAAGAGAACCTCAGATTTTGAAGATGAGGGCTATGTGGCTATTGAGGATGAGGCCATTTCTAAGAAGAAGGTGCTGAAAAAGGAATATGGCATAGCTGCTACCACAAAGCCAGGAATGAAGACAAAGGCTCCTGCCAAAAGAGTTCCCATGTCTAAGGCCAGAGCCTCTACTCAAGTAACTTTGGGATCTGAACCCAAAGAACCAGTTGTGGCTGAGAAGAAAAGGAAAGAAAGGGTCAGGAAGACAATGGCCAGAGTTGTTGGAAAGCCCTCAATGATGGAAGAAGAAGAGGAAGAGGATGCTGCACCAGCACCTAAAGCTCAAAAGCTGATGGGAGATGCTATAAGATCAGGGGCTGCTCCATCTAAGCCCAAAGATGCTCCTAAGGCTGCTGCTCCTAAGCCCAAGTCTGCACCTAAGAGGAACACCAGGAGTATTCCAGCTGAAGAGAAGAACAAGGCCCCAGTGCCTGAAGCTGATGAAGAAGATGACACACTTGTCTTGAGAAAGTTTAAGCCCAAGATTCCTGATCATAATGATGCTCATCCAGTTGTAGAGGATATGAAGCTCAGGAAGGATGCAGGACTGAGACCGTGGAGACAGACTGATCCCTATGCTGTCAGAAGAAGAACTGCAGTGGACTACAGGTTCCACACTAAGGAACAACAAGATTTCTATGAGACAGTTTTTCTTGACAAGGAGCCCATAGTATGTGACATGAGATGGGTTGACTGGGAGTACATCAGGAAGAATGAAGAGCACTATCCAGGAGTGTATGACAGCTTCAATGCTTGTGGAGTAGATGACTTTGTTGGCCAGAAGCTCACCAAGTGGAATGATGAGCTCATCATGCAGTTTTACTCCAAAGCTCACTTCTACCCAGATGGGAAAATTGTCTGGATGTCTGAAGGTACAAGGTACCAATCCACAGTTGAAGAATGGGCTGAGTTGATAAATGCTCCAAAAGAGAATGATGATGACTTGGATGTCTATGCCAAGAAGAAGAAAGGCCACAACTCTATGGCTCACATGTACAGAGAGATCCTAGATGCTGCACTAGAGATACATAAGTTTGGATCTGTACATTACCTGTTGTCAAGGCACACTTTGCTGCCCAAGTCAGGTGATCACAAGATGATCAGAGGCCATGCGATCAACTTGCTGCATATATTTGATGTGCCTCGGAAATTCAAAGTCATGAGCCTGATTGTGGAAACAATCAAAAGGACTGCTGCTGATCAGAAGAGATCTTGTGGATATGCTCCACACATTCAGGAGCTCATAAACTCCAAGATGGGCATAGGCACATATCTTTTGGACAAGGAGCACCTGCCCATCTACCCTGATTTTGAGGACAACACCATTGTGATGGATGAAAATGAACCATCATCTGTGTAAGCACAAGAGAAGAAAGAGAAAGCAAGGGGTGAGAAAGCTGCTAAGATGCCAACTGCTGAAGAGGCATCTAAAATTTTCCTGAAGAGCAAGCAAGATCAGCTTGGCTACGTGATTTCCGCCACCTTGAGGATTGAGAAGGGCTTGGCCACCCTGACTCGAAACCAGGAGAGTTTGGAGAGAATCATAGAGCAGAAGTTTTATGCTGTTGATGTCAAAGTTACTGAGATCCAAACTGCAGTTGAGCAAATTGAGGAGGATGTGGAGGAGAAGAAGGGCAAGTCTACTACAGATGCTTTTGCTAGAGTGCCCAGAGGATAGAGATCTGCTGCAGTGCCTCTTCCAGACACCAGAGCTACATCATCTACACCAGCTACAACTTCAGTGCCACCAGCTCTAGCAGCCACTCCACCAGCTCTAGCTACATCAACAGAAGCCTTCGTCCTTGAAGCCATCTCTACACCATCTCATGAAGACCAAGCCTGAGAGTCGTTAAGCACTATGCATTTTTTGTGAACTTTTTGGTAACTTGTTGCCAAAGGGGGAGAAAAATGTATATATCATAGGCTTCAAGAGAGAGTGTTGCTTTGTTCTCTCTTGTTTTTGGTGGTTGAACTTCGTTATTCGTGTGTTTGCTTTTTTGCTTGATACATTATGCCTTTTGTGAGATTCTTGGATGATCATGTGTTTGATCATATGCTATGCTACATTAATGCGTGATTGGATGATATTATCTATTATATTCTCATATGATCATTCACTTTGCTTGGTGATGAGTGCATGTGTTTTTAATTATTATCATTTTGAGCGCTCCACCAAGATGTACGTGACATGGAAGAGTGACCCATGATCCTAACTCATTGTGCATTTGCAGTCCAAAGCAAATTTTAAATAATGCACAAATTTAGGGGGAGCTCTTGCTTCTCACAAACTTCTCAAAGCGACAATGTTTTTCAATCTTATTATCATTTGTCGAAGCTTTGATCTATATGTTGTCATCAATTACCAAAACAGGGGAGATTGAAAGTGCAACTATCCCTGGGTGGTTTTGGTAATTCCAAACAACATATATCTCATTGAGCTAATGCTATTTCAAGATAAGTATTTCAGGAAAGCTCAATGATTGGCATGGCATGGATGAGAAAAGTGGATCCCTCAAAATGCTAAGGACAAAAGGATTGGCTCAAGCTCAAAGCACAAGACTCTACAATTTCTATTTTAGTGATCCAAGATCACATTGAGTCTATAGGAAAAGCCAATACTATCAAGGAGGGATGAGGTGTTTCTTAATGAGTTTCTTCCTCAAAGTTTTTTTTGACTGAACACTGTAGGGAAAGTTTCTTGCTCAAAGTGCTTAGTGATATGCTCTAAAAGCCCTCAACTACTTTCTCATATCCACATATGACCTAAACCAAAAGTCCAACTCGGCCCTACCGATTCTTTCTAACTGGCGCCACCAAGTTCAGATGTCATAGCCACTGCCACAAACCCTAGTCTTTTCAGTCTCACCGATAGGGATCTTGGTCTGACCCAGATGGGATTGTAATCTCTCTGTTTCCCTTCGTAACATTTCGGTCAAACCGAGATGAGCGATCGGTCCCACCGAGATTGCAATGCAAACTCTCTGTTTCCCTTTCGTAACGTTTCGGTCCAACCGAGATGAGCGAATCGGTCCCACCGAGTTTTCCTGACTAACTCTCTGGCTAGCTTATTACCAAAATCGGTCCCACCGAGTTTGAGTAATCGGTCTCACCGAGATTACGTTATGCCCTAACCCTAACCATATCGGTCCCACCGAGTTGCATGTCGGTCCCACCGAAAATCCTAACGGTCACATTATTTGCTAAATCGGTCCGACCGAGTTTTACAATTCGGTCCCACCGAGATTGGTAAGTTGTGTGTAACGGTTAGATTTTGTGTGGAGGCTATATATACCCCTCCACCCACTCTTCATTCGTGGAGAGAGCCATCAGAACATGCCTACACTTCCAACATACATTTTCTGAGAGAGAACCACCTACACTTGTGTTGAGGTCAAGATGTTCCATTCCTACCATATGAATCTTGATCTCTAGCCTTCCCCAAGTTGATTTCCACTCAAATCTTCTTTCCACCAAATCCAAATCCTGTGAGAGAGAGTTGAGTGTTGGGGATACTATCATTTGAAGCACAAGAGCAAGGAGTTCATCATCAACACACCATTTGTTACTTCTTGGAGAGTGGTGTCTCCTAGATTGGCTAGGTGTCACTTGGGAGCCTCCGACAAGATTGTGGAGTTGAACCAAGGAGTTTGTAAGGGCAAGGAGATCGCCTACTTCGTGAAGATCTACCCTAGTGAGGCAAGTCCTTCATGGGCGACGACCATGGTGGGATAGACAAGGTAGCTTCTTCGTGGACCCTTCGTGGGTGGAGCACTTCGTGGACTCGCGCAGCCGTTACCCTTCGTGGGTTGAAGTCTCCATCAACGTGGATGTACGATAGCACCACCTATCGGAACCACGACAAAAACATCCGTGTATCCAATTGCGTTTGCCTTCTCAAACTCCTCCCCTTTACCTTCATATGCAATTGTTTTACAGTCTGCTGCTATACTCTTAGAATTGCATGTGTAGGTTGATTGCTTGACTTGTGCTAAGTTGCTAAAATCTGCCAAGAACTAAAATTGGGAAAAAGGCTAGATTTTTATTTGGTCAAGTAGTCTAATCACCCCCCCTCTAGACATACTTTCGATCCTACAATGGTCTCTCTCAAACAACCCTGCAACCAAATAACATAGAGTCTCTTGTGTCCCCAACACATCCAATACAATGGTAAATTGTATAGGTGCACTAGTTCGGCGAAGAGATGGTGATACGAGTGCAATATGGATGGTAGATATAGTTTTTTGTAATATGAAAATATAAAAACAGCAAGGTAACTAATGATAAAAGTGAGCGTAAACGGTATTGCAATGGTAGGAAACAAGGCCTAGGGTTCATACTTTCACTAGTGCAAGTTCTCTCAACAATAATAACATAATTGGATCATATAACTATCCCTCAACATGCAACAAAGAGTCACTCCAAAGTCACTATAGCGGAGAACAAACGAAGAGATTATGGTAGGGTACGAAACCACCTCAAAGTTATCCTTTTTGTTCTATCTATTCAAGAGTACGTAGTAAAATAACACAAAGCTATTCTTTTCGTTTGATCTATCATAGAGTTCGTACTATAATAACACCTTAAGACACAAATCAACCAAAACCCTAATGTCACCGAGATACTCTAATGTCACCTCAAGTATCTGTGGGCATGATTATACGATATGCATCACACAATCTCAGATTCATCAATTCCACCAACACAAAGTACTTCAAAGAGTTCCCCAAAGTTTCTACCGGAGAGTCAAGACAAAAACGTGTGCCAACCCCTATGCATAAGTTCACAAGGTGAACCCGCAAGTTGATCACCAAAACATACATCAAGTGGATCACGTGAATATCCCATTGTCACCACAGATAAGCACGGCAAGACATACATCAAGTGTTCTCAAATCCTTAAAGACTCAATCCGACAAGATAACTTCAAAGGGAAAACTCAATCCGTTACAAGAGAGTAGAGGGAGAGAAACATCATAAGATCCAACTATAATAGAAAAGCTCGCGATACATCAAGATCGTATCACCTCAAGAACACGAGAGAGAGAGAGAGAGAGAGAGAGAGAGAGAGAGATCAAACACATAGCTACTGGTACATACCCTCAGCCCCGAGGGTGAACTACTCCCTCCTCGTCATGGAGAGCGCCGGGATGATGAAGATGGCCGCCGGTGATGGATTCCCCCTCCGGCAGGGTGCCGGAACAGGCTCCCGAGAGGTTTTTGGTGGCTACAGAGGCTTGCGGCGGCAGAACTCCCGATCTATTGTGATCTTCGAAGGTTTTAGGGTATATGGACTTATATAGGCGAAAGAAGTCGGTCGGGGGAGCCTCGAGGGCCCCACGAGGGTGGAGGGCACGCCCAGGGGGTGGGCGCACCCCCCCTGCCTCATGGCCTCCTCGAAGCATCCCTAACTTCAGCTCCACATATCCTGGATCACGTTCGTTCCAAAAATCACGCTCTCGAAGGTTTCATTCCGTTTGGACTCCGTTTGATATTCCTTTTCTTCGAAACACTGAAATAGGCAAGAAAACAGCAATATGGGTTGGGCCTCCGGTTGATAGGTTAGTCCCAAAAATAATATAAAAGTGCTTAGTAAAGCCCATAAACATTCAAAACAGATAATATAATAGCATGAATGCTTCATAAATTATAGATACGTTGGAGACGTATCAGCATCCCCAAGCTTAATTCCTGCTCGTCCTCGAGTAGGTAAATGATAAAAGAAAGAATTTATGAAGTGTGAATTCTAGCAAGTGCACAAATTTAATCAATAATAATTTCAATCACCTTTTCTAGCATCATTATATGTCATAATAGTAGTTCATCTCATAAAACTTCTCAAGATCAAGTAACAAGCTATTCACATGTTAAAGCATAGACCATAAACTTTCTTGAAAACTAGCAAACTTCATTCTCAGTCATCAAACAATTACAATTCATCTTATTTTCAGGAAGGGTCTATGTCAGGGCTTTGATTTAGCAAACTCCTCATACTCAACTATCATATAGTCTTCCATGATTGCTACCACTCAAAGCATATTCTTAGAACAAATAGCATCCATCCAACATAGAGAAAGATAGGGGCTTAGTGTTTCGCCTCCCAACTCACTTATCATATAGATAATTGTCAACAATAATAATTCATGATCAAATATATTTGCATGGCCATATATGCTTAGATCTTTCCCCAACACACGATGCTTGCCAACTAAAGAGTAGGTAGGAATGAGAAGGAATACTACTGACTCTTGCATAAAAGTAAAAGATAGGCCCTTCGCAGAGGGAAGCAGGGATTTGCAGAGGTGCCAGAGCTCGATTTTGAAATAGAGATAAATAATTTTGAGAGGTACGTCTCCAACGTATCTATAATTTATGAAGTATTCATGCTGTTATATCATCCATCTAGGATAATTTATATGCATTTATATATCATTTTATATGATTTTTGGGACTAACCTATTAACCTAGAGCCCAGTGCCAGTTTCTGTTTTCTCCTTGTTTTAGTGTTTTACAGAAAAAGGATACCAAACGGGGTCCAATTGACGTGCCAATTTTTGAGGATTTTTTCTGGACCAAAAGAAGACCACGGAGCATCGGAGTTGGGCCAGAGGAGTCCCGGGATGCCCACAAGAGTGGGGTCGCCCCCCCTAGGGTGCGGCCCCCTCTCTCGTGGACAGCCCAGAGGCCCCCTTGACGTGAAACCAATGCCAAAAATTCCTATAAATACTGAAACTTTCGGGAATTAACCTAGATCGGAAGTTCCGCCGCCGCAAGCCTCTGTAGCCACGAGAAATCAATCTAGGCCCTCTCCGGCACCCTGCCGGAGGGGGCCATCATCACTAGAGGCCATGGAGGAGGATCTCGGAGGGGCCATCATCTCCACGAAGGCCAAGGACCAGAGGGGGAAAGCCACGGAGGATGAAGCACAAGGGGGAGAACCTCTCCTCCTCTCTCTTGGTGGCACCGGAGTGCCATCAGGAGGGGAATCATCGCCGTGGTGATCGTCTTCATCAACATCACCATCATCATCACCATCCTCATCTCTTTTACGCGGTCCACTCTCCCGCACCCTGCTGTAATCCCTACTTGAACATGGTGCTTTATGCTACATATTATGATCCAATGATGTTTTGCCATCTTATGATGTTTTGAGTAGATATCGTTTGTCTTTGAGTTGATTGATGATCTAGATTGGTAAGAGTTGTATGTTTTATTTTGGTGCTATCCTATGGTGCCCTCCGTGTCGCGCAAGCGTGAGGGATTCCCGCTGTAGGGTATTGCAATACGTGCATGATTCACTTATAGTGGGTTGCTAGAGTGACAGAAGCTTAAACCCGAGTAAGGGGGTTGTTGCGTATGGGATAAAAGGGGACTTGATGCTTTAATGCTATGGTTGGGTTTTACCTTAATGAATCTTTAGTATTTGCGGATGCTTGCTAGGGTTCCAATCATAAGAGCATACGATCCATGTATGAAAAGTATGTTGGTTTATGCCTCTCCCTCATATGAAATTGCAATGACGACTATCGATCTTGTTAACAATTGCTTAGGACAATTCCACACACCGATCCATCATTATTCCACACTCGCTATTCATAATATTTAGTAATATATTCTAACTTTATGATAACAGCACCTAATTTTATATTTTAGCTCTCCAATATCATACAAAGTTATCCTCTTTATACCCACAACACAGTTTTATTTCTTGTTTCTAGTTGGAAGCAAACGTTGATTGCACGAGAGTCGATCGATGGCGAGATAGGGCTTGAGAGAATATTGATCTTACCTTTAGCTCCTTGTGGGTTCGAAACTCCATACTTATCACTTCCACCTTTGGGAATTGCTACGATGATTCCTTGCACTTGGGGATTGTCAAGCTCTTTTCTGGCGCCGTTGCCGGGGAGCAATAGCATGGGGTAGATATTCTCGTGTGTGCTTGTTTGCTTTCTTTACTTAGTAGATTTTGTTTTTCCATTTTGTTTCTGTTTAGTTGTGGGTGAAACATACAAAAAAAATTAAAAAGAATGAAAATACCAAAAAAGTATTTACTTGCCTCTCATGCCTAAAAAGTTTTTCAAAAAGAGAAGTGATTGGAAAGTTATGCATTGAAGAAGTGAGGGTCGACCTTGAGCACTTGTGTTCATGCTCACGGAAACAATGTAGAATTTTTCATGGAACTTTATCTGTAAATAATTATCCCCTTGTATATATTCATTGTATTATAAAAATAATGTGCCAAACTTTGGTTGTAGGATGATTAGATAGCTTGCTTACTATGTGCAGAACAAAAACAGAAACTTTGGCTGTAGTGCTTGAATTTACATTTTTTACTGGAAAGTCAAATGGGTCTGAAACTTTTTGCACATTACTTCTGCACAAATTTTTCAAATTGTCAAATTTATTTCATAATTTTTGGAGTTACATAAGTTTACTAAACTTCCAGATTACTACAGACTGTCCTGTTCTTAACAGATTCTGTTTTTCGTGTGTTGTTTGCTTATTTTGATGCATCTATGGCTAGTATGTGGAGGTATGAACCATAGAGAAGTTGGAATACAGTAGGTTTAACACCAATATAAACAAATAATGAGTTAATTACAGCACCTTAAAATGGTAGTTTGTTTTATTACACTAACGGATCTCACAAGTTTTTGTTTAAGTTTTTGTGAATGAAGTATTTGAAGAACGAGGAGTTACCGATGTGAGAAGAATAAAGAGAGACAAGAGTTCAAGCTTGGGGATGCCCAAGGCACCCCAAGTAAATACTTCAAAAGGATACTCAAGCATCTAAGCTTGGGGATGCCCCGGTTGGCATCCCATCTTTCTTCTTCAACAAATATCGGTATACCTTGGTTTTTGTTTTGTTCACATTCTTTGTGCCCTTTGTGTTTTTCTTTTTCTTTAAGAATCATGCTAGTATGAGATATCTCTTCATTGATTCATAGAATACTTCATGTGCTTCACTTATATCTTTTAAGTATGATCTTATAGAATTGCTCTTTGTGCTTCACTTAAATCGTTTGAGTATGGTTCTATAGAATGCTTCGTGCGCTTCACTTATATATTTTGAGCTTGGACATTGGTTATTCTATATTGGTTGTGTATGATTTACTCTTTTCGCTTCACTTAAATCGTTTGAGTATGATTTACTCTTTATCATACTAACCTATCTCACGAAGTTCCATTAAGTTTTGTGTGATTGAAGTTTTCAAGTTTTGGGTGAGATGTCGATATGAGGAGAATAAGGAGTGGAAAGACCCTAAGCTTGGGGATGCCCAAGGCACCCCAAGGTAATATTCAAGGAAGATTCAAGCGCCTAAGCTTGGGGATGCCCCGGAAGGCATCCCCTCTTTCGTCTTCAAAACTATCGGTATACCTTACTCGGAGCTATATTTTTATTCGTCACATGATATGTGTTTTACTTGGAGCATCATTTTCTTTTGTTAGTATTAGCTTTCTGTTATTTAGAATAGTGTTTTGCATCTTTATTTTCAATAAAAATGTCAAGGATGGCCTTTACCATGTTTATTTTGCTAGTATACATGTTGCTGTTTGAAAACAGAAAGTTTACCGCTGAAAGTCAGAGCATGATATAATGTTGAAACCTTTTGCATAATGAGCTCTGATAAATATACTACAGTGGGAATTTTCTCTCATAATTTTTGGAGTTAGGGAAGTATTGATACTCTTGCATTCTTTACTGGCTGTACTGTTTTGACAGATTGCTGTTATGTTTGCATTGTTTGCATATGATTGCTTGTTTAATGATTCTATTTGAGGATAGGAGTATTAAATATGCAGAGGCATTTAGTATGCAATGTTGAATAATAATTCTAGTGATTTGTTACAGTATAAAATGATAAGGTTTTGCATTGGTTTATACTAACCTATCTCACGAGTTCTTGTTGAGTTTGGTGTGGATGAAGCTTTTGATAAAAAGAGAAACCATGATATGAGAAGAATTAAGGAGACACAAAAGTACAAGCTTGGGGATGTCCAAGGCACCCCAAGATAATATTCCAAGAAGTCTCAAGCATCTAAGCTTGGGGATGCCCCGTTAGGCATCCCACCTTTCTTCTTCAACAACTATCGGTTTGTATCGGTTGAACCTAAGTTTTTGCTTCTTCACATGAGTTGTGCTATCCTTGCAATGTCATTCTATTTTGTTTTACTTGTTGTTTGAATAAAATCATTGGATCCAAAATTTTGAATAGAAAAGGAACCCTCCCATGGCTAGTTAATTATTTGCCTACTCAGTATCCTTCACTCATATCTTTTGGAGTAGTTTGTCATTTACTCACGTGCTTCATGTATATCCTATGAGTAAATGGGGGAATGAATTGAATGTCATAAATCTGAATTTTTATATGTTTCATATGCTTATAACATGGTTAGTGATGACTTCACACATAGAAAGTATGAGGCATAAAAGTTGTTGAGAGTTGGCAAACGTAGTTTTGGTCATCGTTGCAATTAATAGGAAGTAACAAGGAAAGAGAGGTTCACATACAAATATATTATCTTGGACATCTTTTATGATTTTGAAGCACTCATTAAGTATGACATGCTAAAATAAATGACGTTGGACAAGGAAGACAACGTAATGGTTTATGTTTTCTGACATCTCAGTTAAAGTATATTGTCATTGACCTTCCAAACATGTTGAGCTTGCCTTTCTCCCTCATGCTAGTCAAATTCCTTGCACCAAGTAGAGATACTACTTGTGCTTCCAAATACCCGTAAACCCAGTTTTGCCATGAGAGTCCACCATACCTACCTATAGATTGAGTAAGATCCTTCAAGTAAGTTGTCATCGGTGCAAGCAATAAAAATTGCTCTCTAAATATGCATGACTTATTAGTGCAGATAAAATAAGCTTTGTACGAACTTGTTGTGGAAGTAATAAAAGCGACGGACTGCATAATAAAGGTCCACATACAAGGGGCAATGTAAAGTGACGTTCTTTTGCATTAAGATTTTGTGCATCAACCCTAAACACGCATGACAACCTCTGCTTCCCTCTGCGAAGGGCCTATCTTTTACTTTATGTTTTTACTTTATGCTTGAGTCAAGGTGATCCTCACCTTTCCCTTTTTCATTTTATCCTTTAGCAAGCTCCTCGTGTTTGAAAGATCATGATATATATATATATATATATCCAATTGGATGTAAGTTAGCATGGACTATTGTTGTTGACATCACCTAAAGGTGAATACGTTGGGATGCAACACAATAAGCCCCTATCTTTCTCATTGTCCGGCTGAAACTCCATAACTACAAGTATTGCGTGAGTGTTAGCAATTGTAGAAGACTATATGATAGTTGAGTATGTGGACTTGCTGAAAAGCTCTATTTTTTACTCTTTCTGATGTTATGATAAATTGCAATTGCTTCAATGACTGAGATTATAGTTTGTCAGTTCTCAATGAAGTTTCTGAACCATGCTTGACATTGTGATTAGATTGTTACTTGATCATGAAAAGTTTTATGAGATAAGCTACTATTATGACACATTTTGATGCTAGAAAAGGTGATTGAAATTACCGTTGATCAAACTTGTGCACCTGCTAGCATTCACACTTCATAAATTATTTCTTTTATCATTTACCTACTCGGGGACGAACAGGAATTAAGCTCGGGGATGCTAATACGTCTCCAACGTATCTATAATTTATGAAGTATTCATGCTATTATATCATCCATCTAGGATGTTTTATATGCATTTATATGTCATTCTATATGATTTTTGGGACTAACCTATTAACCTAGAGCCCAGTGCCAGTTTCTGTTTTCTCCTTGTTTTAGTGTTTTACAAAAAAGGGATAGCAAATAGAGTCCAATTGACGTGCCAATTTTTGAGGATTTTTTCTGGACCAAAAGAAGACCACGGAGCATCGGAGTTGGGCCAGAGGAGTCCCGGGCTGCCCCCGTGAGTGGGGGGCGCCCCCCCTAGGGCGCGGCCCCCTCTCTCGTGGACAGCCCGGAGGCCCCCTTGACGTGAAACCAACGCCAAAAATTCCTATAAATACTGAAACTTTTGAGAATTAACCTATATCGGAAGTTCCGCTGCCGCAAGCCTCTGTAGCCACGAGAAATCAATCTAGGCCCTCTCCGGCACCCTGCCGGAGGGGGCCATCATCACCAGAGGCCATGGAGGAGGATCTCGAAGGGGCCATCATCTCCATGAAGGCCAAGGACCAGAGGGGGAAAGCCACGGAGGATGAAGCACAAGGGGGAGAACCTCTCCTCCTCTCTCTCGATGGCACCGGAGTGCCATCGGGAGGGGAATCGTCGCCGTGGTGATCGTCTTCATCAACATCACCATCATCATCACCATCCTCATCTCTTTTACGTGGTCCACTCTCCCGCACCCTGCTGTAATCCCTACTTGAACATGGTGCTTTATGCTACATATTATGATCCAATGATGTGTTGCCATCTTATGATGTTTTGAGTAGATATCGTTTGTCTTTGAGTTGATTGATGATCTAGATTGGTACGAGTTGTATGTTTTATTTTGGTGCTGTCCTATGGTGCCCTCCGTGTCGCGCAAGCGTGAGGGATTCCCGCTGTAGGGTATTGCAATACGTGCATGATTCACTTATAGTGGGTTGCTAGAGTGACAGAAGCTTAAACCCAAGTAAGGGGGTTGTTGCGTATGGGATAAAAGGGGACTTGATGCTTTAATGCTATGGTTGGGTTTTTCCTTAATGAATCTTTAGTATTTGCGGATGCTTGCTAGGGTTCCAATCATAAGAGCATAAGATCCATGTAGGAAAAGTATGTTAGTTTATGCCTCTCCCTCATATGAAATTGCAATGACGACTATCGATCTTGTTAACAATTATTTAGGACAACTCCGCACACTAATCCATCATTATTCCACACTCGCTATTCATATTATTTAGTAATATATTCTACCTTTATGATAACAGCACCTACTTTTATATTTTAGCTCTCCGATATCATACAAAGTTATCCTCTTTATACCCACAACACTGTTTTATTTCTTGTTTCTAATTGGAAGCAAACGTTCGGTGCACGTAGAGTCGTATCAGTGGCAGATAGGGCTTGAGAGAATATTGATCTTACCTTTAGCTCCTTGTTGGTTCGACACTCCATACTTATCACTTCCACCTTTGGGAATTGCTACGATGATTCCTTGCACTTGGGGATTATCAAGGTATGATCTCATTGTCAACATAACAACCAAGAGTTCCAATATCTTCCATACTACATACATTATAGGCGGTTCCCAAACAGAATGGTAAAGTTTTTACTCCCCCTCCACCAACAATCACACTCCGCGGCTTGTCCGAAACAACAGGTGCCGTCCAACTAACATCAATCCAAGGGGAGTTTTGTTTGCAATTATTTTTTATTTGATTTTGATCTTTTGATCATGGGACTGGGCATCCCGGCTACCAGCTATTTTTTCGTGAATGATGAGCGGAGTCCACTCATCTTGAGAATAACACACCTAGCATGGAAGATACTGACAGCCTCTAGTCGCCACATGAGCGATTCGGGCATACAAAACAGATTATTATTTGAAGGTTTAGAGTTTGGCACATGCAAATTTACTTGGAACGGCAGGTAAATACCGCATATAGGTAGGTTGGTGGACACTCATGGAAGAATCTTGGTAGCTATAGGTGTCAATCATCAGTATGCGTAACCACTATGCGTCTCCCATTCGAAAGGGTTACTGTTGGGGAACGTAGTAATTTCAAAAAATTTCCTACGCACACGCAAGATCATGGTGATGCATAGCAACGAGAGGGGAGAGTGTTGTCTACGTACCCTCGAGACCGAAGCGAAGCGATCTGGCGTAGAGGAAGTAGTCGACGTTCTCCTCGCGATCCGACCGATCCCGCGCCGTTACTCCGACGCCCCGAGTTCTTGACACACGTACAGCTCGATGGCGTCCCTCGTACTCGATCCAGCCGAGTGTCGAGGAGAGTCCCGTCAAGACGACGGCGTGGTGACGATCTTGATGTTTCACGGCGCAGGCTTCGCCTAAGCTTCATGACAGTATGGTGAGGTGGAATTTGGTGGAGGGGCACCGCACACGGCTAAGGAACGATCCAAAGATCAAACTTGTGTGTTCTAGGGTGCCCCTGCCCCGTGATATAAAGGAGGGAGGGGAAGGCCGGCCGGCCTAGAGAGGCGGCGGGAGGAGTCCTACTCCCACCGGGAGTAGGACTCCCCCTTCCTAGTTGGAATAGGATTGGGGAGGGGAAGAGGAAGAGGCGCCGCCCCCTCCTTGTCCTATTCGGACTGGGGGAGGGGGGCGGCCACCCCTGGCCGGCCCTTCCTCTTCTCCTCGAGGCCCACCGAGGCCCATTTACCCCGGGGTTCCGTAACCTCCGGTACTCGGTAAATTCTGTTTTCGCCGGAACCATTCGAACTCCAAACATAGGCTTCAATATATCAATCTTTATGTCTCGACCATTTCGAGACTCCTCGTCATGTCCGTGATCACATCCGGGACTCGAACTTCTTCGGTACATCAAAATACATAAACTCATAATAAGCGCCATCGAAACCTTAAGCGTGCGGACCCTACGGTTCGAGAACAATGTAGACATGACCTAGAACTATTCACGGTCAATAACCAATAGCGGGACCTGGATGCCCATATTGGTTCCTACATATTCTACGAAGATCTTTGTCGGTCAGACCGCATAACAACATACGTTGTTCCTTTGTCATCGGTATGTTACTTGCCCGAGATTCGATCGTCGGTATCAATACCTAGTTCAATCTCGTTATCGCAAGTCTCTTTACTCGTTCCGTAATACATCATCTCACAGCTAACTCATTAGTTGTAGTGCTTGCAAGGCTTCATGATGTGCATTACCGAGAGGGCCCGAGATACCTCTCCGACAATTGGAGTGACAAAACCTAATCTCAAATACGTCAACCCAACATCGCCTTTGGAGACACCTGTAGTACTCCTTTATAATCACCCGAGCCACGTTGTGACGTTTGGTAGCACCAAAGTGTTCCTCCGTAAACGGAGTTGCATAATCTCATAGTTACAGGAACATGTATATGTCATGGATAAAAGCGGTAGCACCATACTAAGCGATCGTGTGCTAAGCTAAGGGAATGGGTCATGTCAATCAGATCATTCTACTAATGATGTGACCTTGTTAATCAAATAACAACTCTTTGTTCATGGTTAGGAAACATAACCATCTTTGATTAACAAGCTAGTCTAGTAGAGGCATACTAGTGACATATTGTTTTGTCTATGCATTCACACATGTATCATGTTTCCGGTTAATACAATTCTAGCATGAATGATAAACATTTATCATGAAATAAGGAAATAAATAATAACTTTATTATTGCCTCTAGGGCATATTTCCTTCAGTCTCCCACTTGCACTAGAGTCAATAATCTAGTTCACATCGCCATGTGATTGAACACCAATAATCATATCTGTATATGATTAACACCCATAGTTCACATCGTCATGTGACCAACACCCAAAGGGTTTACTAGAGTCAATAATCTAGTTCACATCGCTTATGTGATTAACACCCAAAGAGTACTAAGGTGTGATCATGTTTTGCTTGTGAGAGAGTCTTAGTCAACGGGTCTTTCACATTCAGTCTGTTATGTGTTTTGCAATTTTTCTATGTCAGCAATGCTCTGCACAAAGCTACTCTAGCTAATTGCTCCCACTTTCAATATGTATCTAGATCGAGACTTAGAGTCATCCAGATCAGTGTCAAAACTTGCATCGACGTAACCCTTTACGACGAACCTTTTTGTCACTTCCATAATCGAGAAACATATCCTTATTCCACTAAGGATAATTTTGACCGCTGTCCAGTGATTTACTCCTAGATCACTATTGTACTCCCTTGCCAAACTCAGTGCAGGGTATTCAATAGATCTGGTACACAGCATGGCATACTTTATAGAACCTATGGCCAAGGCATAGGGAATGACTTTCATTCTTTTTCTATCTTCTGCCGTGGTCGGGTTTTGAGTCTTACTCAATTTCACACCTTGTAACACAGGCAAGAACTCTTTCTTTGACTGTTCCATTTTGAACTACTTCAAAATCTTGTCAAGGTATGTACTCATTGAAAAAACTTATCAAGCGTCTTGATCTATCTCTATAGATCTTGATGCTCAATATGTAAGCAGCTTTACCGAGGTCTTTCTTTGAAAAACTCCTCTTAAACACTCCTTTATGCTTTGCAGAATAATTCTACATTATTTCTGATCTACAATATGTCATTCACATATACTTATCAGAAATGTTGTAGTGCTCCCACTCACTTTCTAGTAAATACAAGCTTCACCGTAAGTCTGTATAAACTTATATGCTTTGATCAACTCATCGAAGCGTATATTCCAACTCCGAGATGCTTGCACCAGTCCATAGATGGATCGCTGGAGCTTGCACACTTTGTTAGCTCCTTTAGGATCGACAAAACCTCTTGGTTGCATCACATACAACTCTTCTTCAATAACTCCATTAAGGAATGCAGTTTTGTTTATCCATTTGCCAGATTTCATAAAATGTGGCAATTGCTAATATGATTCGGACAGACTTTTAAGCATCGATACGAGTGAGAAAATCTCATTGTATTCAACATCTTGAACTTTGTCAAAAACCTTTTTCGACAAGTCTAGCTTTGTAGATAGTAATACTACTATCAATGTCCGTCTTCCTCTTGAAGATCCACTTGTTTTCTATTGCTTGCCTACCCTCGGGCAAGTCAACCAAAGTCCATACTTTGTTTTCATACATGGATCCCATCTCAGATTTCATGGCATCAAGCCATTTTGCGGAATCTGGGCTCACCATCGCTTCTTCATAGTTCGTAGGTTCATCATGATCTAGTAGCATGATTTCCAGAACAGGATTACCGTACCACTCTGGTGCGGATCTTACTCTGGTTGATCCACGAGGTTCTGCAGTAACTTGATCTGAAGTTTCATGATCAACATCATCAACTTCCTCACTACTTGGTGTAGGTGTCACAGAAACCGGTTTCTGCGACGAACTACTTTCAAGTAAGGGAGAAGGTACTATTACCTCATCAAGTTCCACTTTCCTCCCACTCACTTCTTTCGAGAGAAACTCCTTCTCTAGAAAGGATCCATTCTTAGCAGCGAATGTCTTGCCTTCGGATCTGTGATAGAAGGTGTACCCAACTGTCTCCTTTGGGTATCCTATGAAGACACATTTCTCCGTTTTGGGTTCGAGCTTATCAGGTTGAAGCTTTTTCACATAAGCATCGCATCCCCAAACTTTAAGAAACGACAACTTTGGTTTCTTGCCAAACCATAGTTCATAAGGTGTCGTCTCAACGGATTTCGATGGTGTTCTATTCATGTGAATGCGGCCGTCTCTAGAGCATAACCCCAAAACGATAGCGGTAAATCTGTAAGAGACATCATAGATCGCACCATATCTAGTAAAGTACGATTACGACGTTCGGACACACCATTACGCTGTGGTGTTCCGGGTGGCGTAAGTTGCGAAACTATTCCGCATTGTTTCAAATGTAGACCAAACTCGTAACTCAGATATTCACCTCCACGATCAGATCGTAGAAACTTAATTTTCTTGTTACGATGATTTTCAACTTCACTCTGAAATTCTTTGAACTTTTCAAATGTTTCAGACTTATGTTTCATTAAGTAGATATACCCATATCTGCTTAAGTCATCTGTGAAGGTGAGAAAATAACGATATCCGCCACGAGCCTCAACATTCATCGGACCACATACATACAGTATGTATGATTTCCAACAAATCTGTTGCTCTCTCCATAGTACGGAGAACGGTGTTCTAGTCATCTTGCCCATGAGGCACGGTTCGCAAGTGCCAAGTGATTCATAATCAAGTGACTCCAAAAGTCCATCAATATGGAGTTTCTTTATCGCTTTACACCGATATGACCTAAGCGGCAAGTGCCACAAATAAGTTGCACTATCATTATCAACTCTGCATCTTTTGGTTTCAACATTATGAATATGTGTATCACTACTATCGAGATTCATCAAAATAGACCATTCCTCAAGGGTGCATGACCATAAAAGATATTACTCATATAAATGGAACAACCATTATTCTCGATTTAAATGAATAACCGTCTCGCATCAAACAAGATCCAGATATAATGTTCATGCTCAACGCAGCACCAAATAACAATTATTTAGGTCTAAAACTAATCCCGAAGGTAGATGTAGAGGTAGCGTGCCGACCGCGATCACATCGACTTTGGAACCATTTCCCACGCATCGTCACCTCGTCCTTTGCGAGTTAAGCAATCCGTAGTCCTGCTTTGAGTTGCAAATATTAGCAATGAACCAGTATCAAATACCAGTGCTACTACGAGCTCTAGTAAGGTACACATCAATAACATGTATATCACATATACCTTTGTTCACCTTGCCATCCTTCTTATCCGCCAAATACTTGGGGCAGTTCCGCTTCAAAGTGACCGATCGCTTGCGGAGAGAAGCACTCGATTTCAGGTTTAGGGCCGACTTGGGTTTCTTCTCTGAGCAACAACTTGCTTGCTGTTCTTCAGAACGCCCTCGATGCGGCTATATCTCCCACGTGTCGAAGCACGACTTAGAGGCATAACCGCATTGAAAGCAATGTCGCAAGTGAGGTAATCTTCACACAACCCATGTAATACATAAGGGAAAAAGATACATAGTTGGCTTACAATCGCCACTTCACACAATTACATGAATAAAGCATTACATCATCCAGATACAATCAAGGTCCGACTACGGAACCAAAATAAAAGAAGAACCCCAAATGCGACAAAGGACCCTGATCGACCCCAACTGGGCTCCACTACTGATCAACTAGGACGAAACAACACAAATGGCAAGATCTTCAAAGAGCTCCTCCTTGAGCTTGGATGTGTCACCTGCTCGGTAACATAGGCACCTGCAAACTGGTTTTGGAAGTATCTGGTGAGTCACGAGGACTCAGCAATCTCACACCCGCGAGATCAAGACTATTTAAGCTTATGGGTAAGGTACAGGCATGAGGTGGAGCTGCAGCAAGCGACTAGCATATATGGAGGCTAACATACGCAAATGAGAGCGAGAAGAGAAAGCAAAGCACGGTCGACAAAAGTATGATCAAGAAGTGATCCTATAGCAACCTGCGTCAAGCATAACTCCAACACCGTGTTCACTTCCCGGACTCCGCCGGAAAGAGACCATCACGGTAACACACACGGTTGATGTATTTTAATTAAGGTCAACTTCAGGTTTTCTACAACCGGACATTAACAAATTCCCATCTGCCACATAACCGCGGGCACGGCTCTCGAAAGTTTATACCTGCAGGGTGTCCCAACAGCCCAT